>OX422143.1:33913329-34629081 GCA_949129095.1 Volucella bombylans | reverse complement strand
GGAAACAGGCACATTGGCTACAGCTTTTGTTTTATTTCCTATTTTAATTATGGACTGCTTACGTAATTTTTTAATAACATCGAAAGGACTTTCGTACAGGGACGCTAATGCTTCTTTAATTTTGTCGCTTCTTACCAGAACCTGTCTACAAGTGTATAGTTCATCTGGAGTATTAATGTGTGTCTGTTTACTTTTTCGGGTTTACAATGTCGATGGGTGAATATTTTGAAAAAAATGTTTAAGTTTCTGTATAAAACTGAATTCATTTCGGTCATCCGAAGATTTGAGGGACCAATCTCCAGGGACTCGAATGTTTTCTCCATATAGAAATTCAGATGGAGTGTGGTTAGTATCCTCATTTGTTGTAGTGCGGATACCTAGTAACACGAGTCGGAGAGGCTGTGACCATTTTAGCTTATCACCGGTCGCTCTTATGGATGTTTTTAATTGTCGGTAGAATCTCTCGACCATGCCATTAGCCTGTGGGTGATAAGCCGTGGTTCGAATGCGTATGGTGCCGAGGAACTTGGACTCAAATTGTGATCCTTGGTCTGTTTTGATTGTATTCGCAATACCAAAACGAGACACGTGCTCATTGACATATGTTTCTGCGATTGTTTCAGCACATATATCACGAGTTGGGTATGCTTCTGGCCATCTCGAGTATCTGTCGATTATTGTGAGAATGTATTTGTTCTGATTTGAGGGTGGAAACGGGCCAACAATGTCTAGGGGAATGTGTTGAAATCTGCCCCCAGGTACCTCTATTTGGTCGGTTGGTGTTTTGATGTGCTTGTTCACTTTTTCTTTTTGGCATGTGGGATAGGTCCTTGCCCATGAGCCCAAATCAGCATTCATGTTGGGCCAGAAATAAAGTTTTGCGATTTTCCTACGTGTAGCCTGAATTCATGGGTGTGAAGGGGAATGCTTGGTAAATGGTTTTTCGCTCGCTTTGAGCAACATAAGGTCTATTGACCTTGGTCGATATTTCACACCACAAATATGTGTCGCATTCAAGTATTTTCGTCAGATCGAGTTTGACGTTAGAGTTAGCGGGTGGATTATTATTATTTTAAGGAGTATCAGCTCTTCGTCAGTCGGTTGAGCTTTGGCTAGTTTTTTGGTTCCCGCGATGACCAATTCTAATGCCTCAGCATTCGGACGTAAAGTGCGTCCGCGACCACGTTTAATGATTCTTTGATGTACTCGTATATTTATGTCGCTGGTGAATTGCGATATGCTTTGGTTGTGTGTGCTGTGGTTAGTGGCTTATGGTCTGTAAAAATGATAAGATCTTGCCCTTCAACAAAAAATTGGATATGTTGTATCGCTGGATAAATAGCGAGTAATTCCCTATCGAATGTCGAGTATCTTGATTGTGTGGGTGTAAATTTCTTACTATAAAATGCAATAGGTTCCCATTCGTTTCCGTTCCCCTGCTGTATTACCGCTCCCATTACGGTGTTGGAAGCATCCGTTGTTATAATTAGCTTAGAGTTTTCGCGGGGGTGGTTAATGAGAGTAGCATTGGCGAGTTATTGTTTGGCTTGGTAGAATGAATCTTGACATTCCGTGGGCCACGCAAATTCGTTTGCTTTGGTTTTGGAAAACTTTGCCATGTATTCGTAGATGGGAGCTAACGTTCTAGAAAGATTCGGTATAAAAAGATGACAGTAATTTATCATTCCGACAAATCGTTGAAGGTTTTTAAGAGACTTTGGCTCTGGAAACCGGTTGATGGCCTCGACTCGTTCATGGGAAGGCTGAATTCCATTTTTTGAAAATTCAAAATATAGAAAATTTAGTGTTGAAACGCCAAAGACACATTTAGCCATCTTGATACGAAGGCCGTTGTTAGTGCATAAATGCACTTTTATTTTATTTTATAACTATGAATTTTATTGAATTGGCGTCAAAAATAATTTAGTTTAGCTGGCAACTCAATTCCTTTGTCAAATTTGAAGTTTGTTTTTTTTTTGTTTTTTTTTTTGTAAAAGAAGAGCCGCAAAAAGACGGGCAACCAACACAATAATTTAACAAGCCGTAACATTTAAAATACCTTTGTAAATATACATTTAAAAGAAGCGTTCAGCCTTTACATTTACATTAGTTTAAATTATTATTTTTAATTGGAAAATTTGCAAGTTGCCGCAAATTCTTGGAATTTCGATTTAAGTGTGAAGGTTAAGTAGTTGCCACCTATTGTCATCCCTTTTACACAGGACGCTTCTAGGATTTTCAAAAAATCTAACGGGAAAGTGCACGAAGTGAATGGAATAAAAATCGTATAATTTACGAAGCCGAAAAGTGACTGTGCGAGAACATTCTAGAAAAGTACAGTCAAAAGCAGCCGATAAAAAGATGACTGAAGAAGAGCAGAAATTGATTGAGGTGAATATGAATAATGGAATGGAGCAAATTTTAAGTGTTTTAAGTGCAATGAGAGTTTCAATGGAAGAGCTTAAAACTTCCACGAAAATCCAAAATATGCCCTCCACTTTGCGAGTTGATGAAAACGACAATGGAGATAGCCTCAGTCACGGTGGCTCAGAAGATAGTGCTTCAACAGCTAGTGATAATGGAAACAGCACCACCTCAGTTGCCGCTAAATGTGAAAATTTATGATCTGCCAATGTTTTCCGGCAACCTAGAGGATTGGCCACTCTTCAAAGCCAATTTTGATGAATCAACTGCAACGTTTAAATACACCAAAATGCAAAATGTAATGAGATTGCAAAAATGCCTTGTTGGATCAGCACGTGAAGCAGTGATGTCGATGGTGATACATCCGATTAGTGTTCCAAGTATTATTGAAGAGCTGGAGTTCAGATTTGGAAGACCCGAGCTATTGGTGAAGGCGCAGCTGCAACAGGTTCAACAAATTGCACCGATTTCGGGGGGAAGTTGGGTCAGATAGTGGCTTTTGCCACGAAGGTACGTAATGCTGCTGCTTTTTTGAATTCTTCTAATACTAAATATCATCTTTCCAATCCAACTCTCCTCGAGCATTTGGTATTGAAGCTACCTTCCAGTAAACAACTGGATTGGGCTCGTGTTTCTGACGAAATCAAACCATATACCAACCTCAAAGACTTTTGCACTTTCTCGGATTTTAAGCCTCGTGCCGAGCGATAATAAGGCACATGGTCAAAAAAATACCACCGCCACGCCGCTTAATGCACGTCCATGAGGAGTAGAAAAAAGAAGTTAAATGCGTAGAATGTGAGAAGGAACATTTTTTAGCAAATTGTGACAAATTTAAAGCCCTTTCTACATCCAATCGTTGGAGTTGTGGCAAAAAACACCATTTATGCTTCGCCTGTTTTAAAAAGAGCCATAATACATTCAACTGCCGTTCGAAGAAGCCAGGTAATGTAAGTGGTTTCCGTAAAAATCATCAACAACAAAAAGAATAGGAGATCGGTACGAAACGGGAATTTTATGGAAAAAAAGATGACGTTAAGTTTGTAGATAATTATGACATGGCTTTAAAACGCCTTTATACTGCAGAGCGAAGTATGTCAAATGAATGAATACTTAGAAAAGGGTTATATTAGAACTCCCTAAAACTTTGGACGCAGGAAAGTTCTAGGACAGATCGTTCATGGTATCTTCCACATTTTGCCGTATGTAATGTGAACAAAGGAAATAAAAATCGGTGTATGTGCGGACATTCGGGAAATGTTCCTCCGAGTGAGGATTCACAAAGATTTTTGTGGAGAGACGGAGATCTATCGAATCCGCCAGCAATATTCGTTGTGTCGTCTATGATTTTCGGGTCAAAATGTGCACCGTGCTCAGCACAGTTTATAAAAAAACGTAAATGCCAATGTCTACAAGGATATTCATCCGCGCGCCTATATATCTATAATAGACCACCATTGTGTGGTGTTTTGACACTAGGAAAGAGGCGATTCAGGTTTCAAAGAATGTCCATGATTTATAGCCGTGTTGGATTTGAGTTAAGGGGATTTGTTTCAAATTCGTCTTATTTTCTCAAGGCTATGGGCTGTACTTCTGCCGAGGTTTTGAAATCAAAAAATATCAATTTCGGGAAAACCGATAAAGAAAAAATATTGGGGATGTATTGGGACCTTGAAAGTGATCAGTTCGGTTCTATTCTAAAATTTGGCCAAATGCCAAAACAGGTACCGAACGGGTATGTGCGTCCTACCAAAAGGCAATGCCAATGATCCCTTTGGCCTCCTAGCTAATATTACCATAATTTCAAAATTATTGTTGCAACGATTGTGGAAGAGAAATATAGAATGGAATGATTTCATTCCAGAGGATATATACGTACAGTGGTACAATTGGTATAAGATGGTCTGAAGAACTTCGAAATACCTAGGTGTTATCACTCGCAACTAACCAGACCAGTTGCAAACGTGCAGCTTCACGTATTTTTCGACGCTAGCGAAGTTGCCTATTGTACGATGGCTTAGTGGCGAGTTGAACTGGAGGTTTATTTGGAGGTTTGTGCCATTTCCTTTTTTCTCTCTCTCGCTTGATTGACGTCGAATTGACTGGTTGGCTTCTCCAGCAGTACAAAAAAAAACTATATAAATAATAATCGGTAATAATAAGTATTTTTGTTAAAATAAAGAGACTATAATATAATAATTTTCTTTAAAAGTGTGAACATCAGTAATAACTTCTCTGCAGATTTTTTCATAGAGTTGCGAAGATGAGCATTATTGGGATGTTTTTTGCATTTGATTCCTAATTTATTTTTATAATTCACCATTCTTATTAAAGTTGCCGACATCCAGGGTTTAAGTCTCTTTAATTTATTATTTCTACTTGAAATAATTCGAGAACATGTTGCGACTAAAATATTGGAAAAGTTATTAAAGGCTATAGACGGGTCTCCTTCACGGTAGACGGCTACCTAATTTTCGTGGATTAAACATACAATAAATCGATCGTAATTAATTACGGATTTATCGTGTGATAAATTATTTGATTTCTCTATTTGGCTGTTAAAATTCAAAAAGAGACCTGTCATACAATGATCAGCAATCTCGTAGTTCGAGCTCAAACTGACAAGCGAACAATTTGGATAACGATAAAGTCTACCAAAAGACTAGATCTAGATAACGATAAAGTCTACCAAAATATGATCAACGGACGTTTGAGAAGAGTGTGTAATTCGAGTTGGTTTATCAATACATAAGTACATCCCATTTGCCGACATTACAGATTGATATTCATGTACTATCGGTGATTCACTTGGGATATCTATATTAATATCTGCCAAGATAAATTAGTTTTTTACTTTTTCAGCACCCAATAAACAACTCAGTTCTTCGACAAAAACGACCTCACTTTCGTGCAACCTATAAACGCACATAAAAATAAACTTGTATTCATCAATTGTGCAAGAAACTTTAAACATCCGCACTTATTAGACCAAGAGCCCGCAGTATAGATTTGGCAGTGAAGGATAACCAAAAAATATGTACATTCATGGGTAGTATTTATTAGTGTGATTTCAAATAAGGCAGTCTGGCAGTGTTTACCGTCGGCCGAGGAAAATAACAGTACTTTTAAAATGCGAAATTATGCCCAACAGGAATAGGGGAGATAACCATTTAATTTTTATTGAAAACGATAGAGCAGAATTTGCTTGCTTTAGATTCATTTATGCCAGACGTTTAGGATGCGGCGAAGGCCACGCCACACGCCATCAAAGGGTTTGAATTATGCCCAATTTTGCATAAGTAAGGTAACCATGTTAATTTTACATAAAACATAGAACAGAGTTATATTATTATAAATATATTATAATATGGTTCCAAGACGTTTACGGTGTGTTGAAGGCAGTGCCAGACGCCGTTACAATAAGCAAATATTCCATTTTTGCATAACTAACATAACCAATTTTTTTTTCTTTCAAAAAATAGTTCAAATCTTCCAGATTACAAAAATATGAACGCCAGACGTTTTGCGCGCGGCCAAGTTCTTGCCAGACGCGTCCAAAGTAACAAAAAACATGAAATGTACCCGATCGAAAATAACTTATAAAATTACTATTTTTGTGCGTAAACTAAAGTGAAATTTGGTATTTTATTAAAAAAAAATCTTTTATTGTCAGATAGAAACATCTGTTAATTATAAATTTTTTTTTTCAAAGATGGCGGCGCTGCAAGGCGTTAAAGTCAAACATTTTTGAAAATGGCATACAACCTGGAGACTTTAATTTTCATCTGTAATAAAAACTCAAAATAGGTCTTGTTAAAAAAAATGTTTCTCTTACTCCAAATCTTTAAAACCCCAAAAAGATGTAATTTTGGAATGATCGGACAATTATCTTTTGAGTTATGGGCATGAGACGGCATGAACGTTATTAAAAATGCAGTTTTGAGAAAAAGCGATGTAAAGTTTTCGGAGTAAAAAAAACGACAAAAATGACAGGGTCATACAAAATTCCTTCTGATTCTTCGTAAAACTCATCTTGAACTGTTCTCTCTTGTGTACGAAGTGTACAGGCTGCCTCTTCGTTCTGTTGAGCGCCTTCTGTGCGCTTTAAAATCGAGCGTGCATTTGCGGCATAAAATACGCTGCTATTTCGAAACGAATAAAGATGTTGCTTTGAAATTTTAAGGCGACATTCTTGAGAAGGTGTAGAATAGGTAGAAACATTTTCAAAAAAAAAAAAATTCAGGACCTTCCCCCCTTAAGAGTCGTTTCATGCATACTTCGTGCTGTAAGTCTATTTAAAAACTTCGTTTTATTTAAAAGGTCTCCGAAGTCGGAAAGGTTGCTATTAAGTTCTTTTAATCATAATAATATAGCACGAGCGGAATTAGTACTTTGTCAGTTAGTTCAGAAGGCAGCTTATCCCAACGAAATGCAGCTTCTTTCTAGAAATCGGACAATCCCAATGACTAGCTCAATTTATAAACTGAAGCCTGTTCTCGATGAGAACAAATTTCTCAGGTTAGCCGGTCGAGTCGAGAATGCCATTTGTTTTTCTTACAATGTCAAAAGACCAATTATCTTGCCAAAAGATCATTTTCTGACTAGTTTGCTTGTTAGATATTACCACGAAATGACCGCGGCCAGAACCAAGAAGCTATAGTTTGCGCAAACCGAGCGAAATATTAGATATCAGGACTCCGTCAGCTGGTCAAAACTGTGTAATATAACTGTCAACTTTGTAAAAATTTATCTGTTGTTCCAGAACAACCCCAGATGGGTAAAATGCCAGTGGACCGTCTCATAACATTCATTCGTCCTTTTTCTTATACAGATTTAGACTGCTTTGGTCCTGTGCAGGTAGCAGTAGGTCACGGGACGGAAAAAAGGTGGGTGGCAATCTTTTCTTTTTTGACGGTAAGAGCGATCCATATGGAAATCGCCAGGGACCTTTCAAGTTACTTAGTAATCGTATGTTTTCACAATTTCGTGATTCGGCGTGGCATTTCTGTAAGGATGTGAGTGCGTACAAATTTTATTGGGGCTAAAAATTGCCTGGGTATTGGAAAGACTTATCAGGTGTGTGGGGAAGGCTCAAGGTAAGAGTCCCGCAGCTAGACTTTTTTGTTGTTTGATCATTGAAGCAGAAAATTTGGTCAATTCGCCACCTCTTACACATCTGCCGAATGAGAGTTACGAAAGTGAGCCCCCACTCATAACCACTTTATATTAGGTTGTCCCAATTATATACAAACGCCAGCTGTTAATGAAAATGTGTGAATAAGAAAACAGTGGCACATACTTCAGCAGTTAAAACAGTTTTTCTGGAGACGATGGGTTCGGGAATATCTTTCAACATTCACACGACGTACCAAGTGGCATAAAAGGGTTGGGCCTATACGGGTTGGAGACTGCGTTGTGATTTGTGATGAAAACGAGAGCAGAGGTGAATGGAAGCGTGGCATAGTTGTAAGGACGTATTCAGCAACCGATGGATAGGTTCGATCCGCTAAAATTAAAACTATTGCGGGAATTTTGAAAAGACTGGCATCCAAATTAGCCGTTCTCGACATACGTGTTCTATTGTTCATAGAAATTTTTTATCTCGCCGAACGTTCTCTTTGTAATGAGAAAATCGCTGCACAAATTTATTAATTTCGTTAAGAGAACTGCCACTCGTTGAATTCGTTATATAAAGATAATTTCCGCCCTTTAGGCCATTTTATGTTGAACTTCTGGGTGGAGGACCACGAGAGTAAGTAATTTGCATATTATATTTAATGAAAACTCAATGAATTATTCCTTTAGAAAATATATAACTCGTTCAAATAAAAAATCACGTGTTAAATATGTAATGGTCCTGGACCGCCAATTCATCTGTTCAACACCTCACACGCTCTAGTTTCACAGATATCACAACTACGCAATTTGGTATCTCACCCTGCTCTTGTCCATCATGTTAATTATTTACCTTGTCTGGAAACACAGCACAAACAAGGTTGCAGTAATCGCTAAGTTACCATAGCCAAAATCTTGAATTATTATTCAAAGCGGCAGAGAACGTTCAAGCCTACAGCCAAACATAGAGATGCTGACGCAGCTTGTGCGTGGTACTAGCGCAACTATACACGTCAGTGCACAGTTCTGTGCACTAATTAATTGCTTCAGTGATGCAACTGTGGACGGTGCATAATATTATTATTGCTTGTTTAAATATTAATTTGCAGAATAAGCTAAATTTAAGTATTTAAGATAGAATAAATCGATTTTGAGTGTTGTATTCAATTGGACATTATGCATTTTATTTAAATTTTACATTTCAGCCGTCAGCAGTGAACAAGTTTAAATGCTTGTTCACAAATTAAAGAAGTATCAGGTTTATGTGCTTGATACACACAATTTAGACAAATGAGTCTAAACAATCGGAAATGCAGCCCCCGGATAAGCAGAGGTTTTACACCCCTATTACCGTACGCGAGTCGCGCAAAAAAAACTGGCGAATTTGAATATTTGGTATTATGGTTCGCGAATCGCGAATGTTCATTCGTCTTAAATGTCAAAATACTGGCGAATGTAATTTCGTTGAATTACGGTTAGCGACTCGCCGAGTTTTCGTTCGCTTTAAATGTCAAATTTAAGCGAACAAAGAATTTGTGTGACACGGTTGGCGAATTTGAAAAAATGGAAACCGCCATGAACAAATGGTAATAAATAAAGCAACAAGATAAGTGAAATAATAATAAACTATTTATTTATATCAAAAAGACAAATGTTCATCAATTTAGCAAGTTGGTGGAGGTCATGGGGCAAAACCCAGAAATTGCCAAAGGACTAGGCAGTTTTGGGTCCAGCAAAAAAATCAGCACTGATTTTTGGGATCGGTGCGCAACTGACCTTAATTCTCTGGAACCTCCAATGCGTGAAGGAAAACAGTGGCATAAGGTTAAATTTTCAATTACTGCAGTGCTACAAGTTATTCTGCAGCCTTTCATTTCAGGTATAGTTAGATTATAAACTGAAGCTAAAAAAGAAGATCGTCAAAAACAAAAAAGATTCCGTTGCCACTGGCGGTGCACCATTTGCACAGTTGTCTCCATTAGAACAAGCTATCGATTCCTTACTCAATCTTCAGCATGCTGCTAATCCTTGTGGGCCATTTTTTGGTGCGAGCACAAGCAACTCAGCGAGGGATGAAATGATGTCTGAAGATGAAAAAAGTATTGTGCCTACACTATGCGAAAGAAGCAGAAATACGCACGAACGGGTAGAAATAGGTAAAAGGAAAGCCGAACGTTTGGAATTGCTCAAGGAACAAAGTTCAACCCAAACTGAGTTGCTGGTATATGTAAAATCGGCTTCGAAAAGCTTAGATGAACTTGCAAAGTACACTAGGAAAACATATGAGCTGAAAAAGGAGGAATTGGCTATGACACGAAAGAAGGAAGAACGCAAAGAAAAGGAAAACTTTGAAAAGAATCGTCGTCACAAGGAAAAACTTGATTTAAAACTTCGAAAAATTTAACTCAAAGCGATGAAATACGGGATGGGAAGTATCTTAAAGAATACATAAGGACTTTTTTATAACAAAGTTAGTCTGATTTTTTTAAAGAAATAGGTTCTTTTTAGACTAAGGTTTTGAATTTAATATAAAGATAGAATTGATCACAATGAATCTAAAATTTCGTTTCTTCTTCGTTCACCTTCCCTAACTGAATCCCTTCATTAACTGAATCAAACATATATGTTTCTTCCGGAATAGGAATATCGTGTTGGGCAATTATTTTGAGATTCGGATACATTGAAAAATTTGCATATATTGTGTAATGCACAACATGCATTTATTATTTCAGTAGACTTTTCATAATGCATAATGCAATTTTCTCTCATTAAGGAGACATCTGAGACGACTTTTCAGCACACCAAACGTCCTTTCAACGATGTTCCTGGCTTTTGCGTGCATTTTGTTAAAGTACGCTTCCCTTGTCCCAGAACCCGCATTCCTATATGATGTTATATGACAGGGTTGTAAAGGATAGCATGAGTCGCCTGAGAAAAAGTAAATATTAAAATTTATTTGATTTTAAATATAAAGTACGTACCTGGATACATGGAACTGCGCTCTCCATTTTCATACCAGGTCTCTAGCACAGCCCTTAAATTGCTAAAATTCCAAATAAATTAATCTTGCGTTGATCCTGGGTATCTTGCATCAACATAGCGGATCATCATTTAAAATTAACGAAGTTAATAATAATAATACCATTAATTTACACAACTAACGATCATTGCATTGAGGCTGTAGTATCCTTTTCTATTCAAATATTGATGCCGTAAACGTTTTTATCCAATCTGGACAAATTTCAGTGCGAAAAACAGCCAACATTTCCGATAAAACAATTGAAACCGTTGGTTGTGCGAGACAGATCGAAATCGTTGCCTACACTCTTTTGATAGCTACCGTCAGCAAAAAAGCGTAGAGCACATGCAAGTTTAATTATAGGTGGAATGGCGGAAGTGCATTTGTATAACATTTTGCTTTTAATTTTGTCAAACACAAACAAGAAAACTTCTTTATTTAGCCTAGAGTATGAAATGAACCTGTAAAAATGAAAAAATAACCGCATTGCTAAAATAAACTATTGAATGCACCGTACGTGTGACTTGGGAGTTCTAAAGGATTAGAATTGTCCCTTATATTTCTCTTTATTAGATACATTTGCGCGCTTCTTTCATAGCAGTATTCGTTTTCGAAAAATAAATCCACACTACTAATCATTTTGCTATTTTCTACTGTAACTTACAACACAAAACAAATTCCAACATTCAAAACAGACAACGAATTTTAAATTTTTCTGACATTTGAGTTGCATTCTGTTTCTTTGTCGTGGAACAACGATTTCCAGGCGAATCTACAAACTCGCTAACCATAATACCGAGTAAAGGAAGATTCGCCGAGACTGTCGACTCACGCAGTTTCGGCGATTCGCGAACGGCAATAAGGGTGTTAAGCAAAGCCACACGCTTCCCTGTTTTGACTACCATTGAAAATAACATCTTTAAAATTTATGCATGTATGGTCACAAATGGGGTATCGTTGAACCCGTAATTATGAGTATTTTAATTGTTTCAAAGTAAATGTTGGCGCAAATGTTGTCAGAAATCATTAAAGATCAAGATTTTTTTTTAAAACCTACAATTTTAACTTTATTATTTTTTTGGAAAAATGTCTTATTAACCCCCACTTTTGCAACTTTGAAACGTGTACCTAGTATTTAAAAACAAAATAAAACGTCAGATCATTTCATTTTAAGTCAGTAGTTTTCAAGATACGACCCAACATGTTGAAACTATAAACCTCAAAAATGGGGTATTGTTTTACAACTTACTTACTTACTTAGGTGGCGCCACAGTTCGTGGTGAACCTGGGCCCCAACTAACAAATTTCCCCAATTAGCCCGGTCTTTAGCTAACTGCCTCCAGTTTCGCACTCTAAGTCGTTTGAAATCCACTTGTAACATATTTGTGCACACCACCTAAGGTAAGGTCTTCTTCTCCTATGTTGTCCCTCCGGTTTAAATTCGAAGACTCTGCGGGCCGGAGCATTGGTGTCCATTGGCTCCACATGTCCTAGCTATCTCATGCGACTGATGCGCAGTTTTTTGTCTAGGTCGATGTCGCTGTACAGCTCGTATAGTTCTTCATTGGATCTTCTCCTCCAAAGGCCGTTACCGCCAACGGGACCGAATATTTTTCGAAGGAATTGTGGGTGGCCGTGGCTCAAGTGGTAGTATTTTGGCTTCCAAATCGGACGCTTTGGGGAACAATACCACCCGCGAGCGAAAAACCTTCTTTTTTTCACGCAACTGAATTTACGTAAGATGAATGGTTGCCTAAAATACAAAAACAAGGCCAATTACATTAATAATTTAGTCTCCTCACTAAATGTCGGATGACACGCATCGAGCGAAATAACCACTGAGCTCAAAAATGTTTCTTTCTCTCTCTGTCCCATTTTCCTAAGAACTGAACATGTTCAGGCATTTTAAGTGTAGTAATACCCACTTGAGTGTTAAGTTCTTTTAAAAAAAAATGCTATCGAAACGACTGAGGATATCTTCATCCGCTTTCTATAGAGTTCATGCTTCAACGCCATAAAGTAGGACTGGGATGATCAAGGTTTGTATAGAGTCTCCTTATTTTTTCGGGATAGGGCATTACTACTAATTGCCTTCTTAGCCCAAAGAAACAGCTATTGGCAAGAGGGATTCTTTGTTTTATTTGCACTGAGGCGTTGTTGGCAGAACTTATAGCAGAACCAAGGTAGACTAAGCGCTTTACTACCTCAAAAGTATGGCTGTCAATTGTGGTGTATTGGATTTTAGCTTAAATATTGCTATTCTTATTTCATCTTGGTCAATTGGACGGAAGTTTTGGATATCATCGTCTAAGTTGAATGGCCTATTCTGCCTGACGGCGGGATGTTAGGCTTCTTCGGTAGAAGAACTGCCCCATATGGCAAGAATTTCCAGGATGAGGGAGACAAGAACAAAGCGGAAATCGTCGGGAAACTAATATTCTACTTTATCAGAAAACGTTCGCAGCTACGAAGACCTTTAACATTGTGCCAAAAACCATTCGAATACCAGTCTTAGGCAACTAAGCAGACATTTTATTCTAAACAGGACTTACATCTGTAGAATTCTACATTCAGAAGGCATGCAAGCATTCCTTCATATACCAATACAGGAGCTACAACCCGGGGACTCAGAGCATTTGGAATTATTCAATTACATTCTGGAAAAACACTTTGCTGAAGTTAACTTTATTGGTCGGATTCTATGGACGGATGAGCCCCAATTCACCAGGAATGGAATCACTAATTTCCACAGTTTACATACCTGGGCAGAAAGCAAACCACACTCCATGAAACACAGACCTTCTCAGCATAAGGTCAACGTCAATTTATGGACGGGCATACTGGATAAAAAGCTGTTCGGATTCTATCGGCTTCCATATTACCAAAACTATTAGGCGGCATACCACGGCAACAAAAAATAGCCATTGACACCATCACCCATTGTTCATCAAGCAGCAACTAGCAGTGCAGTTTTAAGAGAAGTTGCAACTCCGTTTGTTCCACAGGCACACATTCTCTCGTCGCACATCGGAACAAACCTATCAATGATGTTTAAGATTGCACCAATTCAGATATATGGAACCGAAAATATATTTGTGGACACTTATGCTTTTCTTGATGATGGGTCAACATGGTGGAAAGGAAACTGTTCGCTGAACTTGGCCTAAATGGCACTCCAGAGGAGATCTCTATTCAGTGAACCAAAGTAATATCACGAAATGAAGATTCTATTTGGTCTACATTGGCGGGGTTAGGTGTGCGCAACCGCAAACGTTACTATTTAAAGGATGTTTATACTGTCAAGGGTTTAGATCTACCCGGTCAGACGATCAATGCCGCTGAGTTGAAGAGATCGTATCCTTATCTGCATGGACTCCCGATATCAGACGTAGTGGATGCGAAACTAAGAATTTTATTGGGGCTGGACCAAGCCAAGTTCTTGTGAGACCGAGGTCAACACTATGGGAAGGATGAAGAACCTTACGCAATAAAGACACTTTTAGGATGGGTGTTATACGGGAAGTAAGCTCCATCTCTGAATGTTGTAGGAAATAATCATGCTGCAAAGCCGTCAAAGCACTTTTTATTCCACGATACGATCAAGTCCGAAGAGAGTCTGCACGAGCTCGTGAAGCATCATTTTACTACTGAAGATTTTGGAGTTTTAACGCGCCTGGAACCCAACTCCGTAATAGTTTTGGACAATGCTTCCTACCATTCGAGAAAGAAAAATAAACCACCAACCACTTCTACTAGAAAAGATGACATAAAAAAGTGGCTGAGATCTAATGCTATAAGTTTTGAGGATGATATGGTTAAAACAGAGTTGCTTGAAATCGTTAAACGTTTCAAAGCCAAGTATAAACCTATGTCGTGGATGAAATGGCTCAAGCTGCAGGACATAAAGTGCTTCGCTTGCCGCCTTATCATTGCGATCTAAATCCAATTGAATTGGTTTGAACTCATGTAAAAGGATTTGTAGCAAGCCAAAACAAGTCATTTAAAATGACAGAAATTAAATTATTATTAACAACAGCACTTGTAAGAGTTGACAGTAAGAAATGGCACTAATGTGTGCAACACGTTGAACAGGTTGTTGAGCCAAAGATGTGGGATATGGACGTTTTCGCTGAGGAAGCAGTCGAAAGATTAGTAATAAATATAAATGACGATAGTAGCAGCACTAACTTTTCATCAGACTAATAGATTTTCATATTATAAATTAATGAAGTTATTTTTACTTTAAATTAATGAAATTTTATATTTTTACGTTATACTTTACTATATTTATTATGAATTATATTTTTGTTTACTATATTTATCATGAATAAATGAAAATACATATATTTTTTAGTTCTTTTTTCTGTTTTCGGATTTTTTTTTTAAACAAACTAAAAAGGGATTAGGTCTACTGGGGATACCCTTAAAAAAACGCGCCACCGCTTGGTGGTGAGGAAAAAGACAAATGAAATTTATATCGTTCAGCAATATTTTTATTTGTTTATTGTAAATGGTGAGATGGTAACCCTCTTTCTCTTTGTGGTGATTCATCATATACACCATGGCAACCCTATGAGAGCTTTAAAGAGGGACACATTTATGCATGTTATTGCAACCAGACTAAGAGGCAAATGTCCTATTTCCCTGTACTGACATTAATTCTTGGATAAACTATAGTTTTATCCATCTACTTTAACAGGTTTTTTCTTTTCTTTTTTTTCAAATGAAATCTACCAGAGATATTCCTGGTACAGCCTAGCACGTTTTTGAAGAGAGGTTTCCGGAGATGGGCGAAATGTATACTTTATAATAGTTTTTCTTCAATTGTCAATAAAACTTTGTATTCGTGAAGGAATACTTTACACAATGTATATTTTATTTTTTTTATATTAATTTAATATCGTAGCGAAAAAAAATATTGTAAAACGCTCTGTTTTTGAGCGGAGAAACGTATGTAACCCCTTAAGGAAAGTGGATGAAGAAATTGGGGGGGGGGGGGTAGTCCTACTCGGATGGGTAAGCAGAATCGGACCGATTTTTGCGTGTTCTATTTTATCTCGTTTCATAATATCATTCATTTATTTTATTATTGCGTTCTCGACGTAGAATTCGTGTCGTGCGGAAGAATATTTAAAGTGAGCGTGTTCAGTATGTGTTATCAGTTCTTAAACACGGACAATTTTAAATGGACTCGGGATTTGACTGAACATTTGAATATGCATTTTCAAATGCATGAACATTTGTATAATGTCAGTTATCCCGACTATGTAAATAGAATCAAACGGGCAAATTCAATTAATGAAAAATATAAAAATTTAATTAAACAGTCTCCGTACCCAATATCTTAAAGAATACAGGGGGGTAGAAAATTCTAAAAAAAAGCGGAATGGCTGCCAATTAAATTTACATACCAAAATTGTGGTGATACAAGCAATTGAGCTTCTTGAAAGATTAGAAATTCATTTTCAAATATTGATGGGGTAATTTAATTGCTTTTTAATTACATCGTTTAAATATAACAAACAATTTTTTCTTTGTATTGTAGGATGTTACTTGCATCAGCTTCGAAGAAACCTTTGTGGATGACAATGAACTTAGCGGCTCATTAAACGAAAATGTTGCTCCTGCTTCAAGGAGACGAAAAGTAAGTATTTTTATAACTGTGCATCTTGCCAATCGCAACTTGCCGATAGTTGACAATTCATTCCAGAATTTTCTTCTTCCATTAAAAAGTTGTGGAGAGCACAGCAAGCAACAGTCAATCACCCATATTCCCATTGTCGTTTTCGACAACAAAAAAAACGACACGACTACCTAAATCGGTATTCCTTTTGTCGTTTTTTAATGAAACGAAACGGCAAGCGTCGTGAGGAAATTTCCAATGCCATGTTTGTAGTAGAATCTCGTTTTCGGCAAGAATTCGGTATTCCCTAATTAAAAACGAGACACAAAAGTCGTAGAAAACGATTATTTTCGTCGTTCGCATTTAAGTTGACGATTCTCACTAGCGTGAGAATGGCTGGAAATATGTAAGTAAAATTCATATTTTTAATTATTATTTCAAATCTCAATTCATCTAGAATTTTTAAGGACAAAAATTACAAATAAGGAATAATTTGAATATCTTGTTTCCGTAATGCAGGAAATATCTTACCATGTACATCAAGCAAATTTTAAAAATGAATGGGACACCGTAGCAGCTAATTTGAACAGCCTGGGACACTGCGAATGGAGGAAATAAAATTAAAACAAGAAGCGCTGGAGTTGAAAAGGATAAAATTAGATTTGAAGGCGAAACTGCTTGAGTTAAAAGCTAGACATAATGAAGGCTAGTGTGATGATAGTGATACAAACGCATTTTTAAATAATTTTTATTATTTTTTTTTTAAATGAATTGATTTCTTTTTTTAAATAAAACTTTTAAAACGAATTCATTACGTGGTTTCTAATTGTTGCGGCTTCTTCATTTTCCGTGTTATTTTCTGCAGTCTCTTCAATTTCGATGCTATTTACAGTTTGCAAAGGAATATTAGTTCTATAGTAAATGCAAATATTACGCAAAGATGCGCATACATTTGTAATTTGCGCAGCCTTCTTTGGGCTGTAGTGCATTTGTCGATATACGATAGAGAGTTAAACTTCCGTTCACATATTGATGAGCTAATCCTTAAAGCTAACTCATCGCTCGGTTTACGTGACAAGGTCACATTATATTACACTTGTCCGACTCCTTCTCGAATATGCCAGCCATGGTCCACCCTTTCAGCGAGTTCATATATCCCGAATCGATAACATTCAACGTCGTTTTCTTCGATTTGCCCTTCGTGGACTACCCTGGAATGACCCATTTATCTTACCTCCCTATCATGACCGCCTCAAACTTCTTAACCTGAATACCCTCGAAAAACGCAGAGATGTAGCTGACATTCTCTTCATTCATCGACTGCTCCCTGGTTCTGTTCCAACCCACCGCACCTCTTATGGCTCTAACCAACCAATCTCCGGCATGCTCCGTAAGGTCAACTCAAACCTCCCCCTTTCTGATTTTAACCTGAGCATTTTTCGTCTTAAACTTGATCTCCTCCACCATTCCCTCACTTCCTAACCCCTAACTGTTGTTAGTTTTAAGTCAGTTTAACCTTGCATTAAGCGAAATAAATGAGGGCGTCAGGTCCCACCAAATTAATTAAAATCGTTGCCCGCCCCGCTTTGGTAAAAACCTTCAGCAAGAATCCTCAACGTTGCCGCTAGATTCAGTATAGGAGGTACCAATGAAGATCGCAGACTGCCTGGAAGATTGTTACTTACAACCTCCAACACACTTTGAAATGCTTCCTTGGATAACCAGAAATATTGTATAAACCTAAAACAAATTTATCTAATAAAAAAATCAAATTTTACTTCAGCTTTCAAACTTACTTTTCATTAGGCAAATCAAAAGCATTCGAGTGTTGTTTTATTTTTTTCGGATAATTGTTAAATTCCTTTTTTGGCACTCATGATTTTCATGATCAGAAGATGAAGAAAAAAAAATCGCAATACTGTCCATATTTTAATCTTTATTTTGTTATTTAACTTTCAATCCTAACGTAGCTTTTTGAAATCATTTCATATAATTTCCAAATAAATATAAACTGACGTTTAAAACAAGACTACCCAACTTCATGTACTCGTATTTAGAGACAATTTCGCCGTTGACGATTCTACCACAAATTTGTCGCGTCAAAAAGGTTATAAAAAGAATACCGATTAATAAACAACACGACACGACAAACGACTAGTGTCGTTAACGACAAACGTCAACGGGAATAGGGGTGAATATTTCAACTATTTCTACCCGTAGATTTATAATTGTTTGAAAAATTGTAAATCTATCTGCTAAAATTCAAAATGCGTACCACATGTCTGACACGGGTAAGGCGAATGTCAAAGATTTTTTTCTCTTTAATAATGGTGTTATAGGGATATGGTTTTAAAATGTGTTGCTTCAAAAGAAACGCATCGTCCTCCACTATAATAAACGGTGGACTTCTTCCTTCTCCAATGACTTTATTCGGTGGAAAGTTTGTGTCTGCATTTTCTATTATATTATTCAAAGAACTTTGTCGTAGAGCACCTGCATTATTTGTGCGACCATTGCATCAAGGATGAATCGGCAATTTTCATCAACAAGCGCAAGCAAAATTATGTTGTTTGCTCCCTTATAGTTGTAATAGAAGGTCCCATCTTTACGAAGAGATCTGAAGTTGATGTGCTTTCAGTCGAGCGCCTCCAAACAGTTAGGAAATTGCCATTTTATAGAAAATTCGTCCGCAATCTTTTCCCATTCCTCCGTAGTACTAGGAAACTAGAAATAAATAGATACGAGTATATAAATGGATAAAATTAATTTACTTTTAAGTTGACAAAACACAAAACCTCTTGAATACACAAATTTCTATTTTGGCAAATAGATCCGAAATGAGGTATGACTGGCTCGGAAAACATATAGATGACGAAAATCTCCAACAGGGTTATACAATCCATACTAAATGAAAATAAATGAATTTTAAGAGTTCCAACGACGGAGTCATCGCCGCAATCAAATGCAAACCAAAGGACGCCAGACCCATTGGAAGAGTCCACGCGGGGAATATTTGACGATTTTTAGTGTTAAGTTTTTCCTTACCATGTAGACCTAGTATTAAATGAATAAAACAAAATGTATAATTTACTTACTTTTAAATATTATGCTTTTAATTTCTTATATATGGCTCTACACACTTCCGGTACTACTTTACTCAGTAAAGATGCGGATAACCTTGTCTGGTAATTAGTACTCATGCTCGATTCACAAGTTTCCAGAATCCTTAATGTTGCAGAGAGCTTTTCCGCAGGAGTAATTGCATCCCTCAATAACGTATTTTCTCGCCCAAATCTTTTTCAACTAAGAACAGTAGCATTTTAAACTTTATTTCTGTCAATCTCAAATAATTATTAAAGGATCCTTGATCGTAAATACTTAATTTTCTAATAAAAGAATATGAGCCTTTATGAGGCTTTATCCATAATCCCTTCTTCCTTTTCCTAGACAAAACTACTGATTTTTCGCAGCATTTAAGTAAAGCCAGAAGTATTTGTTGATCATTGGTGTCATCCATATCTATAATTTCAATGAAACCATTAACGCGCTCCATCAAATTATTCAAAATTTCAATAATTTCCACATCCATTATCAAGACAAGCTCTTTTTTGTTTTTATATATTGCTAAACGAGCAAATTACGAATGAAGGGAGAAACAGAAAAAATAAAAGTCGGCTGTAGGCAATCGTAACATGTAAAAGACGACTAAGTAATTATATTTAAATTTATGTACATTAATCTAATAAGTAATTTTTTCTCAGAAAATAAAATTGAATTTCACCAAAGGAAATTGATCAATCTTTATTGTCCTGTCACAAATCTGCTTTCCGAGATCTCCCGTGCCAACAGTCACCTTTCCGCAATTAAATCCATATTCCACGGTAGTGATTGGCACGAGCTTATCTGTTCCCGTTAAAAGAAAACCGTTAAGCGACTATCCATTGCACTGTACAGCCGCTTCCCACACCAGTCCCGTCTTCAAAGTTTTAATTTGGTTTTTCACTGTAAGTACGGGTAAGTACCAAAATCAATCGCCTGCTGTCTATTTTATTTCCTCCGACCCTAGCTTTTTTGCCTATCCCTTTTGCAATAAATTAGATATATTCACGTCTCGACTATCGCGAAGTTGCGTATCGTTGCTCATTTTTATTTTTTATTTATTTGTTTATTTCTTATTCTCTTAAAATATAATAATATAAAACAATCGAAATTTCAGTATACATATATAGCTACTAGCAAGAACAAAAGAGAATAGCAGTGACATTTTATATTTAAGGAAAAATAGAACCAAATGTCACATCAAAAATAAAGATAAATACTTCAAATATAGTGTGTTCGATGTTTTTGAAAACGACGGAGTGCCATCGGATAACTGTTGGGCATAACAAATTCATCCCACTTGCACAGAAGCCTGATTTCAAAATGTTAGCCAAGATGAGAACAGGTGCCCTTCAAGATACTCTTTTCTCTTTTTTCTTCGACTGATACTAGTTGTTGCGTTGGAAAACGTACTACGATGTCTTCAATCGAAAAGTAGGATTCCACGAGCTTGTGTAAGTCGTGATCAGCAATAACTCTGTGAATGTGGACTATAGTTGCCAGTATCACTGTCGATTCTCTGTTCACCCTCGGGCTCATCCACGATCCAGCCAAATTTATTTATTTATTTATTTACTTAAAGCATCTCTGCACATATTTAATTTGAAACAATTGTTAGCATTGCGCAGTTAATTCGTATTACAAACTTAGTATACAAATATTATCTAAAACTAAATTAGTACGAAGTAGAGACGAAAAGAAAGAAGAAGAAGAAGAGGAAGGTTGGATGGAAGGATAGAGAGAGTATTAGAATAAGAAAAAAGGATTATTAGTTAAGAAACTTTAGTAGAACAATGGATCACTAATTGCAACTTGTGTAACGTTTAAATAGATTTTTATTAGAACGATTCTGTGTTCAACCTTTTGATGTGAATAGGGAGATCTTCCAGTTGCGCACAGCATGAATAAAGAGTTGATGACTGCTATTCAAAAATTTGTATCTATAAGTGTTGTGACAACAACAATTTAATGACTCAAGTTGCAACCGCACAATACGTAAAGTGTCGAATAGACAAAAAGTATGTTTACCTGTCGCGCTCGAGTGTCAATTGTATATTGATTCTTTTTTGTTAAATAAGCAAATTTTCTGTACAAATTTCTTTTTGTTAAAGTAAGCAAAATTTCTGTATAAATTGAAGCTATTCAATAAATAAAATCGCTTTTTGTTATTAAGCGCCAACGAGTAGTTTCACTTAAAATATTTCCCCCCACCAGCGGTAAGGAATCTCTTGAATTGAAAATTACGGATAAAACATTGGTCCTTCGAGCGAAAAACATAAAACAAATACTACATAAGGCGTTACCAGGGCAACTAACACTGGTTAGAGAAAACAGAAAAATTATTAACATTATCTCACAAATTTCAAGCGTATACCAGGGCTTAAAACACTGGTATAACATAATTAAACAAATCAAACAGAACATTAATTAAATAAAAAATAACAGCGATGGATTCCAAAATAGATGAAACCGAACTCTTCATCATTATTGCAGAACAGAAGAAGTTAGCAGAGGAGCTAGAGAAAATAAAAATAAACGTTGGAAAAGACAGCGCATCCCGAAAAACTCAGAAGTACAAAGACGAACGAATCAATAAAATTGACGAAATTTGGGAAAAATTTTCTTGTAATCATGAAAAAGTAAAGAATGTAATTGCACACGACACTCCGTATATGGGAAGAAATACGTTTGAACGAGTCAAGGAAATGTATGAAATACTAAAAACCAACTTGGTGGCCATAATTCCTCCAGTCACTAAGCCAGTTATCTAGTACATCAAGTTCAACGGAAAACTCAGCAACCCAAAATCATATACTAAGAAAACTACAACTAAAAATTGAAGCAGTGATATCAAATATTGAAGAATTTGAAGAAACTTTAGAGCAGTATTCCAAAGAAATTCATGATTACCAGCAGAAAATGCTGCTAGAGCAACTGAATAATCTTACTAACCTTCATGAAGAATTAATGACAAATGCTACGGAAGCTGATCTCAATTCGAAGTATGTCACTAACAATGACTATAAAGGTGTGAAACAAGATATAAATCGCTTTCTTCATCAAATGGCGACCAGGCTAGGTGAAATTAACAAACAAAACCGAGGAGAAGAAACAAGGCAAACCGAGTCTAGACTACCTCCAATAAAAATTCCTACGTTTAAAGGAAATTACTTGGAGTGGCAATCATTCTACGATCTGTTTGTTGCAATAATTCATAACAAAAGTAGTCTAAGTACTACAGAAAAAATGGAATATTTAAGGACTCACTTAGAAGGCGAACCTCTTCATTTAATTCAGCAATTTACCTTTTCGAGTGAGAACTACGAGAGTGCTTGGGAAACGCTCAAGTCTCGATATAATAACGAACGAAAAATTGTGTCAATTCACATCGACAAAATGCTCAGTTCCGGGCATCAAGGAAATTCGACATCAGCTAATAATATTAAAAATTCTCTGGATGCTATCAAGGAGGGCTTAGCTGCTCTAAACAATATGGGCTTCAATACCACGTCATGGGGCCCAATGATTGTACACCTGATAACAAAATCAATTGATCTAGAATCCAGAAATTTGTTCGAGCAAAGCCTCACAGAACCCAATAAAATGCCCGATTTAAAAACGCTTTTGGAGTTCATGGAAAGACGTTACCAAGCCTTAGAAGTTCTGAATCCAGCAAAAAAGCAACAAAAATGTGGGGATGAAGCAAAACACGCAATACGTAATTTCCACGTCGGATCCAAGGCAGTAACACAATGCCGCATATGCAAGGGCGATCACATAATATACAAATGCCCAACATTCAACAACTTAACGCCAAGTGAAAGATGTAAACAAATCAAACAGGCGGAACTTTGTTATAACTGCTTGCAACATGCTAAGCAAATTCAATGTCCAAGCAAACGTACATGCAAACAGTGCAACAAGAAGCATCATACAAGGTTGCACATGGAAATGCAACAAAAACAGGTGAACCATAGTTACCTAGACCAAAATGTTGTTCTAGCAACAGCAATTGTCTATGCACGCAGCAGTGATGGCCACAGTGTCAAGATACGAGCACTTATTGACCCAGGTGCTCAAGCAACATTAATAACGGAATCAGTTGTGCAATTATTAAAGCTAAAGAAACAAGAAGTGAACATTGAAGTGAGTGGCTTAGGCGCTATGAAAACCAGCACGTCCAAACACAAAGTCGAGTTCACAATAACTTCATGGTTTCCATCAAAGCTCAACCTCCAGGTTGAAGCCCTTGTTCTGCCTAAACTAACAAGCCAACTTCCATCAAACCAAGTAAAACGCGTGAGCTTTGGAGACCTTAAAGGTATAGAGCTGGCAGATCCAACCTACGATATTCCTGGAACTATAGACTTAATTATTGGAGCCGATATATTTGGAGATGTTATTCTCGATGGTATAAGAAGGGATGACGCAACTTCCCTAATAGCCCAAAACTCACGGTTAGGATGGCTTATATCAGGACGAGCAAAATCTGAAATTTCTTGGAGTAAAGGAATCATTGGACTTGTAGCCCAAAAATCAGTTGATAAACAACTAGAACAATTTTGGGAGTTGGAGGAAGTTTCACAACCAAGAAAACAAACACAAATGGAGATAGACTGTGACGCGTTCTATAAAGAAACACACTACCGGAAAAACAATGGGAGATATGTAGTAAAAATCCCTTTTAATAAAGAAACAACTAATACCAGCAAATTAGGAGAATCAAAAAACAGAGCATTCGCACGATTTTGTCAACTTGAAGCTCAATTCGATAGAAATCCACAACTCAAGCAAGAATACACTGATGAGGTGAACGAATTCTTAAGGCGTCACATGATCGAAGTGGAATCAAACAATCCGCAGGAGAAAAAACCATACTACATGCCTCATCATGCTGTCATAAAACCGGACAGCTTAACCACAAAATTACGAGTCGTCTTCGATGCATCAGCTAAAACATCAACCGATTTAAGCCTAAACGATTTAATGCTAGTAGGCCCAAGGCTCCAAGATGATATAGCTACTATATTAATGCGATGGAGGAAACACAAATATGTCTTTAGTGCAGACATAGAGAAAATGTACCGCCAAATTGAGTTACATAAGGATCATCAAGATTATCTATTGGCTGATATGGCGAAGTGCCAAAAACCAAACCATCAAGGAGTATAAACTTACCACAGTTACTTATGGTACAGCGTCAGCACCATATTTGGCAATAAAAGCGCTACAACAACTAGCTGAAGACGAAAAACTGCAGTTTCCAGTCGCCTCGGAAATAGCGAAAAATGATTTTTACGTTGATGACGTAATGTCCGGACAAGACACAATCACAAAATGCAAAGAAGCACAAAGGCAACTCATTGATATGTTAGAGAAGGCTGGGTTTCACCTGCGAAAATGGGCTGCAAATGACAAAAGACTGCTTAAGGATATTCCAATCGAATCAAGAAATGTAAACAAAGTCGATTTTGCCGTTGATGACACCATCAAAACATTAGGCATCCATTGGAGCCCAATAAGTGACACATTCCAGTTTAAGACCCACTTAGACGCGATCACTTTAAAGCAGATGTCACAGACAAAACGTCAAACTTTATCCGAAATAGCTAAGCTGTACGACCCTCTTGGCTGGTTAGCCCCAGTAACGGTAAAAGCAAAAATTCTGATGCAGCAAATCTGGAAGTCGGAAATCGATTGGGATGAAACTCTTCCAGTGGAGTTACAAAAACAATGGAACAAGTTAAAGAAGAATATCACTGAAGTCGAAAAAATTTGAATTCCAAGATGGATAGAGTCGGACAATTGTAAGAAAATCGAGCTTCATGGTTTCTGTGATGCCTCGGAAGCAGCATATGCAGCGGTAATTTACTCCAGAGTTTCCTTGTCCAATGGTCACTTTGTTACCAGACTTATAAGCGTAAAAACAAAGGTTGCGCCGGTACGCATGAAACTTCAACTTCCCAAATTGGAGTTATGCGGAGCTCATTTACTGTCAAAATTAATGACAGACACATTACGGACATATGGCACACAAAATGGTAATGTATACGCCTGGACTGATTCCACAATCAGTCGTTCGCCAATCTCCGGTGAGAACAGACGTTTTTCGGCTTCTCGTAGAGTAAAAAAAGGAAATACTAATAACTCAGTTACAAATATAATCAGTTGCAGTGTTGCTAATTGACTCGGTAGTCCAGTGGCTAGCGGCGCCAGTCAACAAACCCGGTTGAAACTCAGAATTTTTTTTTTTTTTTTTGTTTTTTTTTTTTTTTTGTTTTTGTTTTTTTTTTTCCTCAAACTGTGTGCACATATCAAAACCAACAAGCAATAGGAAAACAAAAAAAAAAAAAAAAATCACGTGATGGATGGTGGAGAGCACCCCGCTCTTCCCATAACCGTGGCGAAAGCCAGCAAAAGGAGGAAGAGGCTGAATACCCCTCCTAATCTGTCAAAAAAAAAAAATAAGTGCTGTTTCCACAGCTGAAGAAGATAAAGAGGAGGGGGGCTCCAACAGCTTCGCCTCTCTGGCGTCATCTGAGTCGGAAGACGAAGATGACGAAATTAACATCATAAAAAGCAGCATACAATAGCTGGAGCAAGACATGCTTGCTATTAAACAGAGGCAAACTGCACGAAGGCAGAGGGAGCAATCAGAAGTAGAGAGCTCCCTAAAACAACAACAACAAGAGCAGAAACAGCAACTGCAGCAACAACAAAAACATCAGCAACCGAAGCAACAACTGCAGCGAAAGCAACAGCGGCAAGAACACCAACAACAACAAAATCAACAACAGCAGCAGCAGCAACACCAACAACAACAACAACAGCAGCAGAAGAAGAAGAAAGAGAAAGGTGCCTCCGATCAACACCTACAAACTGGAGGTAAGTGCAACCAAGGACCTGTGTAAGTTGGTCATTGGTAATAATTTTAATATCAAGAGATTGGGGAACGATCGCCATGTCATCCACTGTAATACAGTTGAGGGCTACGCAAAAGTGAAAGAGCTCCTAAAAAAAACGACGACGGAGCACTACTCATACACACCGAAGTGTGAAAAGCGGCAATCGATGCTGTTGAAGGGTTTGGAACCGTCTTCTGATCCTGAGGAGATCCTGGCACTGCTCAAAGAGAAGGAGTGCGAAGGACTCAAGTTTGTGGGGGTAAAGCCATTTACCACAGCTAGAGCCAGGCGGGAGAAACGGAGTCTGCCGTTCTTCCTGGTGCAGCTCAGTCCCGAAAGCCGTCTGGATAGTCTAAGCAGTATCAATGTCCTAGACTACCAGGTGGTTCACTGGGAAAAACTAAAAAGGAGCGAAGGCGTTATACAATGCGTTCGCTGCCAAAGGTTCGGGCACGCCGCGTCGAACTGCCAAATGCAGCCTCGATGCGTGAAGTGCGCTAAGAACCACAGTTCCGAGGAGTGTCCTCTGGGTGTTGACGGAGCATCCGATAGATCGAAGCTCTCGTGCGTGTTATGTGGAAACGTGGGACACACCGCAAACTATCGGGGTTGTCCTAAGTTCGCGGACATTAAGAAAGCAAAACTGGCTCGGCAGCAGAAGGTGGAGGTCAAATGTTCACCTCTTAGATTTCAAACACCAGCCGTCACGTCCCAAATTTCCTACGCCCAAATGGCGTCAGGTAGGGGGGCTACGGTACAGCAAGCGACTGTTGCTTCTCCGGCGCCAATGCCGAGAACAACGGAAGCTGCACCTAACATGCTAACCATCTTGCTCGCAATCCAAGGGCAGATGGCTCAGCTGCAAAAGCAGGTGCAAGAACAGGCCAAGCGGGTGGACCAGATTTACGCGCTGCTGCCGGGCCTAACGCAACACATGTCGTAATGGGTACGCACATGGTGGAGCAAACTTTGAAGGTCCTTGCGGTGAATGTTAATTCACTGATTAGGATCGAACGAAGAGCCGCGATGTTTAAATTGCTACAAGACCAAACTCCTGATGTGCTTTTCGCTAGCGAAACCAAGCTAACCGATAATCACAAACTGGAGTACAATAATTATATTGTTAGAAAAAGAAACCGGCCCAGATCCAAACGTGGAGGTGGTGTCGCGATCTTCATTAAAGAAGGTATAAAATTTCACAGAGTGTACAAGGGAGTGTTGCGCAGGTTCCGGGTGTTGGAGGCAGTTGTCATTTACATCCCGCTTCGCAGTGGAAAGCGGCTGTACTTGGCCTCTGTTTATGCACCTGAGGCTTCACAATCCGCCCTATTTATTACAGAGCTCGACACGCTTTTTCGACTTCTGAGGCTGGAATCGGGGGAGAATTATTTTATAATCGGCGGGGATTTCAACGCTAGACACAGAGATTGGGGAAATAATTTGCCAAATACTAGAGGGAACCTACTACTCGATTGGTGGGGTCAGCACGATGTCATGTACAGACCCGGTCTTAAAGCGACGGATAACCCGTCGTTTCCCAGAGGCGGGTCTTATTTGGATCTACTGCTGTACGACGAACGTATACGACTGACAGGTACGAATTTACAAACGCTAAACTGTCTGCGCACATTCGTGTATGACAGCGACCATTGCGGTTTTAGCACCGAAATTACAGTTCCCAACGAAATTGCGGAATTGGAGGAGTTTGTCCAAAGATATTCTTACAACTACAGTAAGACTCGATGGACGCGCTTCTCCGCAACCTTGAACAGAGCGCTCTCCTCGAACACGCTCCACCCACCGTCCAATAGGAATTTGTCAAACGAGGAGATCGACAATTACCTAAAACAGATGGACGAGACAATTAAACAAACTATGGACACTACAATACCGCGGTATCGACGTACACCTAACGAAGACCTGTTCCGCAATCCTACTATTGACGCACTGCACCGACAGAAAAGTAGACTTCTGTCAAGACTCAAAAACTTGTACAGACAGTTAACTGACAGACAAGATCCGGAGATTAGGACGCTGAAGTCGTCGATTAAAAATGTGCAAAAGTTAATAAAAGAAAATTACAGAATTGCTGTAAGCTCATATTGGAACAACAAGGTTCGGGCTGTAAACACCAGCAACCCGAACATGTTTCCGCAAATCAATAAACTATTTCGGAGAAAAAAACAAAACGACCTTCAGTGTCTTAAAATAGCCCGGACAACAGACAACGAACGGTTACTGACAATAGCAGGTATTGATCCAAATGAAGCCGCTGACGATGACGACTTCTTTGTGATCGAGGATCCACAGGAGAAGGTTGAGGCCATTGGGGCGACTTTCCAGGAAGTCGCGTCTTTGTGCACGACTTCTGCGTTCGAAATGAAATAGAGAACTGGCGATCCGAGGGCTCTGGTTTCACCCGGTTTAGCGACGAAAATATGGCAAATAACGTCATTGCCAGAGAGGGTGGCCTACCCCCATTCATTTCGAAGGAAGGACTCCATGAGATCTTCGACACAATCAGAGCAAAGAAATCAGTGGGGACCGATGGTATTCCGAATATCGTGCTTCGACATCTTCCTCTAGAAGCGGTGGACATTTACACAATCCTGTTTAATAATGCAATGAATAATGCACATTATCCAGCGCATTGGATAACGGCGGTGGTTCAACCTATCCCCAAAAAGGGAAAGGATATATCCAATCCGGCGAATCTCCGGTCGATAAGTCTCCTTCCGAATATCAGTAAGGTTTTTGAGAAGGTAATCAATAGAGCTCTGTCTAGGTGGGTTGAGGACAAACATATAGTTCCGGATAATCAATTCGGTTTTAAAGCGGGACATGATATCTCACATGCCGCGTCTAAACTGGTTTCTGATATCCAATGGAACAAAGGCAAGAAACAGTGCACTGGTGCCTGCCTTGTTGAATTGGAGAAGGCCTTCGACACCGTATGGTTAGAGGGTCTTTTCTATAAGCTGACTAGGCTGGGGATTAGCAAACCTCTCTTGTACATTCTTTATAATATGCTAACCAACAGACAGTTCATCGTGAAAAATGGCGATGTGACTTCTGTTGGAATATTTCAAATTAAAAATGGTCTTCAGCAAGGCGCGGTCAATTCGCCGATCCTATTTAACATTTATACAAGCGACTTGATAGGTACACTTCCCCATACTATTGCGTACGCAGACGATTTGGTAGCGTACAGAACAGGTCCAAAAATCGAGGTCATTAATACTCTCTTGCAGCGTGACTTCGATAAGATAAGACGATTTTGCGATGACTGGAAGTTGAAAATCAACTTTCAGAAGTCGGAAACCATTCTCTTTAGGACGCCGTTGTCTGGAGCCTCTAGGGATACCAGAAAAAATTGGCGAAAGTTCTCAATCATAGGACAGCACGGACAAGAAATGTAGTCAGATACCTTGGGATCTGGCTAGATCAGTTTCTGTATTTTGGCAAAAATGTAGATGCTGCTCTGGCCAGAGCTAGAGGTGCTTTTGCCCTTACAAAGAGACTGTTTTATAGCAGCCAACTCGATGTGAGGGTAAAGGTAATCTGCTACATGGCCCTTATTAGGCCCATGCTGGTATTTGGTTGTCCCGTGTGGTTTAATGTACGAGCAAGCTTAATGGAAAAGATTCGGGTGTTTGAGAGGGCTTGCCTTAGGGCTTGTCTTCGCTTGTACAGAACACCAGAGTCGGAGTACAAGAAATTTTATCCTAATGAGGTCCTTTACAATAGGGCGAACCTAATACGAGTGGACAACTTCGTAATTAAGCTGACTCGAAGGCACATTGCAAGAGCAATGATCTCGATGAATAACCTGATATCTGGGGCTTACTACCCCAATTACCTTTACCACGAGAGTGTGCGATCTGACGGCTTCGTTCCACCGGAAGCATTCCTCTACCTAGATCAGAAAGGGTTGATCCAGGATATATCAGCGGTCCCGTTAATCTTCCATGTCGCTCGGACAGCTGGGGACAGGCGGCTCAACTACAACAGAGACGTCGCACATGGCAGTGTGGATCGACTCAGGTTCAGTAGGGCGGTGGGGAATCGCGATAAGAGGGATGTCGTTCGGCAGCACCAGCATTTCTGGTGGTTGAATGATGGAGAAGATGCTTCGTCGTCGTTTCCGTCAATTACGGACCAGCCTCACTAATGAGGCAGAGCTGACCAATCTATTTGCCCAGTAAATAGCGATGGCCAGCTTACATAGGTTTAGGTTAGCATTTAAGAAATATATACATATACTGGTATATATAAAGGTATATACTAGTATATGTATATTATTGTGTATAATGTCTTTGTGTCTGTATGTGTGTATTGTGTATATAGGTTAAGTAGACTAAGGTTTATTTTAAGTTAGATATTAAGTTTTTATAAAAAATAAAAAATTACATCCATAGGCTAGGTTTTTTGTTAACAATATTTTTTCTTAGCTTTAAGTATAGTAAATAAATATCCATAAAGAAAATGTTAATAAAGTCGAAAGACATAGTATAAGAATTTAGAGTAGCTTAGAGTGCCTGTGTGGGGCCAGTAAGTTAGTATAAGCTTGTTAAGTAATTTTAAGCTAGCATTTAAGCATTTTTTGTTAGTATGTAAGAGTTATTGATTAGAAAATAAAATGCGTTTAAAACTTAAAACTAACTGATTCCACAATAACCTTAGCTTGGAATCAGAAATGTCCATCGACCTGGAAGACGTTTGTTGCCAACAGGGTATCAGAGATACAACATGCAATCAAACCCGAACTATGGAAATATGTGCAATCATCAGAAAATCCAGCTGACTGTGCTTCTAGAGGTTGCTTACCTGAATTTATGGTGAACAATCAACTATGGTGGAAGGGTCCAAAATGGCTAGAAGGAAATTCTGATAATTGGCCATCACAAAACCAATATGCATCGGTCGACGTTCCCGAAACAAGAAAGGTTATGACAGTAAGGATACAAATCACTGATGATATAACTGAAAGATATTTTTGTTACAACAAGTTAATAAGAGTAGCGGCCTATTGCAGAAGATTTATTGCCAGTTGCAAAGATCACAAGCCAAAGCAAACTAGAGTGCAGCAGTATAAAAAAGTAAAGGACTCTCAAACTAGAATTAAATGTGCTATTAAGGAAATAACCACTTTGTCAGCTAAGGAACTCAAAGACGCTCGCAACGCGATCATACGAGCTATACAACAAAGAGTTTTTCCCGAAGAGCTAAGGTGCATTAAGACAAGAAAGCAGTTGGATAAACGAAGTAAAATACTATCATTGAGCCCCCAATTAAATGATGACGACATTTTGGTAGTTGGTGGTCGTTTGCAAAATTCAGAATTATCGAATTCACAAAAACACCCATATATTTTACCGCATGGTGAAAAACTTACAAAATTGCTCATTGAAGACGCACATGCAAGCACACTACACGGTGGTGTTCGACTTACACTTGCAAAACTGAGACAACAGTATTGGATAACACAAGCAAAAAGAGCAATCCGAGAAGTTATACACAAGTGCATATCGTTTCGTTATCGTTTGTTATCGTTGTTATCGTTTCACTGCACAACCAAACTCTCAACAAATGGGTGTGTTACCAGCTGCTAGAGTAACCCCAGCAAGACCTTTCACGCACACAGGAATTGACTATGCAGGACCCATTCAAATACTTATCAACAAAGGAAGAGGCAACCGATCAACAAAAGGCTACATTGCCATTTTCGTTTGCTTTACAACTAAAGCAGTACACATTGAGCTGGTTAGTGATCTTACTTCAGCAGCATTTTTAGCAGCAGTAAGACGATTTACTTCGAGGAGGGGAATATGTTCGCATTTTTACAGTGACAATGGCACAACGTTTGTTGGAGCCAGTAAAGAAATTCAACAGCAACTACGAGCTTCAATCAAACAATCTGAAAGGGACACATCGGTCATACTCGCAATGTATGGAACCCAATGGCACTTTATACCACCAGCGTCACCTCACTTTGGTGGATTGTGGGAAGCAAGTGTAAAATCAACCAAATATCACCTTAAGCGAGTGATTGGAGACAGAACATTGACATTTGAAGAATTGACAACTGTGCTAACTCAAACAGAAGCGTGCCTTAACTCCCGACCATTGACGGCAATCGAAAACGATATAAGTGATCTGACCGTTCTTACTCCTGGCCACTTTCTCATAGGAAGCGCTATTAATGCAACACCCGAACCAATTATCGATGAGACTAAAACATACCGCTCCCGTTGGCAGCTGCTACAAAAAATTACCCAAGACTTCTGGAAAACTTGGTCTTCTGAATATTTGTCTCAGCTTCAACAGCGAACGAAATGGAAACAGAAGGAAGAGAACTTCAAGGTTGGTGACATTGCTCTCATCAAGGAAGATCGATTACCACCAACAACCTGGGTAATGGGTAGAATTTCTGAAGTTCACCCTGGTAAGGATAATGAGGTTCGAGCGGCAACAGTGTTTAGCAGCAATAAACACATCAAACGGCCCATAGCAAAATTGTGTCGTTTACCTATAGAGTCAGGACAACCTGATTCAACAATCAAACATATTCGAGAAAGCAAAGGAAAACCACAAGTGTTAACAACTATTAAAAACTCATCGAATAAGAAACCTAGCTCACTGTTTTGGATTTTTATACTGTTAGGAATCATGAACTCAGTCAAAGCTACTCCAACTGATCAACAACATAAGGTCGAATTCATTCCATTTGAAAACCAGCCAGGAATATACTTTGAGGATGTAGGACGAGCGAGTCTTATTTCGAGCTCTTGGAAAACCATCGTATTTTTCAACATGACATCATATTGGTTGGAGTTCGAAACCTATAAGGAAAGTGTTAATCAAATGGAAACAATGTGCTCATCCACAGACATAGCTGAAGTCAAGTCAATAATGTGCGAAGGGATACTAAGCCAATTTAAGCGCCAGATTCAGCAAATTGAACTAAACAACGATATTTTATTGCATGCGAATGATGACTCTATGCGAAGACAACGGCGCTCTCCATTTGACTTTGTAGGAACGATTACGAACGTGTTATTTGGAATACTTGATCAACGGTTCGCCAAACAGTATGAAGAAACAATTGAAGCTATTCAAGGAAACGAAAACCATGTGCTGCAACTCATGAAAAACCAAACAACCATAATTGACTCTACCATAAATATATTCAAAAGGGAACAGTTGGACACAAGACAACAGATTCAATCGCTGAATGAAGTGGTAGCCAAAATTAAGGATAATGTAGACAAATACAACAATTTGAAGCTATTTTCGTCAACTGCTATCAACGCTATTCTGATAATGTTTAACTATCAGTCAACACAGAATATTTTACTAGACATTATTTTGTCAACACAAACGGGAAAGGTACATCCACTAATTCTGACAGTTCAACAGTTTAAAAGTGAATTGACAAGGATACACGAAAACATACCGCGTTCATTAATGATACCAGGAGAGAGGCAGCATGAATCCATCCTTCAACTTTACAAAAGCTTGAGTTCAAGAGGAAGGTTGACTGGCAGAAATATAATAATAGAAATAACACTCCCACTTCTTCTTAATGAGGAATTTAAGATATATAAAGTGTTACCAGTTCCTACTTTCCATAGTGGGAATTTCACTTGCATTGTGGCAACTTCAGACCACTTGCTTGTGAATCTAAAGGGAAACCATTTTTACCCTCTTGATAGATCTGAATTCTCCCTTTGCAAGGAGAGACACCTCGATAATTACTGGTGTAGACTTCAACACCCAATATATACATCAGGAGCTTCGGTCAGCTCTTGTGAAATGAGCCTAATTCACCACAACACTGAGCTTTTGGACTCATGCCTGACGAACAACATTCCGATTAAAACATATTGGATTGAAATGCATCATCCGAATTCTTGGATATATAGTGTTCCGGGTACAACTACAATCAACATTGACTGTGACTTCAATCCGTCACACACTACCTTAAAGGGTAGTGGGATATTGAAATTGCCGGCAGATTGCATGATCCATGATCAAATGATGACAATCATTGGTAGACAAACAATGATCAAAAAAATAACATCTTCTTTTCTACCATCTTTCAATCTTTCTAAAAAGTTAACTACTTTAACTATAAAAGAGAGCAAAGTCCCATTGTATTGAAAACCGATATGTCGTTAGAGATCTCAAAATTAGAACATTCGATCGAGCTACAACGAAGTCAAGAACATATTCTGAAGGAAATAAAAACCCATAGGGTACATCAATATTCTCTTCTGGGGTCAACGGTATTTCTGGTAGTAGCTGTTACAATTGGCGTTATTTTACTGAGAAGGAAGACAAATCAATCAATAATCATTCAACAGTCTAAAGATGAGAAGCGGATTGAAGGTGGAGGATCTTTTTCAGACACCGATTTTTGTGTTTCGTCAGTTTGAGAGAGGCCCCAGCATGTTGTGACAACAACAATTTAATGACTCAAGTTGCAACCGCACAATACGTAAAGTGTCGAATAGACAAAAGGTACGTTTACCTGTCGCGCTCGAGTGTCAATTGTATATTGATTCTTTTTTGTTAAATAAGCAAATTTTCTGTACAAATTTCTTTTTGATAAAGTAAGCAAAATTTCTGTATAAATTGAAGCTATTCAATAAATAAAATCGCTTTTTGTTATTAAGCGTCAACGAAGTAGTTTCACTTAAAAGATTTCCCCCTACCAGCGGTAAGGAATCTCTTGAATTGAAAATTACGGATAAAACAATAAGGTATTAAATTAAGGGTTCTCTGAGAGTGTTGGTAAATGCGGATATATGATCATACCTCTCCATATTAAATATAATCACCCCTATTCCCGTTGTCGTTTGTCGTTAACGACACTAGTCGTTTGTCGCGTCGTGTCGTTTATTAATCGGTATTCTATAACAATTTCGACACGACAAATTTGTAGTAGAATCGTCAACGACGAAGTTGTAATAAAATCTCTAAGTACATGAAGTTGGATAGTCTTGTTGTAAACGTCAGTTTATATTTATTTGGAAATTATTTCAAAAAGTTACGTTAGGATTGAAAGTTAAATAAAAAAATAAAGATTAAAATATGGATAGTATTGCGATTTGTTTTCTTCTTCATCTTCTGATGATGAAAATCATAAGTGCCAAAAAAGGAATTTGACAATTATCCGAAAAAAAATAAGACAACACTCGAATCCTTTTGATTTGCCTAATGAAAAGTAAGTTTAAAAGCTGAAGTAAAATTTGATTTTTTTTAATAGATGAATTTGTTATCCAAGGAAGCATTTCAAAGTGTGTTGGAGGTTATAAGTAACAATCTTCCAGGCAGTACCTCCGGTACCTCCTATACTGAAGCTAGCCACAACGTCGAGGATTCTGAAGGTTGTTACCAAAGCGGAGCGGGCAACGATTTTAGCTTCGGACTAGCTCAACCAACAACAAGCAAAATATTTGGGCACCTAATCACAATTCTTGAAGCCCATATTTGCCCTCAGTGGATCAAATTTGAAATGACAGAGGAGGAAAAAACCAAACAAAATTGAATTTTTTCCAAAGAACTGGCACCCATTTCCAATTGATGGCACCCATATCAAAATCGAAAAAAGAAGAGCAGCACGAATATTGAATAGAAAAGGATTTTATAGCCTAAATACAATGATTGTAAGTTGAGCTTTTTTTAATTAAACTTTTCCAATATGTATACCTTTATTTATTTTATTTGAGGTTTGCGATAGTAAAATATATATCAGATATATTGACTCCCGATAGCCAGGTTCGTGCCATGCTCTGGTGTGGAGTTGTAGCGAACTAAAACAGACATTAAACGCCAAATATGAAAGCGGGGAAAGAAATTCTTGGCTTCTAGGTAATTATCATTTGATTGAAAAAGGTAATCTTGTCAAAAACGAAATATTTTTAAGCTACTTAGGCGATGCAGGATACCCTCTCCAACCTTTCCTAATGTCGCCGTTTAGATCAACGCAGGTGGGAAGTCGCCAAAGTTGCAAAGGCGAGAAACATCGTTGAAAGAACGATAGGAGTTTTAAAAAACCGCTTCCGTGGTTTAATTGGTGCTAGACAAATGCACTACAACCCAAAGAAAGCTGTGCAAATTACAAATGTATGCGCAGCTTTCCATAATATTTTCATTTACTATAGAACTGATATTCCTTTGCAAAGTGTAAATAGTATCGAAATTGAAGAGACTGCAGGAAATAACACCGAAAATGAAGAAGCCGCAAAAATTAGAAACCACATAATGAACTCGTTTTAAAAGTTTTATTTAAAAAAATATCCTCCACGGCAAGATGTTCTGGTGGAGCAGAAGCAAACAGTCCAGCCGATGACGGGAAAAGGGATGCTGCCGATGTTGATGGAATTGGTGATAAAAGCTACACCTTGTGGATTTAAAATTTTTTTAAATTGCTTTAAATCAGCAACCATTTCTTCCAATCGAGTGATAACATGTTGGTTGATTTTTCCTCCTCCTGTTGCTTTCATTTCATTTTTATTGTGAATTAATTTTGTTTTACTTTGAACTTCATGTAAGCCCAAACCTATGAAAGAACAATAATTGAAATTGTTTTAAAAACAAAGTTGTTTACTTACTTTTTGCCAGCCCTCCCATTGTCTCATCGGTGGTCCCAGGCTGTTCAAATTAGTTGCTACGGAGTCCCATTCATTCGAACGACGAAAATAATCGTTTTTTACGACCTTTGTCGTCTCGTTTTTAATTAGGGAATACCGAATTCTTGCCGAAAACGAGATTCTACTACAAACCGTTTCGTTAAAAAACGACAAAAGGAATACCGATTTAGTCGTGTCGTCTTTTTTTTTTTGTCGAAAACGATAATAGGAATAGGGGTGAATATATCTGTATATATTGATATATCTGGATACTTTCTTATATTGTATAACTGCACATCATCTGCATAGATATGGTAATCGCAGTGAATTATACTTTTATAAATATCATTCATGAACATTGTGAACAAGAGAGGGCCAAGGACAAATCCTTGGGACACACTAAATGTTACCGACAGACTAGAAGATTTTTCGTCACAATGAAAGACAGATTGGTTACACTTACCGCGATGTGATGCCCCAAACTATTAAAAGCAAATTGATTTTTTAATTTGTATAAAAGAATGTCATGATTTAAATGCTTTGGAGAAGTCAAGGAATACCACAATTGACATCATATCTCTATCAATGGCAAAACAGAAATCATCAGTAATTCTTAGTAACGCAGTTGTGTTGGGTCAGTAAATTATTTAGTTCAAGGAAGGTCTCTATTTGTTTACTCACAATTTTCTCAAACAGCTTACAGAGAAAAGGAAGAATAGCAATTGGCCTATACTCAGAATTAGGCTGCTTTCCAAACTGCAGTACTGCCTGCTTTTGCATCAGCAACCATTCCGAAATGCAAACCCAAACTGGTGACAGAACGCAGAACGTTTAGAAATTCATTGTGAATTAGTGATGTGCAATTTGATTACTTTTGAGTAACGAATGATTACTGATTACTTCAAATTCAGTATTCTGTATTTGGTATTCGATACCTAGTATTTGGTCTCCCAGTCAAAATTCATTTTCTGGAACCAGAATATCAAGTATCATTGCACTTCATTTTATTTCGTTTCATTAAACAAATGAGAAATAAACTTAAAAGAAATTATATTTCTTGTAAAATAATAGAATAAATAAATTCACAGTTAATAATAATAATTATAGAAATAGTAGTAATAATAATAATAAATAATTTGGTGTTTAAAAATAAATTTTTTTGACATTTCGTTTTTTCAGTCTGCTTCTTTTATCTGAAATTATCAACCCAGCCTTTGAAAAAATCCTTTCGCTAGGAACTGATATACTCGTAGCTACAATACTTAAGTACGAGTATTTTTTAGCTAATTTTGCCAGATTTGGATAAATTATTTCCCGCGATTTCCACCATGCCAATGGGTTCTCTTGTGTAGGAGTAATCTGTTTCTCGGTATATTACCTCATTTCTATTATTCCTACACACAGTGGAGTAGATTGGACGCAGCCCGCATCATTATCGAAATCTCCCCATAAAAGATGCGGCGGAGTGTAACGTGTTAACTTATAAGTTCATACATATGTAGTTCAGATTATCTATTAAAAATAAATATTTCCTGACCTGTAACATAATAGCCTACATTTTCCTACTCGCAAAAATGTTTACATTTTGTACCTACCTACATGAAATGTATCTACTCGAAATAAGTAAACTCAGTAATAAGTAATCATTCAACTTAAAGTATTCAGGAATCAGTTAATACCTTGTGAATACAATTCAAAAATAACCCAATGAGTCCTGGTATTCGATACTGACGGTTGAAAAGTTTGAGTGGAGAAAAGTAATCAAAGTAATCAAATTGGAACTGTATGATACATATATGGAACATCGTGCGATGTGACTTGTGAGACGTTTGATGCGTTGATACAAGAGAGTGCAGGAGAAGAGGAAAGTGGAACAGTGTACACATGCATATGCTATGCAATATAGAACATACTGAAGAAGGGAAACGAAACGTGCTGCTGCTGTTAGTTTGCTGTGTATTTACATTTACATATGTATGTGTATTTTATATTGCTTCTTTGGTGTTTATCAGCAAATGAGTATCAGTATTCAGTATCGAATTCTTATTTTGAGTAGTATTCGGTACCGATACTCATTTCAAGTATCGAATAGTAAATACCGAATAATTCCTCTTTGCACATCAGTATTGTCAATGTATATACTGCTCAAAGAAAAACAACCAGTGCATCGTGAACTAGCATGATGCAAATTACAGTTGTTTGTTTGGTTTATGCAATCTGAAGTATAATGGCGAATTCTGAGAAGTAAGTTTTCTTTTAAATAAATAAAAGCATTCAATTATATTATTATAATTATTTATATGCAGAAATCAGTGGACAAAAAGCGAGATTTTACACTTAATTACAACAAGGCTGCAGTTTGAAAAGGAATTAAACTCTAGCTTAATTTTAGCTGTAAAATATATTTTGTGAATATTCGGTTGTGACAAGCACCACAATTATTTAGAAAATAATTAATTATATGAATTCCAATCAATTTGTTACACATTGTTTTACGTTAAAAAAAAATAAATACTGCGCATCGCGTAACATTCCAAAACATAGAGTAACTATACCTAGATCATAGACTAACTATACCTAGTTATCAAACTCTACTAATACTTTTGCAAACCCTTAACTTTCGCACAGACACACTGTAAGTGAATCAGCAACACATTCTCCATCTCTATAACCTGTCAGAATGGCTAAAATGACAACAAATTTCACTTAATGTTCTCTAGCCATATATAACAAGGACAAAAATAAAAGGAAAAATATTTTTCGCTGGTGAATATTTAATTAAACTTGGTGAAAAAGTGAAGATAATAGAATATATTAAAAAAAAACTTTTTTTTTGTTTCAAGTGGACAAAAAGGGGATAACTTCAGAATAAAATTAAAAACGGACCTAAAGATCATATTTTGAAAGTTTTATTTGAAGATATAAATGAATTGAAACTATTACAATTCTGAAATCAAGCTTAACTTGTATTGAAAGTCAATTGTCAATTGTCATTTTGTATGTTTAGGCACAAACTCTGTACTCTGGACATCAATGAAAAGGATTATTAATTAATGGCAACTTTTAAAATCAATTTCCTTGCTGTTATTTAATTTGACATGTGTTAAGTAAATAAATTAATTAAACAATACTGATAAGTAAAATTAACATTTTTGATCATTTCTTAGTTTATTAAGGAAAATATTTGTTTTTCTAATTGAATTTAAACCTTCACACATTATAAAGTACAAAAGCGGTGGTATTTTAATTGTTTATTTGTTAAAAATAATTTCCAGAATTTAACATACAATTTGCAGCAAAACTCTTGATATCCCAAATTAATTTGGTTTTGTCGAAGAGAATTTTGTTTATAATTGTTTTCAACAGATCTGGTTCTTTGCAAGTAATAAATGTTTATTTGTATTTTCTTAGAGGTAAAACAATAATATTTCGTGTAGAAAAAAAAATCTAAAAATAGAAATGTTCCGCTGCATGCGAAATGAGCACAGCTAGAACGTTAGTTTAGTCTTAATGAAAAGTGTTAGTTTATACTTTAATTTTGCGGAAAAAAGACTTTGCTACTACTTTGTTGAGTATCATTTAAGGCTGTTGACATCTTTAAGCCGGTCTGGCATAGAATGCGTCAACTTTTCCATATATTCACATATTATTTCTTACCCTTTCGCTAAAAATAAGACTTTTAACTGAGGCTTTGATGTAATGACTTGTTTTCGTAAGCTCATCATTTAATGATTCCAAAGGCGTTCCAAACGGGTTAAGATCGGGGCTTTGTGGTGGCGTTACTAGCAAGTGAGGGACTTTATGTATCAACAACATCTTCACCATTTGTGCAATTTGCTTGGAGTCGTTGTGCTGTTGGGAGTAAAAAATCTTTCGCGATAAGCATTGTTTGTGTACTTTGAAGCAAATAAATCTTTTAGTATACTTCTTTTGTCATGATCTCAATGACTGTGACTAAATTACAGATCTCAAGAGTGGATATTTAGCTCCATATCACACAACCACCATCTCCGTGCTTAACTTTTTGCCTTGTGTGTTTGGAATGAAAGCTTCATTTGGTTGTCTTCATGCTTTCGAAGGCCTATTTGATTCATAAATGCTAAATTTTGACTCTTCTGAAAAAATCCTAGAAGTCAAATCCTTTGTTTTTCTATTTATTAGCAAAGTCCTTCTGACGAAAAGTTTCTTTCTAACGGTATAGGATTTATACGCCTATTTGATGTCGCTGACATTCACGAAAATCCAGCCAAATTTTAGCATTACAACGTGATATTTGTAAAAGGTACAGCGTTGTGTTTACATCGATTTTCTTCTTCTCGGAAATTTTTTGATGCAAAAACTGAGCAAAGAATATGGAAATGTTGCGTTAGTAATACAAAAATATTAAATATGAGCTAAATTGTCCAGTCACATCCATATTTTTTAAAAAATAATTGGTCAATTCGCTGTTGTACCGAATGGCCTTATAAAGCACTATTTTCTTTATTGTTTTGTTTGTTGCTATTACCAATATTTTAAATTCAATGTTGCAAAAGGCTTGTGTAAAGTTATATTTTCACAAATAAAAACAGTCAAAATAATCATTAACCCTTATTTATTACTTCCTATGAAAAGCTAATACAATAATTGAATTATAATACATATATGTATTTTCCAGCTAATCTAATAATCCAATTTATTCATGAATTGTAATTTACATTTTTTCGGAACTCTTTCCTGATGAAAGCATTCATGGTGAAACGAAAAACTTACCCACACCGTGGTGAAATGAACAAATGTCAATATTTTATTGAAGAAGCAGCAAATATGTAAGTGAAAATAATTTCTATAGTTTTAATTTAATAAAACTAATTACTTTTTATCTTATAGAACGATAAAATGGAAAAAACATAGAAATGTCTTTTAGGATGCAAGACCTACATCCATTTGTACCGGCCAGGATTTGTATTATGTATGGAAAAAATATTTTTTTTGCATGCCATTGTATTACGGGGTGGATTACAAAGTTAAACAACATAAAAAGTTAAATAACTTTTTAATCTACTTGCGTGGTATAATAAAGTATGCACTTATTAATTATTTCCTCTCATTGATAGAACTAGATAATCAACACGCTTCTCTCGCCTTTTTTTAGTTATTTTTTTTTTTTGGCGGGAACATGAACAATTCGATTTTAATGTTTCTCAGACAATGAAGAAAAAAGAGTGTACTTTACAGACACACTTTTTGTTTTTAAAATTTGTTAAATTTTGGCTTAAGGATAAATTAATTACCTACAATATGCAAAATTCATTCGCTCACTTTCACTCTAAGCAGGAATTCGTTTTTTGGTGCATAATTAAAAAAAAAACTTATTTGTCTTTTAGTTTTGTACTGAAAACAGTTTGTTCTCTTAAAATGAGGGTGTTTGAATATGAACTTTGCATACTGTATACTAAATGATATAAGTACAAGGTTTCCCATTAAGATAGCCTATTTTGAAATTTGAAACAACCCCCCGTCGTTTATTTGAAAAGTTCTTATGTTTTTATTTCAATAAAGAGTGTAGGCATGGAAGTTACATTAGTTATATCAAATAATTGGCGCCTCGTTGCTGAGGGTACACGTTGGTCTTTAGACGAAATTTTCGATTACCTGCATAGCGTCCGCTTAATTGTTCTTGGCTTGAGCATCTCTACATCATACAATCCACACTCTTTATTTAAATAAAAACAAGAACTTTTCAAATAAACGCTGGATTTTTTTTCAAATTTGAAAATATGAGGTTTCTGTATTTATTTTATAGGGGCAATTTTAGGGTTAGCAGTTATTTGTTCTGTTTGTGCCTGTTTACATTGGCGACGGGATGAAAGTCCTCACCATGAACGTCGTGTTCACATTGTCATGGGGTTGAAAGACATTTTGACAAGTGGAACACTTGAATAGGAGCATTTTTAAATTTGAGCAGTTGGCCTGAAACATACCTTTTTTCCTATTCTTTACACTTCCTTTCTCGTCAACAATCAAAACTAAAATGAAAAAATATGTCAGAAATGGAACGATATGGAGAAAACGATGTGTTGCACCCGAGAATCCACTTTAGAAATGGATTCTCGATGAAAGTAACCCTTCTTCTTCCCACTTCAATAAAAAGCGTTCCCTCTCTTTCGGACAATCTTCCTGCCCGCGCCAATGTGAACAGGCACTTTGATGTGTCAATTGACATTTTGACGTGGTGTTGTTATTGCTCGCTGCCACATTGTTTTATTTTGTGCGATGTTCATATACTTTGGCAATTTTTGGAAATAGGTGTTGTTTTGAAGTTTGAATAATTGACCTCGTTCGCCGACTCATCAAGTATTGGCTCGAAGATCCCATAAGGTTACTTCTTGGCGTATTACGGTATTTAATAACGCCAAGTAATAGTCTGTGCTATCAAGTTTGCACTTATGAAGCATGTTCTTTGCAGTTTAGACGTATTTTTCACTTAACTCGTTTGATTGTATTTTGGTGTGGACGTGATATGGTTAAAATTCGAGTCCCGAATTCGCGAAAGTTCTTCGACAAAAATTGTGGCCCGTTATCAATTTCAAGAATGTAAGGGATGCCGTGAACCGAGAAATCTTTTCAAGTGTGTGATGACTTCTTTTGATGTTGCTTAATTTAACTCTATGACATCGAAGAATCCATTGAAACTATCAACAATTAATAAATAATTCTTGTTATTGGACATAAATATATCAGTGCCAACTATTGGCTTTTGTAGTAGTGGCTGCTTCTGTGGTTTTCGTTGAGTCCTTTGACATATTCATATCGTTCCACGAAATTAATAATGTCACTTGACATCCCTATCCAGAATATGTTTTCTCTAGCTCTAGCTAATGTGCGCTGAATTCCTATATGGCCTTTGTGCACCTGCTCAAGGATTCATTGTTTTTGTTTTTTGGGGACTATGATTTTACTACCTTTGTACAGGATGCTGTCATCGTACGTGATTTCATCACGAAGTTTAAAGTAAGGCTTGATATCATCAGGTACTTTGCTTTCTTTATCAGGCCAACCTTTATGTGCAACATTCATCAACCTTCAAGATGTGCCTCTGATTTTGTACCGTTTTGTAAGTCTGATAGTGCTTCTTGCGAAATCGAGTGCATTTGCAGAACTTCAAACTCTTTGCCCTCGCCTTCCATTTGTTTATCATTAATGCAGTCTCGACTAAGGGTATCTGCCAGGTTCATATTGGTCCCCTTTTTGTAGACAATAGTGGCGGCATATTGGTGTGCTTTAAGATGCGAAAATCGTTCCATTAAACCAACAACTATCAAATCTATGGACTTGAAATTATTCACGATTACTTCTAGCATGATAGTTGGCACATTTAAAAAAAAATTGAGGACACGCACATTGAAACCGCCTACTTTAACAAAAATTTTAAAAAAATGTGCAAACGCTTTAACTTCTTAATTTGAAAAACAAAGTTAAACAAAATATTTATTAATTATATTAACAATAAGGAACATATTATATACATATGTAGTTTGTATTAATTAATATTCAAAAACAAGAAAATAATCACAAATAAAAATTTATTCTTCTTCTTCATCATACTCATTTATTACATCAATGCCACTTTGATTTGGTGATGGTGTGTTTGTAGATTTGATCAAACTGATTGCTTCTTGGGGCAGATGCTGAATTTTTTTTATTGGAGCTCTGTGCAGAATTGTTAAAAAATGTCCGATGATAAAAGGAAAAAATTAAAAATGTCTGCATTTGTATTTTTCCGGCTACTTTTTCGGGAGTGATGTTCTCTATAATTTTTGAAATAATTTCATTTTCATGAATGAGGTACTTGTGGACTGTAGGAGGCATATAGTACCAAGGATACTTAGCAACGAAATATTTTGCAGTTTCATGAACAAATTCTCGAAATTTTTCGGCGTCAACCTCATGACCACAAGCAACCACAATCATGATAATATGCATTTTTTATCAATTCGACATCTACGTTAGTAATATAAACAAATTTTGGCATGTTCGAAAAATCTCCCGGCTGTATTTCCGTCATTAGAATTTCCGAAGCCCGGCTTTGCCTTATCAACAATCAAACCCAAACGCTCCCGAAACTGTTTTTATATTTCTTTTTTCGTTTCAGCAATAATTCTTCTATGCTCCTCTTGTCTAGCTTTCCATTGCCTTATTTTGAATTTGTATAAAAGGTGGAGTACACATTCAAAAAACGGATCCACCCATGCAACACAGATAAACCAAACTGAAGATTATTCGTTTTTACTGGCCTTTTTATCATTTTGTCTTTTATTTGATTGTCCACTCTTCGTTTTTCTGCCACAGATACGGGTGCAGATTCCTTGAGAAACTCAAATTTAAGAGGTCTCCAATACCTAGTTGAACTTGGGCGAAGATTCTGCCAGATTATTTTTTCCCCAGATATCAAACGAAGTGGAACAACACATGTAATAAAAACAGATGAGTCATCGGCTTCAAGTCCATGAAACGCTTGCTTATACGAACTGTGGGCTGAACTTCCATCAAAGCCCCACTTGGAGTATAAGCTTATAGTTTTGAGTTCTTCAGACCTAAGAGTTTCGAGTACATCGTTTTGAACAGTCACCAAACGAGCAACTGTAAGGTTTAGCAAGTTTTGTAAATTAATATATACGGACATTTCTGATATACTCATATTTTCAGGCTCCAGATAGCAACCTTTTTGCACTCTTGAACAACTTTGTCCTTAGATCATATAATTTCATACTGAAAGCGTGACAGATTTGCTTCAATTATCATTGCTAAAGCTTCTTTCCCAGTCATTGAAGTAAGTTCAATTGCGTCCCTCAAAGCTTTTCTGCATTTTTCAGCATGATTTGGGATTGTTATCGAGTCATGCATTGACTTTGTAGCATCTAACTATCCAAAAAAAGCTCTCAAACCCATTTCAGCTGCGTAAGTCAACTCAGCGGTAGACGTGGACTTCCTCAAGTGTTCGGTTTTCTGACGTTTTGATCTTTCTGAAGATTTTTCAAATGCAACCTTTGGACGACCTCGTTTAGTGTCTACCGAATAATGAAAAAGTATACATAGGTGTTTTCAACCACTCATTATTTGCTTTTAAAAATTTTGTTTTTATTCGTGATTTAAATTTCGATTTGAACTCCGTTGCTTTTTCATTAATACCGTTTTTGAAAGCATCTCTGCATCGGACCCGTTTTTGAATACCTTCCCTTTAAAACGCAATTTGGCTCTCTGATCCCTTCAGATTTGAACTTATCATAATAGTATACAGCTCTTCCTTTGTAATCGACAAAATTTTGGAAGTTGTTCGGTCTAAGTAATAAAATTAAATAAATAGAAAAAAATCTATGTTTTCCGAGAAAGATGTCACAGACAAGAAAGTCAACTGTACGAAAAGTAGCAAAAGAACTTTACAGATTTTAAACTAGACAAACCACTTGTCACAGATAGATATAACACTTAACACATTTTTTTACAGATTTTTTTGTATCTTTAACCACATATTAAGAGGACAAAAAGAAAAATTTCTTATAAAAACAAAAAAATCAACACACCTGATTCCATTGTAATAATTTTTCTTTGTAAAATAAAAAGCTGAAAGAAGTTGCACACAATTAACTGCTGTCAATTATCTAATTCTCCGTTCCGGACGATTTTGCAAAGATCACGTGCTCCCAATTAACTGTCGAATTCTCATTTTCTATTCTCTATTCTATTTAAAAACAATGAAAACAAAACAGTAGTTTAAGTCAAAGTTCAACTTTAAAATTTTAGTGGTGTTTTTGCCCAGTGTGCCTCGCGTAGCCTGAAGTTGCAATGTTACCATTCTGGCAGCTGATGCATTGCATGCCAGAGTCACAAATATCGCTTTGCACCATTTCTACGGCATCTGCCTGAGGACAGAGCTTACAGTAAATATTGTAAGAATTTTTAATAATGTTGCTAAGTTTCTAGATGACTTCTCGATGAAAACATGTTTTTTTTCTTTTTTAGGTATCTTATTAATTCTAAAATATATTTATTATTTATTTCGAACAATTCATTAAATTTATTTTTTTAACAAATTTACTTTAGTACCTACATATTACGAGTACTATTTATCTTAAAGAAAAGGGTGGACGAGAGCGCGGAGGTACTGTGCTTCTCAAGCAAATTTACAAAAAAAAAAAAAAAAAGTGAAAGCAATGCAATTTAAACAAAATTAGAAAGAGAAGGCGAACGTTCAAACTAAATTATACATCTGAAATGAAGGCTAGAAGCAAAGTTTTGTCACTTTTGTGATCCGGAGAACAAAAAAAAAAGTCCAAAGGAAAGCGCCATTAATTTCAATGCTATTTTTAACGATTGTTTGTTCTGAAATAAAAAATGAAAATATAAAAAAGGGTCAGATGAAGAACGGAGAAAAGAAATAGGTCGGCGGAACACTTCCGAACACCTATTGAAACCGGAACCTCTCGGAACTGAATCCGCGCCCTCTTATTCTGCCCCAAACCAAGTCAATAGGAAGAAAGTTTCCGTCACTCCCCCTGTCGATAGAACTTTCTATGCACGATACAAGGATAAAACCGCTGCTGCAACCAACAAAGGCCGCAGATCTAGTGGACGGAAATCGCAGGAAGTAATTAATCCCATCGATAAAAACGAAACCAACGGTGGTTTAACACGCACACGGTGTCCGGATAAGGCCAGTGCTACCGCAGAAGTCGCAGTTATGGTCGACGGAAGTCGGTGAAATTTTGCTGCAGAAACTCGACACTGATTTGGTGTGTGCTGTTATATATCATTAAAGCATTACTAGCATACTATAAAAGACTTCAACATTTCAGTAAAAGAAACAGAAAAGGAGTACAAAAAACTATTTTCTTGTCTGCGTTCCGACAAAAAAAAAACAAATATATTTGGCATCCTTAAAAAAAAAGTCTGCGTGCATGTCAAACTCACCACCCACGATAATTGATTTGATAGTAAGTTTTCGTTTAATCTATATCAAAATTCGCCGACGACTTGTTAAGTTATACAAAAACAAACATAAATAAATAAAATTAATTTACTTATTTTTGTCATTTATGATTTTTCATTGCTGAAAGCGAGAAGGTTCTGATTGTGGTAAAATGTACGAGTATAAGTTTAAGAATGTATTCCCGAAAGCACATACTACATATGTATGTATGTTATTTCGTGCATCTGTTTAAGCTCTTTGAAGTAACAAGGATCCAACAAAATGTTAATAGACTGAACCAGTAAATATAGTACCCTTTATTGGAAACTTAAACAAAACAATATTTTAACATAACATATGTACCGGTGTTGACGCCACTATCAAACCACATATAATTAGCCCGTTGTTTCCTTGAAGCGGAAAAAACAATAATGTATGCATAAGATCTTGGCCACTTAGATTTAAAGCATGCACAGACATCCAAAATGGCTTATTCCATAATTGAATAAAGTACTAAAGTACAAAGTAATAAAACACTTTAACATGTTTTACTGGCTTATTCGAATAAAACATGTTAAAGTAAGGCTTTGCATTTGTCATGCGTTACGTTTCGCGTTGATCACTATATTCAACAATTAAAAATTCACTTTACTCTATTGCAACGAATATAAATTAAATAATTAAAAGTAATTTATTTTCTATTCAACAATTAATGCATCCCAAAATTGAAATTGCCTTTACTTTTCAATGGCAATTTTATCACAACCATACAAATGTCCTATGATTGCCTAGAAAATATAAGTATTTCGTCAGCATTTTAAATTTTTTTTTAAAAATACGCAACATTTACCTGTCTTCGAATAACTTGCAATGCTTCCTGCGCAATTTTAATTTGCTTTTCAACTTGTTCTGGTTGTTTTAAATCCTGATTTTCTCTAAATTGGTCCCGCACCCTACGTAAGGCGTACATTCTACAATACATGAAGTAAATATTGAGGCCAAATAAAATAATTACAAATGAGAGACGGGTAACCTGAAATTATAAGCAGGGAACTTTTTCGATTCCGTTATTAACATCTTGTACAGCGACAACATTTTAGATTTATGCCTCGAGATCGCACACATTGCTTTATTTAATTCAGACTTTTTCGCACCAGTTACCAATCAATAATACGAATTACTTGCTAAAATGATTGTGTAAATGACTGTCCGTCATTAAAACTATTTGACAATTACGAGACAGGGTTACCAAGTGCATAAAAGAATAGATCTGTTCGTGTATTGTCCAAAACTTCGAATAACAGTCCAAAATCGGTTCGCTCAACCGTATTTTTCGTAGATTTTCACAGAAGAGAGCGAAATGAAGTAACAATTCATTTCCCCCCTTTTGGCGATTTTAGACAAGGAAATTTGTTCAGTCAAGTTTGGGAAAACTGTCAGACAGCTTTTTTCTTATTCGAAACTGTCATCGGGTTTGTTTTTATTTTGAATTGGAATATTTTCTTCTTTGTATTGCCAAAAATGAGTGAGATTTGAATGGCATATTAATAAATAATTAAAGTTTCAAATCGAAACATGCTTTTAGAAAGTGGTTTAAAACCAAATACATTGAAAAGCTGTAAAATTGAAATTAAAAGTGCTTCCCAAACAAGTTCGGGCATCAATAAATGGTTGTACCACATGAAATTCGCGATTTTATAGTAAAAAATTGAAAGCCAATATTTTATTTAACTTTCCTATGAAAGAAAGGTGTCCAATTATTGTCACTGGGGATACTCCCATGCTTTGTGCAATCTTCCGCACCGATTTCGTTGGGTCCAAAAGGTTCATTCGAGAACTTCTTATTTCCGGTTGAGCGAAAATCGGACCTTTCATGTGGTGCAACCCAATAGATGGACAATACAAACAGAAATTATGGTGAAAACTCATTCAGACGTGTCTAGGATTAAATAATCTTCGCCCAGAAATTGAAGAATTTAATTAAAAAAATAAACTCCTTAAAACTGTTTTTGTTTTATTTTCTATCTTTTTCTTCCTTTTTTGAAAAAGAGCAAAAAACAAATCAAAATAAATGCACTTGAGATTTGTCTGTACAAAACTGTCTAAATTCCGTTAGGTTATGGCGTTTTCCATTCGTTTCTCTCCGGAAGTTAGGCAACTTTGACCCCATTGGAAAACTAAAAACTTCTTCTGGCTTTGCTGTCAAAATTTTTATATGTATTGGTTAAATGTCGATGCCTAGCAGTTTCTTTATTTGGCAAAATGGCAGAATACGATTTATTGAGTTCATAAATAACTGAGTGGCGTTTGATCGGGAGACTACTGAGTATTTTTGCTTCTGGTTTTCATTTCAGAAGTAAAATTTCTCTTCTATCTTTTATATAACGATGTACTAACCCATATAAATATAAACATCAAATATTATTGTGCCACATACTAGATTTTCGTTTTCGAACAATCGACTATGTGCACTATAAGTCAGTTGAGGTCCGAGGGTGCGTGCCACCTAAGGTAAGGTCTTCCGCTACTGCCTTGTTCCTCCGTATTAGATTCGAAGACTCTGCATGTCGGAACATTGGTGTCCATTTGCTCTACATGTCCTAGCCATCTCAGTCGACTGATTCACAGACTAGGTCGACGTCACTGTGCAGGTCGTGTATTTCGTCGTTGAATTTTCTCCTTCCAAGACCGTCAACGTAAATGGGACCGAATATTTTTCGGAGGATTTTTCTCTCATCCCCCTTCCATACAATCCATGCTTCTGCGCCATAAAGTACGACTGGGATAATCAAGGGTCTCATATATAGTTTCCTTAATTTTTCGGGATAGGGCCTTACTACTCAGTTGCCTCCTTAGCCCGAAGAAACAGCAAATGGGTAAAAGTATGTGCGTAGTTTTTATAGTATCATATTTAGCTACACCCGCTGCTATTTGTAGGATTTTCATTTCCGTCGCCTTAGTTTTTCCTTTACATTTTTCATACATCGTCCAACATTGTGATGCCTATATTGAAGTTGAACGAACGACTGTCATATTAAACAAACCTTTATAAACTTGCGTATGCGTACAGCCATTTTATGGCAATTGTGTTAATTGACAATTATCGATGTCCCTAATAACATAGCGGTCATTTAGCAAAACTTTATGAATAACGTATGGGCCCCTGTACTTCGGAATGAACTTCTTATTTGTTACGACCGAGGTGTCAACGTGTCGGATAACCACGAAATCGCCGACTGAATACGTTTTTGCAGGCACACTGTGTTTCAAGAAATATTGTTCGCTGTACTCCTGCGATCTCTCTATACCACGTAAAGCCCTTAATCGAATTGAATCCAGGTCCCTTTTCGCACCACGATCAACCGGTCATGTAAATACTCCGTTAGTTCGTCAATAATCTTGCCACGCTGATCTACCTCAAAGAGTAATTTGCTTGGGGTCTCTTTCGTTAAGCTGTGCATTGTATTGTTCATAACGTACTCAACTTCCGTTAATTTGCTCACCCAGTCTCCATGGTTCACGAGTTCGCTAATTTTACTTAACATCGCCTTGATTACGCGGTTAACCCGCTCAACCTGTCCATTTGCTTGAGAGGATGCTACCGCGACTTTAATGTGCTCAATATTGTGCCTACGAAAGTAATCACTGAACTCTAACGAGGTGAAGCAGGTACTTATCCATCGAAGCTCACACTTCTTTTGTACTCGTTGAGTTAACTGGATATAACCGTACAAACTTGGTGAAAGCGTGGATAACTACCAGAATATGTTTGCGTTTTGAAGTCAGGGACGGTAAAGGACCGAAGTTGTCCATATGAATTGTATCAGACGGGATTGGCTTCTTTGGAATACTGAACATATTGTGCTCATTTAATCGGGCTGGTGCCGAGTACATAATGCACTTTATACAGTTTTTTATGAAACGATCTATTTTGTCCTTCATAGAAGGGAACCAGTAATTCTTCGTATTTGGCTGTCAAATACTGTCACTTGTCAACTCCCAAATGGCCGACCATCTCGTGTACCATTCGTATAACATTATTTTGCATTTCATCTGGAACATACAGGAGTAGGTTATCTGAATCAAATTTGCGGAAAACAAGACCAACTTGTAATTCGTAATACTTCAGCTCCCACCACCAGCTTGTCCCTCAGCTTATTTATTTCTATGTCCCGATTTTGCGCCACCTGAATGGAAAAGTCCACTTCATCTGCATCAATAGCAGCGACTACATGGCACCGACTAAGTGCGTCAACATGACCCATAGACGAACCACCTCGCTGTTGTATCGAATAATTATAGTTCTCGAGCTCTAAATCCCATCTAGCTATCCGGGGGTTGACCTGCTTCTTACTCAAAGTAAGTGTGAGTGAATTATGATCGGTTATAATTTTAAAGGGTTTTCCCTTAAGGTATACCCGAAAACGACGAAGTGAATAAATAATAGCCAAAGTCTCCAGCTCAAAGCTATGATATTTGGTCTCAGATAATGTTGTGGATTTCGAAAAATAGGCGACCGGTTGAAACTTGCCATCGTTCTGACGTTGCATAAGCGTTGAACCAAACACCAGGCTACCTGCATCACAGTGCAGCTCGGTTTCCTTTTCTGGGTTGCAAACTGCTAATATAGGCGCCGATACTAATTTTCCGCGTAACTCTTCGAATGCCTTCAAACATGCATCATTAAATTCGAACCTAACCTCCTTGCGCAATAGTCCGAGCAGTGGCCTGGCCACTCTACAAAACGACGGGACGAAACGGCGGAAATACGAAAATAAGCCTACGCACGTGTGCAGCTCTTTTGGGTTTCTTGGGATGGGGTGCTGCTTAATACAGCTAATGTGCGCATCCGTAGGTAGAATTCCATCTGAATTGACCAAGTAGCCGAGATATTAAATTTCATCATAGGCAAACTTGCACTTGCTCATCTTCATTTAGAGCCCTTTTTCATGAAGCCTACGTAAAACTTCATCGAGAATCCCTAAGTGTGATTCGAAGTCCTCAGTGGCTATTGCAATATCGTCCAAGTAGATATTGAGTTTACCTGCATCGATCAAGTCCCGAAAAACTTCATGTATAAAACCCTAAAAATCAGCCGGAGCATTTTTCAATCCGAACGGCATTTGCAAATATTCGTACTGGCCGTCCGGCGTTACGAAGGAAGTGAATTGTACAGAATCGGCTTCTACGCCAACTTGATTGAAGCCGTCTTTCAAATCTATTAATGTAAACCAACGCTTACCTCCCATGAATGCGATAAAATCATCAATTAAAGTTATCCCGAATCGTTTTTTTATTAAGCGCACGATAATCAATACACATACGTAATTCACCGTTCTTCTTCTTTGTGAGTACAACCGCGGAGGCATATGGGGACTTACTATGGCGAATTATTTTCCTTTCTAACAATTCTTGAACCTTTCTTCGCTCGAAAACCGATAATGGTCTAGGTGAACAACGGAATGGCGTATCGTCAGTCAGGCGAATCTTTATTTTGTAATCGTACGGTCTGCGCTGAACGTCTACTGGATGGATATAAGCTCGATCGATAACTGCTCTAAGCGCATCAGCTTGGTATCCGTCTAGACGTGGGCAAATATCAACTGCGGATGGCGGACTGTTAGATTCAACGGTGGCACATACGGAAATGTGATCATTAACGGCGTGTACCTGCGAAACAACATCGAAACAAGTCGTCGGAATCGTAACTTTGGTTTGAGACATATCAACACTATTCGGCGGAGTTGAAACACTACCCGCGTCTACATCGATAATTCTCTTGGAAGCTGTACCCACACCGCTCAACAGGGACCCCGGGCTACCACAATTACCAACTACTTTGTTTAGATTAATAAAATCGAGCTCACGCCCCCATGAATTTTTAGAACATAAATATTTATTAGACTTTACTTTTTTTTTATGTAAATGAATATTAAAATTTTGCAAAAAGTCGCGTCCCAAAATCAAAGGCAGTGTCATCATATTATCTGGAAGAATTAAAACGGAAACGATTCTAACTTCACTTCGAAATTTAATAAAGCATTGAATCGTACCATAAGAATATAGTTTGGTTCTACCAATTCCCGCGTACTTCGTCGGCGTTAAAGTTTTGGACACATGAACTTTGACTGGGATGATGGAACGTCGGATGAAACTAATCGCGCTGCCAGTATCAAATAAAGAGAAACAATTCATGGATTCAGTTCGCTCGCTTTGACTAATAGAAAAGGCAACACTTACCTTTTGCATGGCGCTGATGGCACCAACTAAATCTTCATCACTATCTGGATACTCGGCCAACGCCTTCGTGACAGCAGCAGCATCCTTTGGTGTTTCCGCTGTGATCTTGGACACTCCTGATGAAAGTGCCCGACTTCGCTACAGTTGAAACAGGCATTTACTGGTCTAATAGGTTTTGTGCAGTTGCTTTTATAATGAACAAATTGGGAGCAATTATAACAGCGGACGTCGGAAAGCTCCTTTGCCTTTACGGTGTTGACGGCGGACGGCGGTCGTTTCTGGATGACTGCGGTTAATTTGGCTACGGCTGTTTTAGTGCGTGCCAAATACAATGTTCTCTTCTCCTGGTATCGGTCCAGTTTGCCCAACAAGTCGGCAAACGTTTCGACATCGCTGATTAGAGTGATATTGGGGCTGTCATCATCGAACCCATCGATTATAAATGTGATCACTTCGGCTTCAGGAATGGGGATCTTAGATGCAAGTGCCTTCATAGAAATAACGTACTCCAAACACGTTTCGCCCGGTTTGATGCGTCGGTGTTCCAGCTGCCGATAAACATCTCGATGTGTGATTTGCCGCCCAAATATTTCGATAGGAGCGGCTTTCAACTGCTCGTAGTCGACGACGCCCAAAGTGCCGAGGAATTCTTTGGCGGTTGCCTTAAGCAGCCCGCGTACGTCAAGACACATTTCGTCCGGTATTAAAATCCGTTTTGCAGCGTATTGTTAGAACTCTTGAAGCCATTTACGGATGTCGTAAGAATTATTTCCTGTAAATGTCTTCAGGGCATTCTTCAGATGGTCAAAATTTACTCCATGATGAATGGGGTTGCCAAAAGACTGGGGTAGAGATTCACTGCTTTACAATTTGCGGATTTGTTCTTGAAGCAGTAGAATATCGCGCCACATGCGTAGGATGCTCAGCTGTGACTCCAAGGGTTCTGCCTCCTCGTGGGTAGCCGTTGCAATTGGTTTTCCTGCATTGGTCTGGTCATCGGGGACATCGGCGGCAGGTTCTTCATCTGCGCCTTCGCTGGACTGACCTGCCGCGGGTTGATGGCTTACAGGCAGTTCTTCGAATAAAGGGCGCAGCTGCGCAATTATAACACTCGGAGGTAAATTGATTCCGGTCGCTGTGAGTGCATCCACCATCATCTGCCTCGTTACACGTGTGGTCATTTTTTTTATTTTATTTTTTTATTCTTCCTTTTTACTTTTATATAAATTTAGCACACTTTTCAGGCTAGACCCCACACCTGAGCTATGAACTTTATTTTCCTTCCCCTAGGTTTTACAATTTTACAAATATTTACTTCTCCCTATTTACGACTGTGTCCTCCGGCTGGCAAAAAAAACCTTCTTTCAAGATGGTTTCCTTCTTCGTGAGGTTGTTGCTGTTGCCGATTGCTAATAGTAATGCTACCTAGAAATTACAGAGGGCTCGCGAATGGATTGAAGGACTATATACATTTTTTTTTTAAATATACATTACAAATAATATAATATGTACAAAATTATTACACCTTTAAGGTTAAAATTAAATAAAGTGCAGCTTACGCGCCATTTAAGCCACCCAAACTGAGGTCATCATTGCAATTTCTTTGGTGGTACAGAAAGAGCCTAAATATTTAAACTGTTCGCACTTTGCACTCTTTCTAAATAGATGTCAGGAATTGAGCTTGCTGGTTCGGAGATTACGAATAAATCGTAATCCGTTATCTTTTGACAGTTTTAACATATTATTAAGAATTACCTGAAGGGCTTGCATGGCGCTTTCATGCCTGTTCACATTTCCTTCACACTTCCTTGCCCATCAACGATCAAAACTAGAATGAAAAAATATGTCAAAAATGAAACGATATGGAAAAAAACGAGGTGCGTAACCCTTCTTCTTCCCACTTCAATAAAAAGCGTTCCCTCTCTTTCGGACGATCTTCCTGCCCGCGCCAATGTGAACAGGCACAATGTGTGTTTTTTTGAGCTACTTTCATTATTTTATTACCAATTCTGTAGGTGTTGAAATTTTATATTAGGTCTGTTCGCATACTTTCCACATGTACCTAGAACCTCGTTAATTAACAGTCCAAAATCTGACAATTAAAATTTGCCTAAAAATTATGAGAACAGACCTTATGAGATGTCCCAATCTGTTACAGTTCTTAATTTCCACACGCATATCTCGACGACGAACAACATTTTTGTTGTTGTAATATGACAAGAGAGGAAGAGAAGAACTGAATTTAATGGCAATTTTTACCAAGTGAATCATGATGATAATATTATTACAATTCAAGCTAACACTGGAGATATTTTACTGACCTTTGGTATTTGTTATAATAAGTGATATTTTAAGATATTCAGTGTTCGGATTGGGTTTTAAAATATCCTCAAGAAAGTGAACAATAACTTATGGAGTTTTCGATTGGTTTCACTCCAGAAGTTGGGCAATTTGGACTCCAATAGAACACTAAATACACAGTCGATTGCTCGCAAATAATAATCGGGTTTGACACATAATATTATTTGAAGATGTCATCGAGTCACAAGGGTTAATATTGTTTTTTTTCTAAATGTATGAATTAAGTTGTAAAATATTTTAAGTTTAATTTAATTGAATTAAAGCACCCATAGGTCCGGAAAGGTGAGCCCGCTGGTAATATAAATGTTTCTTACACTGCTGGCATCACTTTTAAACCAAGTTCCGAATTGTTCTGAACGTCAAATAGCTTTGTCTCTCTCTTCAGAGAATTTGCAAGTGCAGTTTAGACCGCTGTTTTGTTTGACTGTCATACCAATACGCTCACACAGGTTTCTTGGTACATTGGAAATTTACCGGGTACCAGTGTTAAGGGAGTGAATTTTTCCTTTGGTAGACACTTGGTTTTTGGTACTATCATACGACAGTTCAATTTGAAATAAAATTTAAAATTTTAACAAAAGGAGTTGCTGATGCCACTGTGGAATTTCAAGGGTACACTTTCTCAATACCTACCTATGTAAGTTTATAAAGTAAATTTAAATTGTACGATTTGTTAACATTTGTAACCTTTTACTAGCAGAAAATAAAATCACATCTTTAAAGGCAGTTGATATTTATTTGGAGCAGGGACGAGTGGAAATTTCTACAGCGAGCAGCAACGGAAGTTTATATTTATACATGTTAATAAATTCTGACATATAGTCCAGAAGAGCAATTTTGCTTCTGAAATATTGCGGAGAGTTCCAATGAAACAGTTTAATGTAATTTTTTTCTCTCCGGAGTGGTCAATAGAAAAAGTATATTTTAGTATTAGTTCTTTTTTCTTTCCCAGCAGTAAATTGTTAATCCCGCTTTAATTTTGTACCCTTAAAATATAGTATTTACAATGGCGAGCAAAACTGGATACATAATTGGTCATTTCATAATTTTTAACGAATAAAACATTTTCTTCTAAATCAAATCTTGAAATTCAGTTTTCTTATTATTATTTAAACAATTATTACAAAAAAAATTAACAAATAATAATTAACATAAGTCTTAATTCTTCCAAAATAACTCCATGTATCCACTTTTGCCCGTTTGTACTTCAGTTCGTCTTTCTTCTAGTTTACCGTTAATATTAAATTTTTCTTATCGTGCTTTGTGCAGTTTTCTTCATTTGCGTATTTGGTATTATCGTATTAGGTACTCGTAATTTGTTGGGATTTTTTTCATAATTTTGTAAATAAAAGGATTTGGCCAAAAGAAACAAAGAAAAATGCGGAAAATTACAGTTGATATCGCAAACAGTATCGTTTTTCGATGAGTGAAAGTGGTCACGCCGCAGCACGACAAATTGCAAGAGCGCTTAATGTTTGCCACCGCACCGTACTAACTAAGTCAGAAAACGGAACAATTTAAAGTGTGCACAGAACGCCGGATGACGGCCACGACTTTTAACAGATGGGGACGCGCGTTTAATAGAGCGGCTTATGAAAAACAAGGACACAAAAACACCCAAGAAAACAGCAAAAGCCATAAACAAGAACGTCAGTGAGTGGACTGCGCGAATGAAACAAAAAAAAAACAGCTTTATCAGAAAAAAGTATTAAAGCCAGACTTAAGTTCTGTAAAGAACATAAGAACAGGACAGCCGACGACTGGAAGCGAGTTATTTGGTCCGATGAAACCAAAATAAATCGTTTTCAATCAGATGGAAAGGAGTACTTTTGGCATCGTCCCCACGAAACGATCCAAAAGTACCAAGTTAAGCAGAGGGTAAAACATGGTGGAGGAAGTCTTATGGTCTGGGGTTGTTTTACTTGGTGGCATGTTGGTCCATTGGTAAAAATAAATGGAATAATGAGAAAAGAAGAATACCTCAGTATATTAAAATCCAAATTACCCAACTTCATTGAAGAGAGTGCGTACCCGACAGAAGAAATAATTTTCCAACAAGACGGGGATCCCACACTGCTAAAATTGTTCGAAATTGGTTAGACCTTCAAATTTTCAAAACAATGGCCAGCTCAAAACCCGGATTTGAATACAATTGAAAATTTGTAGGCTATCGTAAAATCAAAGTAGGCAGAACACGATTGAGCACCAATATGAAAGAGCTGTGGGTCAGAGTAGGGCCCGAATGGGCAAATATTCCTAATGATGTCATTGAAAAATTGGTTGAAAGTATGCCAAAGTGAATAAAAAGTGTCATCAAGAATAAAGGTTTATGGACCAAATATTAAAATGAATAAAAATGGACTATTACCAAAACGTGCAAAAGTGGATACATGGAGTTATGCAACATTTTGGAAGAATTAAGACTTATGTTAATTATTGTTTGTTAATTTTTTTTTTGTAATAATTGTTTAAATAATAATAAGAAAACTGAATTTCAAACTCTTAAAATATTTGATTTAGAAGAAAATGTTTTATTCGTTAAAAATTATGAAATGACCAATTATGTATCCAGTTTTGCTCGCCACTGTATATTTACTTTTGTGTATATATTTACCAATTTTTCTTACATATGTTTCCCTTTATAAATGCTACACTTAAATCTTAATATAATATAAATCTTAATAGTTCTGTATTTTGCATGCACGCGCTCGCTGCTGCAAATAAAAAGAAAGCCGGAAACGTGTGTCAATTTGACAGCACCGTCTTGCCTCAAGGTAGCTCCATCTCTGAGTTGAGGGTGGCAACTACTCATTTGGCTGACAAATACTCCTTACGTAGGGTTGTTAACACTCCCCCCTGGTAGTTCCAACTGTGAGCTTACATCTTTATTGGGTCTCACATCGAGGACCGCTAACTTCACAACGGGCCTCTCGTATACGCCAGTATACGTTTGAACAGATGCACTTCTCACTTGACCATCTTTGGACACCTTGGTTTGAACTACTCGCCCCATTGGTCAGCTGTTCCGTGGGCTATTCGGGTCCACTATAAGGACGATGTCGCCCACTTCAATCGCCTTGACGGGTGCGAACCATTTTGTTCGACGGTATATAGTAGGAAGATACTCTCTTACCCAGCGTTTCCAGAAAATTTCTGCATACTGCTGCGAGGTTAGCCAATTCTGATTAAGCGCTCTGCCATCATCGTTGAACATTGCCAGCGGTCTTACTCCGTTTGACGATCCTAGGATAAAATGGTTGGGCGTAATTGCTTCCTCACTTTCATCATCAATAGGAATGTACGTAAGGGGACGTGGATTCACGATGTTTTCCGCTTCTATCAACATGCTTCTCAGCAGTTCATCCGATGGATTCTGAGTTGGTGTTATTCCATTGAGGACGGTCTTGATCGAGCGCACGAGTCTTTCCCAACTGCCACCCATATGCGGTGATCCCGGTGGGATGAACTTCCATTTGGTGGTGGTTGAGGTGAATGTCTCCAATAGCTTCTCTTGATTTACCTTTTCTAAGGCTTCCCTTAGCTCCCGTTCGGCCCCTTGGAAATTAGTGCTGTTGTCACTATAAATTTCAGCAGGAGTTCCTCATCTGGCCATGAAATTGCGAAGCGATAAAATGCAAGAGTCCGATGACAACGTGTGTGCGATCTCAATATGCACTGCCCTTGTTGTGAGGCAAGTCAGTAGGGCTCCCCACCTCTTTTCAGTTCTCCGGAGAATGGTGACATGCATTGGTCCGAAATAGTCGATTCCGACGAACGTAAACGGTCGACAAAATGAGGCCAGCCTAGCCGGAGGAAGTTGGGCCATGATTGGAGGCCGCGGCCTCGTACTGTTGTTTTTGCATTGCTGGCAACTCCTTTTTACCTTACTACAGACGGCTCTCATACGGGGAATGTAAAAGTGTTGTCGAAGCTCGTTTATGACTGTCTCATGGTTACGATACTTATATCGACAATGAAAGTCCATTATGATGAGATTCGTAATCGGATGTGCTTGAGGAAGGATTATCGGTCGCTTAAATTCGTCACTCACATCTTTTAAGGAGTGAATTCTTCCGTTGGCTCGCATGATTTTGTGATCGTCTAGATACGGACACAAACTCAACAGTGAACTGGATCTCTCAACAAATTTATTGGCTATTAGATACGCGATTTCCCTCTGATACACGTCGGCCTGAGCTTGTCTCAGCAATGCGTTTTGTGCCAGCTGAAGTTCTTCTTTTGACAGAGGTCCCACTGCTTTTGCTCCTTCGCGGTTTCGAACTCTTATATTATAGATAAACCGGAACACATATGCTGTACTTCGAAGAAACCGTTTCCAACTCGAAGAGTCTTTGGGTCGGAAAATATTTTCTTGAGCTTGGGTGTGAACGTTAATAAATTCCGTTTTCAGCTCCTCCCTCGTAAGCTCCTTTGGTTGATCTTCCTGTGGCCACTTGTCCGTAGGTGAATAAAGAAATTCCGGTCCTCTAAACCATCGACTGGATGCATCCAACTCCGGAAGTTTCTGCCATTTGGTCCCCTCGTCTGCTACGTTCAACTTAGTAGGAATCCATTTCCATTCCGATACCATTGTTACATCCAACATCTCGCTGACACGATGGGCCACGAATTGCCTATATCGCCGATGGTCTGAGCGAAGCCAGCTCAGAACGGTTTTAGAATCCGACCAGAAGAATCGGCGTGAAAAGTTTATAGTGTGCGACTCAACAATGCTCTTGTTTTGGCCCCAATTAGGGCACACTCTATTAGTTCATTGTTAATGGTTCTCAAGTAAGCTACGGCAGCAAAACCATTCACACTGGCATCAACGAATACGTGCAACTGCTTCTCCGAGTCAGACTTAGGATTTCTGATGACGTAGCACCTGGGAATTTTCAGAGATTCTAGGGCTGGCAGGCAACTTACCCATTTTAACCATTTTTTGTATTCAGCATCCTTAATTTCGGCATCCCATTCGATTTTGGACCTCCATATTTCCTGTAACAACATTTTTATGTACATCAGAAAGTGGGCCAACAGTCCCAACGGATCAGATATCGTCATCAAGGTCCTTAAGACTTCGGGCTTCGTAGGGCGACGGCCGGCGAATAGAATTTCCGTTTGGTTTGGATTAGTGGTCAGCTTGTACGTAAAGAAATCAGATGCGGTGCACCACCACATTTTTCCCAACTCGACGTCTACGTTTAAGTCTTTGCTATCCGTCGGGTCGGACTTCAACGTTTTAAGCACTAAAGGCGAGTTTGAAATCCAATTTCGGATGTGGAAGCCTGCTTGCTGATGAATGTGGCGAATTTCTGTTGCTAATTCAATCGCCTCCGCTTCAGTAGCTACGTTGTCCATCAGGTCGTCAACATAATGGTTTTCTCGAATCGAACGAGCGGCTCTCGGGAACGTCCCATCGAAATCGTCGGCGTTCATATTTTTCACAAATTGGGCGCTGCATGGGGAACACGTGGCCCCAAATGTCATGACAGTCATTACGTAGACGTCTGGTTCCTGTGTGGCGCTGGGACTCCAGAGAAATCTTTGAAAGTTCTGGTCCTCTTTTCGTATTTTGTCTTGGTGGAACATTTCCATTATGTCTCCGCAGATGGCTATCGGATTTTCTCTAAACTTGTAAATCACGGACGTAAGCGATGCTACCTGATCCGGACCTTTCAACAAGACAGAATTCAGTGACACACCTTGAACTGTAGCGGCTGCATCCCACACGATTCGCAGCTTTCCTGGTTTATTTCGATTCTGGACAGGAAATATAGGCAGGTACCATGATCGATGATGCCCTTCGGCTGCTTCTTGAGGCGAAAGCTTCCATGCATAGCCCTTTCGAGACATATTCCTCTATTTTTTCCTTAAGTGATTCAGCTAAATGTGGTTCTCGCCTCATACGTCATTGTAAACATGCTAATCGTCGCTTGGCCATAGGTAAACTATCCGGTAGCTGAATCTCGGTAAATTTCCATAAAAGTGCAGTTTCAAAACGACCATTTTTTCGAATTGAGTGAGTATTTAGCAAATCCAGGGCACGTTGGTCCTTCCTCAGCCGGCATCAGAATTTTTTCTGAACTTGACACCCCGAAGTTTTCCGTACATATAAACCCCTTCACCAACCGTTGCAGCTCATTGTCGTTGAACTCACAGATGTGAAAACTGTATTGTTCTTTCGTGTAACCATCCATGCCGGACAGTTTAGAACAATTACCGTGTACAACCCATCCAAGGCGCGTCTTAGTCGCCACAGGTTTTTCTGAACTTCCCTCTCTACACTTCAATGGAAGTCCAAGTTTAGCGTTGTTAAGGCCTATAAGCAAACGTGGTACTGCACTGTCATATGATTCAATTGCTAGCCTTTTAAGATGCTCGTATTTATTTTGCAAGTGCGTCGCATTTATCATCTGTGACGGAAGCTGTAGATTGTCGACAGTGTGTACGTCAGCTAACGTATACCTTTCAGCGTTTGGCGAAGTACCTGAGATTTGCAGAGTGATAACTTCAGAGTTGTTCTCGTACCGGTGAGTGTCCCCGGTTCACTTCAAACATAGCGGCTGCGGTCTTCCCTTTACTTTCAGTCGCCTACCGATTTCCCTTTACTTTCATGCGGCTTCGGCGACTTGGTAAATCCAATCGCTGAAATGAGACAATGTGCATGATGATAATGTCTGCCTATAGATGGCCCAGTTAAGACGAATGGCAGGAGGCAGCTTTTCAACCAGTTCCTGTAAGAGTGTTGGATTGTTCAAATAAGCTCCGACCCCCGATGCCTCCATTGTAGCGCACAGGTTTTGAACAAGAAGAGCAAAGTCTACAATTGTTTCCAATTTTTCTGCTTTCGGCGCTGAAGTTGCGTGGATATTTTGGAGAAGAGTGTGGATTATCAATTCTGGTCTGCCGTACAGCATTCTAAGCGTTGCAATTACGCGGCGAACGCAATTTGGCTGTATTAGTAGACTTCTGACGGCTTCTAACGCTTTTCCCCTCAATACCCTCTGCAGACGAATCAGGTTCTCTTCATCGATGAATGCACAGAGCTCCGAGCTCCATTCGAATGTAGATATGAAGAGCGGCCATTCATCGGGACTCCCTGAGAAGCTTTGCAACTCCCGTGACATTAAGTGACGCGCAGCTATATTATGTTTTGTCAAACTTCGAACGGGTGTTTCGCTTTGGATTGATCGTGGTGCCGGAGGAAGTGGGGAGGATGAGGCGGGTTGAGCGTACTGTTGGTTGCCGGTTAGGGTTGATTGCGTCATTCGCATATCGAAGGTTGGGATCTGTTGTATAACATTCGCCGATGCAGAAATTGCTTGTCTTATTGTGGCCTTTTCCTGTACTTGCTGCAATGGGTTAACGGAAGCACCTAGCCAGGATTTATTCACATCTTGATTTTGTGTACTTTTTCGCAATAATTCCGGTAGTGCTACATCGGCTTCCCATGTCACCTTCGTCGATTGTGGGCAATCACGACTGGGATTTTGCATAAGCCAGTTGTCGACCTTCAGCCTAGATGCACATTCGGCATCCTCTTCACTTTCCGACGCATGATCCGCCAACTGACTTAGGATGTGGTATTTTTGCCTGAGGTACTCGCGTTCTTCTATGTCCCTTTCCTCTCGCAATATCCGTTCTTCTTCCAGTTTCTGTAACTCTATTTGTAGGTGCTTCATAGAAACTTTCGATGAACTCGAACCGGTGGACGTCTTTGAATTTCGTCGTCGATAGTCCATTGATTCCAGCGGGTTTTTATTGGGCAAAGACTTTGACGAAGTAATTATGGCCTTAGCACCAGTGGAGGGGGTTTTGGTATTATAGACACTGCCAGCTAAAACCTTCTGCACCAGAAGTTATTTCAGGATACGCAGACCCAGTGGCGACGGCTATTGTTGCTGGATCATCACACACAGTAACTGTTTTGACTGGTTTCATAAGTAAATTCGCAGCATCTAATGCGGCTGCATAAGGTGCAGCAGCTGTGACCGAATTAACGGCTGTTGGTGTAATTGCTCGACGAGGTAGTTACGGCATATGTGGGAGCGATTGGAAAATGATTTGGTGCAATTAGGTTGGCACTTGCAGCATTTGTGGAAAAGTTGGACGTAGTCGCGGCGGCACAAGAGATGGAAGTTCTAAATAGACTCGGCGGCGTGGTGGTGGCATACGTAGTAGGAGTTGGAAGACTCGGTGCTTTAGTGGCGGCGTATGCGGCAGCAGTTGTAGCGACACACGCAGCAGCAGTTGAAGAGAGATCCGCGGAAGCTGTTGTAGCAGTCCTTATGGCAGAATATGCAGGTGCTTTTGCTTCTGGAAACCTAGACAATGAGAGACTCTTACCTGTCACACAACGCGCACAAGCCCACTCTTCTTGACTGACGAAACTATCCACTCCGGCGCAAAGGTAATGGCACCAGACATCGCAGCGGTCACACTGGACAATGTTCTCAGCAGAACCTGGCTCGTTGCAGGCGTAGCGGTTATATTCTTCTGGTGATCGTGGCTTCCCATCTTTGGTTGGTGATCTGCGCAATTTATCCGTCCTGGAGAAAGGCTGCGGAATTGGAACCTTTTTTGGGGGCATCTTGATCGGTGGACCGAAAAATATATTTGTAATTTGTTGTTGTCGCGGATTAGCGCCGGCGGGAATTTGTTATCTACCCTGTTCAATAAAAGGCCACAGTTTAGTGCTAGAAAAGGGTGAGTTATAAATCTTTATTAAAATATGTAATACAATTCATTAATATACAAATTTTTCTTACATTTCACTTTACAAATCTTAATATAATATAAATTTTAATAGTTCTGTATTTTCCATCCACGTGCTCGCTGCTACCAATAAAAAGAAAGCCGGAAACGTGTGTCAGTTTGACAGCACTGCCTTGCCTCAATGTAGCTCCATATCTGAGTTGAGGGTGGCAACTACTCATTTGGCTGACAAACACTCCTTACGCAGGGTTGTTAACAGTTAGGATACAAAACAAAAACAGTATTATCAACTTTCTGTTGGCAGCAAAAAAGAGAGATAAATTAAAAAAAAACTTCGCCACAAGTTTTTGTGTTATTTACTTTCGCGGTTGCCTGGTTTTTTAGTTATAAAACATTTAAAAATGAATTTAATGTTTTGACGGCGGATATATGATAGAAATCACAGAAATAAGAAAAAAAAATATTGTCAATACTTTTCTGAATCTGAATACTCAAACAAAATTTTTAGTGAATAATCCTTTTTTCACAATCTACATGGAAAAACAAAAAAAAATTCAATTTCATGTAAAGCTGACGCATGTCACCGATAACATGATAATTAATCCGACCACACTTTGGTGGTTCGATTGAAGAGTGTATTATATGTAGGTATAGGTGCCTGCCTGACAGTGGTTGACTTACATTTAGGTGAGCGACGAAGTCATGTGAGCGGCTAAAACCTTCGGAAAGGAGTTGAAATCCCATATTCCCACTAAGCGGGCAGAATACTGAAATTAAAAAAGAACTATTAGAAATCTTAAATTTAGATAATTTTATCATATTTTATTACAAATCTGCTGTAAAATGGAAAATTTAAAAAAAAAGAAGATTCATCCATTTTTCGATTTTTTATGGTGATCGCGAAATTTAATAATTACTGTTTTAATGGCGTTTTCGTTTCGTTTCGCTTTTTTCTTGTTCCAAAGCACCAAAGTGATACAAAACCATTTCCCCTAATTTTTTCAGAAACAAAATTTTGTTTCTCGTTTTCATTTCAGAATCAAAATTTGTCTCCTGGATTTTATGTCAAAATGTACTAACGCACATAAATATGTATAAACGTCAAATAGTATTGAATGTCAAACTAGGTTTCTGTTTTTGTGCAATCGGCTGTGTTTGCCAATTTATTATTCCGAGTGTTAAAATTGATTCGCAAACAAATATATTTAAAAAATAAAAGTCCTAAAAAGATTTTAGTGTTCCATTAGAATCAAAATCGGAGTACACAAACAAAAAAAAGCCTTCTGACTCCTTAACCGAAAACGCCATAAGATTCACCTGATTAACAATTTCAATTATTTTTATTTTTTTATATGGAGAAAATGCTAAGTTCGGATACTGTCAAATTCGAAAAACTTTTTCGTGGTTTTGATGGATTCCATGAATTGAATTTGATTCTATCTTGACTTCAAATAAATATTTCCATTCACCCATGTATGCGTAGATAGTATTGACCAAATCCTGAAAACAAACAAGTTAACATCACTAAAAAGATGAACGAAGTATTGTCAAAAACTTTATTAGTGTGAGCATGAACAAGAAAGGATAATTGGATAAAATTGATTTTTGGTCTTTTGTGTGGGCTTTCGTTCGTTTAAATTGGTGTTATTAGATTTTGGTCGGAAAAATTATTTAGTTTTTTTTTTGTTTGTTAAAAAATGAACACAACACAGGGACTCGATGATGAGCAGCTTCCGAGAAATTTTGATAAGCCTGAAGAAAAGAATAATTTCATCAACGACCATGCAGGCCCACAACTTCAAGAGACTATAATCGACCTTGGTTTTTCCCCATCAGGCTTGATCACGCAAAGTAGCAGCTGTGATGAAGATAATCTCGAATTTGAGGAACCACCTCATCCGTTAAGTGAAAGATGGTCACCACTTGGTGCGAATTATGAGGATGCAATCGGACCAACTGGCGATCTTCTGAACAGTAATACGGATGTAAAAAAAACAAATTCGCATATGTCTACTGATGAAGAACCAACATTAGATTCGCATTCTATAGTCACATGTGATGTATATCGTCTGAAGAAAATGGAAGAAGAACAAGAGGTGTTAACATCATCTCTCATGGCTTTAACGTCACATTTTGCTCATGTACAATTAAGAGTACGACAAATTGTGGAAGCTCCTTCTGATGAACGCGATGGACTACTTAAAGATTTAGAGGAATTTGCATTTCGTGGAATACCTGAGGTAAGGTTACAAAGTTTTTCGCTTATATACAGATCTTTTTATTGAAGTAAAAAATTTGATGAATTCTGCTTGTTCATTCGGAGATTTATTTATTACAAAATCTTAGATTTCTTCATCCCATTTGAAAAAGCAAGCAAACTTAATATTATGAGTACGATATTAGTTCTGTTTGCAGTCTGTAAAAACTTACTATACGTAACAACAATCAGACGAACTTTTGACGTTTTTTTTTTTTAGTTTGTTGTTTTTCGTACTGATGAATTATAGCGTTTTCGTTTGGGCTGTCAGAAGGCTTTTTTGTTGTGTACTCTGATTTTTATTTAAATGCAACACTAAAAACTTCTTCGGATTTTTATTTTTTAAATACATATGTATATTTGCTATCGAATCAATTTGAAAACTCAGAATAATAAATTGGCCAAACACAGCCGATTGCACGAAAACAGAAACGTAGTTTGACACACAATACTATTTGACGTTTATACATTTTCACATAAGATCGAGGAGAGTAATTTTGATTCTCAAATGAAAATGAGAAGCGAATTTTTGATTCTGAAAAAATGGGGGGAAATGGTTTTACAACACTTTTCTTTTCCGGAGCACGAAGAAAACCGCAAACGAAAACGACATTAGATTGCCGTTAAACAGATGGAAACATTTTATGTTTTCCACTGATAACCGCCTCCCGTGGTATCCTGTCAGGGAATACGTGTGAATTGTCAACAATGTTAAACCGCTTCAAATTTCTAGATCTACATCATTCATGTTATTTAATGGCGTGTTCCATTGGTCTACAGAAGCCTGTTTTTCGGAATCTGGAGACAAAAAAATGACAAAACTGTTCCATTGGCATTCTTCTAACTACTTCAGATGTAAAACTTTGCTTCTGGTTTTCATTTCAGAAGCAAAATTTCTTTCCTGGATTTTATGTCAGTATGTACTTACACATTTAAATATCGGGTGGACCATTACCCTTTGCTTTAGAATGTCGGTAGTGCCCTGTGCTCCGACCTGCTGGAACCACATGTCCTCCAGGTCCAATTCATTTAGTTGAGGAGCAAAAAATTCGTTGATCATGGCTCTGTAGCGCTCACCATGCGTGTTCTTTCACGCTGGCAAAACCACTGCGTAAGATTTTTCATCAATTCTGCTCTTAAGGACTCTTTCAGACAGATGGGAAACAGCATTTGTCCAGCCTGTCTCTAAAAAGGTGAATCTTCTCTCTACTCCTACTGACCTATTGCACTTACGTCCCTTATTTCCAAGTTTATGGAAACGCTGGTAAACCGTCAACTCATGAAATATCTCGAAACACGAAAACTTTTCAATGACCGATAGTACGGTTTTCGTAGCAACAGGTCCACTGGTGTTCTGATGGCATGTCTCGCCGAAAGCAGGCTAGTTGCACTTGATATTTCTATCAAGGGATCGACGACTTTCTTCTTCAATGGAAAAGAAACTACCTACCTGAACGTTCAATTAGTTATCTTGGATGATTTCATGTCTCATATTTATAAAATAAATGCTGGGGTGCTCCAGGGTTCCATTCCGTCGCCGACACTCTTTTATTTTCATCAACGATCTCTTGTCTGCTACTTCGAATCCGGAATATGGTCCCTGCTTTTCGGCTGTAGAACGAGAAAGGCAGCATATGCTAAACTCATTAAATTCGGATATTAACAGTGTAACCAATTGGCGAACTATCAACAGAGTGGAACTTAATGCTTCCAAAACACAATGCAAACAAAACACAAAATGCTGCGAAATGTGTAGGTTTCCTCTAGAGATGTAAGAAATATTTCAACCCCTCTGATCTGGCTTCATAGATAATTCACTCATCTGCCAAAACTGGAGTACAATGCCCACATCTGGTCAAGCGCTCCTAAAACATTTCTGCACCTGCTAGATAGAATTCTAGAAAGTGCGATGCAACTTATAGGTGTTGCTAATATTACACAACCAATTTACACCCTTGAACGTAATGTCTCCTGCCTCACCTTGTTCTACGGTTATTTTCACCTTCAGTGCTCCAATGAAATTGCCAATAGCATTCCGCCCCTTCAAACATTCAACCGTAACACCCGTCTCGCTTTCGGACGTGCTCTGAAATATTGTGATTCTTTCCTAAGCCTCACAACTAGCTTATGAAATGCCCTACCGAGTTCTTTATTTCCTAGTCATTATAACCGACGAAACATTAAAACAAACATCGGTACCTCTCTTTGGGTCCTTAATTTTCCTTCGCCCGCACTGTGTGCAATCATTTTAAGGGCACTCCAATCGCTTGAGCGCGCGCAGATTGTATGGAAAAAGAAAACTCCTCCAGCGTAAACAGTACACCGCGCAGTGCCTCTGAGTAGATGTAATGGCTCTCCGTGCATTACTCGCAGATTTTCAGTGCCCCAGCATCCTGACGACTATTCACACAAATTCTAATTCTGTTTGCTTCACAAGTGTTAAAGCCGAATTGCCATTCGATGCCATTTGTAAAATCTATGGCTCTTTCTGAGTATTATACATTATGGCGCACCCGTTATAAACTTATTTGACGTTTAATATAGGGTTTTCCAATAAGGACTTGACATTTCACTTGATATTTCAAAAACTTTATTATCGGCTTGAAGTACAATCAAAACATTTATGAATGGAACTCGCGAGCACGTTTGCAGCGGTCGATTCGTTGGGCCCAATTTTCAACGACTCGACCACACATTTCGGCCGAAACGGCCACTATTTCGCGTTCAATGTTGCCTCTGAGCTCTTCCAACGTCTTCGGCGTATTGGCATAAACCAATGACTTAACGTAGCCCCACAGAAAATAGTCAAGCGGCGTTAAATCGCACGAACGAGGCGGCCATTCGACTGGCCCATTTCTTGAGATAACACGCTCACCATACTTACTCTTCAATAAATCGATTGTAGCGAGTGCTGTGTGGCTTGTGGCATCATCCTGTTGAAACCAAAGGTCGTCCAAGTCCATATCTTCCATTTCGGGCCAAAAATAATCGGTGATCATGGGGCGACAACGCTGACCATTCACAGTAACGTGACGATCGTTATCGTCGACGAAAAAATATGGCCCAATAACGCCCCCGGCATGCAAACCGCACCAAACAGTTATTTTTTGTGGATAAAGTGGTGATTCATGAAGCACATGTGGATTTTCACCCGACCAATAACGCATATTTTGCTTATTGACGAACCCATTGAGCCAAAAAGCGAACGTACGTCGCTTCAAATGGTCCATCGGCTTTAATTCTTGAGTCAGCTTGATCTTGTATGGGTGTTAACCAAGATCCTTACGCAAAACACGCCATAATGTGGTCTGAGCGATGCCCAATTCTTGAGAACGCCGTGGAATTGACTGATTTGGATCGTTTCCTACGGACGCCTGAACGGCAGCGATATTTTCGATACTTCGACCAACCCGTTGTCTCACTGACATGGCAACATTACACAACGAATATGTAGACTCAAATTTTTGCACTAAACTTGTTATTGCCTGTCTACTAGAGCGAGAATTACGACCAAAAATTGGAGCTAACGCTGTTAAAGTTGCAGTCACCGACTCCGAATTTCGGTAGAAAATTTTTATAATTTTCAGACGTTGCTCGTTCGTGTACTTTACCATGATGAAAATGTTGAGTTTACTGAATAAATTGACAGTGACAGTTTGATGATTAGTGAAAGAGTGCGTTCACAAAGTTGTCAAGTAACTATTGGAAAACCCTTTATATATGTGTTAGTACATTCTGTCATATAATAGGTCTGTTCGCGTATTGTCCAAAACTACGAAAATCTACGAAAAACAGTCCAAACTCCGTTCGCGTGCTCATATTTTTCGTAGTTTTTTTGCAGAAGAGAGCGAAATGAAAGAGCAATTCATTTCCCCGCTTTTGTTCGTTTTAGTCCAAGAAATTTGTTCGGGCAATTTTGTAAAAAACTGTCAAACTGCTTTTTTTATTTGAAACTTTCATTGGGTTTGCTTTGTTTTTGTTTTTTTTTTTTTCCAAAAATAAGTGAGATTTTAATAGAAAACTAATTATAATAATTAAATTTTCATATGGAAAATTGTTTTTAGAGAGTGTTTACAGACAAAATATATTAAAAAGCAAGCAAATGAACTGAAAGTGCTCCCCATAAACATTCTGGCATCTACAAATTTCATATAGGTAGACAATACAAATGTAAATTATCGGAAGAACTCATTCAGACGTGTCTAGGCTTAAAGTCTTCGTCCTGAAGTTCAAGATTTTGAATTAAAAATCTGCTAAATTTATTAAAATTTGTTTTCTTAATTCTTCTTTTTTGAAAAAAAAAAAAAATTAAAATAAAGACAGTTGGCATTTGTCTGTACAAAACAGTCTTAAATCCGTTGGCTTACTGTTTAACAAGTCTAAAAAGTACGTGAACAGACTTAATGCTGAAGAGAAATTTTGCTTCTGAAAAAGTGAGAAGAGTGCCAATTTAACAGTTATATATAATTTTTTTCTGGAGTGCTCTTTTGCAACTTTTGCTTTTGTCGGTCAATGAAAAACGCCATTAATCAAAACTCTGTTGTACGAAAGGGCTTCAAAAACTAAAAAAAATGTATGAGAAAACTTCTGTTTCCGATTAAGGTTACGAGGTGCTGTGTGAAAAAAGTATTATATATGTACTTACTTTTACTTATACGATCAAAATTCAAAAGAGAAAAAATATGTCAGAAATGGAACGATATGGGAAAAAACATGCTTCATGCTGCATGAAATCATGCTTCACACGAAAATCCAGTTTGGAAGTGGATTTTCCGTGCAAGTAAATCCCGATTTATACTACTCATTTGGGGCCTTTCTGATTAGAAACTAGTGTTTGTATTGTAATTTGTATTTTTTTACGATTATCCTGTTGCAAGGAATCTTGAAGGAGCGCTGATTTTTTTTTCAGGTCTGAGGGCATCCCTCATGATTGTCTTTTCGCTTCAAATCGCTTTTTACGAGCTTCGTCTTCTCTCATCAGAAATGAATATGAGCTTTTCATAACCCGTACTTTCCTTCATGGCTTTATATATACTCTTCTTATTTGTTTGGCATTTTTAAAAGATCTTCGCAACATTCAAGCAATTGAGCAGAATGATTTATATTTCTGCTCACTCATTTTATCAACACCAAAAGAAAAACCCCGCTAATAAAAAGAGCTACCTCATAAGACGAATAGCGAATGAAGAAAGCACAAAGTACTTTAACATCAAAACACAAGAATAAAAAGTGAATAATTTAAATGCACCATTCAGGCCCAAATGAGAATTCAGTAAAAATCAACCCCCAAAAAATGAGTAGTATAATCGGGGCTAACCCTTCTTTCTTTCATTAAAAATCGTCTCCTCTGTAAATTGTACTACTTATAATTTTTTTATATTTTATATCCAATCTCCTAATGCAGCCTCACATTAGGTTGTAAAAAGGCTTGGTTCGATTGACTTCACTTAAATAACTTAATTTATACAAAAATTCTGCTATCCTAAGCACGACAAGGTGCAAGTTTAAAGAAAAACAAAAAAAATGTTGACATAAATATGAAAATATGTACCAATATAATTAAAAAAAAAACAGTAAAAGCGAATAATAATAAAAAAAAAATAAATATTTTTTGTTGATGTCATCAATACTCGGCATACTTTTCTGATCTCTCAATTCGATGTTAGCAGAGTTCTTAGTTGGACGATTGCGGTATTTGAGGATCACAATAGAACGAAACCCATTTGTCCAATACTGATGTTTTTTGACGGTCTTCCAGTTGTGGTCATGTACCCGGTTGAGTGGCTCGACTGCTTCTTGATGTTGAAATTTGAAACCTCCGTTATATCCTTATTAAGAGGGATGACGGTTTCATTTGTAAAATAAACCGGAACCTGCGCTATTAGTGATGTATTTGCAGTGGCAATTGATTTGCTGAAGTGCATCACTATTCTCGTGTCCTTGATTAATTTTGCTTCCAATCGTATAAATTGAATTGGATGACGCAGACCGGAGTGACGTGAATAATGCCAGTGACATCTAAAATTACTTATTCTCGAGCACCATAATTTACGAATACGGTGGTTTCATCGGGTGTAATGAAAATCCATGTATTGTGCGTCTATAATCCTTTCCACATGGTGTGTGTGATTCTAAGCGTCGTGGTTGGATATCGCTTAAAACATAGTTTCTTATACAGTTGCATACAATCCTCACTCTGCTCAATACTGTGAAATGTTGATGGCCGGAGGATGAATGTTGTTTCGTATCATATATATATATATATATATTTATATCTTCCAGTTGTATTTCGAAATACCTCTGTAGATTATAGTTGACTCCAAGCACTGACTGCTGCAATTGCACCTCTCAAAATGTCTGCTCCTCGATCTTTTCAGGCACATTGTTAGTCTTAATCAGGCCATATTCATTGGCATCTCTGATCATAAAATATCCCGTTACTAAAATATCTATTGAAGCCGAAGACATCACTAATTTGTCCATTGGATCTTTTAGCACCTCCATCTCTGGGCCAAGATTCTCAGCATACTTGTTAATGATTTCTTCCATGGTCTTGTGTGACAAGAACTCAAACATATGACTACGTTTAAGATATGCAAGCATAGCAACTTTAATTTTCGATATCTCGCATGTAGCTAAGTGCAATTAGCGTTCGTTACATGTATATTCATTTTATTCTCATCAATATACCTGTACCAATATTCCATCTTGTCGATTATTCTAGACCTGCATTCAGCTTTTTTGTAAAGTTGTTGATTTTACTGTTGATTCTAGTTTCTGCCTCGTTCGCACTGGATAAGACAGCATAATCTATCTATTTGTTTTACTACTTTTTACCACGGTTTTCGGGTTCCAAGTAGTATTCGTTTTTGCCTTCGCAAAGATATTGCTTGAAGTCTGTTTAAAGTTGGGAGTTTTTCTTTTCCATGTGATGACGCAATTCATCGCATTGACTCTCCTTTGTCATTGACTTTGCATTGTTGCAGAACTCAATTCTTTGATCTCTCATCTTGTTCATGTTGACTTGATCAGGTAAGATGTCTGTGATTGGGAATCGAACGAATCGAAGTACGTAGTACTCCTCGTTGAATTTTGACTGTTTCAATTTGTTCCACAATTAATCCAACTTCCGGGTGGGTGATTGTATACTTTGTAGATCCCGACGTAACGGATGCAGATAATGACAGAATCAAAAAGGCAATAGAGAAACTGGATGACTGTTTTCTATTTCTCAGCTTCCTTGACGCAATTCATCGCATTGACTCTCCTTTGTCATTGATTTTGCCTTGTTGCACAACTCAATTCTTTGATTTCTCGTCTTGTTCATGTTGACTTGATCACGTAATATGTCTGTGATTGGGAATCGAACGAATCGAAGTTCGTATTACTCCTCGTTGAATTTTGACTGTTTCAATTTGTTCCACAATTAATCCAACTTCCGGGTGGGTGATTGTATACTGGGTCACTGGATTGCGTTTTCGGCTAGCGTGGATTAATGCATCAATAATATTTTTTGCCCAACAAAATTTGTTCCATTATCGCTGAAGAGATGGTGTATAAATCCTCTTCTGCTGAACATACGTCGCAATGCTGCCATGAATCCATCCGTTGTTCTATTCAGAAGTGAGCTCAATGTACACTGCTTTTGCCATGCAGACGAACAGCACTATATAATCTTTATGTGATTTCACGCCTCGAGTTTAAGAGCATCTTATGTTTATTGGGCCTGCATAACCTACTCCACAATGTGTAAATGGCTGTTAAAACCTTACGAGAGCCTCCAGAAGTTGTCACATAAGTTGATTCGATTCATTGGCCTTAAATCCTAAACACCTGATGCATTAATTTATTATGGCCGCGACAGTATTGGTTCCTCCATCCAAAATTTTCTTCGAATGTAATATGTAATTCAGAGTTAGTTTCAATCCACCGTGAAGTGTATCGATATATGTAGGTCTTATTTAGGATTAATTTTGTCAGTGGATGCGATGATGACAGAATCATAAGATGTTTCTGATCAATTGATAAGTGGGTTTCAACTGACCTACTCGCAATATTCCATATCTTGCTGTTTGAATTCAGTGCTTTATTTGCATCTAGACTCTTCATATATCCTCAGAAAAACCACCATATTGTACAATACTATAATGATTCATGCCTCTTGCTCCGTTGGCAATTGCATTTAAACCGTAGATAGTATGCACTTATGCGTTGAAGTTGAAACATTGAGATAAATGTCGTCTTTGTGTAAAGGATTGTTGGATTCATTGCCAGGCAAGCGTGAAATTTTCGAATCTCAGGCATATCTTGTATTTCCATCATAGATTTGTCAGCTGGCCAATATTGTAGGTCTTCCTTTCCCCACTCTGGATCATGCCACCATGTTGAATTTTCAGCTAGGGTATCTCCAAATGATCCTCTAGACGGAGTATCAGCAGGATTCTCTCTTCCAGGTACGAACTTCCATTCCGTCCTTTAAAGTGTTGTTGCACATAGAATACCCGGTTGGTGCCAAATGTGTTCCATTTCACTGGATGTTGTTTCAACCAGTTCAATACTATGGTAGAATCTGACCATGCTAAAACCTTAGTATAATTCGTATCTATTTGCTCTCTGATGTACTTCATTAGCTTCGCAAGTTGTGCTGGTGCGCATAATTCTAGCCTTGCCAATGAAATTTGCTTCACAGGCGCCACCTTATTCTTGGACGTGATGACGCTTATTATAGTAGAGCCGCGATTAATAACCTTCTGATACACCACCGCTGTATGCGCTGATTCTGCTGCATCTGCGAATCCATGTACAATAACTCTTTTTGAGAGCCTTACGTTTGCTCTGTCCATCGTGGAATTCTTACTTTTCCAAGCGTTGATAGTCTTCTCTTGATTTCCATTCATTCATTGGAACATTTTCATCCCATCCGATGTCCAAAAGCTTTGAATAAGGATCTTTACCTTGATAGTAATTGGCCACAACCAACCGAAGGGATCGAAGATTTTGCCAGCATCACTCAATGTTGCTCGTTTGGTACCCTTTGTGCTGAATGATGAAAAATTGACCTTAAATTGGAAGTCGTTTGTTCCTGGTCACCATTTTATTCCCATTGTGTCATTATTGAAGTCATTTTCCGGCTCCATGTCAATTACTTCTTTTGGCAACGCTTTAATGAATGCTGCATTATTTGATGTCCTTTTGCGTAAGTTGAATTCACCCTTCCGAAGTAGCTGCATCAATTCCTTTTTTAGATATTAGCATTCTATTAGTGAATTAGTGGGTGGCCGTGGTGTAGTGGTAGTAGCAAACGCTTCTCACTCGGAGGGTCCAGGTTCGAATCCTGCCCATGGCAAAATCAGTTTTTCATTGTATAATTGGAACTCAGACAAAAAAATTCTGCGTGTGAAGGCATAACACTGACACGTAGATTTGGCTGTTATAAGAGTTTCAAGCAATGAAAAAAATACTGGGAATTATATCTCGAATCACTCTGAGTGAAGAAAAACTCTCCGTCCTATTCGGACTCCCACCCCTGGAGAGCAAACATAGAAACCAAACACACCTGAGTTTCAAACCACTACAAAAACAATTTTCCTTTCTCCTCCTTCTATCTTTCCGCCCGCGCCCTGGCAACAGTAAAAGGGTATCAACCCCTTAGGCGCGCGTAAATTATAAAAAAAAAAAAAAAAAAAAAAATTTGCACCTCCTAGACAAACGTCTACATAGAATCCTTCAAGAAATGTTTTGTTGGCCCGTGGATACTTTTCTTTTTCATTTTCAGCTAGTTGGCATAGAGTTTTAATTGCCAAATACGGTGCAGATGATGTGCCGTATGTGACGGTTTTCAGAACGTATTCCTTGATCGGATTCTTGGAGTTTTATCTCCACAAGATACGTTGTAAATTTCAATCCTCCTGATCGACTAAAATCTGCCGATATATTTTTTCGACGTCAGCTGTGAATACGATTGGAAACGAACTCCATCGAGGTAGCAAGGAAAACTGTTTTCGAGATGTTGTCTTTGCCCTTTTTTCAGTATAACCCTCAGATACTTCCTCCATGTGTCCAAGATTAATATACATATTCTCGAATGAAATTGGAATATTCATCCCGAAGACTCATTTCTTGCGTGACTCGCCCAAAACCATGCGATCCTTCAGTAGTGGCAATTTGACGATGTAACGCCCTGTTGTGCGTCATTTGGTAGTGATTCTCTTCTGTAGACTTGATCTTTGCACTTGGAACTTCTTCTAATTCCCAACATTATTTAAAGCCTTCATCTTTACTGTGAGTAAAATCATTTGGTAGTGATTCTCTTCTGTAGACTTGATCTTTGCACTTGAAACTTCTTCTAATTCCCAACATTATTTAAAGCCTTCATCTTTACTGTGAGTACATTATGTTTTGTGCCACTGGAGTATTGACTGGACCCTTGACTAGTCCATGCGTCAAAAATTGTGGCAAAATGTCTGATACAATTTATTCAATCTCCTTCGGTTGTTCGTACCATGGATCTGCCAAGTTCAACCCTTGGATGTGTAGTCACTGGTTGGGTGTAACTTGTTGTGCTGGCAGTCTGTATGCAATAACTGACATTGCTATATCATCTATCTCCGAGTTGACATTTTCATCGTGAATTGACTGAATGGTAAAGTGGCATGCTGCGATGATTTCTACAGCATGACCGTTGATTCCATTGATCTTTGACTTATACTTGACGAATGGAATTTCCGACTGCTTTCTAATCCTCTGAATCTGCCCTCGATGAAGTAAAAAAATTCGCTTAATTGAGGAATTTCTGTTGAAGTTCCTCTGAATTGTTGATATAATTTCCTTGATTCAGGGTCAAATTTCGCACATAACAACTGAATTACTAAATTTTTTGATATCCATAATCGTTTTCAAATCGAACTGATTTTAGATCAAGCAATTTTTAGATGTAGTTGTTAACCAATGCTGCTGAATTTTGAAACCGGTTCGTTAGCAATTCAATATATTGCATAATTGCTTGATGTCGGTATCAAATGATTAACAATCCTTGCTGTTTCTCCTTTTAAATTGCCTTTTAAATATTGAATTCGTTCGACATCGCTTAAGGATCCGTTTTGGTGAACTAAATGCTGCCCACACTCTTCATACTTGCCGCTAAATGATGGTATGTTTATTGGTGGAAGTTTGATTTTCCGTTATTTTGGAGCTTGTGGAGTTAAATTTAAAAGCCAATATTAATTTTCCGGAAATTTTTATTCAATCAAAATTGGGTCCGTTGGCATCTATTACCCAGTTTATATGACAGCTCAATGTGCATTTAGTCAATCTGCATTGGTTCAATACCCGTAGAAATGGTGGTGTTTATATGAAATTATCCAAAATGAGCGAGAGAAAATTGAGAGAGCTGATTGAACTGACACTTGACACTGACACTGATACATTGTTCTTATTTCTTTGTCTTCCCAAATATTTTGCAATCGTTTGCAATCCCACATTTTAAATACACAACTAATTACCTGCCCGATGATGAAAGAATGATGAGAGCACGAGAGAGTAAAATGTTTCAATGCGATTTGAAAGTGTTTATATGATATTTCAAAGCGGTTGGAAATTTTCAATGCGTTTTATAAACAGGAATGAACGAATGCGTGCTGAATATTTCAATGCGGTTTGAAGTGGTGTTTATATGAACGTATTGAACCACTGCGCATTGCGTTAATGCACATTAAGCTGTCATAAACTAGGTATATGACATTCTTCCAACGTCCAACGTGATACAAGGTAAAATATTCCTTTTTCGTAGAAGTGCTGACTTTGAGTCAATGAAATCTTCAAAGGCTTTTATGACCTCTGCTCGGTTCCGAAAGACCTTCTGCCGGCAAAATGAATTCAGATTGCGGAAAAGATGGTAATCCGTTGGAGAAATATCAGGAGAGTACGGTTTATGCGGAAGAATTTCAAACCCCAACTGCAACAATTTTTGTATGGGGCCTAGCATTGTCATGCAAAAGGATCGGAAAGCGCCTATTGACCAACGCAGGTTGCTTTTCAGCCAATTTGGCATGCAATATGTCGGTTTCCTCACAATATTAATCACCAAATTGTCACCATAACCTTTCTTGGGTGAAGATCGGGCTTGGGGGTGTGTCTTGGTTTTTCATCTGCATCCGACCACTGCCCAGATATTTTACGATTATCATACAGTATCCACTTTTTATCACAGGTGACTATCCGGTGCAAAAACGGTTCAGTTTGGTTTCTTAATGTAAGCGATGAGCAGAGTTCCAGCTGCCGTGGTTTTTGGAATTCGTTCAGTTCATGGGGTACCCACTTATCGAGTTTCTTTACCTTTCCTATGAGAGAAAGGTATCGACTTATTATCATTGGGGATAATCCCATCCTTTGTGCAATCTGCCGAACCGATTTCGTTTGGTCCGCACCCTCCGTTGCTCTTAAAACATCGTAGTAAACTAACGTTTCCAGCTTCCCACGTGGGTCATTTTCGAGGCTGAAATCTCCCGAACGGTACTTTCCAAACCAACGTCGTATAGTGCGTTCGCTTACCGCTACATCCTCAAATGCGTCATTAGTATGTCCCATTTTAAATTCGTAAAGGAAAAGGGTTCGAATTTGAACTGCCAGCAGCATGGTAAATAACTCCTAGAAAAAAAATAACGGTACTTGTAACGAACGTACCACTTTATTTTACAAATAAAAGAAAATTTGACGTTCTGGCACAGATGTGCACTCGATGTTCATTTTATTTCTAAAGCCTTTTATAAATTAATTTATTGATCATAACATGCTTGCTAAAATAAAATCAGCTTAATTAATTAGTTGAAACTAAAAACTTATGAAACTTAATTTTTAAAATTAAGATAACCTAAGTTATTATAGCCTTGACCAAAAGTATAAGGTACCCTCTGTTTTTCACTCTATCTCTTTTATTACTTTCTGTAGTATTATGCCTATTTTCCTGGGATTTGGAATTACCAATGATGTTGTAAAGAAGGTTCCATGTATTTTTTTGTTTGCTATATTAAGCGCATGTGCACTACGCGTCATTGAACGATTGTTGCTTGAGGTTTACAAACCAAGTGCAATGTTAACATTCTTTTGAAGTAATTTTAAAGTTTATTAATTTATCTTCCTAAAATGCCAAAAAATAATGCGATTGGTCCAAAATATTATAATTGTTAATTATTGTAATTGAGAAAAACGATCAAAATTAACACAAATGTCAATGTCACTTCTCGTAAAACGTAGCAACATGTAGCAACATGTTCAATGAAACATTTGTAAATTAAATATAATTAGCAATCGAACACAAATAAAATTCTGTATTTTATAACGTCTAAAAAAATATAGTTGTTATATTTAAAATATACGGTTGAAAATTTGGTCTTCGAGCCGTTAGTGGTGTAATTTACGTACTCATAATTATCAAAAAAAAAATAAAAAAAATGTTCTAAAACTCACAAAATCCTAAGTCGAACTTAAGACAAATCAATTCTATGTGCCCTTTTGAAATTTAAACTGTTAACATTTTGAAACCTAAAAGTGTCCATTTCAACATATAGTAATTATAAAGTGGATATTTGAACTTAATCCTAAAATCTGCAAATAGTATGCTAAAGTATCTTTTGAGCTTAACTTTAAAATCTGCCCAGCAATTAAATCTACATAACATACATAAGTATCCATAAGTTGACTATATCTAAAATAAAATAATACAAAAGTGTGAATTCAACTACGCCAGACAGAGAATTCTTCAGTACACATATAGTATACATATATATATATATATATATATAGTGCCCACTGCCCAGCCTCAAGTCACCAACTTCCAGCCTGGCAAAGTCGCACATCGAGGAAGGAAGTATAATCCAGTTCTGCAACACATATCCAGATAGAAACAGCACCCAAAGCAGCCCAACAGTATCAGGAACCGCAAAACACAAGTAAGTACATTACCTTACTATTCCTTGTACGACGTATAATGTATGACGTATAAATATTGTCTAAAAATAAAATAAAACATATTAGAAAATATCATTTGGGAATCTACAGATTGCGTTACTTACGCGATTTAAAAAAGATTACGGTAATTTTCAAAAGGCTGATAGTGGTAGTTTGAAAAGGGAAAATTATCTTCAAACTAGGCTGGCCATGATGGAAAATTCCTTAAAGACTGCAGAACGGTATAATGAAGAGATTGCAGGGGGTGGAAAGTTGGAGGATTTAGCTGAAGTGTTTGACAAATTCTTAGAATTGTACTCCGAATATAGGGCGGACGTGTGTTGGATGCGCTGAATAAATTAAATAGTGTCGTCAAGATAAGCACATCGCTCACAATGGACAATAGCAATAAGGACAGCCGTGGTAAATCGAACGAGTTGCGGTTGTCGAAAATTAATCTGCCGATGTTTTCAGGGCGTTATGAGACGTGGAGGTCCTTTCACGATATGTTTGTGATCGATACGATCACAAGAGGGTACTGGTAAACACACAGCTCAAGTTGTTCTTTGGTCAAGCGTCGGTCAACACGGAAACAGCAGCTGGAATAAAACAAATAGTAGACACTTCACACGAGATTATACCTGCGTTAGAAAATTTAGACTTATCTGTTTCTCATTGGGATACCATATTCATTTTCGTAATTTTGCAAAAACTATCCAACGCTACCCAACAATTATGGGAAGAAAAATGGGGCAGTAATTGGACAGTATTTTTTGAGTTTTTGCAATGTCGATTTAGGGCTTTAGAGGCGGTCGAGCAGCAATCTGTGCAGGTTAGAACGAAAATGCAGTTTTGGGAGATAGACGTAGTTTTGGGAGAGACGAACCATTTGAAAAAATATGAAGCTGAGGAAGATAAAAAATGTGAGAATCATTTTAACAATAATACAACACGATTACCTGACGGCGGTTACCAGGTTCGTCTGCCATTTAAGGATGGAACATATCCGTGTATGGGTCCAACACATTTGGGTGCAATCAAGCGATTCATGCAGTTAGAGAAGCGTCTTCAAGCAACATAGAGAGTATGTTAGATGCATGTCAGAATATGAAGAGTTCGGGCATATGACTCCAGTCGATCCTTCTGATGGAAGGATCAACACACCGTTTCACTTTTTCATACCCCATCACTCGGTCATTAAAAAATCCAGTCCCACCACAAGGTTGACGCAACTTTCAAGCTTATTTTTGGCCCTTCTTTGAATGACGAGTTGATGATAGGCCCAAAGGTACAAACCAACGCCATAGATGTCATTTTGAGATGGCGAAAGTACAGGTATACGTTTACTGGTGACGTCGAAAAAAATGTACCGCCAGATCCGCGTCGACAAACCAGATTCGTACTATCAACTCATACTATGGCGAGAACATTCTAGTCAGCAACTTAAGATCTACCGTCTTGAAACGGTCACTTTTGGTACTGCCCCTTATCTATCATTAGAGAAGAAACTTACGTGGACGACGTTATTAGGGGTGGAGATACTGTTGAAGAATGCCAACGTAAACTTCAAGGAGTAAGAGATCTTTTGGCACCAGCTACGTCAGCAACAATAAGGAAGTCCTCCATTGTGTCCCGCCGAGCCAAGAGATTTGGAGTTCACCGTTCCTTTTGATGAGAAGAGCAACGTCAAAAAGCTGGGTATCAAATGGATGGTAACGATTACATTGGAAGTAACTAAAAATGACGAGGCAAAAGTCATCACGAAAAGGTCGCTGCTGTCATCTATTGCCAGATTATATGATCCTATGGGATGGTTATCGCCATGTATAGTAAAAGCCAACATCATCATGTAATAATTATGGGGACGAGGTCTAGACTGGGACAAGCCAATATCATCTGATATAAAGCAGGAGTGGTCCATGTTGTACAACGATCTGTCAGCACTGTCGAAGGCGAAAATCCCACGATGGATCCATACTGAGAAGTCCAATAATGATGGAACTCCATGGATTCAGCGACGCTTCGGAGAAGGCCTATGCAGCGGCAGTTTATCTCCGGGTGTTAGACGAGAAAGGCAACACACACATGCACCCGCTTTTGTCGAAAACAAAGGTGGAGCCTTGGAAACCATAACACTGCCTCGTTTAGAACTGTGTGGAGCATTTCTGCTGGCGAAACTACTGCACGTGACCGCGCGTGCTCTAAGGATGGAAGCAAGCAACACGTGGCCTGGACGGATTTGGTCATCACACTGTCCTGGATAAGAGCACCACCTGCAAGATGGAAGACATTCATTTGCAATCGAGTGTCCAAAATTCAAAAGCTTACCAACGACAAGAAATGGAGACACGTTCCTTCGGAATTTAATCCAGTGGACTTAGCGTCTCGTGTAGTACTTCCGCCAGCAATCGTCTGTGGTGGGACAGACACTATGGAAACCAATCTTTCCAGAGCAACCACAAGTATTAGAGACTCAACAGGAAGCTAGGTCAGGCACCGTGCATCACGCTACAAAAGAAAGAAGTTTTGTAGATGAGCTGTTGGTAAGATATTCAATACTGTCAAAAGCATGTCGAGTCATCGCATACTGCTTGCGTGTTTGAAATGTGAAGCAACACAAATCACAACAAAAGGAAGGTCTCTCACCAACGAAACTAGAGGAAGCATTGCGGCGGATCGTGTTGTTGTTAGTCCAAACACAAATGTTTGGAACAGCAAAGGAACAGCACAAGGTAAGAGGGTATGATACTCTCAACCCGTTTAAGGATGACGAAGGAATTCTACGAGTTGGTGGTAGACTTGAAAATGCCTTAGTTCCCTTCGATAAGAAACACCCAATACTGCTACAGCCCACTCATCGATTATCTAACCTAATAATCAAGGATGCTCACGAAAAGGTATTACACGGAGGAAACCAAAAGGTTATAGTTCGTCAACGTTTCTGGATATTTGGCCTGAAAAATGCGGTAAAGAAGTAAAGAATTCATCAGTGCGTCATATGTTTTAGGTTTAGAGCAAAATCCATTACCCCGCTCATGGGTAATCTACCTGCGGCACGAACAAACATCTCAAGGCCTTTCAAATCAGCTGGAGTAGATAGAGGACACAGCCACACAACTTTGAAAACACAGTACAATATATTTATCCCTGACTTATAAATAGTTAAAAATACTCGTATTATTAATGAAATTTAACGCAATACAATATAATAAATGTATATTTATCCCCTACTTATGCATATATTCCTATAAAACAAATTATGAAATCTAACACAACACAGAAAATATAAATAAATAAATAAGAATGATTTAAAAACAACACAAAATGAATTTCTTAATCAACATTTCCAACACCATGAATTAAATATAACTAAAATCTCCGGCAATACGAAATCTAATAAACAAATAATATTACCAACCTAAAATGTATGAACGGAGCAAGAAATAAATTGGCAACATTACACAACAATAACTTCTCAACATAATAGAATCATATGAAAGTCAGCAACATATCAATATGCACTCAAATTACAATAAATAATAATTTATACAGTCCACATTTCATAAAACAACTCAACACAATTTGCTCAAACTCAGTACACACTTCATAAAATCAACACAATCCACTCACACTAAATTATCAGCCAGACATAATACAACACCATACAATCCACTTAAACTTAAATACCATTTTAATTCATACATTACAATTAATCCCACTCAAACATAATGCCATTCATACATAAAAGAAAATGCCCACCGGTTCCACACACACACGCATGCATATATACAAAAAAAAAACACAAAGGGCAAACAATTTTATTGGAAATTTTAATTGATCAATAACACAACACTCACCTGAATTTAAGAAAATAATCGATCTTTGACATTTCAAAACTAAACTCAACTAAATAAACATAATTGAAAAGAATTGAATAAAAAAAAAAACACTATCTAAACTAAACACCACGCACAACAAATTAACACCGAAAGTTACTGCACTTCGAGTAAAAAAGGGAGAAAGGAGTTCCTACTAGGGCAAAAATGATCATGATAGAACACCGGCAAATGTGTTATCTTCATTGTTGGTGTTGTTTTCTTGTTTTTGTCCATGTTGCATATAACATATAGGATTTTCCAATAAGGACTTGACAACTTTTTTTTTAAAATAAAACGCAAACCATATGAGATATTTCAAAAACTTTATTATCGGCTTGAAGTACAATCAAAACATTTATGAATGGAACTCGACTTCGTTCATATGGCCACCGCGGGTACGTTTGCAGCGGTCGATTCTTTGGACCTAATTTGCGGCGTTAAATCGCACGAACGAGGCGGCTAATCGACTGGCCCATTTCTTGAGATAACACGCTCACCATACTTACTCTTCAATAAATCGATTGTAGCGTATGCTGTGTGGCTTGTGGCATCATCCTGTTGAAACCACATGTCGTCCAAGTCCATATCTTCCAATTCGGGCCAAAAATAATCGGTGATCATGGCGCGATAATGCTGACCATTCACAGTAACGTGACGACCGTTATCGTCGACGAAAAAATATGGCCCAATAACGCCGCCGGCATGCAAACCGCACCAAAAAGTTATTTTTTGTGGATGACGAACCCATTGAGTCAAAAATGAGCTTCGTCACTGAAGATGATTTTGCGATGAAATTCATCGTCTTGGCGCATCTTGACGCATCGCGTGGAATTGACTGATTTGGATCGTTTGCTACGGACGCCTGAACGGCAGCGATATTTTCGACACTTCGACCAACCCGTTGTCTCACTGACACGGCAACATCACACAACGAATATGTAGACTCAAATTTTTGCACTAAACTTGTTATTGCCTGTCTACTAGGGCGAGAATTACGACCGAAAATTGGAGTTTACGCTCTTAAAGTTGCGTCACCGACTTCGAATTTCGGTAGAAAAATTGTATAATTTGCAGACGTTGCTCGTTCGTGTACTTTACCATGATGAAAATGTTGAGTTTACTGAATAAATTGACAGTGACAGTTTGATGATTAGTGAAAGAGTGCATTCACAAATTATATTCAAAGTTGTCAAGTTCTTATTGGAAAACCCTTTATGTTCAATTTTGCTCTTTTATTAACCACCTCTCTTCTTTGCATGAGCTCAAGGCAAATGGGTAAATGTCACCAAAATGATCAATACACCCAAGGCGAAATGAAGGATGTTCACACAAGTAACAATTGAATGAAGCAATCTTTGAGAACTTCGTTCACCAGGCGGGGAGAATGTTGTAGACATGTTAAATTTTCAATAAATGTATTAATAAATAATTATTGTAATTGTGAATTATTGTAATTGAGAAAAACGATCAAAATGTCACTTCTCGTACAACGTAGCAACATTTAGCAACATGTTTAATGAAACATTTGTAAATTAAATATAAATAGCAATCGAACACAAATAAAATTCTGTATTTTATAACGTTTAAGAGAATATTCAAAACTCAATTTTTGTATGAATTAGGCAAGAGCCAAAGTGAAATAGCAAAAGCTGTGAAATGTTAGCATTCTACCGTACAAAAAACATTAAAACAGATTCAGCAAACTGGTCAACACTTGAATCGTAAAGGAACATGTAGGAAAAATTCGACAACAGCTAAGAAGGACCGGATTTTATTACGATCATCTTTGAAAAGTCGTAAAAACGCGTCACCTCAGGTGGCTGCTGACATAACGGAAGAGCATGGACAAAAATCTCCTTTAGAAGCGTGAGAAGAAGTTTTAAAGAAGCTGGGCTTAAATGTTGCAAGGCGAGGAAAAACCTTGACTCTCGGGAAAAAAAAACAAAAAGTGTCGCCTAGAATGTGCAAAAAAATACTAACACTTTACTGAGTGACTTCTTTGGCGAGATGAATCAAACTTTGAGTTGAGTGGCACATCGAAGCCGTGGTGCTAACTGCATTATGATCTAGGAGTCCATGGCTGCGGACGGAGAGTCGGGAAAATGTTCGTATGAAATGGTCGTATGGACTTTATAAAATACATAAACGTCATGGAAAATATGTTGGTTCCATCTTTCATAAAGATTTTCAATGACAAAAACATGCGAAATGTCATATTCCAGCAGGATAGTACACCATACCACAAGTCTGCTCTTTCATTAGATGGTTTGAAGACAATTTCGTTGACTTGCTTCCATGATCTGCCCAGTTTCCGGATCTCAACCTTTGAAGTATTGTGTACAACTCAATAACACAAAAAATGTGCTTAAAAAAAGAAGGCAAAGGTGGCAACACTAAATATTAATGCAGTAACTGCATACTACATTTATGTATCATTTTTTCTATTTTACCTCTTTCTGAAGATATGACGATTTTTGATATTTTTTCCAAGATTGTATATAAATGAAAATACACAGACCTACTGCACAGCGATTTGAAACGAACTCTGAAATGAAAATTAAATTAAACGATAATCCAAGGAGTGGAGAGTATATGACTTACTGAATCCTATAGACTTCGCTATTAAGATAGTTCACTAAGTTATGATATCCCGTGTTTGTAAAAAATATGTAACAGCTGATGCTGTCTTAAATGTTCTATTTTGCAATTGCAGTAGACACCAACAAGGACAAGAAACAAAAAAAAGAACTCGGTACGAAAACTTGCGTGTGTAGTGGTCTCTAGCCTTACAATATGGCCTCAGGACCTAAAATAAAACAGGGAAAATCAGTACAGCTGGCTTTCCGAAGTCCCGCTTTCTGAACCCCGGGCAAAAAAGAGCAAAACATCGTTTAAACCCCTTGAAGAATTCCCTAAAAGAAGAAATGAAAGAACTCCCTAAAACTTCATCTTATAAATAACCCATATTCGTCGTAATCGCGCCTCAAAGTGAAAACAAACCCCTTACATCAGTCAGTATACTCGCACTTAGAAAAGCAAAAATCTTATTTTAACTAAAAACAAAACTGTCGCTAACGGGCTTATTGCTAAAAGAAATCCTATCTAATTTATGCCCGATCACCATTAGTATGCATACATAAATCAACTATTTAAAGGGTATACTCTACGCTCTCTGCCTTATAAATGTCACCGAAGAGGAAATTGTTTAAGAAATGAAGATTCAAAAGGTAACGGAAGTTTATAAATTCACCAAACAATTCGAAACAAAACAACGACCAACAGTGCTTTTTACTTTCAACTCCTTTTTAATGTCCTCTACTGTTGAAATTGGCTGCCATGTATGCAGGCTACCACCACACTCAAACGCAGTTCGTTCAAGAACTATGTGGGTTAATTGTCATGCTCCCATCCTTCTACATCGACAGAATGCCCACAATTCATGCAAATGAACGAAGTCCTAAAAATCAAAATAAAAAAAAAGTGCAGCACTACCGATGCTAAACGGATTTATGGAGAACAACAACCTTTTCATTCTGTTCTATTTTCCAACAAAGCAAAGAAATCAAAAATTAAACCTAATTTCTCTGTATCCCACAATGAACCGCAGTTAGCTATCTCTTCGTATGAGAACCTTTTGGTCCTCACAAAATCCCAAAAAATTGCAGTCCTATTTCTTAAGCAAAAAAACCCTTTCCAACCTTTGCCCGATCTCCGTTACTCTCCACCCAAATTTAAACTCTTCAAACGTAGAGTCTATGCGCCCTGTCTTATCAACGTGGATGAAACGGAAATTATTCAAGAGATGAAACCTCAAGGTGTGACATACGTCTTTAAATTAAAAAAAAACTGGAGACAACAACCAACGCGCCACCGGCCTCGTCCTGCTTACTTTTGACCTTTTCCATCCACCAACTTCAGTTAACATTGGCTGGTACAACGTTAAAGTCAATCAGAAGCCAAAACTGTCAGTTGCTGGGCCACACTACAATGTGACAGGACCTCTTCATGAGGGAACTGTAATCTTCCTCCCCACAACCCCGAAAAATGCACTCGTGTTTTATGCGCCAACTGTCAAGAAGAACACCCATCTTCTAAAACATGTAAGTGATACTTACAAGCTAAGGAAGTTTTAAAAATCAAAACCATTACAAAGTGCAGCATGGCTGAAGCAAAACGAATATTCCGGGAACAAAACCCAACTCACAACTTTTCCACTGCTTTCTCCACAGTTGCTAAAAGAGCAATTCAGACAGAAATACCTACACCCAATTCGTAAGGCAAATTCTCCTGCACAAGCAACAACCCTACATCAAACTCTTCTCCACCTCACTCAACCACTCATCAATAAGTAAACAAAACATATCCGTATCCGACAATCTCTATCTCTCAATCCACCTCAGCCAAAATAAACCCACTCGATACTCAACATAATTCAATCAATCCCCAAGACATTGATACAAACCATTCACACAATTCCAAAAACAAACAACAAACCACCCCTTCAAAAACAATACTTAGCAGCACTCAAAAACCTATCACCTCACCTATATCTACAATTTCACAAACCCTTATCACAAACAATCAATACTTTTTAAATCCGCCAGATGCAAACTATGATGAAAACATGTCATAATAATTCTCAAACCCAATATCCCGACTCTGCTGTTCAGCGGCTTAATCGTTCGACCTCTTTACAAAGCTCGCTCAACTTAGCAACGGAGCCACAGAGTTCAAAACTCATCCAACACGAACCTTCTACAACATAAATCATATTATAATGTACAAGGTCTTCCCCCAAGTAACAAATCAATACTTAAGGTTCTCCAATGGAACCTTAGAGCACAGATAATAAATCTATACAGATGTCTCATTCATATGGGAAGTTTTGTCCTATGAAAATGAAATCGAACTAAAAAAAAAAGCTTTTTTAAAAAGCTGCAAAGAGCAGAAAAATCATTTTATTTCTTTTCGCTTTTTGCTCTTGCCACTTGTCACTCACACATGCAAAGTCGTTTATCATGCAAAAACAATACGTGAACGAAAGAAATAAATAAAAAAAAAACATACGTGACGTTGCCCAGCATAACCGGTTTACTTGGGTTTATGTACGTGTGCTTGTTATTTTGTTTGTAACTTGTTATGCAATGTAAATTAAATGGGGGTAGGAATATAATTTTGAAGATTATGAGATCGTTGGTCCTTGATGTGAACGTGCTGGAGGGGGTGGGTATGACGTTGCACCACACTATAAAAGTGGTTGATATTTGAAGCACGAAGTGTTAAGGGCTAATACATGTTATGGGGTTGAAGATATACGTACTCGTATGTACATGAGCGCTAGACCAATTTCCCGATTTTAATTTTGTGCTCAGGACATTAAGTACCTACAAAATTTGATAAATTTCCAAGCATTGAGCAACATCGAACTTATTCGGAAAATGTATGTATATGTTATTTACGAGTACATATTTGCTCCCTTTTCTTTCAAGTTATGTAAAAGGGAGTTTTTAAAACTGTACGCAAAATATTTGTATGTAAAGATCGAAAATCTTCAATTCCGTGACTCGGAGACAACGCAGTAATGTATGGCCGAATATATGGGAGTTCGAACAAGTGGAATGGGATCTCAACCAACTTGGAGTGCAGCACCGCTGGAAACAGCTGGCGAAAGATCGCGCCAGGTGGAAAGGCTTGTTGGTTGAGGTCCCGGTCCACCCCGGACTGTAACGCCACCTAAGTAAGTAAGGAAAATATTAGAAATATTTTTTCGACAGCCATGAATGAGCCATATTTGAACTAGCAAAATCATTATTATATAGAGTACGATTTTGTTCCTTGGAGTATGGACTTTGGATCCAATTTTTTAAACCAGTCTGAAGTAGCAGCGGTTGCCTAGGCTTATTCTGGTGGTAATCTTCGACAAGGTGTCATTTGTTCAGTTTGCATTAACCCAGAGGAAGAGGAACTCCTCTAAAGTAATGAGCATTTACAGTGACAAATTGTACGATTTGGTAAATGACGGGGTTATCTTTGCTCGATAAAATATACTTTACAATGGCAGCAGATTTTGGCCATCCTAAAGTGTCTATATCAATGACGTGTCCCAAAAGTCCTGACCTGGCCCCGTGTTACTTTTTTTTATTCCCCAAACTCAAAACGTACCGAACGCACGGTAGAAAATGTAGGTAGAAAAATGTAAAAAGCTACGACCAAGGCTTTGAAGGCGATGTTAGAAATTGCCTTCCAGCATTGCTACGAAGAGTGGCAGCACCGTTGGGATCGCTGTGTACGCTCTCAAGGGACCTACTTTGAAGGTGACAATCCATTTTATGTTTGATACATGTGTTTTCAAAAAATTATTCTCATTACTTTAGGACACACATCTATATATATATGTACCTGTATAATAATTGATCACTGCTCTTGGCCTATATATAACCACAACTTCTTTTTCTTTTGGTGTTAATTTCGAGGTTATTTTCTTAATTTCCTGCATAACATTTCTATTTAAGCCAGGGGACAGACTTTTAATTTTAATCCACCTGTGCAATGAAGATGGATGCGGCAAGTGTATCTCAAGTTGATCCCGCAAAAAGTTGTATCCGGCAGCTGAACAAAAAAAGATGCAGATGATTTCTCCTCTTCGGTGTATACATTTTTACCCTGTGATAAGATGAGCTTCGAAAATGTCAATACATTTTGATGAATACCGAGCAATGAATCGATTTTCCCTTGAATGTTTTGCTTTTCACGGCTTGTAGCCTTTTCTTGTCCTCTTTTAAACGACGAATTTTCCTTAATAAATGTGGTTTCGATTTTCTTTAATAGTTATTCTCAAGACATTGTTCAATTTCTTGAGCTTTTCAATTCTCCTAATGTAAAAAGATTGCCTTTTTACATGAGCCTCACTATTGGCGCAAGCAAATTCAATGTGGTCATTGAATTTTGTCCTTAATAAATTTTTAGAAGCCAAATTTAGTTACTCTATTGTAGGTTCACTCGAACTCAGTTTTAAATCTTTATAATTTTCATAAGTAATCTTAGCTTTGACTGGATCAAAGCAAACAGTACCGTCTTCAGAGTTCGGAACACTCTCGCTTCGTTTTAAAAAGAGAGAGGGATAAGCGTTTGTTTTTAAATATTTTTTTCCCAGAAAGGCATTTTCAAAATGTTTGCTGCAAATGTAAGGTTTTTTAAGGCATTTTATATGTTCACGAGACTCCTACGTCAAAGCTAACCATTCATCATATTTAACAGTGCCTTTTTTAGGGAAACGACACAATTTCATATCCGAAAACTTCATTTCATCGCTTCAATTCAATTCAATTACTTATTATTTACATGCACTGCATATTAATAACACGAATAATATTTTGCTCGTCAAACTTCAATTACAAAATGTAAAGAAATATTCGACTTTTCCCGCCTTTGAATTGTTCTTTCTTACATACACACCCATGCGCTCAAACATGAAATTCATGAAAAATTACATAATTTCCTATTGCAGTCGAATGAAAACAAACAGCCAAGTCTTCATACCCCTTCCCGCAAACCCCTTGCAATTTTTTTTCATATTCTTTTTGCCACTGCCGTCAACTTGTGGTGAGAGAAAAAAAAAACTCTCAGTAAACAAAGCAAGAAAGAGCGAAAATAAAAAAGCTTTACATTATTCCGAAAGCTCGTGTCGGCTGGACGAGTGTCCAGCTAGCCGACAAAAATTGAACCATTTTTTTCTACAGCGATGAGACATCTGTATAGATTTATTATCTGTGCTTAGAGGTTGTTTTAATAATTACAATGAGTTGCAATTACTTATTAATGACCTCCAACCGTCTATAATTTCCTTACATTAAGCACAACGGTCAACCTGTGGCACCTAAACAATACGAACCATATTTCTACAATCTACCCTCAAATACCTCTTCCAAACACGGCACCTGTCTTCTTATTCACAAAATCCTCTTAATATCTACTCCAATATATCCGCAATAGCAGTCGAAATATTTCTAAAAATAAAAATAACCATAATCTCTGTATACATCCCATCGGATCAACAATTCACATGCAACGACCTCGAAAATATCCTGCATTGTATAAGCATACCAATCATTCTAACGGGGGACTTCAATGCCAATGCCCGACACCTATAATAAACGAGGTAAACAGCTTGAAAGTTTCATTGCAAACTCGGGACTAGCAATTCTAAACAACGGGCAATCTACCCACTTCTCAACGCACAAAACATTCACTCATATCGACCTTGTACGAGTACTTATAACACCCTCTTATACATAATTCCACATGGACTGTTTCTGACTACCTTCATGACCACTGTATCACTTGGTTCCAACATTTCCCCAAAAACACACCAACAAAAAGTTATACTGGAAAAAGCTAACTTGGACTTTTTCAAACAAAAAGTTCCAACGAATTTTCTAGGAGACAACGTTCTCCCAATTTAAACAAGGAAGCGGCTAACATTCAAAAAGCAATACGGTCCGCTGGAAACGAAGCAATGCCATAAAACCGTCCCTTGGTGAACCAAAGAAATAAGCGTCCTTCGTGACGAAAAACAGAAAGCTTGGCGACTGTTTAAAAGATCCCCAAAAGACTCTAACATTATCTTGTATCGCAAAGCTAACGCTAAGTTTAGAAGGGCCGCGAAGGCACAAATGTTATGAGAAATTCACTGCTGGGATTAATCCAAACTCAACACCAAAAAAACTGTGGTCCGATATAAAAACCCTCACTGGAACTACATTCCCCAATTATAAAAGCAATTAAGACTGAGAGCAACACCCTCACCTGTCCTAAACAAATTTCTGAGTTCTTTGCAAAATCTTGGGAAAGCGCATCACAAGGCGCTAATTTTCATCACGATTTTATCTGTGAAAAGTACGTAGTATTGAATGACCAATCTCCACAATATGGTACTGACCCCTCTTCGATTCAAGTTGAATCACCCATCAATATGATAGAACTAGAAAGCTGTTTAAGATCTGATAAAAGTACAGGCCAGGATTTGACCGTATATCATACGCAATGATAAAAATCTCCCCTTCGGGGCTTAAAACAAGATTGTTGGCCCTATACAATCACATCCCCCCAAGCACTATCCCCTTACCAAAACCGAAGAAAGACCACTCCGCCATACAGAGATATCGACCTATATCCCTCCTCCCATGCACTGCGAAAATCGTAGAAAAGATAATTTCTAAACGACTTTTCTGGTTCCTCGAAAAAAGAAAACTTATTTACCAAAACCAAGTAGCCTTTAAAAAAGAAAGGAGCACTATTGATGCACTTCTGCATATAGACGAATTTATTTCCTTAACCCTCTCTGAAAAGAACCACGTAAAAATTCTGAGCATTGACTTCAAGAAAGCATTCTCAATTATACTCGTATAAGATCTTTTCTCACCAATAGACGTTTCCGTATTAAGACCAACTTTGTCTTTTCCACCGTTCATCAACTACAAAACGGTATCAAACAAAGATCCCCTTTATCAGTCGTTCTATTCATAATTGCTTTCGACGGAATAAGTACAGTAATTAACAATTACAAACAAAGTCTGCCATGCAGATGACCTCATCTTTTTTCAAAATGTAAAAATTTAACTTTAATGGGAGACCATCTTCTCAAACATACTCGATTGCTTATCCAAATGGGGCAACATGTCGGGTTCTAAGATCTCGATTAATAAATGAAAAATATTATATATTTGTAAAAAGATACGATGCTGCAAATCTATATTAGTACATATAAATAATAATTTCATAGTAAACGTTAATTGTGCTAGCATATTAGGTCTTTTATTCGATTCCAAATTTAACTTTCGTAACCATTGTTCTTACATTAAGAAAAGTCTTACTTCTAGAGTAAATATTATCAAATACACTTTCTACAAAAAATAGTTTTTACAATATCAACACTATCATTAACGTCATTAAATCCATTATTTTATCAAAAATTGATTATGGCCTAGCAATTTATTGGAAAATGTTCAAAATCAAGCATTCAACTTATCGCAACACCATACCACGGAGCGGTAAGAAGGAGCATGAGAGCTTTCCGAACAACTCCTATAAAAAATCTTATGACAGAAGCGATGATACCCCAAATTACTGAAAGGTTTGACAGCCTTTTTTCTCAGGTCTTACTAAAAATCAACTCTCCAAGAATATCTCCCATCCATGACGACGTCAAAAAAAATCCTGGGGGGGGGGGGGGAGTCCAAATATTACAGACCTGGCATATTTTCCTAAAGCTACAACCAACAACGACATATACAAAACACTATTTTCCGAGGTAGCCGAAAACTATAAGCGATTAGGATGGACTATTCTATTCACCGATGGCTCGAAAACAACTGACGGAACGTCTTTTGCTGTTACAGACGGAAATGGATCTGTTATCTCCAAAGGACTGCTGCCTTCATTTTCATCAATCTTCTCAGTCGAAGCTTTCGCCATCCTTAAGGCAATTGAGATGACTTGCAATAAAAAAACCGTAATATTCACAGATAGCTTATCCTCAATTACCGCTGTAAAGAACACGAACAAGTCCTCTATAGTAACACCATCGAAACTATCAGTGACAAACTTATAGCGAAGAAGGGTAACGTTAAACTCGCTTGGATTCCAGGGCACGTTGGGATTAAAGGAAACGAATACGCAGACTCAATTGCAAAATCGGCTTTAATGGAACCGCTCACCACTTTTTACACCTATAACAAAAAAGACCTGCAAAAAAAATTGCTGGACTGAGTATCAACATCTATACAAAGAATTCAACCCGTCTGCCGAGAAACTTTTCTTCCCAGGGAATGTATCTATAAAAATGTTGAAAATCTTTATAAGACTTAGAATGGGCCACACCAACATCACCCATAGAGATATTTTTACGAAGCAATCACCAGCCCTCTGCTAGCTATGTGAAGAAAAACCTATCCTAACGGTAACCCATCTCTTGGACTGCCAAGAAGTAAATACAATCTGTCACCAAATCTCTAACCTATACTTCAAATACCTTTTACCTTTTAAACGAAGAAAATGTAAAAAATTAATGTAAATTGATCAGAGTCATTAAGTTAGTTAATAATATTTAGAACTCATCTAGCCGAAAGCTCTAGCAGGTAGTGCTTTATTAGTAATTTTATTAATTTTTAATTTACTTATGTATTAATAATTTATAATAATAATAATAAAAATCAATTACACCCTCACCTCCTGCTCCAATTCCACCGACATATACATCGAAATATAACAACAAAAATATAAGCATGTCGTCATCATGGACTCTTCCACTCACCAACACTTCAAACTCATTAAACTTAAAGCAAAAAATAAAGCGTAGATATCAATCTGTTATATTCAACTTAGACATTTGTGTTGCTCATCTTGGTGCAACCAACTCAACTCACATACACAATTCTGCAAATACAAATTATCTGAACACAAACGTAAGAAACTCACTCAACTCCAAAGCACACTTTACCTTACCACTCTCTCCTTTCTCAAATACTAAAATATGTACTACCCAAACCCTTATTAAGAACAACCGATATACGAGTACATAGGAGTATATTCCATCTTGTAATCAAGAAGATGATGAAATTATGTAAACAAAATTTCTCCACCCCGAATTGAGGTTCTGCTAAAGAATTGAATCGCCGGAGCAACTCACGGTGCCTTAACTGTTCAACACTTAGACAGTTGAGTCGTAGTTTAACATCCTCTATTTCACCAAACCCTGATTTTTGTACAAAAGTCTATCTTTAAGGTTCTTAATGGAACCTTAAGGAATTTTTTAATAATTTGCACAAACTACAACTCCTTATAAACGAATTCTCACCATCAATTATTTCTTTGCAAGAAACCCATATTGAACATAATTCTAAAGTCATCCCACAAACACGTAAACGATAAGCTCCTTAATTCCATAATCACATCTTCTACACAAAAGGGACCTACATTTTTGTTCACAAATTTCTTCAGCATAAACCAATTACAGTGTAACCTCGATATAATGAAACTGAAGGGAATTAGAGAATATTCGTTATACCAAGTAATTCGTTATTATGATGTTCGTTATATAGAAGTTAGGTTAATCTAAGATTCGTTTAAACGAGGTAAAAAAAATGTTTAATAATCTGAACTTTACATATGTACGAGGGGCGTTCAACATATTCTCGGTATCGGGGTGAAGCTGTGGTTGTATATATAAATTGCATTCATGTAAAATTTCATATAAATGTGATTATTAATTCGCGTTTTATCTCTAGTTAAACAGAATCATAATGGCAACTGAGACGATGATGGTGAAAATTGAGCATCGCGCTGTAATTAAATTTCTCACTAAGCAAGGAAAAAGTCAAAAAACTATTCATGAAGGGATGGTGGCTGTTTACCAGGGTTCCGCACCTTCATTATCAACTGTGCAAAAGTGGTCAAGTGAGTTCAAGAGAGGCAGAGAGAGCATTGAAGACAACCCCCGCTCCGGCGCCCCGGCTACTGCTTGTACGGGAGAAAGCATCAAAGAAGTCGAAAAACTTGTTCTTGAGGATGCCCGAATAAAGGTGAAAATGATGGCAGAGATCACCAAGCTTTCAATTGGTACCATTCACACCATTCTTCATGACCATCTTAACCTTTCAAAGGTCCGTGCAAGGTGAGTGCCACGAATGCTCACAGCGCCTCAGAAAAAAAGTGAGAATCGCATGCTGTAGAGAGCTTTTGGAGATGTGTAGTGAGAACGCGGACGGTGTTATGGATCGAACTGTTAATGGGGACGAAACATGGGTCCACCACTATGACCCTGAAAGCAAACAAGAGTCCATGCAGTGGCATAAAAAAGGAACAGACCCCCCGAAGAAGTTCAAAGTCACTCCGTCTGCCGGGAAGCTCATGGCCACAGTTTTTTGGGACTCAAAGGGAATCTTGCTCATTGAGTACAAAAAAAAAGGTGAAACCATCAACGCCACATCCTACGCTTCCACCTTGCATAATTTGCTGGAGGAAATTAAAATGAAAAGACGGGGTAAACTCGCAGCGGGTGTGTTGCTTCTTCATGACAACGCTCCTGTTCACACGGCGCGAGTTTCCAAGGCTGCTGCGCGAGATTGTGGTTTCGAAGAAATCCAACACCCACCCTATAGTCCAGACCTTGCCCCTAGTGATTATATCCTGTTTCTGGATTTGAAAAAATGTCTTCGTGGAAAAAGATTTTCGGATGATGAAGAACTCAAGTCGGCAATAAATGGGTATTTTGCAGTGAAAGAGGAAATTTATTTTTTTGAGGGTTTAAAAAAGCTTATCTCAAGATGTAACAAATGCATTGATGTTAGGGGAGATTATATTGAAAAATAAAAACAATTTAAATTGAATTCGCATTTTCCTTCATATCGATACCGAGAATATATTGAACGCCCCTCGTAGGTATTAATCTGCTTACCCGGTTATAGCGATATAAATTTCACTAATACAAATACACTAAACAGCAACTATTAACAACCAAACTGAAACAACGGTATGCCCCATAAATTGTTCAAACCTGAAAAATAAGTTCTTATTACTTCGTCTGGGACGCACAAACATAACCCATAAAAACATATCTTGTAACAAAAGTTTAAAAAAGCCCCCAAACTGTCGATTCTGCAACACTAATACAAGGCTAACTATTCAACATATAATATTGGAATGTTACAGAGTCAAAACGGCCACAAAGAAATTAGCTAATAAAAAGAACTTATTGGACTGGCTTAAAAACCCAAAGGAAATTAATACTTATTTAGTTTACGAACTCTTTAAAAACATAAAATTAGGAAATAGTTACAGTTAAATTTAAATTCGACTTACAACTATAATATAATATTATATATAAATCCTATTTATAGCTAGCCGAAAGCCCTCATAGCTAGTGCTGCATTAAATCTGTATTAGTTTTGTAATTATATTACTAATTAATATTTTGAATAAATTAATAAAAAATAAAAATAAATCCGTAGAAAATGCAGATGTGAAAATAATTTCCAGCATTTTGTTTCCGAACAAAATGAGTTGTATTACAGAAGAAAAAAAGAAAACAAAAGAAGAATACAGTGTAACCTTAATACCCCGATTTAACGAATTCTTTAAAATTCCCTAGTATTGTCCGTAAGAGCTAATGCAAATATTTTACTTTACTTTACATTACGAATATATTTGCCAAAAACCTTTTTATAACGAATTTTCAATCTTTGCAAAATATAAAGTTATATTTATCTCTATTTAACGAATTTTATACTTATAACCTTTACATAACGAATCCTGTAAATTATACACACTCAATTTTATAATTCGTGTCTCGACATGTTCAGACATAACCAGTACATATGTCGTAAGACAATCATTGTTGTTTGATGTTAAGTAATGTATTCTTGATTCTGTTGATTTTTTATGTTTATGGGAATATTATTTTCATTATTTTGTGATAAAAAAAAAACTATTTTTAAATAAAAATAAATTTTTAAATAAAATGAAATACATATACATAATTAAAATGTGTTTTCATTAATGTGTTTGCATTAGTGAAAATCGTTCGCTATAACCGGGTAAGCAAATTAGTACCTACACATGTAAAGTTGAGATTTCTAAACATTTTTTTTTACCTCGTTTAAACGAATCTTAGATTAACCTAACTTCTATATAACGAACCTCATAGTAAAGAATTACTTGGTATACGAATATTCTCTAATTCCCTTCAGTTTCGTTATATCGAGATGCACCCTATAATACTGTGATAACCACTTAAATGTGAGCAGCGACATCTAGCAGAAAATGTCGAAGACCAGAAGGTTTCGATATTGAAATAACAAAGTCTCGACTGGAGAGTAGAATCGAATTTTCTAGCAAATTGGAAATTCTATGGGACGCTGGATGGCGAGGATTGTTCTCGAAGTATGTCATTCGAGTATAAATACCAGCATCCCAAAGGTATGCAAATCAGTTCCAAAGTTGAATTTGAAGTGTTAATTAGAAGAAGTGATTAAGTGGTTTAAGTAAAAGATAAGAAAAGTATATGTGGTTGAGAAATTGAATTGTACTGAGAGAAAGAATTAAATAGTGAATTGTAACTGTACTGAATAAAGGGATTTGTATTGAAAAGAATAAGTTCTATCATTTGTACCCACACAAACATTCTACATTGGTGTCAGAAGTGGGATAGGACTTATTGTGTGTAAAAAAAAAAAAAAGTGTTTTTTTTTGTGACTATTTGAAAAAGCTAGAATGGGTCGAAAACTATTGCAGTTGACCCTCGTCCAACTCAAATCCGAGTTGAACAAGAGAAGCCTCAGCGCCACTGGAGGAAAAAGTGACCTGGTGCTCCGACTTCAGGAGGCTTTGAACAACGAGGGACATGATCCTGATGCATACTCCTTTGATGTTGACGAGGATGAACAGACAAGTACCGGCAGTGATATGGCTGCGATGATGCAACTCTTGTTAAAAATGGACGAACAGAAGAACGGTCTCGACCAACAAAAGAAAAATCTGGATAGCCTCGAACAAAAGCTGGATGAACAAAAGAAAAATCTAGACGAGCAGAAGAGCAGCATTGAAAAAAAATTCGACGAACAAAAGAATAGTCTAGAACAAAAACTGGAAGAACAAAATAACGTTCTACACCAAAAGTTCGAAGAAATCGATAACAAATTTGAAAGAATAGAGAAGAACGTTGATGACAAATTTGATAGAATAGAGAAGAATGTTGGCGAAAAATTCGAACAAATGGACAGCAAAGTTCAGCAACTGGCAAAAGAGCTCGACACAGTGCGAAAACAGAAACTGCGAGAATGTTCTTTAAGCGGTCCAAGGAGAAAAGATTTGAAGCCTCCCTCATTCGATGGCCAGACCTCATGGTCTACTTATAAGAAGCAGTTTGAAATGGCTGCCTGTGCAAACGACTGGGACAATGAGGAAAAGTGCTTTGCCCTAACAATGGCCTTGCACGGTCCTGCAGCAGAATTGTTGCAAACAGTAGACATCGAAAAGCATAAAGATTATGTGACTTTAGTACAGGCTATCGAGAAACGGTTTGGGGATAGCCACATGCAGGAGGTCTACAAGGTCCAATTGCAAAGCCGAACGCAGCAACGAGGAGAAACACTTCAGCAGCTCCAAGCAGACGTGAGTAGACTGGCACATCTGTCATACCCCACCGCAGGCCAGGAAATTATCGACGAAATGGCAAAAGATGCATTTATCAGGGGAATTGCAGATTCGAAGCTACAGTCAGCAATAAGGATGGCCGGGAAAAGAACCCTTGCTGAAGCACTTGCCTTCGCTCTGGCGATGGAAGCAGCCAATCAGGCTTCCAGGGGAACACATTTCGTCAGGGAAGTAGCATCTGTCGAATGCTCCTGCACAAGAATTAGTGCCGAGGAACGAGATACTCGACGGGATAGACGAATAATGCGCTGCTGGAATTGCAATAAAATAGGACACCTTCAAAGGCAGTGTAAAGAACCGGTGCCCTCACTGTGGTGACAAGCAAATAGAGGAAGAAACCCGCAGAAACAGCTATCAAGAAGCCGGTCAACCTTCCCGAAGCCATCAGTCGGGAAATGCTTAAGCACCAACTTCGCGGGGCAGAAGTTGGTAGCAGGAGTCGACGGCCCCAGGACCATCATCCAAGTCTCGCTTGCAAAACGATGCAACGAAAGCCTTCTAGTACAAGTAGTCAGTGGAAAAGAAAAATGGATGGCAACAATAGACACCGGTGCCACGGCCTCAATTATCAGGAGGAATCTTGTGCAGAAGTCTTGGCTGCATAACACTAGCAGTTGCAGCTTGCGAACAGCTACAGGAGCAACGATTAAGGTATATGGTGAAGTCCGCATAAAAATCCAACTGGCCGGAACAACATTCACTCACGCGTTTCTGGTAGCTGACATATGTGACGAGTGCATCATTGGTACAGACTTCATGAGAGAACATGGACTTGTAGTCGACTTGAGGGCACAAACCCTGAAATACGGAAACATGGAGATACCAATGATATACGGAAACGCCAATACCACAGTCTCAAATGTCGTCATCTGCAGCAATCAGAGTCTAGAGCCTTCGTCAGAAGCAATTTTGTGGGCAAAAGTGGAAGGTGGTCCTGGTAGCCACCGATTCTATTTGATGTAGCCAGAAAAGAGAAGAGACTTCATGGTGGGAAAGACCTTAGTGGAGCCAAAGAACAACATGGTCCCTGTAAGGATTCTAAATCCAGACATTCAGTGTAAAGGTGAAAAAGGGGGAGATAGTGGGAAAATGCGTACCTGTTGAGGCTATATCGACCACAACGGAAAAACAGGGTGCAACAGTCACAACAGTTCAGAGCATAAAAATCAAGAACAAAATTCTCAGCCTCTGTAATCTGGACGAAGATCAGCGAATCCTGGCAGAAAAACTAATCGGTGAGTACGCTGATATATTTGCTACACAAGACGGAGAATATGGACGTACGCATATTGTTCAACACCACATTGACACCGGAGACGCTCGACCAATCCGTCAACCTGCAAGGCGTCTTGCATTGGCAAAGCAAACAGAAGTTGCCGAAATGATGTCGAAGATGAAAGCTGAGGGAGTGATTGAAGAATCGCAAAGTCCGTGGGCATCTCCAGTGGTCCTTGTGAAGAAGAAAGATGGCAGCACGAGATTTTGTGTAGACTACCGACGTCTCAATGATGTCACTAAAAAGGACAGCTACCCACTTCCGAGAATCGATGACACTTTGGATATGCTTTCTGGAGCGAAATGGTTTTCAACACTTGACTTGAAGAGCGGTTACTGGCAGGTAGAGATTAATCGTGCGGATCGTGAGAAAACTGCCTTCACTACAGGAAGCGGTCTTTGGCAGTTTGCAGTGATGCCGTTTGGACTGTGCAACGCTCCGGCCACCTTCGAGCGACTAATGGAACGAACATTGCAAGGACTCACCTGGAAAACCTGCCTAGTATATTTGGACGACGTTATCGTCATAGGTAAGACGTACGAGGAGCACCGCGAAAATCTAAAAGAAGTGTTTGAGAGGCTACGAAGTGCTCATTTAAAGCTCAACCCAGAAAAGTGTGCCTTGTTTCGTCCGGAAGTAAAATATCTGGGTCACATTATATCAGCGGAAGGAGTAAGAACGGATCCTGACAAAATCGAAGCCGTGAAAAGTTGGCCTTCTCCAAAAGATAAACACCAACTGAGAAGCTTCTTGGGCCTCGCCACGTATTACAGAAGGTTCGTAAAGGATTTTGCTGGCATTGCAAAGAGCCTGCATCAACTTACGGAAAAAGGCCGACAGTTCAGGTGGTCTGGAGAATGCGAAAAAGCATTTCAAGAACTGAAGCGACAGCTGTGCAATGCCCCCATCTTGGGTTACTACACGCCCGGAAAAATGTTCATCGTGGACGCAGACGCTAGCAATGTCGGGGTCGGAGCTGTGATCTCCCAAGTTCATGACGGTCAAGAGAAAGTGGTCGCATATTACAGCAAAGTACTCTCCAGACCTGAACGGAACTACTGTGTAACCCGGCGCGAGCTTCTGGCTTTAATTCTGGCTACGAAGCATTTCCATAAGTACCTCTACGGACAAAAGTTCATTCTCCGGACAGACCACGCAGCTCTGAAATGGCTACTCCAATTTAAGAACCCTGAAGGCCAAGTTGCAAGATGGATCGAGCAGTTGCAGGGTTACGACTTTGAAGTGCAACATCGCAAGGGAACACTCCACTCAAATGCTGATGCTCTCTCTCGTCGACCATGCGGAGTAAAATGCGAACACTGCAATCGTAAAGAAGCAAAAGAACAGGCAGCTATCCAAATGATCAGGACTGAGCCAATAGAGGGTTGGAGTATAGACGAAATCCGTTCCTCCCAACAGGCAGACAATGACATCGAACCAATATTGGCCTGGAAAGAACACGAGGAAAGACCAAGCTGGCAGCAGATATCAGATCGGAGCCAAACTCTGAAGGCATACTGGGCACAGTGGGACTCGCTTTTTGTGCAAGATGGATTGCTGAAGAGAAAATGGGAAAGTGCCGATGGGACAACATCTCGTATGCAGCTAATTGTGCCACGGTCCAGAGTCAACCAAGTACTCCATGAAATACATGACGGAATCTCAGGAGGCCATTTGGGAATGAACAAGACGTTGGAAAAGGTAAGGGAACGTTTCTATTGGCTAAGCGCTAAACAAGATGTCGAGAATTGGTGCAAAAAGTACATAAGATGTGCGGCTACCAAGGGTCCAAAAGTAAAGCCACATGGACAAATGCAACAATACAATGTCGGAGCACCTTTCGAACGAATAGCCATCGACATCGCTGGGCCGTTTCCTGAAACCTTTAATGGAAACCGATATACTCTCGTAGTCATGGATTACTTCAGTAAGTGGCCGGAAGTATTTGCCATCCCAAATCAAGAGGCTAAGACCGTAGCCGAACAGATAGTCAACAACTGGGTGAACAGATTTGGGGTCCCAATGGAGCTGCACTCTGATCAAGGGCGAAACTTTGAATCAAAAGTCTTCCAGGAAATATGCCAATATTTGGGAATAAGAAAGACAAGGACAACGCCACTACACCCTCAATCTGATGGAATGGTCGAGCGATTCAATCGAACCTTGAATGAGCATCTATCTAAGGTTGTCAGCAACTGCCAGCGGGATTGGGATCGACACATACCCCTCTTCTTAATGGCCTACCGAAACGCGGTCCATAGCTCAACAGGGCACACACCATCCGAGATCTTATTTGGTCAAACAATTCGGTTGCCAAGTGAAGCAAAATTCGGATCCCCACCGACGGAGCCCAAAGAGGTGAACGAGTACGTGAATGACTTACGCAGCAGGATTCGTAAATTGCATGAAGACACCAGAGGAAAGATGAAGCTAGCAAGCAGCCGCATGAAAACTAGGTACGATATCAAGGCGAAATCTTCTGGTTTCAACGAAGGAGATCTGGTTTGGCTGTATAATCCTCAGCGTAAGAAAGGCAAATCACCAAAATTGCAACAGGACTGGGAAGGTCCATACAAGGTGATAACCCGCATTAATGACGTTGTCTACCGGATCCAGCGTGGGAATCGAGGAAAATTGAAAGTGGTCCATTTGGATAGAATGTGTCATTTCAACGGGATGCTGAATGACGAAGTTGTTCGGGACGAACAACTGTAGGGAGGGAGCAATGTGATAACCACTTAAATGTGAGCAGCGACATCTAGCAGAAAATGTCGAAGACCAGAAGGTTTCGATATTGGAATAACAAAGTCTCGACTGGAGAGTAGAATCGAATTTTCTAGCAAATTGGAAATTGTATGGGACGCTGGATGGCGAGGATTGTTCTCGAAATATGTCATTCGAGTATAAATACCAACATCCCAAAGGTATGCAAATCAGTTCCAAAGTTGAATTTGAAGTGTTAATTAGAAGAAGTGATTAAGTGGTTTAAGTAAAAGATAAGAAAAGTATATGTGGTTAAGAAATTGAATTGTACTGAGAGAAAGAATTAAATAGTGAATTGTAACTGTACTGAATAAAGGGATTTGTATTGAAAAGAATAAGTTCTATCATTTGTACCCACACAAACATTCTACAATACTTTTATTTACATAAAACCGAAAACCATGTTATTGCATCTTATTGCAACAATTAATTACAAACCGTGTTACTATAGCAATACAAATTTTGTGCTTTAGCATCTCTAAAATTGTATATGGAAATTAGAGTTTTTCCTTTAGGTGTAGGAATATGACTGCGCGTCGAAATCGAAACGAATTCATTGTGTTTCATTGGAATCGTAACGATTCACGTGTCGGTAATTCATCGGTTTGACTGCAGTGCTTTATGATAAACGATATTCTTGGTTTTTTTGTCTGCAGCATACACAAATAAAGCAGACACGTGAGTACGCTACATATTGTGATAACCACTTAAATGTGAGCAGCGACATCTAGCAGAAAATGTTGATATTCGAAGACCAGAAGATTTCGATACTGGAATAACAAAGTCTCGACTGGAGAGTGGAATCGAATTTTCTAGCAAATTGGAAATTGTATGGGACGCTGGATGGCGAGGATTGTTCTCGAAGTATGTCATTCGAGTATAAATACCAGCATCCCCAAGGTATGCAAATCAGTTCTAAAGTGTAATTTGAAGTGTTAATTAGGAGAAGTGATTAAGTGGTTTAAGTAAAAGTGTAAGTGGTTGAGAAATTGGATTGTACTGAGAGAAAGAATTAAATACTGAATTGTAACTGTACTGAATAAAGGGATTTGTATTGTGTTTTCTGACTATTTGAAAAAGCTAGAATGGGTCGAAAACTATTGCAGTTGACCCTCGTCCAACTCAAATCCGAGTTGAACAAGAGAAGCCTCAGCGCCAGTGGAGGAAAAAGTGACCTGGTGCTCCGACTTCAGGAGGCTTTGAACAACGAGGGACATGATCCTGATGCATATTCCTTTGATGTTGACGAGGATGAACAGACAAGTAACGACAGTGATATGTCTGTGATGATGCAACTCCTCTTGTTAAAAATGGACGAACAGAAGAACAGTCTCGAACAAAAAATGGACGAACAGAAGAAAAATTTGGACGGTCTTCAACAGAAAATGGATGAACAAAAGAATAGCCTCGAACAAAAGCTGGATGAACAAAAGAAAAATCTAGACGAGCAGAAGAGCAGCATTGAACAAAAATTCGACGAACAAAAGAATAGTCTAGAACAAAAACTGGAAGAACAAAATAACGTTATACACCAAAAGTTCGAAGAAATCGATAACAAATTTGAAAGAATAGAGAAGAATGTTGGCGAAAAATTCGAACAAATGGACAGCAAAGTTGAGCAATTGGCAAAAGAGCTCGACACAGTGCGAAAACAGAAACTGCGAGAATGTTCTTTAAGCGGTCCAAGGAGAAAAGAGTTGAAGCCTCCCTCATTCTATGGCCAGACCTCATGGTCTACTTATAAGAAGCAGTTTGAAATGGCTGCCTGTGCAAACGACTGGGACAATGAGGAAAAGTGCTTTGCCCTAACAATGGCCTTGCACGGTCCTGCAGCAGAATTGTTGCAAACAGTAGACATCGAAAAGCATAAAGATTATGTGACTTTAGTACAGGCTATCGAGAAACGGTTTGGGGATAGCCACATGCAGGAGGTCTACAAGGTCCAATTGCAAAGCCGAACGCAGCAACGAGGAGAAACACTGCAGCAGCTCCAAGCAGACGTGAGTAGACTGGCACATCTGTCATACCCCACCGCAGGACAGGAAATTATCGACGAAATGGCAAAAGATGCATTTATCAGGGGAATTGCAGACTCGAAGCTACAGTCAGCAGTAAGGATGGCCGGGAAAAGAACCCTTGCTGAAGCACTTGCCTTCGCTCTGGCGATGGAAGCAGCCAATCAGGCTTCCAGGGGAACACATTTCGTCAGGGAAGTAGCATCTGTCGAATGTTCCTGCACAAGAATTAGTGCCGAGGAACGAGATACTCGACGGGATAGACGAATAATGCGCTGCTGGAATTGCAATAAAATAGGACACCTTCAAAGGCAGTGTAAAGAACCGGTGCGACGAAAAGACTGCCCTCACTGTGGTGACAAGCAAATAGAGGAAGAAACCCGCAGAAACACTATCAAGAAGCCTGTCAACCTTCCCGAAGCCATCAGTCGGGAAATGCTTAAGCACCAACTTCGCGGGGCAGAAGTTGGTAGCAGGAGTCGACGGCCCCAGGACCATCATCCAAGTCTCGCTGGCAAAACGACGCAGCAAAAGCCTTCTAGTAGAAGTAGTCAGTGGAAAAGAAAAATGGATGGCAACAATAGACACCGGTGCCACGGCCTCAATCATCAGGAGGAATCTTGTGCAGAAGTCTTGGCTGCATAACGCTAGCAGTTGCAGCTTGCGAACAGCTACAGGAGCAACGATTAAGGTATATGGTGAAGTCCGCATAAAAATCCAACTGGCCGGAACAACATTCACTCACGCGTTTCTGGTAGCTGACATATGTGACGAGTGCATCATTGGTACAGACTTCATGAGAGAACATGGACTTGTAGTCGACTTGAGGGCACAAACCCTGAAATACGGAAACATGGAGATACCAATGATATACGGAAACGCCAATACCACAGTCTCAAATGTCGTCATCTGCAGCAATCAGAGTCTAGAGCCTTCGTCAGAAGCAATTTTGTGGGCAAAAGTGGAAGGTGGTCCTGGTAGCCACCGATTCTATTTGATGTAGCCAGAAAAGAGAAGAGACTTCATGGTGGGAAAGACCTTAGTGGAGCCAAAGAACAACATGGTCCCTGTAAGGATTCTAAATCCAGACATTCAGTGTAAAGGTGAAAAAGGGGGAGATAGTGGGAAAATGCGTACCTGTTGAGGCTATATCGACCACAACGGAAAAACAGGGTGCAACAGTCACAACAGTTCAGAGCATAAAAATCAAGAACAAAATTCTCAGCCTCTGTAATCTGGACGAAGATCAGCGAATCCTGGCAGAAAAACTAATCGGTGAGTACGCTGATATATTTGCTACACAAGACGGAGAATATGGACGTACGCATATTGTTCAACACCACATTGACACCGGAGACGCTCGACCAATCCGTCAACCTGCAAGGCGTCTTCCATTGGCAAAGCAAACAGAAGTTGCCGAAATGATGTCGAAGATGAAAGCTGAGGAAGTGATTGAAGAATCGCAAAGTCCGTGGGCATCTCCAGTGGTCCTGGTGAAGAAGAAAGATGGCAGCACGAGATTTTGTGTAGACTACAGACGTCTCAATTATGTCACTAAAAAGGACAGCTACCCACTTCCGAGAATCGATGACACTTTGGATATGCTTTCTGGAGCGAAATGGTTTTCAACACTTGACTTGAAGAGCGGTTACTGGCAGGTAGAGATAAATCGTACGGATCGTGAGAAAACTGCCTTCACTACAGGAAGCGGTCTTTGGCAGTTTGCAGTGATGCCGTTTGGACTGTGCAACGCTCCGGCCACCTTCGAGCGACTAATGGAACGAACATTGCAAGGACTCACCTGGAAAACCTGCCTAGTATATTTGGACGACGTTATCGTCATAGGTAAGACGTACGAGGAGCACCGCGAAAATCTAAAAGAAGTGTTTGAGAGGCTACGAAGTGCTCATTTAAAGCTCAACCCGGAAAAGTGCACCTTGTTTCGTCCGGAAGTAAAATATCTGGGTCACATTATATCAGCGGAAGGAGTAAGAACGGATCCTGACAAGATCGAAGCCGTGAAAAGTTGGCCTTCTCCAAAAGATAAACACCAACTGAGAAGCTTCTTGGGACTCGCCACGTATTACAGAAGGTTCGTAAAGGATTTTGCTGGCATTGCGAAGAGCCTGCATCAACTTACAGAAAAAGGCCGACAGTTCAGGTGGTCTGGAGATTGCGAAAAAGCATTTCAAGAACTGAAGCGACAGCTGTGCAAAGCCCCCACCTTGGGTTACCCCACGCCCGGAAAAATGTTGTGGACGCAGACGCTAGCAATGTTGGGGTCGGAGCTGTGATGTCCCAAGTTCATGACGGTCAAGAGAAAGTGGTCGCATATTACAGCAAAGTACTCTCCAGACCTGAACGGAACTACTGTGTAACCCGGCGCGAGCTTCTGGCTTTAATTCTGGCTACGAAGCATTTCCTTAAGTACCTCTACGGACAAAAGTTCATTCTCCGGACAGACCACGCAGCTCTGAAATGGCTACTCCAATTTAAGAACCCTGAAGGCCAAGTTGCAAGATGGATCGAGCAGTTGCAGGGTTACGACTTTGAAGTGCAACATCGCAAGGGAACACTCCACTCAAATGCTGATGCTCTCTCTCGTCGACCATGCGGAGTAAAATGCGAACACTGCAATCGTAAAGAAGCAAAAGAACAGGCAGCTATCCAAATGATCAGGACTGAGCCAATAGAGGGTTGGAGTATAGACGAAATCCGTTCCTCCCAACAGGCAGACAATGACATCGAACCAATATTGGCCTGGAAAGAACACGAGGAAAGACCAAGCTGGCAGCAGATATCAGATCGGAGCCAAACTCTGAAGGCATACTGGGCACAGTGGGACTCGCTTTTTGTGCAAGATGGATTGCTGAAGAGAAAATGGGAAAGTGCCGATGGGACAACATCTCGTATGCAGCTAATTGTGCCACGGTCCAGAGTCAACCAAGTGCTCCATGAAATACATGACGGAATCTCAGGAGGCCATTTGGGAATAAACAAGACGTTGGAAAAGGTAAGGGAACGTTTCTATTGGCTAAGCGCTAAACAAGATGTCGAGAATTGGTGCAAAAAGTACATAAGATGTGCGGCTACCAAGGGTCCAAAAGTAAAGCCACATGGACAAATGCAACAATACAATGTCGGAGCACCTTTCGAACGAATAGCCATCGACATCGCTGGGCCGTTTCCCGAAACCTTTAATGGAAACCGATATACTCTCGTAGTCATGGATTACTTCAGTAAGTGGCCGGAAGTATTTGCCATCCCAAATCAAGAGGCTAAGGCCGTAGCCGAACAGATAGTCAACAACTGGGTGAGCAGATTTGGGGTCCCAATGGAGCTGCACTCTGATCAAGGGAGAAACTTTGAATCAAAAGTCTTCCAGGAAATATGCCAATATTTGGGAATAAGAAAGACAAGGACAACGCCACTACACCCTCAATCTGATGGAATGGTCGAGCGATTCAATCGGACCTTGAATGAGCATCTATCTAAGGTTGTCAGCAACTGCCAGCGGGATTGGGATCGACACATACCCCTCTTCTTAATGGCCTACCGAAACGCGGTCCATAGCTCAACAGGGCACACACCATCCGAGATCTTATTTGGTCAAACAATTCGGTTGCCAAGTGAAGCAAAATTCGGATCCCCACCGACGGAGCCCAAAGAGGTGAACGAGTACGTGAATGACTTACGCAGCAGGATTCGTAAATTGCATGAAGACACCAGAGAAAAGATGAAGCTAGCAAGCAGCCGCATGAAAACTAGGTACGATATCAAGGCGAAATCTTCTGGTTTCAACGAAGGAGATCTGGTTTGGCTGTATAATCCTCAGCGTAAGAAAGGCAAATCACCAAAATTGCAACAGGACTGGCAAGGTCCATACAAGGTGATAACCCGCATTAATGACGTTGTCTACCGGATCCAGCGTGGGGATCGAGGAAAATTGAAAGTGGTCCATTTGGATAGAATGTGTCATTTCAACGGGATGCTGAATGACGAAGTTGTTCGGGACGAACAACTTGATTCAAATTTCGTAGCATTATGATGACCGAACTGTTTTTGATTTGCAAATTATGCGGTGGAAATCCGGGTACATCCAAGGAATTCAAAAACTCCGTCGGATAGTTTACTAAATCATCTTGATTAGTGGTGGACTCAACTGATTTGTATGACACTAAATCTCCGGCAATTTGCGGTTGAATGGTGAAATTCAATGCGTTGACTCGATGACCACGAGGATTGCGCGTTCACTAAGCCAAGCGTGATTACGATGATTTCGATTTACTTCGGGAAACACATTGTCAATGAGAGCCGCTTGTGAATCCACGAATTGGCAGAAATCATGCCGAAACGTTATTAACCCTGTCCCCGCATCTACTGGGACTTTTTCATTACCAATTTCTAACAATTGCTTTGAAAATTGTTCAGCACTTTGAACGTTTTGAAGCTGAACTCTCATATTCGTGGTCAAACACGTGTTCACGTGTTTCCACAACGATGATGCCTCAGGCAAGCATTGAGCTCATCTGCAGCAGTCAAACGGGGAATCACTGGCAACATTTGTCTGAAGCCTCCGGCCAACAGAATCATTACACCGCCAAAGATGTTGTTGTTGCGTCGAACATCTTGCTGTGAGATGTTTAGCGCTTCAATTGATTTCTTTTGCGCCATTATGCATTCGTCCCAAACAATTTTCTTATTGCACTGTTGCGGGTGATGTTGCAGTTTGAGTGCGGAATGTGCAGTACGTCCTCCGTCTAATAGCGTCGCTGCTATTCCGGATGATGCGAGAGCTAGTGCAACGTCAACTTGCGATCGAATCGTAGCTTAATTAGCGAAATAACGAATGTCTTACTGGTTCCACCTGGCGCATTCGGGAAAAAGATCCCACCAGTATTGTTGTCCACCGATTGCATCAATGTTTCGTAAACCTTTTTTTGTTGGTCATTCAGCAATGGTACATTAAATTGAACCGCTTCTTGCAGCACATCATGGTCGTATTGATGCTCACGGTTCAGTTCTTGATCGAACGCGTCATGCATGGGTCGATTCGACGCAATCGGGCCTTCGTTGCATATTTCGTCACATATTGCTATTTCCGGATTGTGCAATGTATTTCGTACGCGATGCAATATATATCATCGTATATGTAGTCCTTGTATATGTTCCACAACTCTATAGGTTGAGTCGGATAGGATGTTGTCACAATGATGGCGAATAACGTTCTTATTTGATGCGCATTCGATGTGGCCACAGAATCAGGGATTGTTTGGTCTCATTGCGAATCGTTCTCTAATAAGCTTAAACGCTGACACACCTCTCGAAATATTTGACAAAGATGACCATTTACCATTTGTAAATGTGTGAATGATTTTGGGCCATGTACGTTAATCAACAGCAAGCGGAAATAGGAACATTCAACATTCGATGGATGAACAGTGTAAATGGGTCCAAGCGCATCAGTTGAGAACACACCTGAACAATTCTCAACTGGAACTCCTTGTTTGCGGCGCTGGAATTTTTTTCAGCATACAACAATGTAGTGGCAAATGGGTCAGTTGCATACATCTCAAAGAAACTTGTCAACGTGGTTGACGGTGGTCCTACCGCTCGTTGCGCAGCAGTTGCTTCGGTGAAATACACGTGTTAACCGTTTTCCAAATGAACCGCTAAGTGGACAACTATTGGATGTCGTTCGTGTACAGCGAAAGAGAATAAACGCCACAGCCCCTCGTTGGTGTTCACATATCAGCCCATTTAGTATTGGTAGACCTCATCATTGGCATTTTCAGAACCAACTCCAAACACTGTCATACCACTGCCTTTCGTTACATATTTGCACAAATATTTAACCGATTTTGCAGAGTGACAGCTCTCAACATTTACGCGATCTCAATCTCTCGACTCTGACGATGTCCCTTTCACAACGATTGTCCGGCCCTTATTGTCCTTTGAGCGTCGTCGATAAACTGGATATCCATCTGTTCCCGTTACTGTTTCAGCTACTAATGGCCGTGGGTATCGTTTCGTGCATTATTTTCCATCAACCATGCATGGTGCTTTTTAATTCAATGCGCCACACGGTCCATGCACCATCTGCGTTCTGACATTCTCGTGCAGTTCTGGATCAGCGATTGGTTCGGAGATTTCAGCTAATATGATATCGTCTACTTCATCAGACCGCAATTTGTTTCATTAGCCAAATCAGAATATGTGCGTGGGGTAGACCGCGTTTCTGCCACTCGACCGAATACATCCAACAACTTGTAATGCTGAACTCTCGATGCTTCACGATCACTCTTCACTTTTTACTTGAATACTCTCTAAATTATGTATATCGTGACGGTCTTCCGGTTTTTGTCCATGATATAACTACCTTTTAATATCGTTCCACTTATTATACGTAAAAGTGATAAACAAGTCCGGAGTTCCGTAGTTGCGTACATATGTCATTGCGTCTAGTCCATACTCATGCATATGGCGAAGACTTCCAACATGAGTTGATTTTAAAATCACCAGTTGTCCAAGATTCTGCGCATTTCCATCAGTATTCACAGCATCTCGCAAGTGGATGTAGTCGTCGCATAGTAGTTTTGCCTGGTTCAATTTAATGAACAGTAGTCGCTCACTCTCAATTTTGACATACATATCGACCGCATATTGTTGAAATAAACGGCGACACTTCAAAATGATATCAAGTGTTAATTATTATTTAACCTGCAATTGGATTTAGCATTTTCATCGTAATGTCGTATCCAAATTGCCCCTGCAAATGATTGAAGGGGTACTGCAGAGCGTCATATGATCTATGCGTTTCGGATATTCTTTGTAACTGTCCAATGGTTCTTCGCTGAAGGACAAGATCTTGCCTGTGTGCTTGATCGCAAACAACTAATGCACCAATTTTTTTTTAGATAGATAAATACCTTTATTTACTAGCTTTTTTATAGCTAATTATTACATTGAACATATTTGAAGAACAATTTACATTTAATTTAAAAAAAATAACAATTGGTTAATAAGGAGTGATTTTTTGTCTAGCAAATTTGATAGTTTCTTTTCTAAAAGCAAAAATGTTTGGATTATTTTTAGCAACATCGTCCATTTCATTAAATAACTTGAATCCTTTATAAATTAAAGAGTTTTGAGTGTTTCTAGTTATGTACTAGGTTATGCAGTCTAAAATTATTATTATTTCGAAGATAATATGGCTGTGCATTTCTAATATATTGTACATATTTGAACAAATAGTTAGGCATTAAGTTATTTTTAATTTTATATACAAAAATGACAACATTCATTAATAGTCTTTGTTTAACAGAAAGCCAATTTAAAGCACCTAACAAAAAATTTATTGACCCATATCTATTGTACTTTAAAATACTTCGGATAGCCTTATTTTGTAATAATTGCAGTCTCTGAATTAAACTATAATTACACAAAAACAAAATTGATGAACAAAACTGATGAAATGGGTTTATACAATTACATTAAAAATATTTATTGCACATAAAGTAGATATTTCATTCCTTATTCTTTTTAGAAAACCAATTTTTTTAGCTATCTTTTTCCAAATATAGTCTAACATACATGTTTAGAGAAATTAAGTTTATTGTCAATTATAACGCCTAAGTACTTAATCTCGTCAATTTCCTCAATGATCTCACCATCAATTAATATTCTTAAATTATAATCTTGCCTGCTGTTGATCACCATCTGCTTCGTTTTGTCAATGTTAAGTTAATTAATCTGTTTTGTTTAAGCCATGTGTTAACTAGTTCCAAGTCATTCTGCAGCAACCTATGACTCTCATCGATACGTTTACTAGTCACATATATTACAACATCATCCCGAAAAGAGCTAGATTTGCATTTTGTTAAACAATTTGCAAGTCGTTTATGTATATAATGAATAATAAGGTACCTAAAATAGTTCCTTGCGGTACGCCTAGGGTCACTATAATAGAGTCCGATTCAATTTCATTTATTTTACTATTTGGGTTCTATTTGAAAGGTATGAAGCAAACCACTTTAACTCTTTATTTTTTACACCATAGCATTTAAGATTCTTCAATAAAATATTTCTGTTGATCGTTTCAAATGCCCTTTTGAGATCCAAACCACTTCTGGTGGTTTCCCTTCAGCAACAACCATTCTCCGTTATTCGGTATCCGTTCTCTTATCATTTGTCTAAAGAGACAATATATAATATCTATCTGCATTTTTTTTCTTTTATGTCATCGACTTGAGTAAACAATACAATGTTTACTGGCTGTTGTTTTAAGTTTAAGTCCATTATTTCATGAAACACACGCTAAGCTGGTTTTGGAGGCGAAAAAACAGACCTCAACAGTCGCAAGAGGTCGGCAAAGGTGGCGACGTCTGCTTTTACCCCAACCCTCCATGATGTAGTCCTCGAGCAGCATGGGCATAACCTTAATTGTATCTTCGTCGTTGATATCTTCGATCTTCTTAAACGTAGAAATGGCAGCTAAGAACTCTTCAAATTTGTTGCTATCTTAATCTCCTCGGAATCGAGCTACATGCCGACTCAGGACGACGACGAGAACGAAGCTCAAGGTGAAACAAGTGAATCGAATGGCACAAAAAAGAAGAAACCGAAGCCAATTGTGTTCAAACCAAAGTGGTCTAAGGTGAAGAATATATCCTTTTCGAAGCAGGCAGTCAATATCCAGTCCGAAAAATACGACCAGCTGTTAGAAAAATATGGTTTGTTTTTATTTTTATCTGCTTTATTGTCGGTTGTATTAACACATTTGATATGCATTCACAGGAAAATTGTCGCCCATCGAAATATTCGATTTATTCATTGATGAGCATGTTTGCGATAACCGCCAATTGGATTTGAACGACAAATTTGGGAAAGTGGCGCCGCTAAACGATCTCATGAACGAAAAGTTCATGCAATTTGGAATTTTCGCACACGAACTTTCCATTGATGAACAAATGATTGCGTATTATGGGTGACATTCTTGCAAAATGTTCATCAAGGGGAAACCCATTCGGTTCGGGTTCAAATACTGGAATTTGTGCTCCTCTGAAAGTTATCTGCCTTCATTTATCCCATATGGCGGTGCAAATGCTATGAAAGTTCTTTAATTAATCGAATATCGTTTGGGCGAAACAGTGGTCATAAATCTGCTATCAAAACTCGAAACGCCACTTCAGCATTGTGTCACGTTTGACAATTTCTTCACTTCGCATAAGCTTATGTGCCGGTTATCCTCGCTCAGCTATTTTGCATCTGGGACTATTCGTGAAAATCGTACATTACATTACAACAAACGGATGGGTGGTGTGGACTTGTTTGACAATGCGATGAATAATTAGTTCATAAAGTAGAGTTTAAGGGATCTACATATATACAGGGATAACACTTTGCAACTTGCTGTTAAATTATGTATTTGTATTAACCTCAAATATCATGAAAACAGAAAATATTAGTTAGGTAGTTTTGGAGTAAGTTGTGGATTATTATCTATAACATATGAGTTTCTTGTTTAATAGATGAATTTAGTACAGTATTCAGTTCTGTTCGGAGCTTTAACCGAGAAAGTTTTTCTTCCCTCAATTAGAGTTGTCTGCCGATGAACTAATATCACTTGGCTTAAAATGCCAAAACGTCAAACAAATTGAAAAACATCACAGTGGCGTAGCTACCTGGGGTGTTACAGGTGGAAATTACCGAGGTCCCCAAGATCAGGGGGCCCCTCTTTTAAAATTAATTCAAAACAAATAAAGGGTTGTTTGCGCATAGCGTGGCCGCAGGTTCCGAGTGTGTGGTTCATGTACAGTGTGTGGTAAGATTTGTAAATTTGGCATTTTGATGTGTATCGTGTTTGTTTAATTGTGGTGTTTTTTCCTGGCTTCAATTTCTGACCGTGGCAACAGCTTTTATTTCCAAATCGTTATCACCCTTTTGGCGGGCAATGGCAAACCTCTGAAAGTAATTCTGACTATGAGAGAGCTTCGGCAAAAAGCAGTAGGCCTCTCTCAGGAGTGTAAAAATTGAAACGTGAGCAACACAAATGAGTGCGAGAAGCTAGGCAATGGCTTACACCGGACTGTAGCGCTAAGTACATATTTATTTTTATATTTTATTTCCGAAAATGTTTTAAAGAGCACTTTACAACATTTTCTAACTTCTTATCACTTATCCCTGACATACGACGCATATTGATAATAATTATACAGCATATGTACATGCAAATCTCTTTTGAGTTGGGTTAGGGGGCCCCGAAAAAAATTTTACACTTGGGCCCCGCCACTGAAACATCATGAACGTCCCGTCGAAATATTTTACTTAGTGTTTCTTGAGATTGGATCTATACGACTCGCCGAGCTTAAGAAACATTTCAGATCTGTATTTAAAACACAGGTCAAATGGGATTTTGCAACACGACAATATAATCGTATCACGCAATATTATAACTGCCAGATGTACGGTCATGGTGAGAAAAATTGCCATGTAAAAACTCAGTGTTCCATCGGCTTCAAGCACCATAAAACAACTGAGTGCACTTCCAAGAACCTAAAATGCGTCAACTGATCTAACATCTATTAGTTGTCAAAGCTTACTTGAAATAAGGCAAAAGCTTTTGGCCAAAAATAAAACCATACCTATTAGAAGAGCACAGCAGTCTTTTATACCTAACATCATGGATTTTCCATCACTACTATCCCAACGCAATGCATCATCAGGTAATACAGCACCCAAAGCTGCAAACACAAACTTCCACAAGACATGGAATGTATGGTCCAAGTCTACTAACAACATTAATGTGCAGAACAATCAAGGGCTTTTTACGCTGGCGGAAATAAATGCACTAACTTCTGAGATGATCATATTGCTTGGTAATCGTACTACAAAGCGGAACAATTTAATACTATTGCGCAACAATATATAAAACTAAATAATGAACTCTTGTAGCTTAAATATAATTTTTTGGAATGCTAGAAGGATTCGAGGTAAAGAATTAGAATTAATTTTGTCTCTTCTTAGTACATGTAATATTGATGTAGCATTAGTATCAGAAACTTGACTAATTGCCGGCGGTATTGCCGTAGTTATAAAACGTTTGATTGAATACAAAGTACTTCCCATCATAAGTACAAAATTAATTAAAACCATAGGTATTGAAGTCTCCTTTACTAATGGTCTATCTCTGAAAATTTATAGTGCATATTTTCCAGGTGGATCAACTTCACCATAAAAACGAAGAGATCTTCGCAATGATATTTTAAAATTACTTAATACAAATGATATATGCCTTATTGATGGTGACTTCAACTGCAGGTATAGTCGCTGGGGTTGTCTCAGGGCCAACGACTGGGATAACATTCTTGCTGACTTAAACTCAAGGCATCCTTTTGATATTCTTTATCCACCAAATCCTTCCTATGTTGCAGCTAACAGGAACAGTAACCCATCTACATTAGATCTATTTTTAACTAATATGCCTGACATTTCACTCCTTCCATATCACTTAGTGAACTCAGTTCTGACCATTTACCTGTTAAATGTAGTGTTATTCTTTCTCCAGTTAAATGCTCAAATCGTATATACGACGTCAAAAACGCCAATTGGAAGTTAATTAGAAGGTTAATGCGAGCAAAACTAAAAAATGCTTGGGTTCAAAGTCACAGTCCAACTCAAATTGATCAAAATGTAAATGTCTTTACCAATGCCATTCTTGAGAGCTTTGATCTGTCATGCCTCAAATGTTTTACCGCATTACATTCTTCAGTTTATTACGCATAGAAACACCTACAGATCCAGATGGGTACGCACGAGAAATGATTTTTGTCTCAGCGAATTATCGAATTATCTTATGAATTCTTTAATTTCATTGCTAATTTCAAAAACCAATCGTGTAAGCCATTCTGGGAACTCTGTAATGCTTTCTTATGTTGATAAGGTAAATGCACTGGCAAACAATTGCCAATAATATTACCCCACTTATGCACATTGAAGCTTCCGTCAAACAGTCTGTAGATTTCGTTAATTCTCAAACTTTAGTTAATGATTTTAATCGCATACTTATTAAAGAACTAAAAGATCTTATAAGTAGACTAAAAACTAGAAAATCTACTTGCTTTGATGGTATTAGGAATGTATGTCTTAAGAACCTACCACCTTTTGCTCTTATGAAATTAATGGAACTATTTGACTGCTGCCTTAGATTCGGATATTTCTCAATACATTGGAAAAGTGCCAAGTTAATTCCCATTTTGAAGTCTGTCAAAGATCCCTATTTACCCTGTAGCTATAGACCAATTAGCTTGCTTAGTTCTCTGAGTAAATGTCTAGAAAAATTTGTGCTTAGAGAACAACTCTATTATACCTTCTGAACAATTTGGTTTTAGAGCTTTTCACAGTACTACTCACCAAGTATATCGTATCACAAAGGACATTAAAAACAATCTATCAGATGGGAAAAGTACAGGTATGATAATTTTACGTGTTGAAAAAGTTTTCGACACCGTATGGCATGATGGTTTAATACATAAGCTTACCAGTATTGACCTCCCTATCATCCCGAAGTTTTAAAGTGTCCACTAATCGTTACTTTTGAGACAAGAAATTAATGAATGCTGTAGTTCCACAAGGTCCGTTCTGGCTCCAGACTTATATAATGTATACACTTCCGATTTGCCCAATCTGACGAACTGTATTATCGCTCTGTTCACAGATGATACTTGCATTTACTCATCTGATGCAATTGGTTTCAAGGTTAACACGAACCTGCAATCAGCTATACATGCTTTCGCATCATATCGTGTTAACTGGAAAATCAGAATTAATGCTTCTAAGACTCAGTCTATCTTTTTCACTCGAAAAAGGAAAGCTTGTTTACTACCAAGTTACATACTTCTATTGAACGGAGTTCAGATTGAGTGGAAATCGAATGGAAAGTATTTTGGTATATATTTAGACAAACATTTAACCTTTAATCTTCATGTGCAAGAAGTAATTAAAAAAGTCAACACAACCATAAGAATTCTTTACCCTTTCATATGCAGAAATTCGAAATTGAATGACTCAGATAAATTACTGATTTTTAAAGTTATCTTTCATTATTTTTTACAAATTCCCAGTTTGGGGTAGGTGTGCGAAAACCCATTTGCGCAAACTTCAGACAACCCAAAGCAAATTATTGAAAATGATCTTAAATCTGCCTTGGTTTTTCTCTACAAAAGAACTACATGAAACTACAGAAAATGGAATTGAAAAGCTTTTGCACCAATATAATATATCGTGTTTATCCTCTGATAATAACTTACGAGGGGCGTTCAACATATTCTCGGTATCGGGGTGAAGCTGTGTTTGTATGTATACGAGTAAATTGACTTATTTATCAAGTAATAATATTATTTTAGTGCATTCATGTAAAATTTCATATAAATGTGATTATTACTTCGCGTTTTATCTCTAGTTAAACAGAATCATAATGGCAACTGAGACGATGATGGTGAATATTCGCGCTGAAATACCTCCAGTCTTAGGAGGTGGGTTCCAAACACAATGACTACTTGGAGTCTGGAAAGATTGCAGGGTGGCTTAGGTAGAATCTCTAAGCCAGTACAACTTTACTCAGATTCTTCGCAGTCGATTATCGTGGAACTTGGGCCAATTCTGGATTCCTTGAAGAACCAAGTATTTCTACTTGGGCGTTGGTGATCTAGGAACGTCGTCTTCCTTCAAATAGTCCGGAGTTCCGGGAGATAACTAGGTAACTCTTCTAGTTATTAAAGTTCCGACGAAAGGATGGTGAGACTAGGAAAATCATCTAGTTCACGATGTTAAATGAAAACACTTACTTCGGTGTTCAAAACTTAACTGAGTTTATTCAAAAATCTGTGGTTTTTATACAAATTTTTATCCCTACTTAATTTACAAATACATGGAAATACTAATTCCACTGCGAACTATATACATGCTAATGAGTCAAAAAAGAATACAATGTATTTACAGTGATTGTTCTTATCAATATATATATCGAGAAACAAACAAAAACATACCAACGTGGTGATTCAAAAAAGGTAAACATGGTTATCTCCTTATAATCTCTTATCTTAATCTTAATCTCTTAAGGAGACCATAAAATGTGAGTTTGCATTGTTTACCCAGACTAGATATGCTGACTCACAGCATAATCGGATAACCGGATGTTTTGATTACAACAATGCTTTATCAGGCCTCTACCGACAGGGGAACATGTTTTTCGATATGTTCGGCCTGAACATCCTCCCCCACGTTGCGACTAGCAACCTCTAGTCTGAAGTCCTCCTTTGTAAGTGTGGCCATCTGGTGATTTGTTGATTTTCGACGTCTGTGAGCGTACTTGGTGATAATTATTACGGCCATGACGATTGTCATTATAAGCGCAGCATAGCTTATGGTGTATTGATGTTGATCGGGGGTGAATAGTGTTGGGAAGTTAGTCTGCTTGTTACGTATTTCCTTGAGTTTCTGCTGGAGGTCTCTCAAGTCAGCCTCGAATGGTCCTTGATCCAAGTTAAGTTGCTCTACTATTTCCTCTTTTGATAAGGTTTCGTTGAGTTCGGCTGGTAACTCTACTACCGGTTGATCCTTTATAGTTAGTTCGGTAGTTGTAACGTGATACGGGTCAATAAGTCCGTGACTTTTGGAATAAAACACAGATTTTTTGATAAAAAAATAATTTTATTTTTCAACGTAGTCTCCCTTGAGCTCTATACACTTTGTCCAACGCTTCTCCAATTTTTTTATCCCTTCCAAAAAAAATGATTTGTCGAGGTCCTCAAAATAGGCCTTTGTTTGCGAGATGACTTCATCATTGGAGTCAAATCTTTTTCCACCAAGCCATTTCTTCAGGTTTGGGAACAAGAAGTAGTCGCTCGGAGCCAAATCTGGAGAATAGGGTGGATGAGGGAGCAATTCATAGCCCAATTCATGGATTTTTGCCATGGCAACTGCACATGTGTGCACCCTTGCATTGTCTTGGTGGAAAATAACTTTTTTCTTGGCCAAATGAGGTCGTTTTTTTTTCAAATCGTCATTAAATCTGTCCAATAAGTTGTCATAATATTCCCCATTGATTGATCTTCCCTTTTGAAGGTAGTCAATGTGGATTATCCCGCGTGCATCCCAAAAAACAGTCGCCATAACTTTATTGGCTGACAAACCCACATTGGCCTTCTTTGGCGCCGATTCACCCTTAGAAACCCACTGTTTTGACTGTTGTTTGTTCTCTGGTGTGCTGTGATGGATCCATGTTTCGTCCACGGTTACAAAACGGCGCAAAAACTCCTCCATATTGCGATTAAACAACGCCAAACCTTCCTGTGAAGTTGTTACACGATTGCGTTTGTGGTCGACTGTGAGCAAACGCGGCACCCATCTTGCGGAAAGCTTTCTCATGCCCAAGTGATCATTCAAAATTCAAACCACTGAGCCATGCGAGATCCCTACGGCTTCCACAATCTCTCGCACTTTCAATCTTCGGTCGGCCAACACCATATCGTGAATTTTTTCGATTGTTTCGGGTGTAGAGACCTCAACTGGGCGTCCAGGACGTTCGTCATCTTCAGTGCTTGTACGGCCACAACGAAATTCAGTAAACCACTTTTTTACCATTGAAATCGATGGTGCAGAGTCCCCATAGTATTTATCAAGCTTAGCCTTGGTCTCGGTAATGGTTTTTTTTTCGCAAGAAATAATGCTTAGTAAGCACACGAAATTCACTTTTTTCCATTTTCTCCTCAAATTAGTGAGTAGTCTGATAAAAATAGCTGTCAAACACAAACTAACTGACGCAGAAAGTTTAAATTTTGACAGGAGTCAACTGACAGATGCCTGTTGACAGGAGCAGTGTTGCTGTTTCAGTAAAGAGGTCAGAAATTCAAAAAGTCACGGACTTATTGACCCGCCCTCGTAGGCTTGAATGGTTAATTCATCGTCCTTTAATATACAGTTTTCGCCCATTGTTAGTATGCCAATGCCGCTGAGTTTAAGTTGAATCGGGACACCATCTCATACCATGTTGTAGATGCTTTCTTGATCCATCGAGAATAACCATCTGTTGTCTTCCCTCAATTCGATCCAAGTTTTTTCTGGTTTTGTGACCTTTACCTGGCATTGTTCCGCTATTTTCCGTTGAGCAAGGAGCTGGATTTCACATTGTAGTTGGTGTGCCTTCCTTGTATATATTGGACCTTGCTGTTCGCAAATGTGGTGCCTCTCCCTGATAGTGGAGCATTTCTCGAGGTCACTACCCTTTAGCGGGTATATTGAATCTCGATGTGAGTTGATCATTAGGTACTCTGAACTTGGCAGTATTCTCAAAAAAGTATGCTTAGTTTTAGTCGGAAATGGTACGAGGTGAAGTAACTGGAACTGTGTTGCAGATACTAGCGGTATTCGAAGTACGAACATTGCTAAATTGGTCGATAGTTTGCCTTTGACTGCAACCAATTGGTAGATCTGTTTTGTTCGAGGGATCTCTAATCCTGCCGTTAGCCCTTTCTGGATTTGGCTTAGATGCTCGTTTAGTTGCTCTAATGCGGCTATCCCAGGGTTGACCTTCCCCTGGTGTGCGTCGGTAAGGATGTCTGTAAGAGTCTGTTGTGTCCTTTGTACCTCATCAATGATTAGAGCGCTGTATTGTGCTAATACTAAGGCAGTATTGAATAAGTTTTCTCTCGTGGATTCCGCTGCTATATTTTTGACTAGATAGGCTATTTTCTCTATTTCTCTTTGCATGGTACCCAGTTGCCTTTGTCTCTCTTCCTCCGATTTCTGCATTAAGTTTGTGGAGCTTTCCATGACTGATGTTTGGTTTGCCATTAGCTCTAATACGTAATCCTGTCGACCTTGAATGCTCTTAATGGTACCTTCTATTTGACTGGCATAGTTGTCGTCGAGTACACCAAACAGCTTATTGGCTATGTTTCCGACGAAATTTATTAGTCCTCGCTTCTTTCGATGTATATTCGTGCCAAACAGTAGCTTATTGCCTTCTTCTACCTCTTTTAGCCTGTGCTCATATTGTGCGCAGATCATTGTGAGGTAACCTGTTTCGTTCGTTGACTCAGTCAGCAATTTAAGCCTGTAAGTTGACTTTTGGGCTGTCCTAAGTAGCTGCCAATATGTTGACAGGTTTTGGTAGATAAAAACCTTCCAATTTGTTGCCGTCAGTTGTGCTGTGCCTAAGTCCTCGAAATATATGCCGGCATTATTGTGGGCTTCCTTTATTTGGGGGCTTCCTAGTGCTAATAAGGGGAACATTAAGATTGCGAGGATAAACATTATATGAGAGCAATGTCTCGATCTTTTTGGGCGCTCGTTTCCTGGATCTCTTGTCCTGGCCTTTGCTCGTTTGGTCGCAGTCTTCTCGCCCTTTTCCGCTCTAAAATAGTTGCTGCATTTTGGTTCTTGTTAATTTCTGAATTGGAGGGTTCAACTGGTAGTAATGTTAGTCGATGGATCGCTCTTTTGTACGTGCCCGTTGCCGTTCTCACTGTCGCTACTCGTGCTAATCCATCGTTACCAGTAATTACTTGCTCTATTCTACCCAAGGGCCATTTTAATGGCGGTGTATTCTCCTCTTTGAGGATTACCATCATGCCTGGTTGGACGTTGGCCACCTCGTCTTTCCATTTGTACCTAGGCTGCAGTCCACTAAGATATTCCTTGGTCCACCTTTTCCAAAGTTCTGTTCTGATGGCTGAGACCAATTTCCATCTGGTTAATCGGGACAAGTTACTTTGGACAGCGTTCGGCTCGGGTATTGTGGTTAGTGGTTCCCCTATTAAAAAGTGGCCTGGGGTAAGTGCGCTCAGGTCGTTTGGGTCTGACGACATCGGGGTTAAGGGTCTTGAGTTTAAAATTGCTTCTGCCTCTGTTACTACCGTATTTAGCTCCTCGAAAGTTAGAGAGGCCGATGTGAGCGTATGTTGCAGCAGTTTTTTAACTGATTTGACGGCGGCCTCCCATAATCCCCCGAAATGCGGGGCTCGTGGTGGGGCGAAGTGGAATTGTATGCATTTTTCGGCACAGCCCTTTACTATTTTTTCTTGGCCCGATTCTTCTTCCAGCAGTGTCGCCAATTCGTTGAGCTTATTTTTGGCTCCCACAAAGTTTTTTGCGTTGTCACAGTGCAGATCTTTACAATATCCACGACGAGCTATGAATCTTCGTAGAGCACCTATAAACCCGTCAGTAGTTAGATCGGACACTACCTCCAGATGTACTGCCTTTGTTGTGAAACAGCAAAATACCGCTATATAGCTCTTCGCTGGTCTTTTGCCCCTTAGATGATAGTGTGTCCATATGGGTCCGCAGAAATCCACACCGGCTGACAGAAATGCTCTTGTGGGTAACACTCTCTCCTTAGGTAAACTTCCCATTTTTTGCGTAAGCAACCGCGGTTTGCTTCGAACGCACTGTGTGCATTGAGCGACAATAGCCCTGGTCAACGTTCTACCTTGAAGGATCCAGTATTGCTGTCTTGCGATTGCTAATAGTGCTAATGGTCCGGCATGCAGGTGTTGCTTGTGCAGGTGTTCTAGTATCAATCTGGATACAAAGTTATTTCCTGGTAGCAGAGCTGGGTGTTTAGCTTCGTATCCTAACTCTGCATCGTGTAGCCTGCCGCCTACTCGAATGATTCCCTCCTTGTCTAAAAATGGCGAAAGTGTGGTGAGTCGGCTGTGTCTCTTAATTTCCGCTCCATTTGTTAGTTGTATCAGCTCCTCCTTAAAGTGCACCTGTTGTATCGCTCTTATGATTTCGATCTGTGCTTCCTTCAGTTCCAGGGTGGTAGGCCATTTGCTGTCTAATGATTTACCCTTCAAACGTCTCGTGGCTCTTGCTACGTATGCTAATACTCTTTGCAGGAATGTGAACGAGTTGCGATGGTCTATGATGAACACCGGGTGTTGAGTGGCTTCTCTTACTTCCCTGCAAGTTGTTGGCATACTGGTTACTCGCTCCTCTTCTTCTATCCTGGTGTGTGCCGTTTCTCTCTTTGGCCATTGTTCCTCGTGCCTGCTGAGGAATTCGGGACCCCAGAACCATAGCTCTGAACCTTTTAGTTTGCTTGGTAGAGTACCTCTTGATACCAAGTCTGCCGGATTAGCCTTTGTACTGACATAATTCCATTGTCCTATCTGGCTTTTCTCTTGTATAGCCGCAATTCTGTGAGCTACATAAGTTTTGAAGGTGGATGGTTCGCTTTTAATCCAGGATAGCTCGACTTGCGAGTCTGACCACAGATAGGTTTCGTGGATAAGTCCTTTTAGTGCCTTCCTTACCTTAACCGCCAATTCTACCGCCAGCTGAGTTGCGCATAACTCTAGCCTTGGCAGTGTTATTGTTTTAACTGGAGCCACACGTGATTTAGAGCATAGAATTCTTGTTCGTATTTTTGCTTCGAAATCTATGGTTCTGATATAACTGACAGCTCCGTAGGCTACTTCGCTTGCATCGGCAAAGACGTGCATTTCAATTCTCTTAGCGGTGCTTGCATCCATAACGTTACGCCCTATTTTCAGTTGGTGGAGAGTGCTTAATTCCTGACGGAACTTCAGCCATTCATGTTGGAGATCTTCATTGAGTTCCTGATCCCAATCTAACCTTTGCTTCCAAAGCCTTTGGATGAATATTTTCGCCGTCACTATAACTGGACCCACTAGCGCTAACGGGTCGAATAGCCGAGCCACTTCGGATACTATCTGGCACTTGGTTATCTTCACTGGGACCTCTGGCCAGGTTGTCGTAAACGTGAAGTTGTCTTGACCCTTTTGCCAAGATAGTCCTAGTGTCTTTATGTATCCTGAGTCTTCATTGTCGAACAATTTTTCCTTTTCTCTGTTCACCGGTGGTATTCCTGTCAACAGCATTTCATCACTTGCTGCCCATTTATGCAGTTCGAATTTTCCTGCTGCTAGCATCTCAATTATCTGGTTTCGCTTCTGGATGCCTTCGTGAAGGGTGTTGGCACCTGTTATGATATCACCCATGTAGCAGTCCCGTATTGCTGCTGAACCTAGTGGATATCTAACTTCTTCCTCCTCTGCAAGCTGCTTCAGGCATCTGGTTGCTAGGTATGGTTGTAGTAGCGCACCCTGTCTTTTGGTGATGGCCGCCACATTATTAATTGTAAGGGCTGATCTTCTGGTGCTATTTTTATTTGACGGAACATTTGCTTGATGTCACCTATCATAGCATATTTGTATGTCCGGAACCTGAGCAGGATATCCATTAGATCATCCTGGATCTTGGCTCCCTTCAGCATTATATCATTTAGAGAAATGTTTGATGTCGTTTTGCATGATGCATCCAACACTACTCTCAGCTTTGTAGTGCTCTTGTCTGGTCTCAGAACTCCGTGATGAGGCAAAAAATAATGGGTTTCCGAGATTTCGCCTTCCCCTATTTCGCGCATGTGTCCCAACTGTAAGTATTCATCTAAAAATAGTGTATACTGCTGGCACAGCTCTGTGTCTTTTCGCAGCTTCCGCTCTAAATTCATATACCTTCTCCAGGCTATGTTCCGTGAGTCTCCCAGTGATTCTGACGCTCCTAGGATCGGGAGGTTTACTATGAATCTTCCGTCGGTATCCCTGGCTGTAGTATTTTGGAAGAATTCTTCGCACCTTTTTTCGTTGGCGCCTTGTACCTTCTCTGAGGGAATTTCTTCTAGTTCCCAGAATTTCTCGAGTTCTTTTTCTAATTGACCGTTTGATATTCCTGTGAAGACTCCTGGCTGTTGCACCTGTGATACCTTGCCCAAGATCATCCATCCTAACACGCTGTTGTGGAGTGTCGGTAAGTTTGGGTCCAATCTTATTTGTCCAGAGCGTATAATTTCCCCGTACATTTCTGCTCCTAGCAACATATCCACCTTCTGAGGTTTATTGAAGTTGGGGTCGGCTAAGGTTATGTTCTCAGGCCATTGCCATTGCTTGCGAAATATCTATATATTTTTGTGGCTGTACGTTGGTGATACTTCTTATGACTTGGGCCTCGATCGCTGTATGGAAGCTGCTGGTTTTGGACTGGATTTCCACTGTTACTCTGTCCTTGGATTGTGACGCTGCGTTTCCGATGCCGTATATGGTGAGCTGACTGTCTCTCTTGTCAAGCTGTAACCGCCTTTGGAGCCTCTCTGAGATGAGGTTGATCTGGGAGCCTGAATCTAATAGGACTCTGCAGTCGACTGGTTTATGCTCCTTGTTAAATACTGTCACTATTGCCGTTGCTAAAAGGACGTATTCTGTTCTTTTATTTTGGGCCGGTGCTGCCAGGTTTACAGAGCCATGTAATATTTCTTCTGTCTTTTGCTCTTGATGTATCAGAGTGTGATGCTTTCGGTTACATTTGGTGCATCCTTTCGAGTTACATTTGCGCTGGCCATGACCTCTCCTTAAACAGTTAAAGCAAAGATTATGCCTTTTTATTAATGCTTCTCGCTGAGGTATGGTTGCCTTCACGAGCAACGTAATGTATTTTACCACAGATCGCACACTTGAAGGGATTGCTGCTTACGGTACATGTGGTTGCCTTCAAGTTCCTTTGAACTGGCCTTGTTTGATTTCCTGCCTTTGTGCCCAGGGTTTCTAATGACTGGAATCTTGTTTCAATGAATTGCAAAAACTTATCCAATAGCTGTAACTCTCTAGGGGCCTTTAGATTTTGCTCATAACTGGAGTGTGAACTGTGGTCTAACTTCTTAATGAGGATGTGCAATAATATAGGGTCCCATGTGCCCTTAACCTTTATTCCATTGTACTCCAGCATGAGTACACATTCTCGCGTGGTATCGTACATCTTCTTCAATGATCTTGCGCAGTCCGGCAAAACTGTGGGTTGATTGAGAAGCCTTTCTAGAATTGAGGATACTAACAGTCTTTTGTTATCGTATCTATCGCTCAATATTTTCCACGCGACGTTATAGTTCTGTGCTGATATAGTCAGATGTTGTATCAGCCTTCCTGCTTCTCCGATGACATTGCTCTTAAGATACCACATCTTTTCTACATCTTCGATAGGTTGTTTGTCTATCATCTGCAGAAACATATCGTGGAATTGCGTCCATTTCAAGTAGTCCCCGTCAAACTGGGGAATGGTTATAGTGGGTAGCTTTACCGCCGTTCTGGGTGTCGGATTTTCTGATACCTTAGGCAATATTTTCCCCTGTATTGCGGCATTTAACCTTTGGCTTAAGGCGATGACCACATCCTGAACTTTCATATCAAGTTCATCAATGTCACTTATGTCAAATCCGTACTGAGTGGGATCTTCGGCCTCTGAATGTATTTTCATATTATCTTCTTGAATGCTGGCCCAATCCGCCTTCAATCTGTTTATTTTAGCCTCATAGTACTCTGTAGATTGATTATCAGGCCTCTACCGACAGGGGAACATGTTTTTCGATATGTTCGGCCTGAACAGTGAAAATTGAGCATTGCGCTGTAATTAAATTTCTCACTAAGCAAGGAAAAAGTCAAAAAACTATTCATGAAGAGATGGTGGCTGTTTACCAAGGTTCCGCACCTTCATTATCAACTGTGCAAAAGTGGTCAAGTGAGTTCAAGAGAGGCAGAGAGAGCATTGAAGACGACCCCCGCTCCGGCGCCCCGGCTACTGCTTGTACGGGAGAAAGCATCAAAGAAGTCGAAAAACTTGTTCTTGAGGATGCCCGAATAAAGGTGAAAATGATGGCAGAGATCACCAAGCTTTCAATTGGTACCATTCACACCATTCTTCATGACCATCTTAACCTTTCAAAGGTCAGTGCAAGGTGCGTGCCACGAATGCTCACAGCGCCTTAGAAAAGAGTGAGAATCGCATGCTGTAGAGAGCTTTTGGAGATGTGTAGTGAGAACGCGGACGGTGTTATGGATCGAACTGTTAATGGGGACGAAACATGGGTCCACCACTATGACCCTGAAAGCAAACAAGAGTCCATGCAGTGGCATAAAAAAGGAACAGACCCCCCGAAGAAGTTCAAAGTCACTCCGTCTGCCGGGAAGCTCATGGCGACAGTTTTTTGGGACTCAAAGGGAATCTTGCTCATTGAGTACAAAAAAAAAGGTGAAACCAACAACGCCACATCCTACGCTTCCACTTTGAATAATTTGCGGGAGGAAATTAAAAAGAAAAGATGGGGTAAACTCGCAGCGGGTGTGTTGCTTCTTCATGACAACGCTCCTGTTCACACGGCGCGAGTTTCCAAGGCTGCTGCGCATGATTGTGGTTTCGAAGAAATCCAACACCCACCCTATAGTCCAGACCTTGACCCTAGTGATTATTTCCTGTTTCCGGATTTGAAAAAATGTCTTCGTGGAAAAAGATTTTCGGATGATGAAGAACTCAAGTCGGCAATAAATGGGTATTTTGCAGAGAAAGAGGAAATTTATTTTTTTGAGGGTTTAAAAAAGCTTATCTCAAGATGTAACAAATGCATTGATGTTAGGGGAGATTATATATATATCGATACCGAGAATATATTGAACGCCCCTCGTAATCTTAAACTTGGCATCATAGTGAATGCAACACTTTTTCTGTTCTTAGTTTAGTTCAACTAATCATATATTTATTTATTTACTTGTTTATTTATTTATTTATTTATTTATTTATTTATTTCCTTGTTTATTTTATTATTTATTGTTTATTTATTTATTTATTATTTTTTGCTGGTTATTTATTATTTTTTTTATTTATCTATTTACTTATTCATTTATTTATTTATTTATTATTTATTTATTATTTATTTATATATTTCCAAACTATTAATTAAATAGTACTTAAAGTTTGTATTGTACTTTAAAATCCAGTTTTACAACCACTTCTCTTTTCCCTCCAACGTATAGGGCATAGAACTTATTTTAGTGAAGGTTTTTTGTGGCTATTCCTTCAAATTTATAAAATTCTGTGATATTATTTTAAACATTTATAATAATATTTTAGTAGTAAGGTGCTTCAACCAAATCTCTTTTATACGAGCATTATGACTATAAATATTGCAAACATTATGCCACAATACATAAAATAAATAAAAGTTCAGTATTTAAGAGTGAAAATGATTGTATTCGATTGCTTCTTGCAATCATAGTAATAGGTTGGTTTTTAGACCAAAGTGGAAGCCAACCGTCATCAGTTGTGTTATTTGTTCGTGGTTTTTGTCAAAGGATAAGAAATTAATCGGTATATAGATTACCGATTAGGCACAAGCGAAAAATGCCCAATGTACGAACAAAGAAAAGCGACAAATATTGCAGTAGAAATTTTTTATATCGTAAAAGTGGAATAAAAACAACAACTGACTGCCAATAGTATCGGCTCTGCTGCCTATAATATCCGCAGCAGAATCCAACTTTGGATAGCATTTCAACTTTGATTGTTGGCACACTTGTGCTCTCTTTCAGTTCAACTTGGGATATTATTGTTTATTATTTTAATGTTTAAATGTTTTTTAATTGAAATGTTTTTTTTTCTTACTGAATTTCGTATATTCAGTTTTTTACATATGTATGTATAATATATATATATATATATTTGTTTTTTCAGCCAATGGAAACAGTTAACTTTAACAAACCTGTGGGGGAAAATAATGTTTCAAACCTTGAAAATATTCGTAAACGGCAGTGTGAACTCATCGAACACCTTAAATGTCAATTGTCTGAACTGGAAAAATTTGCATATGAATCGGGAGCTCCCGTATTACCACAGTACATTCTGCTAGAAAAACAAAAGATTATAATTGACGAGTTAAAGCATAAACTAAATCTTAATGTTAATGAGAACGAGTTGCCGCAGTTGTCGTCGGAAGATTTAAAAAACCAAGTGGACAGTGCTATTGGCGAATTTGTCGGACCCCTAAAAATGAAGGAACAACTTGTTGCACAACTTAAGACACAAATTACAGATTTAGAGCGATTCATAGCTTTTCTGCAGGGTGACTCAGAAGATCCGAAAGTTGGAAAAACGATTTCAAATGAAGCCTACAACAGCTATGCTGCTAAAAAGAAAGTTTCAACTCGTCAAAAATTAAGTTGTTCTACGGCAGGGCAATCTGCAAATACTAATGAAATTTATCAAACACCAAGTTCTGTCATAGGCAAAGATCCGGTATTAGTAAATGTATCTTCAAATATTCACCACGCAAAGGGTGAGAGTCTTAACAGCAAGGCTCACGGGTTAATTGACAAAGCATCGGTCCTAATGCAAATGTTTGCAACCACACATTTCAGTCTTAAGTCTGATCGCTTTCAAAAGAATACGCTAAAAAAAACTTCCAAAGGCAATCATTGGGGGTGAGTAGAGAAAACTATTCTGAGAACTGCTGTTTTAAATGGATTCCATTTGATTATATTTGTACAATATTTCAGTGACCTTCGTGCCCAACTCGAAGTTGACATTCAAGAAGTGGCATCACTTGCAGCTACACTCAGTTTTGATCGTGAAAAATTGACAAACATGCGTAAAACATTAAAAAAGAAAAAACTAACTGCACCTAATAATAACGGAATATTGCCCGCAAATACTTCCAGGACCCGAAGCAGAGCTTGCAAAGACATTGAATTTATTTATAGACTGTCGTCGTCAGATTCCGATGAAGATGATGAATTTTATGATTGGGAAAAATATAAAAAAAGAATTGCCCACTGTAATAGGAACAGTAGTGACTCTATTAGTTTAATAAACAAAGAGCTAACTAATGTTGTTCGAAAGAATTTTACTATAACCTTGCAGCGATTGATACAGCATGGCTTACGACCTCAAATTGAAACATCCCAAAGTTTAATGGTACCATTCATGCGATGTTTAAATCCGTCCGCCGTGTACGATTCAACAGCAGAACATAGGCCTACGAAATCTTCGTCCTCGTTTTTAGCTCGTAACAATACATTTCCAGCAGATAACACACGATTTGAAAACAATTATGATGGTATTAATAGCGGTATGTTTAATGGGCAACAAATGCATGCTTGGGAGCTGATTCTTGAGTACTATTACTTAAAAAATGGTGATGAGTACAATAACACACCGGCTCGAAAACTTTCACAGAGTTTTAATTTAGATATCGTCGGATCCGAGGCGGTTTCAACAAAACAGAACTTATTGAGCACTATTGGAATGATAATTGCACTCCATAGTCCTTATAAGCGCAGTTTTAATGCACACTTTAAAGCTTTCGTATGCGCTGGACTTAAGTAAGTGAATCATTAACATTTTTTTATAAGGTAAAAGTTAAACAACCTTCCTTTTTCCTTTTTACATTTGCAGTTGTTGTCAGTTGGTTGAATGGTTGAATTTGATATTTGGATGTAGCGAACTTGTGGAAACTTATTACACTGCAAACTCCTACGTTATGCGCACTGGATTTCGCGATTCACTGAGATCGATTGATGTTCTGTCAAAATATGATTTTGACCTCCCTGTCGACTTAGCTGTACGGCATTTTAGAAACTTATAGAAAATTAGTCAATAGCTATTAACACCTTCAATGTAGGTAGGGGTTTACTGATAAATCCTTTGAATAAAAACATTTTTTTTTAATTATTCTAGTCAAATGAAAGATATCTGATTTATTATTATATGTATAAATTCGCTATTACTGTCACAATAACCACGCTCTCCCATACAGTATATTATCTTTATTGTACGTGATGTGTATATCTCTAGATAGGGTATGCGCATGTTTTTGTGTGCGTATATAACATTAAATAAACTATATTAATCGCAGGAAAAGTTATATATTTTTGTTTTTATTTATTTTAAGCCTGTGAAAGTAATACATATTGTATGTAAATTAAAAAACTTTCAACTTAAAGTTTTTAAAAAAAAATTATTTTAAAATACAAACCGGCAGCGATTCTGCATATGAAAATACGAGGGCGGGTCAATAAGTCCGTGACTTTTGGAATAAAACACAGATTTTTTGATAAAAAAATAATTTTATTTTTCAACGTAGTCTCCCTTGAGCTCTATACACTTTGTCCAACGCTTCTCCAATTTTTTTATCCCTTCCAAAAAAAATGATTTGTCGAGGTCCTCAAAATAGGCCTTTGTTTGCGAGATGACTTCATCATTGGAGTCAAATCTTTTTCCACCAAGCCATTTCTTCAGGTTTGGAAACAAGAAGTAGTCGCTCGGAGCCAAATCTGGAGAATAGGGTGGATGAGGGAGCAATTCATAGCCCAATTCATGGATTTTTGCCATGGCAACTGCACATGTGTGCACCCTTGCATTGTCTTGGTGGAAAAGAACTTTTTTCTTGGCCAAATGAGGTCGGTTTTTTTTTCAAATCGTCATTGAATCGGTCCAATAAGTTGGCATAATATTCCACATTGATTGTTCTTCCCTTTTGAAGGTAGTCAATGTGGATTATCCCGCGCGCATCCCAAAAAACAGTCGCCATAACTTTATTGGCTGACAAACCCACCTTGGCCTTTTTTGGCTCCGATTCACCCTAAGAAACCCACTGTTTTGACTGTTGTTTGTTCTCTGGTGTGTTGTGATGGATCCATGTTTCGTCCACGGTTACAAAACGGCGCAAAAACTCCTCCATATTGCGATTAAACAACGCCAAACCTTCCTGTGAAGTTGTTACACGATTTTTCACTTTTTTCCATTTTCTCCTCAAATTAGTGAGTAGTCTGATAAAAATAGCTGTCAAACACAAACTAACTGACGCAGCAAGTTTAAATTTTGACAGGAGTCAACTGACAGATGCCTGTTGACAGGAGCAGTGTTGCTGTTTCAGTAAAGAGGTCAGAAATTCAAAAAGTCACGGACTTATTGACCCGCCCTCGTACTAACATGAATTTGCTTAAAAACTGCATCTTAAATACTATTAATTTGCTGACACAGAGCTTCTTCCCAGACGTTCTCACAGCTACCTTCGACTGCTCCGTGCTTCCACAGGTATCTCAGGTTGCTGTATGTGACTGTTTGATGTACAGGTGTATCATGTTGCTGTATGGCAATGCTTGATGTACGTGATGGAATGTGGTCATCTCATGTGCTCGTGCCAAAAACTCCTCCGCCCTTAAATGCTAACGCCCTCGTTTGCGTATTAAAAAAGCGGGATTTGATGTATACGGAGTATTTTTGGTGATGGTTTCTCCCTTTGGATGTTATGCGATAACTCTGCCTCTGCAACTCTACGTCTTTATGATCTTGTGGTGTAGGATTTGATGTAGGGTTAGGTTTAGGTTTAGCTTGTCTTAATTTACATCGTCTGATCGTGAAATACAGCAGTAAGAGTATTACCAATGATGATATAGTAATATTCGTAATTAATCCCCTGGCATTTTTATCCTCCAATGTTTTTATTATTTCCGTATTTTTAGTATTTTAGATGTTTGTGTGTGGAGTAGGTTAATGAATTCATCTGGACTACTGCTGGCAGTGGCTTTGTTCCGGATGCTTCTTTCGAGGTGTAGATTTGATTGTGTATCTTCACTGTTGAGTTATGATGCCGAATGAGGAAGGTTCTATTTAGATCGAATGTTCTGTCATCCACTGGCCACTAAAGTTATTTAGGAATAAGGTGTCGAGTAGTATCTCCTCAACCTGTGGAACGTGTTCATTCTTGATTTTCATACAATTAGCTGGTTTGCTCTTAAGAAGGTGTGTCGTGCATGTGTCGTTAATTATGTATATTACATTTTCCTTGTTACAAATACATATTTCATTTAAAAGTTCTTAGTTCGTTAGGTACTTCTTATACCTAAAATAACATATTTGCAATATATTATATTTTCGAAATTAAGTTTATTAATTAGATTATTTATTTTATCTGATTTTAATAATAATGTTTTACAGATCTCGTTACTAGTTATAGGGAAATTAATTGTATAAATTATGTTTTAGCCATTCGAGGCTAAATTAATATCTGCAAGTTCAAATGCTTCATCTAAGTTTGTAAATGGTACATTTTCTTCTTTTAAGTGTTTATTAATAATATGCATTTCTTTGTTCGATAATATAAATGAGTTAACAACGTTTGTTTTTGCCCAATTAATGGCATATTCAATATTTATTATTTCATCTTTTATAATAGTTACTAGGGCTTTTAATTCTAGTATAAGCTCGGTCTTAACATTTCCTTCGTTTAATTTTATAATTGTATTCGTTATATTTCTTAGTTCCTCTATCTTATTCAGTGTGAGTTTATTCAATATTACTTGATTATTGTTATTTAATAGGACATTATTAATTTTGCTTTTGATTATTTCGAAATCAGCGTGGTCGGGGCTACCGGCAATCCACTTCCACGCACTGCCAATGAAATTGAGGGATCTTTTAGACTTTGTGTTTCTCGTTGGAAAAAGTGATCGTTAATTAGGTTTATATCGTGTGTTAGGAAAGGATATAGAGAATGTTTAGGGTCAATATTTGTTGCTATTGTTTGAAAATCCTTAGCAATCTTCCTGTACTCCTGCAGATCTATTGTATGGATTAATTTCCCGTTTGAATTTTCGCTAATACTGTATGGATTAATTTCCCGTTTGAATTTTCGCTAATCCTGTTTCTAGGGTTATGAGTTGTGAATTTGTATAGTCAAGAAGTTGGGTTTCTGCGTTTGTCCGTCGTAGTAAAGTCCTGTAAAAAAAATCTAAAGTCAGTTTCGTATATGGGATTTGTAAACAATTATAATACCACTTTCCGTTAAGACGGTGGTATTTCTATTTTCTTTAACTATTTCCTTCTTGAATCTATTGGAAAGTTTGCTACCTAGTCTTTTGTTCATTTTGACGTATATGACCTGTCCTGTGATATATTGTTTTATTTCGTGCTTTCGTATATTATGATAGTCCAAGTCGCTTTTGAGTTTCTCTATATTTGATTGCCTGGTTTTCTCGTAATCATTGGGACTAAATTCGACTGTTCGCTCGAAGAAAAGATCAACTGGTCTTTTTCCGGTCGATGAGTGGAGACTGTGGTTGTATTCGTTTACGGATCTTTCTAACAGTTCTTCGAAGTTTCTTTCGGTACCCTTTTCTTTAATGCACCTCATGATTTCTGCTAATGTAGAGTGAAAACGCTCTACTTGACCATTAGCTTCAAAGCGGTACGGAGGTACTTTGTATATGTCAATGTTAAGGTCGTCTTTCATCATAAAAATTATGGAGGAGGAATTTATAGCGGGTTCGTTATCTAAGACTATAGATTTTAGAACAACGAGAAAAAAAGCAAGTCTCTTAGAGGTCTTCTAACGTCTTCTATTGATCTACTATTCAAAATTTTGACCTGTGCGTATTTAGCAAATTTATTGAGTGCTGTTAAGGCTATTTTTTTTTCTGTATAAAAGATTTCAATGTGAACTGTATGACCTGGGAATGTAGGGATTGGGGTTTCATTTAGCTTTGGTTGTTTAGGATGTCTTTCGTATTTACTCTTTTTACAGACGGAGCAGATTTTAGTGATTCTTTTTATCTTGTTCATCATAGATGGGAAATAGTACTTCTCTAGAATCTGATAACGATTTTTCGCAGCATTTCTGTGAGCGCATTCGTTTGTTTCTATGATTATTGCGTCTTGGTCCTGTTCTTGTAGGACGTCTTGTACCAGCAGCTGTGTGAATCTAACTTTATATCTGTTTAGATGGGTTTCGTAAAGTTCTTGTATCAAGCCCATAACTCTCTTCCGTTTTTATGCAGTTAATAACGCTAGGATTGAGAATTTTTTTAAGAATGGGTAAAAGATTTTCGTTGGTGTATTGCGGTTCTGTAATGTTGTGGCGATGGTATCGAGGAAAAATAATTTTGAATTGATGGGTGGATGTTTCGCCTATCTCTAAAAATATTTGGTTCTTATAAACATTTATAGGAACTTCGACACTTGAAATCAGGTTTCCGGAGGAACTCTCTTGGCTATGTAATGTGGGGGTCATGGTATTGTAAAATGTTTGTGTGCTTACAAATAATAGAACTTATTCTTTTCAATACAAATCCCTTTATTCAGTACAGTTACAATTCACTATTTAATTCTTTCTCTCAGTACAATCCAATTTCTCAACCACTTATACTTTTCTTATCTTTCACTTAAACCACTTAATTACTTCTCCTAATTAACACTTCAAATTTAACTTTAGAACTGATTTGCATACCTTTGGGATGCTGGTATTTATACTCGAATGACATACTTCGAGAACAATCCTCGCCATCCAGCGTCCCATACAATTTACGAATCCTGCTGCGTAAGTCATTCACGTACTCGTTCACCTCTTTGGGCTCCGTCGGTGGGGATCCGAATTTTGCTTCACTTGGCAACCGAATCGTTTAACCAAATAAGATCTCGGATGGTGTGTGCCCTGTTGAGCTATGGACCGCGTTTCGGTAGGCCATTAAGAAGAGGGGTATGTGTCGATCCCAATCCCGCTGGCAGTTGCTGACAACCTTAGATAGATGCTCATTCAAGGTCCGATTGAATCGCTCGACCATTCCATCAGATTGAGGGTGTAGTGGCGTTGTCCTTGTCTTTCTTATTCCCAAATATTGGCATATTTCCTGGAAGACTTTTGATTCAAAGTTTCGCCCTTGATCAGAGTGCAACTCCATTGGGACCCCAAATCTGCTCACCCAGTTGTTGACTATCTGTTCGCCTACGGTCTTAGCCTCTTGATTTGGGATGGCAAACACTTCCGGCCACTTACTGAAGTAATCCATGACTACGAGAGTATATCGGTTTCCATTAAAGGTTTCGGGAAACGGCCCAGCGATATCGATGGCTATTCGTTCGAAAGGTGCTCCGACATTGTATTGTTGCATTTGTCCATGTGGCTTTACTTTTGGACCCTTGGTAGCCGCACATCTTATGCACTTTTTGCACCAATTCTCGACATCTTGTTTAGCGCTTAGCCAATAGAAACGTTCCCTTACCTTTTCCAACGTCTTGTTTATTCTCAAATGGCCTCCTGAGATTCCGTCATGTATTTCATGGAGTACTTGGTTGACTCTGGACCGTGGCACTATTAGCTGCATACGAGATGTTTTCCCATCTGCACTTTCCCATTTTCTCTTCAGCAATCCATCTTGCACAAAATGCGAGTCCCACAGTGCCCAGTATGCCTTCAGAATTTGGCTCCGATCTGATATCTGCTGCCAGCTTGGTCTTTCCTCGTGTTCCTTCCAGGCCAATATTGGTTCGATGTCATTGTCTGCCTGTTGGGAGGAACGGATTTCGTCTATACTCCAACCCTCTATTGGGTCAGTCCTGATCGTTTGGATAGTTGCCTGTTGTTTCGCTTCTTTACCACTGACTACTTCTGCTGGGAGGCTTTGGTTGCATTGTTTTACCTGTGAGACTGGGATAATTACCCTGGAGTCGTCGACTCCTGCTACAGACTTCTGCCCCGCGAAGTAAGCATTTCCTAACTGATGGCTTCTGGAAATTTGACCGGTTTCTTGGTAGCCGTTTCTGCCGGTTTTTCATTCTATTTGCCTGTAGCCCCAGTGCAGGCAGCCTTCTCGTCGTACCGGTTCTTTACAATGCCCTTGCAAATGTCCTACTTTATCGCAGTTCCAGCAGCGCATCCTTCGTCTCTCCCGTGGGATATTTCGTTGCATGGTAGTTGGTCTTGAGCAGGAGCATTCACCAGATACTATTTCCCTTACGAAATGCATTCCTTTGGAAGCCTGATTGGATGCTTCCATCGCCAGAGCGAAGGCAAGTGCTTCAGCAAGGGTTCTTTTCCCGGCCATCCTTACTGCTGATTGTAGCTTCAAATCTGCAATTCCCCCAATGAATGCGTCCTTTGCCATTTCGTCGATTATTTCTTGGCCTGCGGTGGGATATGACAAATGTGCCAGTCTACTCACGTCTGCTTGGAGCTGTTGCAGTGTTTCTCCTCGTTGCTGCATACGGCCTTGCAATTGAGCCTTGTAAGCTTCCCGCATGTGGCTATCCCCAAACCGTTTCTCGATAGCCTGCACTAAAACCATATAGTCTCTATTCTTTTCGATATCGATTGTTTGTAACAATTCTGCCGCAGGACCACGTAAGGCCATCGCTAGGGCAAAGCACTTCTCCTTATTGTCCCATTCGTTTGCACAGGCAGCCATTTCAAACTGCTTCTTATAAGTAGACCATGAGGTCTGGCCATCGAATGAGGGAGGCTTCAACTCTTTTCTCCTTGGACCGCTTAAAGAACATTCTCGCAGTTTCTGTTTTCGCACTGTGTCGAGCTCTTTTGCCAGTTGTTCAACTTTGCTGTCCATTTGTTCGAATTTTTCGCCAACATTCTTCTCTATTCTTTCAAATTTGTTATCTATTTCTTCGAATTTTTGGTGTAGAACGTTATTTTGTTCTTCCAGTTTTTGTTCTAGACTATTCTTTTGGTCGTCGAATTTTTGTTCAATACTGCTCTTCTGTTCGTCCATTTTTTGTTCCAGACTGTTCTTCTGTTCTTACAGATTTTTCTTTTGTTGGTCGAGACTGTTCTTCTGTTCGTCCATTTTTTGTTCCAGACTGTTCTTCTGTTCTTCCAGATTTTTCTTTTGTTGGTCGAGACTGTTCTTCTGTTCGTCCATTTTTTTGTTTTGTTCGTCCATTTTTAATAAGAGGAGTTGCATCATTGCAGCCATGTCATTGCCGGTACTTGTCTGTTCATCCTCGTCGACATCAAAGAAATATGCATCAGGATCATGTCCCTCGTTGTTCAAAGCCTCCTGAAGTCGGAGCACCAGGTCACTTTTTCCTCCACTGGCGCTGAGGCTTCTCTTGTTCAACTCGGATTTGAGTTGGACGAGGGTCAACTGCAATAGTTTTCGACCCATTCTAGCTTTTTCAAATAGTCAGAAAACACAGGGTTTTTTTTTTTTTTTACACAATAAGTCCTATCCCACTTCTGACACCAATGTAAAATGTTTGTGTGGGTACAAATGATAGAACTTATTCTTTTCAATACAAATTCCTTTATTGTAACCATAGACTAACTATAACTAGATATCAAACTCTACTAATACTTTTGCAAACGTTTAACTTTCGCACAGACACACTGTAAGTGATTCACCAACACATTCTCAATCTCTATAACCTGTCAGAATGGCTAAAATGACAACAAATTTCACGTAATGTTCGCTAAGTATATATAATAAAGGCAAAAATAAAAGGAAAAATATTTTCGCTGGTGAATATTTAATTCAACGTGGTGAAAAAGTGAAGATAATAGAATATATTTAAAAAAAAAAACCCTTTTTTTTGTTTCAATTGAACAAAAAGGGGATCGTTTCAGAATAAAATTAAAAAAGGACCTAAGGATTATATTTTGAAAGTTTCATTTGAAGATATAAATGAATTGAAACTATTACAATTCTGAAATCAAGCTTAAGCTTGTATTGAGAGTCAATTGTATAAGCATTTTTTATGTTTAGGCACAAACTCTGTACTCTGGACATCAATGAAAAGGATTATTAATTAATGGCAACTTTTAAACTCAATTTTCTTGCTGTTCTTTTAGTTTGAATGTGTTGAGTAAATAAATTAATTAAATAATACTGATAAGTACAATTAACATTTTTTAGTTTTTTAAGGAAAATATTTGTTTTTCTATTTGAATTTAAAGCTTTTCCAAAATATTTCGAGAATCTTTTTTTTCACACATTATAAAGTACAAAAGCGGTGGTATTTTAATTGTTTATTTTTTAAAAATAATTTCCAGAATTTGACAAACAATGTGAAATGATTTGATGTCGTTGACATTCACGAAAATCCAGCCAAATTTTAGAATTACAACGTGATATTTGTGAAACGTACAGCGTTGTGTTTACATCGATTTTCTTCTTCTCGGAAATTTTTTGATGCAAAAATTGAGCAAAGTATATGGAAATGTTGCGTTAGTAATGGAATTAGTAATACAAAAGCATTAAATATGAGCTAAATTGTCCAGTCACATCCATACTTTTTCAAAAAAATAATTGGTCAATTCGCTGTCGTACTAAATGGACCTATAAAGCACTAATTTTCTATTTATTGTTCTATTTTCACAAATAAAAACAAATAATCATTAATTATTATTTATTACTTCGTATGAAAAGTTAATACAATATTTTCCATTTAATCGAATAATCCAATTTATTCATGACTTGTAATTTACATTTTTTCGGAACATGCTCTCCTGATGAAAACATTCATGGTGAAGCGAAAAACTTACCCACACCGTGGTGAAATGAACAAATGTTATTGCACTTCAAATGTTGTATCTGCAAGGAAAAAGGCACTATATGTATAGCTATACGAAAATGTATTCTTTTTACTCACATTTATTTGATCAGCTCACGATGGTTCCACACTGGGAACGCTTTTCTTGAAACCATTGCACTTCAAATGTTGTATCTGCAAGGAAAAAGGCATTATATGTATTGCTATACGAAAATGTATTCTTTTTACTTACATGTAATTAGTTAGATCACTCATCCACATTTCTTAAAGCTCTTGAATGGTGCATTTAGATTCATTGTTCTTACTGTAAAAAAGAAGTAAAATAAATTATTTTGAAATTAAAATGTTTGTAGTTACTCACAAGAAAATGTAAACAAACTTTTCCAACTGCTTTTGCCACCTCCAATCCAAGGCAATCTGTTCGTGGCCGCAGTATTCTGTGGAAAATGTTTTCTACTTGCTCCAAATGTGTAAATCTTTCTTCTTTTGTTGTCCTAGAAAATATAATAAACAAAATTATTGTTCAACATAAAATTTTTTTGCAACTTACACGAAATTAGATTTGTAAATATGAGAAATGTCAAAATCGAAATTCACCGCGTCATTTTTATATGGGTGACGTCACTCGTAAAACTTTTCGAATTTTGACATTGTTGACAATTCTCACGTATTCACGGACAGGTTCACACGGATAGGGACTTTCAGAAGAAAACCGGTTTTGATTTTCCAATATCTGGAAAGTTTGATATCTAGTTATAGTTAGTCTATGATTGTAACTGTACTAATTCACTATTTAATTCTTTCTCTCAACACAATCCAATTTCTCAACCGCTTATACTTTTCTTATCTTTTACTTAAACCACTTAATTACTTCTCCTAATTAACACTTCAAATTTCACTTTTGAACTGATTTGCATACCTTTGGGATGCTGGTATTTATACTCGAATGACATACTTCGAGAACAATCCTCGCCATCCAGCGTCCCATACAATTTCCAATTTGCTAGAAAATTCGATTCCACTCTCCAGTCGATACTTTGTTATTCCAATATCGAAATCTTCTGGTCTTCGACATTTTCTGCTAAATGTCGCTGCTCACATTTAAGTGGTTATCACAATAAGTTCTATCATTTGTACCCACACAAACATTTTACATTGGTGTTAGAAGTGGGATAGGACTTATTGTGTGTAAACAAAAAAAAAAAAAGTGTTTTCTGACTATTTGAAAAAGCTAGAATGGGTCGAAAACTATTACAGTTGACCCTCGTCCAACTCAAATCCGAGTTGAACAAGAGAAGCCTCAGCGCCAGTGGAGGAAAAAGTGACCTGGTGCTTCGACTTCAGGAGGCTTTGAACAACGACGGACATGATCCTGATGCATATTCCTTTGATGTTGACGAGGATGAACAGACAAGTACCGGTAATGACATGACTGCAATTATGCAACTCCTCTTATTAAAAATGGACGAACAAAAGAAAAATCTGGAAGAACAAAAGAATAGCCTCGAACAAAAGCTGGATGAACAAAAGAAAAATCTAAACGAGCAGAAGAGCAGCATTGAACAAAAATTCAACGAACAAACCAACAATCTGCACGGTCTTCAACAGAAAATGGATGAACAAAAGAATAATCTGGAAGAACAAAATAACATTCTCCAGCAAAAATTCGAAGAAATCGATGACAAATTTGAAAGAATAGAGAAGAACGTTGATGACAAATTTGATAGAATAGAGAAGAATGTTGGCGAAAAATTCGAGGAAATGGACAGCAAAGTTCAGCAACTGGCAAAAGAGCTCGACACAGTGCGAAAACAGAAACTGCGAGAATGTTCTTTAAGCGGTCCAAAGAGAAAAGATTTGAATCCTCCCTCATTCGATGGCCAGACCTCATGGTCTACTTATAAGAAGCAGTTTGAAATGGCTGCTTGTGCAAACGACTGGGACAATGAGGAAAAATGGTTTGCCCTAACAATGGCCTTACGCGGTTCTGCGGCAGAATTGTTACAAACAATCGATATCGAAAAGACTAGAGACTATATGGCTTTAGTGCAGGCTATCGAGAAACGTTTTGGGGATAGCCACATGCGGGAAGTTTACAAGGTTCAATTGCAAGGCCGTATGCAGCAACGAGGAGAAACACTGCAACAGCTCCAAGCAGACGTGAGTAGACTGGCACATTTGTCATATCTCACCGCAGGCCAAGAAATAATCGACGAAATGGCAAAGGACGCATTCATTGGGGGAATTGCAGATTTGAAGCTACAATCAGCAGTAAGGATGGCCGGGAAAAGAACCCTTGCTGAAGCACTTGCCTTCGCTCTGTCGATGGAAGCATCCAATCAGGCTTCCAAAGGAATGCATTTCGTAAGGGAAATAGTATCTGGTGAATGCTCCTGCTCAAGATCAACTACCATGCAACGAAATATCCCACGGGAGAGACGAAGGATGCGCTGCTGGAACTGCGATAAAGTAGGACATTTGCAAGGGCATTGTAAAGAACCGGTACGACGAGAAGGCTGCCTGCACTGGGGCTACAGGCAAATAGAATGAAAAACCGGCAGAAACGGCTACCAAGAAACCGGTCAAATTTCCAGAAGCCATCAGTTAGGAAATGCTTACTTCGCGGGGCAGAAGTCTGTAGCAGGAGTCGACGACTCCAGGGTAATTATCCCAGTCTCACAGGTAAAACAATGCAACGAAAGCCTCCCAGCAGAAGTCGTCAGTGGTAAAGAAGCGAAACAACAGGCAACTATCCAAAGGATCAGGACTGAGCCAATAGAGGGTTGGAGTATAGACGAAATCCGTTCCTCCCAACAGGCAGACAATGACATCGAACCAATATTGGCCTGGAAAGAACACGAGGAAAGACCAAGCTGGCAGCAGATATCAGATCGGAGCCAAACTCTGAAGGCATACTGGGCACAGTGGGACTCGCTTTTTGTGCAAGATGGATTGCTGAAGAGAAAATGGGAAAGTGCAGATGGGACAACATCTCGTATGCAGCTAATAGTGCCACGGTCCAGAGTCAACCAAGTGCTCCATGAAATACATGACGGAATCTCAGGAGGCCATTTGGGAATAAACAAGACGTTGGAAAAGGTAAGGGAACGTTTCTATTGGCTAAGCGCTAAACAAGATGTCGAGAATTGGTGCAAAAAGTGCATAAGATGTGCGGCTACCAAGGGTCCAAAAGTAAAGCCACATGGACAAATGCAACAATACAATGTCGGAGCACCTTTCGAACGAATAGCCATCGACATCGCTGGGCCGTTTCCCGAAACCTTTAATGGAAACCGATATACTCTCGTAGTCATGGATTACTTCAGTAAGTGGCCGGAAGTATTTGCCATCCCAAATCAAGAGGCTAAGGCCGTAGCCGAACAGATAGTCAACAACTGGGTGAGCAGATTTGGGGTCCCAATGGAGCTGCACTCTGATCAAGGGCGAAACTTTGAATCAAAAGTCTTCCAGGAAATATTTTTTTTTTTTTATAATTTACGCGCGCCTAAGGGGTTAGATACCCTTTTACTGTTGTCAGGGCGCGGGCGGAAAGGTAGAAGGAAGAGAAAGGAAAATTGTTTTGTAGTGGTTTGAAACTCAGGTGTGTTTGGTTTCGATATTCGCTCTCCAGGGGTGGGAGTCCGAATTGGACGGAGAGTTTTAGCTTCACTCAGAGTGATTCGAGGTATAATTCACAGTATTTTTTCTGTGCTTGAAACTCTACAACAGCCAAATCTACGTGTCAGTGTAATGCCTTCACACGCAGAATTTTTCTGTCTGAGTTCCAATTACAAATGAAGAACTGACTTGCCATGGGCTGGACTCGAACCTGGACCCTCCGAGTGAGAAGCGATTGCTAGTACCACTACACTACACACCCAATATTTGGGAATAAGAAAGACAAGGACAACGCCACTACACCCTCAATCTGATGGAATGGTCGAGCGAATCAATCGGACCTTGAATGAGCATCTATCTAAGGTTGTCAGCAACTGCCAGCGGGATTGGGATCGACACATACCCCTCTTCTTAATGGCCTACCGAAACGCGGTCCATAGCTCAACAGGGCACACACCATCCGAGATCTTATTTGGTCAAACAATTCGGTTGCCAAGTGAAGCAAAATTCGGATCCCCACCGACGGAGCCCAAAGAGGTGAACAACTACGTGAATGACTTGCGCAGCAGGATTCGTAAATTGCATGAAGACACCAGAGAAAAGATGAAGTTAGCAAGCAGCCGCATGAAGACTAGGTACGATATCAAGCCGAAATCTTCCGGTTTCAACGAAGGAGATCTGGTTTGGCTGTATAATCCTCAGCGTAAGAAAGGCAAATCACCAAAATTGCAACAAGACTGGGAAGGTCCATACAAGGTAATAACCAGCATTAATAACGTGTCTACCGCATCCAGCGTGGGGATCGAGGAAAATTGAAAGTGGTCCATTTGAATAGAATGTGTCATTTCAACGGGATGCTGAATGACGAAGTTGCTCGGGACGAACAACTGTAGGGAGGGAGCAATGTGATAACCACTTAAATGTGAGTAGCGACATCTAGCAGAAAATGTCGATACTCGAAGACCAGAAGATTTCGATACTGGAATAACAAAGTCTCGACTGGAGAGTGGAATCGAATTATCTAGCAAATTGGAAATTTTATGGGACGCTGGATGGCGAGGATTGTTCTCGAAGTAAGTCATTCGAGTATAAATACCAGCATCCCAAAGGTATGCAAATCAGTTCTAAAGTGAAATCTAAGTGTTAATTAGGAGAAGTGATTAAGTGGTTTAAGTAAAAGATAAGAAAAGTATAAGCAGTTGAGAAATTGGATTGTACTGAGAGAAACAATTAAATAGTGAATTGTAACAGTACTGAATAAAGGGATTTGTATTGAAAAGAATAAGTTCTATCATTTGTACCCACACAAACATTTTACAATATGTTATTCAAGTGGTCCGATTTGCTTTTGCTAAAGGTTATGACATCTTCGATATACACGAAACATATATTTCCGATATGATCGCGAAGGATATCATCCAATGCCCTCTGGAATATTGAGGGGGCATTCTTCAGGCCGAATGGTAGTCTGGTAAACTCGTACTTTGCGTTGTTAATAGTGAAGGCAGTTTTCTCAATGTCAGATTCCCTAAGGGGGATTTGATTGAAACCGCTTTTCAAGTCTAGTACAGTGAAGCATTTGCTTTGACCCAACTGTGACAGTACTTCATTTATTTCCGGTATCGGATATCGATCTGAAATGGTGACGCTATTGAGTTTCCTGTAGTCAATTACGAGTCTGTATTTTCTCTGGCCGCTTGCATCCGTTTTTTTCGGAACCACCTAAACAGGAGAATTATTGGCGGACTTTGATGGCCTTATGATTCCATTGTGGAGTAAGTTATTGGTTCTCCACTTCATCCTTTAATGACATAGGGTATGGATAGAATTTGGTCCAAACGGGCCTATCATTGGTAGTTCTTATTTCGCCTTTGACTTTTGTTGTAAATGTAAGTTTTTCATTTGGATCGATAAAGAGACTGGAGAAATCTTTTATTATTCTTTCGAGTGACTGTTTATCTTCGGTACCCAGGTGGTTGGTTCGAATGTTGATGTTGTTAACATCCTGAGTGCTTTGGTATTTTATACGCATTTTTATATCGTCTTGGATAATCATAGAATCATTATGGGTGTGGATAATTGCCGAAAGTTTTTTGAGAGTATCATGGCCTAATATGCCATGAAAAGATTTTAAGGTAGAAGCAAAAAGAATTAAATTTTTTCCTGAAGGCCGAAAAGGTATAAAAAGGTGTGGTGAGTGACATTTATTTTTCCTCCCACGGAATTAGCGTAAAATGGACATTCGTTTGGAATAGGTTTTTTTATTATTGAGGATTGTACGTAGTTTTTGCTAGAGCCGGTGTCGATTAAAAACTTGAAAATTTCATTATTCTTTGCTCGACGTTCGAAGTATGGCAGCGAAGAATTTGTTAGTCTAAAAAATTAATGTCAGAATAGTCGGGGGCTTCTACTAGCTGGGAGGTCTCTGATTGATATTGTTCTGTGTATTCATGTAGATCTGGGCTAAGATCTCCATTTGTTTTCTCCATTGTGTTCGTATACGCTTCCAGTTCGTTGTCACCTGTGTTGTTGTCAGTCTGTGTGTCTGTGTAGAAACTGTATTGTTGCGGATTTATTTTGGTCATATGGATTTCAGGTTTGGAAAAATTGTTTCGGACCGTATGGAGGTCTGATCTGAAAAGACTCTCTTTCCTTTTGTTCGGATTTTATTTGTGGAAGTTGTCTATTGGGATTATTCGTATTATTCCGATCGTACCCAGAATTTGGTTGATTCGTACGAGGAAGTTGGTTAACTCTAGAGTTATGATTTTGCTGTTGAGATTGGATTGGTTTACGAATATGTTGTTGCGATTGTATTGGTTTGAAAAATTGCTGCTGCTGTGGGACATTGGAATATGGAGAAGATGGTCGGCTTATCAATGGTCGTACCTGAGAAGCTTGTCTATTTGGAGGAGGTTGATAAGAATTTTGATTTCTCTTCATGCTTATTTGCTGTTTATTAGCGTAATTTGTTCGTAAGTTTTGGTTCTGCAGTTTTAAACAAAGATGGAGAGCCTGGGGCAAATCGATGGGTTCTCTAATCCCCAGTAACCTTGGCAGGTCATCACTGAGTCCCCTAATGAAGGTGTCTAACTCTTTATCGCGGTAAGTTTGTTTTAGCAGAGACATAGATTCGGCGCTAATGTCCATACAGGACAATCTGTCGAGAATTAAAGAGAGATGCGAGAAGACATTTTGATAAAATTCTTGCACCGATCTGTTTCCTTGTACAAGGGAGGACATCTGGTACTCAAGCGTACCCATGTCTCGTTTGTCAGCATAATGCATGACGAGGCATCGCGAAATACTCTTCGAATTCAGGGGAGTATTAAAAGATTCTAACGCCACGTCGGCGTTACCCACAATTTTATTCCTAATGATGCTTAAAATTGCATAGTACTTCGGGGTACCAATAAGTGGTTCATACACCTGTAACTCTCTCTCTACACTCTTTCTCCAAGATCACCTGCAAAAGTCCTAAGACTTCGTACGATATCGGGAACCTCATCTAAATCTGATAAGTTGTTACGGTATTCAGGTGCGATGGTTTCATCGGTAGCTTGCATCTGATCTGTATTTGGGTTTAGTACGTTTTGGATCAAGGTTCGTCAATGTTCCTTTATTACGCGAGTGATATAGACGTAATTAGTGATTCAAATTCGGAGTTGCCTGAGGGTCTTGAACTGATTGTGAATTTGAGTAGGTGGACTGGAAGGAGGTATACGTACTGCTTTCGATAATCGTTTTGAGAACAGCGGGAGTTTGAGACGTAGTTGCCGACTCACGCTGATTCTGCTCCTGCTGACCAGTAGCGTTTGATCTTAAACTTCGTTGTGTAGTAGACATTTCTTATATATATATTTTTTAATCGATAGAGTATAGGAACTAGCACTTATTCTTACGTATTCACTTAGATTTGATTTAATTATTTTGTAAAAATTTCCTTACTTATTAGTTCTTTTAATAATAAACGTTATGCACTTCTTATTTTTATATATTTGATATATTTCAAAGTATTCGTTAATCAATTGTAAAATTTTCTTTAATTGTTGGTTCGTTTAAGGGGCTATACCAGTGAAACCCATAAAAAATTAGGCGATTTTCGGGAATTTTTTTAAAAGAAAGTACTCGATAGAATGTTTTGAAGTTTTATCGATATAATAAGGTATATTTTCAGCTATATTTTAAGATTTTTTTTTACAAAAATATTGAAAAATAACGGAGTTATGTGCTGTCTTCGGAGGTGCCAAAAAAAAGTTCCCCAACTGCTGAAATGATTCCGGCCGAATGAGTAGCTGAAACAAAAAAAATCAAAAAGTTATTAAAGTTAAAGGTATTTCCTAGGCAATGACCCACGATTTTTGAAAAATATCAAAAATTAACAAAATGGTGTAGTTCTGAAAAAAAAGTGTCGTTTTTTGGGGTAAAAAAATTATTGTTTTTTTAATGCCAAATTAACAATTTTCAACCAATCAAAAAGATCGTGGGTCACTGTATAGTAAATATATTCAAGAATGCTCAGTTTTGAAGTTGATCGGTCAATTTCTCGTTGAGTTATGATGTAAGCAATTTTGAAAAATATCGTTTCAAGAAAAACGCGTTTAAAGTTTCAACTATCGATTTTTGCTAGATAAAATTATATTTAGCATAAAAATTGCTAATCTACTATGCCTAGCCCATACAATACACCTTCTTCTTCCTCGAAAAATGCCTGCTGAGAGGCTAATGTTTGTCTCCGGGCTGTTCGTCCCTCTTTTGAGGACGCCGCGTGACGTATCTCCGCCTGCTTGATTCGGCTGTCATCTCTTTGAACTGCATATTCTTCCGCAATAGGGCCGACTACCACGCCCATTACTTCCATCATTTTTAAAATACTATAAAAACCATCATTAAATATTGAAACTGCTAGGAAATTAGCGAGCTCAATCGTTTTCATCCCGCTGTGAAGGTGCTTTGGAGCAAAGTGCCATAGCAACCCATTATAACTTTCGTTGTTATATTTCTTTTACACTGTCAACTTCCATTTTTCCAGCCGATCCGACATGATTTGCATCCCTATAGTCATGCTCTTCATACCATTCTTCGTATTCTTCAGGATGATTATATTTTTTTTTCCCATAGTTCACAACTCTTGCAATAAGTCGATTTTACGATTGTATCGATAATTTTTTTACTATATTTACCCGCAAGAGTTGTAACACCGAAACCTGAATTGTGGCCGCGTTTTTTCCATGTGCCATCTCCAGAAACTGTTAAGCAATCATCCGAACCTTCTTCCTGTAAAGTTTTTGCTTTTTCTTTGGTTATGGCTTTTTGTGTACTCCATTTATAAATGGTTTCAGCAGCTTTAGTTATATTTTGAAAGTATTATTATTAAATTTTACAAAGAGATCCATCAAGCCACAAAATAGATTTGGTCCATTTTTTTTTTTTTATGAAATACCGTACTAACATGAAACAGCTATTTTAAATCCTAAACCCCTTGAACTTGTTTGATTAAACTTGATGCCTTTTTTGCAAATTTTGCAAACAGTTTTTTGCGGCGGAGTGTTCGTATGTAAAACCATTTCCTGAAAATCTGCTCTTCTTAGACCTCGATCTAGATAAAGGATTATCGTGGATATTACTCATTTTCATTGCGTTTGTACTGAGAGTAAACTGAACAGACGCTTCGACAACAGTGCCTAACGGCTCCAAAATATATTTAAAATGGCAATAAACTATATTACAAGGACCGTATACACCTATATAGGCAACCTATATTAACTATGTACTGTTTACAATGCGAAAGATTCGAATAACCACACACTAACTGAGAAACTCCGTCTATAGGCAGGTGGAGCGGTTTATACCTGCGAGTTTATAAACTATCGAATAAGCAAAAAAAAAGATTTTTTGAAAGTGTCACACTGGTATAGCCCCTTAATAATTAAAAAATTATTCACTTTCTTATTTTAAAGTAATTGTTAAATTTAAAAGTATTCATTAATTAATTGTAAATTTTTTCTTTGTTATTTGTTTTTTAATAAAAAATGTATGCACTTTTCTTACTAACTATCTTACATTATTAACATCAGGTAGAACAGCATTGTTGTCTTCGTGGTGAGCGGCTAGCGGGTGACGCTTCCTTTTTCTCCGTTGTTTTACGGCTACTCAGGGGCCCTTTTAAATGTTTCTCACGCACTTGGTTTTGGACCGACGGTTAGTTTTATGTTTTTGTGTGTTTCTTTTCGCACTCCGTTAATTACTGTTTTATTTTTACCGCGCGAAAGCTACTTAAGGTTGTTGGCGGAACCACTCCGTTAATCACTGTCATTTTACAGCGCGAAAGCTACTTGAGGTTGTTGGCGGGACCGTGTACTGGGAATGGAAAAGGCTTGTTTTGTTTGACTAGCGAATACTTGTGATACACTTTTTAACACATACAAAAAACCGCCGGTCCCTGCCCGGGCGCCAATTAAAAAACTTTCAACTTAAATTTGCTTAAAAACTACATCTTAAATACTATTAATTTGCTGACACAGAGCTTCTCTTCCCAGACGTTCTCCCAGCTACCTTCGACTGCTCCGTGCTTCCACAGGTATCTCAGGTTGCTACATGCGGCTGCTTGATGTACAGGTGTTGCTGTATGGCAATGCTTCATGTACGTGATGGAATGTGGTCATCTCACGTGCTCGTGCCAAATCATTTAGTGATGATTATGGGAAACAAACTTGTGGCATAAAATATTATGTTAACTTGTACATATTTCCTTACGTTTGAATGGGAAAAACGAATATATTAGTGCTTAACAGCCAAATCACAATGTCACGTGCGCGCGCGTGCTTTGGCATGATTTATATCGAACTGTCGCTTCAGCGTTAAAATGACTGATAAAGCATTGTTTCCTCAAATTTCTAATATGTATACGAATTCGTTGCACTAAGTAAAGTAGAGATTTACTCTTTTTATTTTTATTAAAATTTAATTAGGCGAAATAACTTCACAAACAACGTATTTTAATAAATAAATTAAAGAAAACCCAACATATACGAGTACATACATAGGTAATAAGCACTATTTTGTGCAAGGTAAAATCCCATGTATTGGAAGTGACCCATTCATGTAAATGCATTACAACCTAGCCTGTAGCTTCATATCGAACAAATCAACTCAAAAAGTAAAACAAATTGTCAAATGTCAAAGCGCGCTAAAGTGGATAGTAGACGCGATGTTTGAGGTACCATTATGAATTGTCCCGCGAATGCGACATTGAGTGTAACTGAGAGAACTTATGTGATATGAAAAGTCAGCACAGCACAACGGTTTGTTCTTGGTCTACTGCACGGGAGTTGGTGGTGTTGGTAAAAGTCCTTCAAAGGCCTCATTCGTTTATAAACCAAATGTAATGCGGAACAAGAACAAAACAATAGACGAGAGAGACAGAGTTAAAGCATCGGGTAAAGAATCACTCGCACAAAGACCGAATATTTGCATTGTAGCTTTTCCGATCTTCCAAACACAGCTGACATCTATCACATCATCAAATTCTTGGCCCCGCTAATGAGATAAGCGGCCTCTAAGGTCCGAAAATTTAGCCAACACCACATGAGGTACAGACTACAGTAGATTTATACAGACGAATCAGAACTGGGATTAAAGTCTGTCAAAAATATTTCCGTAACATCTACTTCAATGAATTTGTTTACAATAATGCGAGTCTCGCAGCAAGCATCGCAGTAAATTTCGAATATCTGGAAAACTCTCGCATCTCGCAATGCGTGACAGCTAAATTGTTGTTGTTTTCATTTTGAGCTTGTTATTTGTGAGTGGTGTTTTGACGTATCATTGTAAACAGACGTCCGATGTGCGAATGTGAGAGCTTTCGAATTCGAATGCGACACTCGTATCGGATCTCGGAGCATTGTAAATGGGGCTTAAGGCTTTGCTTAAAACATATGTATCTTGGAGGGAATGCATTTCCGATCCCTAACCCACTCAACCGATTTTGTTCACAATATATATATTTTAAGGAATCTCCACTTAAAGTCTTCGACATATTATCCGGAATACCCTATATACACAGTCTTCGGCACGCTATCCAAAACTCCCTGTATATACATATATAAACAGTAAAATAACAAATCTTCTCCAATGTCCTTTTGCGATGGAATATCTATTTAATAGTAGCATCTATTTAATAGTCTAATTAGATATAAAGGGTTTTCCAATAGGAACTTAACAACCTTGAATTTAATTTGTGAACGCACTCTTGCACTAATCATCCAACTGCCACTGTCAATTTATACAGTAAACTCAATATTTTCATCATAGTAAAGTACACGAACGAGCAAGGTCTGCAAATTATAAAAATTTTCTACCGAAATCCGGAGTCGGTGACTGCAACTTTAAGAGCGTTAACTCCAATTTTCGGTCGTAATTCTCGCTCTAGAAGACAGGCAATAACAAGTTTAGTGCAAAAATTGGTTGGTCGAAGTGTCGAAAATATCGCTGGCGTCCGTAGCAAACGATCCAAATTAGCCAATTCCACGGCGTTCTCAAGAATTGGGCATCGCTCAGACCACATTATGGCGTATTTTGCGTAAGGATCTTGGTTAACACCCATGCAAGATCAAGCTGACTCAAGAATTGAAGCCGATGGACCATTTGAAACGACTTACGTTCTCCGATTGGGTTCTGCAGAAGATGCGCCAAGATGATGAATTTCATCGCAAAATCAACTTCAGCGACGAAGCTCATTTTTGGCTTAATGGGTTCGTCAACAAGCAAAATATGCGTTATTGGTCGGGTGAAAATCCACATGTTTTGGTTAACATTAACATTGGGGTTGTTGGCAATTCACACGTATTATAAACAGATAATAGCACGATCAGAGACAATCAGTTGAAATTAGGTTTCGGACTGGCCAAAATTTGGAGAATTTGTGCCTGTTCAGATTGGCGTGAGAATGAAGGTCATGCCCTAACATCGTGTTCACATTTTCATGGGCATGACTGACTTTTTGACAAGTGGAACACTTGAATCGGAGCATTTTTAAATATTAAATTTGAGCAGTTGGCCTGAAACATACCTTTTTTCCTATTCTTCACACTTCCTTTCTCATTAACGATCAAAACTAAAATGAAATTGAGTGCAATGCCCGCGCCAATGTGAACAGACACCAATAAAGAGCTTCCCTCTCTTTCGGACAATCTTCCTGATTAGGCCAATGTGAACAGGCACAAAGTCCACTGCAAAATATAATTCTCTGTGGAATAATGAATGTTGGTTTCTCAAAGCCTTTCGTTTCTTGTTTTTCCGACCATCAGAGAGTTTACACCGTACGGAAGACTCAAAAATTTAACTCTCTGTGGAGGCATGAGTGTTCCGTTTTTAAAGTGTTTCGCTCCATAGATTTTGTTCACTTTTTGCTGATCGTCAGGGGTGAACAGTGAGGGGAAATCGAAAAGAAGAGTGCGAGAGAAAAAAATGTTGCTCCTTAAAAAGTGAGAATAGTGTCAATGGAACAGTTTTATGTAATTTTTTTCTCTCCGGAGTGCAAAAGAAGGCATTCTCCGACTAATCGAAAACGCCATAAAACTGATATTTGGATGGTTTCTTACGTAATGTAGCTACGAACGCCTACTACTAAAGCGGGATGTGAGTCTCTCTACGATATCCGCGTTATTCCTGTCACCCTCAACCTGTAAAATGTTCTACTAAATGTCTTCCTATTTGGGACAGTCCTACATGAGATGGCCTCTCCTTCCCCTTTCAGAAGTCAAAAAATTAACTTTTCATTAAAAAAAATAATAAACTTATTTTAAGGCAATAAAAGTTCCAAATCAGCTGTTAACTAGTTAATTTTATAGGGGTGATGTATACCTGAATACCCACACCCCTCCCCGCCCCCCCCGCCCCCCATTGTTTAGTTTTATAGTTTGAAAAAGTAGGGTCATATCTTGAAAACTGTTGACTTATTATGAGTGCCTGTTGTATGACTTTTTTTTTTTTTTATAATCAGCGCGCTCAAGGGGTGATTGTACACAGCGCGGGCAAAGGAAATTTAGGGAGGAAGAAAATAAAGGTACCAAATGTACATTGTACAGAGGTATATTGTTTTTAAATGTTTGCAAGTTATAACGACCAGGAAATACAGAGATCGGCAGGGCATTCCATAAGCGAGTTGTACGGCTTAGGAACGAATCACGATATTTTGGAGTACGTCCGAAAATGGGCTTGAGGGTATACTAATGAGTATTCATAGCGAGACGGGTGTTACGGTTGAAAGTTTGAATGGGCGGACTGCTACTGGCGATTTCAGTGGAGCGCTGGTGGTGGAAATAGCGATAAAACAAAGTGAGACACGAGACATTTCGTCGGTGTTCGAGGGTGTCCATTGATTGACTGATATTAGTATCATCAATAAGTTTTATCGCACGGTTTTGAATCCTATCTAGCAGGTGCAGAGATGTTTTAGGAGCACGTGACCAGATGTGGGCGTTGTACTCCAATTTTGGGCGGATGAATGTTGTTGCAGTATCTAATTTAATCCATTTCATTCATGTGTTGTTAGCCTAAACATGTACTTGCATCCTCTTGCCTCCATCAGAGCCATCTAGCATTGAGTTTTATCTGCTTTCTTTCATTTTTTCGTTTCGAATATTCTGGCAAACTGTCGACACCATCCGAGGCAAGAGGACGCAAAAAAGCGTAAGTCATTTCACAATTAAATATATATGTAAAACTAATATTCTAAAATAACAGGAATTAAAACGAACACAACAAGCAAAAGTTTGGAGTTTTAATTATTCCTCCGCCTGCAACAATTTTTAATTCGTCTTTTTTGGTGAAACACCAAATTTAATTGCTGTGACCAGCGGAGCCCGAGCTGCCATATTTAATTTAATTGCGACGAGGTGTCGTCGCATTTAACTGCTGTGACCAGCGGAGGACGAGTTGTCACATTTCAACTGCTGTTACCAGCGGAGAACGAGTTGTTACATCTGGATTGCCGTGTCCAGCGGAGACGAGAAGTCATCGCATAAAAACCGTGAGTACCTTTAGAAATTTGGTTGGGATTGGGGATAAAAAAGTGGTGTGATATTTGGGAAATTGTGTGGTTAGGTTAGGCCGTACCGCTATTTTAGTTAATATGCCTATGATCACGCTAAAAAAGGGTTTACATGAAGGAGAGGGAGATAGCGATAGTGTCGACGAGCTTAATGTTACCATCTGCGAGCAGGAAACCGTTACAGCATCAAGACAAACAGCGGCACCGGCACCGTTATCTTCGACCGAAGCACGACTAAATGCCATGCTGAAACAAATTCAAGATTTACAAGAAGAAGTCGCTAAAAGTCATCAGCGTTTAATAGAATCTGATCGACGATGTCAGCCAATTCCGTCTCCGAGCAGGCCTTCCACAGTCCTCGACGAGGAACCAGTGACACTCTCTGCTGCTTTGGGACAGTTGAGCCATACGTTGTCTTCGCTGACTGTGGAACGTAACCGAAAATTATATGATCTACCAAAGTTCGACGGAAGTCCGGAGCAGTGGCCGATGTTTAAAGAAGCCTTTACGATGACCACGGAAGAGTACATGTACACCGAGCAACAGAATTTGATGCGAATTCAAAAGGCTATTAATGGCAAGGCGAAGGAGGCTGTTGAGTGTCTACTCATACACAGCAGTAATGTACAACGCACTATGGATACTCTGGAGGAACGTTTCGGACAACCTGAACAACTAGTAAAAAGCCAAATTCACCGCGTACGCCAACTGCCGTCCATACCGGGACATCGAGCTGACTTATTACTGCCGTTTGCGACCAAGGTCCAAAACTTGTCTTCGAATAAGTTTGTGAATACTTTGATATTTCTTTACAAATTTGATATGTTTCTATAGGGTGATCCCTCTTATAAGGTAAGTATTACTATAGATTTACTTATATTGTATGGTATGTATTTTCAAGATTTTAGGTTTAATTATACTCGTATTCAAAGGTAAGTATTTGAAATTACAAAAATTTCATTTCAGGATCTAGATTTTCTTTGTCTCCCTTTTAGGTCAGGGCACACACACCAAAATATCCCGAATTATAAATCCTCCAGGTAAAGATTCCCGGGTAAATTTTATACCAAAAATTTAACTAACAAATGCGGAGCTATGGTCTACTTTAACTTGGAGGTAAGTATAAACAAATTTCTTTATATTTTTCTTTAGCACTTCTAAGGTATGAAGTAATCAAAAATGAAGACAAAGCGCAATTTTAGCGGTTCCTTTTTCTCTCTGCGCGGTAAGTATAAACAAAAAGATTACAATTGTTATCTTATATTTCCTTTTCTTTTGTTTATTTTAGGTGTTGGTGAATGTAACCACTAGGTTTACTTGCGGGATGAGGTGTTGCGTGGCCCGTTGGGTGTACAAACGGTGTTGCTGGAATAGGATCTGTAGATGATACTGACTGTACCCAAATGAAAATGATGGTGATGTTGGTTTTGTTGGTAAGTTTTTTATGGTGTTGTAGGTACGTTTTGATGATGTTGCAGGTGAGTCACCATTAAGTCACAGGTAGGTAATTATAAAGTTGCAGGTAAGTAATCATAAAGTTGCAGGTAAGTAATTATGATGTTGCAGGTAAGTTTTGATGATGTTGCAGGTAAGTAACTATATTGTTGCAGGTATTTCTGCAGACAATGTTAAAGTTGCTGGTGTTGTAGCCTTTCCAAGATCACTCTATATTATTCCCGCACACCCGTCTCTATTCTTTTGCTAATGGAAAATAATCCGATTATTTTCCGACAATAAGTCATCCCACTCATTCATAGACTCAACACATACCTTTTTTCTTCTTCCCACCTTCACCTTAACTTGCCAAGAATTAGATTTCTCCGGATTACAAATTATTAGTCATCTACCTCTGTAAACCTTCGAGGGTTTTTTTCTTTTTCCTTTTCTTTTCCGGGCTGGCAACACATTATCCATTCCAGCTGACAGTTTATCAAAGCGTACCTACTAGGTGCACATAGCAGACTTAAGATAAAATGACACATTTCAAAGTTACCCGAGTTGTTACCAAACACGCATAAATTTAAAAGACGTTATTTCAATAGGTGTCAAAACTGGGAACCGTAAGTTTCTGCTGAAAACCTCTGTATCTCGGTAGGGACACATTTCCGACTCACCTCAATAAATATAGGATTTTTTTCTCATAATAAAGGATCCGTCATCTAACGTTTTTTTTTCAACTAGTACTTATTTCGTGAATGGTAACACTTAGCTCATGTCTGATTTGACATATAATTAGTTTTATCCTTCCGGTTAATAATGGAAAATAATTTCATTCAAATGGCCGCCTCGGCTGGACATGCAGTAGCCTACACGATCGGTCCAATTTTTAAGCACATCATCGATTGTGTGCAGCTGTATTTCACCAATGGCTTCACGAATATTGTCCTTTAAAGCGTCAATTGTCTCTGGCTTGTCGGCGTAACACTTATCTTTTACGGCACCCCACAAATAATAGTCCAACGGTGTCAAATCGCAGCTCCGAGGTGGCCAAACGACATCAGCTCTGCGGCTGATAATGCGATCTTCAAAAACAGGGCGCAAAACATCGAGTGTAGCTTTGGCTGTGTGGCACGTAGTGCCGTCCTGTTGAAACCAAATGGTTGCCAATATCCTCCTCTTCAATTTTTGTGAACAAAAATTCGTTCAACATGGCCCGATAACGATCGCCATTGACTGTAACGGCCACTCCTTGCTCATTTTCGAAGAAAAATGGCCCAATTATGCCTCTGGACCAAAATCCGCACCAAACAGTTACTCGTTTTGGGTGTATCGGCTTTTCAATGTATGCGTGCGGTCTTTCTGTGCCCCAAATGCGACAATTTTGCTTGTTTACATACCCGCCAAGATCAAAATGAGCTTCATCTGAAAAGATGATTTTTTTTGGCAAAATCGGCATCTTCTCTAAGTCGATCGCAGGCAATATTTCCCAGCGTTGTTCAAGCGTATACACAACCATATTCGTTCAGCGGAAGGATAAAACTAATTATCTGTCAAATCAGACATGAGCTAAGTGTTACCATTCACGAAATAAGCACTAGTTGACAAAAAAAACGTTAGATAGCGGACCCTTTATATCAAGGAATCTCACCTTAAAGTTCTCGACAAATCATCCGGAACACCCTGTATATTTGAATTCAGTAATGGTGGCAATCTGAATTTTTGGTAAAAAAGTTTTAAAAATATGTCGAATGTAAACAAAACATTTTGAGGTGAAAATGGGGAACATAATTTTGTTTACCATAATTCTTATTATCGTTGCTTCAGTTTCAGAAAAGTAATGGGACGAAAAAAAACTGCAAGCAAACGCTTACGAAGCCGGAAATTGTAATTATTTTTTTATTATTATATACGGATATGTACAATTTTATATATATATTTATTTGTTCTTGTATACATTTTTAATAAATTGTTTTTATTCGTTATACGTTAAATATTTTAAGCTGTCACTTTGTTGTGAATAATCACAACAACAAGCATCGAACAACAAACGACGAACAACGCACAAATTAAAACTCTGCATTTTTTTTGAGAACTAAACAGTGCATTCCAAAGCGCACAGCTTATTAAGTTACTTGCACATGCCACGTAACTGAACACCTCGTACGATATGTTTCTTAGCCTGCTTAAGGCGTGTAAATAATGTAGAATAAGCAAAATTGTAGTATTTAAGGCAAAATAAATTAATTTAAATAAAGTTCAGTTCGTTAAAATAGTTGTGTTGTTATTGACTTCCCCCCATCCGTGGTAAGGAGTCAGAATATTCTCAACTAAACATTGGTCCTTCGAAGCCATAAGAAAGGAAAGCGTTACCAGGGCTACAAACACTGGTATATCTAAGTGAAACAAACATTTTTTTTGTTATTTTTAACATAGCGTCACCAGGGCTACAAACATTGGTGAAAATACATACACAGTCATAACTAAAAATTAACAAAAACGAAAAACACGCTACCAGGGCTAGCAACACTGGGTATTTTTTTGTGAAATAAAATTATAAAAAAAAGAACAAATAAAAGAGTAACAAAAATATGGAGGATGTGGATGTTTACCTTATCGTCGCAAGACAAAAACCTCTTGCAACGGAACTGGAGAAAATACAAACAAATTTCGGAAAAGACAGCACATCTAGAAAGACAACTCGCTACATACAGGAAAGACTACAGAAAATCGAAAAAATCTGGACTGAATTCCAAACCAATCACCAAAAAATTAAAGAGGTGATTAAGCCGGACACACCGTACATACAAAGAGACACCGTTCAAGTGGTTAAATCTATGTACGAAAAATTGAAAAATGCCTTGGAAAATGTATCTTCGAAGAACTAGCAGGAAGTGAGCAACAGACACAGAGGCTCAAAAAATTGAACATTATAATAGCGGCGATATCAAGGAGAATTGATGCTTTCGAGCGGACATTTCATAAGTATTCAAAAGAAGTTCATGAATACCAACAGAAAATATTGCTGGAACAGTGGAGGAACCTAACTGAACTCCACGAAGAATTTTTGTCGAAAGCATCAGAACAGGATTATACGATTCCCTACATGCAGGAAAATCGTTACGAGGGAGTTGAAGATGATGTAAACAACTGTCTCTTACAAATGGCATTGAAATCATCAGAAACAAATAATCAAAACTACTCCTCTTCCACTCCAGAAATCCGCCTTCCCCAATTCAAGAATACCAATATTCAAGGGTAATTATTTAGAATGGCAATCGTTTTGCGATATTTTTACCACATTAATTCATAACAAAGTTACTCTGGGCGTAACAGAAAAAATGGAGTATCTTAAAACTCACTTAGAAGGCGAACCTCTTCAGTTAATACAACATTTCACAATATCAAGTGATAATTATCAAAATGCCTGGGAAACCTTAAAGGCACGATATGCCAATGAAAGAAAAATCATTACCATGCATCTGGACAGAATATTTAAAGGAAATCATACTGGGAACCATCCATCATCAAATCATCTTAAGCAAATCATGGACGCAAATAAAGAAGGGTTTGCTTCTCTGAAAAGCATGGGCTTCGACACTTTCTCATGTGGACCAATCATTGTTCATCTTTTATTGAAAACATTAGATCCAGAAAGCAGGAACTTGTTTGAGCAAAGCATTGAACACCCAAACAAGATGCCCACTCAAGAAGCACTCTTTGAGTTTCTAACAAGACGATACCGAGCATTGGAAGTATTGTCGTCATCAAAGCAGAAGACACCAAGAGAGGAATTGAAATTTACAGCGCGCAACTGCCATATTGGAACAGCAACTGAATGCGCATTCTGCAAAGGTGAACATGCTGTTTACGTTTGCAATAAATTTTTGAGCTGGACCCCAAAAAAGCGTTATGAACAAGTGAAATCAGCAAAACTGTGTGTGAATTGCTTACGCCATGACAAACAGAGTGCATGCCTCAGCAAGAGACTGTGCAAACATTGTAATAAAAGGCATAATTCACTTTTGCACATGGAACATTTCGAAAAACGAAAACCTAATATAACTCAATCAGAGCAACCCCAAGTTAACCATGGCGATCATAACCAAAGCGTCCTCCTTGCCACAGCCATAATCATTGCTAAAAATAATAACGGGGAAAGCAGGCAAATAAGAGCCCTTATTGACCCAGGCTCACAAGCTACTTTGATCACAGAAGAAGTAGCTCAATCGCTTAGACTATCTAAAGAAAGAGTGTTTGTTAGTGGTTTAGGAGCAACAGATGCAGGAACTGCACGTAGTAAAGTAAATTTCTCCATATCATCAAGAGTAGCATCAAAATTCAAGATAGACGTACAAGCCCTTGTTCTACCAAAACTAACAAGATTGCTGCCAGCCGAGAAAACAATAACTTTAAAAGCCAAACAGTTTCAAGAGCTTACCCTTGCCGATCCAGGATATAATGCTCCAGGTACTATCGACATGATACTAGGTGCTGACATATATGGAGAAATAATCCTAGAAGTGCGAAAGGGCACAAAGGGTTTTCCAATAGCACAAAATTCTCATTTAGGGTGGCTCATAACAGGTCGAACATCTTCCCAGAAAGGCTATGGTGTCAGGGTAACTGGGATGGTAGTACAAACCTCCTTAGAAAAGCAGCTTCAAAAATTCTGGGAACTAGAAGAATTTCAAGACCGCAACTATCTAAAAGAGGAAGACCAGGAATGTGAGCAAATATACAGTGAAACTCACTTCAGAGATGATAATGGTAGATATGTGGTGAATATACCATTCAACATAAAATTGATGCAAAACCATAAACTAGGAGATTCTAAAAATAAGGCAATAGCCAGGCTACGTCAACTGGAACAGCAGTTTAGTAAAGATTTGAAATTAAAAGAAGAATACACAAAGTTTATGAAGGAGTTTTTAGACCTTGGACATATGGTTGAAGTGCCTCTAGCCAACAATACCATAAGTGATGTCTACTACATGTCGCACCACGCAGTTCATAAACCTGATAGCACGACAACAAAGCTACGGGTTGTGTTTGATGCATCGGCTAAAACTACAACAGGCGTGAGTTTAAACCAACTCATGCTGGTGGGGCCCAAGCTGCAAGAAGATTTAACAACAATCTTATTGCGATGGAGACGTCATAAGTACGTTTTCACAGCGGATATAGAGAAAATGTACCGCCAGATAAAGGTCAACAACTATCATCAGGATTATCAACGAATTTTGTGGCGAAACTCAGAAAGGGAACAGATAAAGGAATACAGACTCACCACTGTGACATATGGATCAGCATCGGCACCGTACTTAGCAGTCAAAACCCTTCAACAATTGGCCATTGATGAGCAACAAAGGTATCCAATTGGATCCGATATCCTTAAAAATGATTTTTATGTAGATGATCTGATGTCTGGAAGAAGCACGTTGATCGAATGCAAAGAAGCAAAGGCATAGCTCGTTCAACTTTTGAAAAAAGCAGGATTCAATCTCCGGAAATGGGCAACGAACAATATTAAGCTACAAGACAGAGAAGTTGATAATCAGGGGCACCGAGAAATTGAAATTAATAAAGAAGACACAATCAAGGCACTAGGTATACACTGCAGTTTTTCGTCTGATACACTTCAATTTAAAGTCAAGGAAGAACCAAATCAACAAACTTTAACGAAGCGTGCCACACTTTCGGAAATAGCTAAGTTGTACGACCCGTTGGGATGGTTGGCACCTGTCACTATTAGGGCAAAATTATTAATGCAAGAACTATGGAAGACCAACTTATCGAGGGATGAACCTTTAACTTCAGAGCTACAACAATCCTGGAATAGTCTCAGAAATAATTTGAACACTATTGAAGATATAAAAATCCCAAGATGGATGGGAACTAATAAGAAACACAAAATTGACTTACACGGGTTTTGTGACGCTTCAGAATTCGCTTACGCTGCAGTAGTGTACTCCAGAATATCTCTTCAAGATGGTTCATACCGAATAACATTATTGATGGCAAAGACAAAGGTCGCACCTATCAAAACAAAAATTACACTTCCAAAACTAGAATTGCGCGGAGCCCATTTGCTATCAAGGTTACTCTGGGAAACGCAACAGGTATTCCGGACACAATTGGGTGATGTTTTTGCCTGGACAGATTCGACGATTACCCTCGCATGGATTAAGCGATGTCCTTCTACGTTAAAAACATTTGTAGCTAATAGGGTATCGCAAATTCATGAAAAAATTGCAACAAAGCACTGGAGACACATTACATCGTCTGAAAATCCCGCTGACTGTGCCTCTAGAGGAATTGCACCAAACCAATTGAAGGATCACGCGTTATGGTGGACTGGCCCCGAATGGAGGGAGCCTTCATCCCATTGGCCGGCAGAAGTAGCTGTTGACGTTACAGTTCCTGAGGTAAAGATAACTATGACACTGTCGGTGTTTGAGGCCGCATGAATGTAGGAATGCTGACGTTTATAATATTAAAACCATGATTCGCGACCGTCGACAATCGAAGTATAATAATGCTGATGTAATAAAATCTATCAATGATTCATAATCGACGATAGTCGATTGTAATTAAATAACACCACGAGCTGTCCATTCGTTCGTTTGTTGACCCATAAAATCGGAGTTTGTTTACTTTCAGGTTTGTTTACTCTCATTGAATTACGAGGAGAACATTGTTGCATTCGTCATGAATGAATTTTGTGCTGACCTATATTGGGAAGCATAAAAGCCATAGTGACATGAGTAATGTTGTCTTTTAATGCAATGCATCCGCTAAAGTTATTAGCTTGTGTAATTGGGGCGCTCGTTGGATGGGTCTTGTTTACGTTGGCCCTGAAATTATGGACGTGGCACAAAATATTAAGTGCCATAGGCATTTGTAGCTGGAGGGATTAATGGGACAACGTTCGGACGGATGGGACATAAAGAACAAATATAAAAGAGGACTGACGATGGAATTGGGCACTCGAGAGTTCACCTTACAGATGGTCGGTGGTCGTGAATCGTATTTAACATTTTTGTGTATTAAATGTATTGTACCACTTTTTGTCTTAAATAAAATATTATAGTTCCTACATGGGGGCTCAACCGGGATTACCGGAAAATAAGTGAATTATAATATTTTGAAAGTTAAGTTGAAGAGTCAAGACGGTTAAGTCGAAAGTTAAGTTGAAGGATCAAAACGGTTAAATCGAAGTTTAAGTTGAAGAGTCAAGACGGTTAAGTCGAACGTTAAGTTGAAGAGTTAAGACGGTTAAGTCGAAGGTTAAGTCGAAGAGTTAAGACGGTGAAGTCGGTGAAGTTCAAAGGCTAAGTGAAGCCTTCCTGTGGATGGAAGATTGACAGTTCGACAGTTGCAGCAGTTCCTGAAGAAAAAGGGGCTATCATATAGGTACAACGTGAAGACCGATCTACTGGATCGCATCAAGGAAAAGTGTGGAAAAGAAGTCACCGTAGAGGACATACTAAGCGAAACAACAGAAGATATTAAAGAGTTGCCAGTAGCAGCAGAAGAGGAAACAGAGATTATGACAAACCATAATAACTTTGTCTTCCGCGACGTGGAGGAATCGCTGGAGCTATTCTCAGGAGAAGGAGGTAAAAGCTGCAGCAAATGGATAGAGGAGTTCGAGGCTATATCTACAGCCTATGAATGGAACGACATACAGAAGTATCTGTACGCTCGTAGGCTACTAAGAAGCGCGGCGAAGTTAGCTGTAGAAGCCACGGAGGGAATCACCAACTGGAACAAGTTGAAGGCCCACTTAACTAAAGAGTTCGGAAGAAAAATAAGTAGCATTGACTTGCATCGACAACTAGAAGCCCGAAAGAGACTACAATCAACAAGAGAGAGTCTACTGGAATACTTGTACGCGATGGTGCAAATACGAAACCAAGGGAGTATCGACGAATGTTCGTTGATAGATTACGTGATAAACGGAATCCCAGACACCGTAGGGAACAAAACCGTGCTATACGAGGCGTCAACAATCGAAGAACTAAAGTCCAAGCTGAAAGCGGACAAAAGCAAGGGTAGAAATCAGTCAACGTCTAAAGGAGCACCGACCGAGCACATTTGCGGATCATTATTCCATCTGGCACAGGGCTGTCCAGACAAAGGCAAGGGAATGCGATGTTTCAAGTGCAATCAGTTCGGTCACATATCACCAAATTGCACGGTTAAACGGATCGAATCTGACAGTTACATCATGATCGGTATAAACGGTGGGTTACACTATGCATTTGTCGACAACGGCAGCGACGTCTCGATCATCCACCGATCGATGCAAAGAAGTATTAAAGGTTCCAAAATCGAGCAACCCGGAATGATGCTGAAGGGATTCGGGGACCAACCACGGGAAACGCTAGGATCATGCCTGTTGGAAGTGCAAGCGGGAGATGAAAAACAGTGGGTGCGTTTCCAAGTGATACCAGAGACGTGGATGTCTGACAAAATTTTGTTAGGGAGAGATTTTTTGAGGAACGTGGATGTGCTTATCAGTAGAGGAAAGGTGGAAATTATCAAGAAGCAAGAAATGACAAAGACATTTTCGTTGGTGGAGAATGATATTTTTAAAATATCAACGGTTGATGAAAAGAGCAGTAAGGTTGTACACGTAGGTAATGAGAAGTTCAGGGACCGTGTAGAGGCCATCGTAGATGCATATGCACCCAGAAAGCCGGCAAAGTCATGCACACAGATGAATATAGTAATGATGGATGAAATACCAGTTTACCGAAAAGCAAGGAGATTAGCACCAGAAGAACCGAAGGTTGTACAGAATCAGATACAGGAATGGCTAGAGGAGGGAACAATACAGGAAAGTCGATCAGAATACGCCAGTCCCATCGTACTGGTTAAGAAAAAGGATAACAGTTACAGATTATGCGTGGACTACCGAGACTTGAACGCGAAGATGATTAAAGATAGATACCCGATGAATGCGATGGAAGAAGTGTTGGAGCAGTTGCACGATTCAAAGGTCTTCGTAACATTGGACCTTAAGAATGGGTTCTTTCACGTTGACGTTGCAGAAGCTAGTAGGAAATACACGTCATTCATAACACCAGACGGCCAGTACGAGTTCTGCAAAGTACCTTTTGGCCTATGTAACTCCCCGGCCGCATTCCAGAGGTTTATCAACCAAATCTTCCGGCACCTGGTACTGAAGCAATACTTGTTGGTGTATGTTGACGACATCGTCATCTTTGGAAAAGACGAGGAGGAAGTATTGGAGAAACTAGTAGTCGTACTCGAGGTAGCTGCGGAATTCGGGCTGAAAATAAAATGGGAAAAGTGCAACTTCCTCAGCAGGTCCATTGAGTTTCTGGGACACATAGTGGAGAATGGAAGCATCAAACCTTCAACGGAAAAGGTAAGAGCTGTGCAGAGATTCCCTACACCAAGCAGTGTGAAGCAGATCCAGAGTTTCCTGGGATTGACGGGATTCTTCCGGAAGTTCATCCCAGCCTACTCGCAAATCGCGAAGCCGCTTACTGATCTATTGTGCAAATCAGTGAAATTTGATATGGGCCAAGAACAAATTGCTGCAGTTGAGACACTGAAGGCGCATCTCTGCGAGGAACCAGTGTTGAAGTTATTTAACCCAGCGTTAACAACTAAACTACACACAGATGCGAGTATGATCGGATATGGTGGCAGCCTGCTGCAGAGGCGTGATGACGGTGAGTTCCATCCGACATTTTATTTAAGTTTTAAGACAGTAGCATCGGAGAAGAACTATACAAGTTACGAACTGGAGGTGTTAGCCATCATGAAATGCCTTAAGAAGCTGCGTGTGTATCTACTCGGAATCCAGTTTACGGTGGTAGCTGATTGCAAGGCGTTTCAAGCCACGATGACAAAGAAGGATTTGTGCCCGAGGGTGGCCCGATGGGCCATAATGCTGCAAGAATACTCAATGAAAGTCGTTCATCGAGCAGGGACTGCGATGAGACACGTGGACGCGTTGAGCAGGTATCCAGTAATGAGGATTGAAGATGGTCTCATATACAGGATAAAAGATAAAAGATGAGTATTGTCAACTTATTTTCAATATAATTGCAGCAACAGGCGCCTACAAAGATTATGAAGTGAGAGCTGGACTACTATATAAATTTGAAGAGGGCGCACACTTGTTAGTGGTACCAAAATCTATGCAGAGGGAGATCGTCAGGAGCACTCACGAGCAAGGACATATGAGTTTGCGGAAGGTCGAAGCGGTAATAAAGCAAGACTACCACATACCTAAGCTTAAGAAATGTATCGAGGAGGTCATCGCTAACTGTGTACCCTACATACTGATGGCAAAGAAGGGCGGACGAATGGAGGGATTTCTGCATCCGATCGAGAAAAGTGACGTCCCTCTCCACACATTCCATGTTGACCACTTAGGGCCACTACCATCCACGAATAAATTCTATAATTATCTCTTCGTAGTTGTAGACGCTTTCACAAAGTTCACCTGGCTGTATCCGGTCAAGACAACGAAATGCGAAGAAGTGATCAAGAAACTGTAAGCGCAGAGTGAGATATTTGGGAACCCAACTCGGTTAATTTCGGACAGAGGTGCTTTTAAGGACTACTGTGACCAAAGGAACGTTCAACACATAATGACAACTACCGGAGTACCACGCGGCAACGGCCAGGTTGAAAGGATGAATAGAATCATCATCGGTGTGCTGTCAAGGTTAACCGCAGAAGACCCAACCAAATGGTATCAGCATGTGAGCCAAGTGCAGAGAACTATAAATTCAACGGTTTCAAGGAGCACGAAGAGGAGCCCATTCCAGCTGATGTTCGGAACCATTATACGAACAAAAGAAGATCCGGATATGAAAAGTCTTCTGGAAGAAGCAGTGTTAGACGACTTCGAAACTACTAGAGACGAGATGCGAAAGAGGGCAAGAGAAGAAATACTGAAGGTCCAGATAGAGAATCAACGCAGTTATAACAAGAAGCGGAAAGAGGCTGGCAAGTATCAGGTTGGCGAACTGGTGGCTATAAAGCGAACACAATTTGGAACTGGATTGAAGCTATGCGCTGAATATTTGGGTCCCTACGAGGTGACCAAGGTGAAGCGGAATGAACGTTACGAAGTAAGAAAGGTGTCAAATGGCATTTTATTCCGCCTGCTGCCCCACACTTTAGCGGACTATGGGAAGCAGGTGTTAAGTCGGTGAAATATCATATGAAAAGAATAATTGGTGAAACAACGCTTACATTTGAGGAACTTTCAACGCTACTTACCCAAATAGAAGCATGCCTAAACTCTCGACCCCTTACCGTTGTAAGCAACGATATTGAAGATAAGCTGATACTCACTCCAGGTCACTTTTTAATTGGATCTGCGCTCAACGCCTTACCTGAACCAGTAATTGACCAAACACGTAGTTACGGCTCCCGGTGGATGTTAATCCAAAAAATGACTCACGACTTCTGGAAAGCTTGGTCGAATGACTATCTATCACAACTTCAGCAACGCTCCAAATGGAAACAGAAGGAGGTAAACTTAAGTGTCGGCGACGTAGTTCTCATTAAAGATGACCGACTGCCACCTACAAAACGGCTACTAGAAAGGGTGACGGAGCTACACCTAGGAAAAGATAAAAGGGTTCGAGCTGCAACAGTTCTGAGTAACGGCTCACACTACAAAAGACCGATTGCTAAACTATGCCCATTACCCAATAATGAACTAAATACAGCTGAAGAGAATGCAATACTTCAAACTCAAATTGCAACTAAAGATTTAACAAATTGCAATCAAATAAATACAGATACTCAAGGCCAGGGAAAGCGCTCTGGTAGACATAATATAACAACAAACAATCCTCTTTTTTTGATATGCTTAATAGGAGCATTTATCACCACAGCTATGTCTGATCAGAATATGAACCAAGTCCACGTCAATCAATTCGAAACTCAGCCTGGTATATTCTTTGAAGACGTTGGCCGCGCAAACATGATCGCCAGTACATGGAAAGCTATCGTGTTTTTCAATTTGACAAGCTACTGGTCCGAATTTTATACATACAAAGAATGCGTGAGGCGGATGAAAGACGTTTGCATTAGAAATATATCAGAAGGCTTTACAGTTCTTTGCGATAATACCTTGGCACAATTCGAACAACAATTGCAGCAGATAGAACTGAATAACGATGTGCTATTGCACGCAAACAACGTGCCATTAAGGAGTAAGCGATCACCATTCGACTTCATGGGAACTGTAGCAAATGAGCTCTTTGGAGTGCTGGATCAACGATTTGCTCAAAAATACGAGCAAACAATTGAAATGGTGCAAGGAAATGAAGAACACATATTACAGTTAATGAAGAATCAAACTACCATCATCGAATCAACAATCAATATACTCGTATTCAAGAAAGAACGAATGTCCAATCAAAAACAACAAGCCTTTCTGACTTCTCTTATAAATGACTTCAATAAACAACACGATAAGTTCAACTCATTTAAAATTTTGGTATCTACCGCAATGAATGCAATGTTAATGATGATCAACTACCAGAACACTCAAAACATAATGCTGGATATTGTACTATCAACACATAAGGGCAGAATGCATCCTCTTATACTTAGTGTAAACCAGCTGCAGAATGAATTGATAAGGATACATGACAACATCCCTCGCACATTAATGATACCGGGGGAACGACAACATGAACCGATTCTCCAACTCTATAAAGACCTTCATCCAAAGGGAAGAGTAACAGATGAAAACATTATTATTGAAATCACGATTCCCTTACTGTTCAGCGAGGAATTCAAGGTTTTCAATGTGTTACCAGTACCAACTTGGCATAACGGGAATTTCACGTACTTAGTACCATCATCAGAGTACCTATTAGTTAGTCTACAATTGGATCGATACTACCCTATGACAAAGCAAGAAATCAATTCCTGCAAGCAGAGGTCAGCTGGCATGTACTGGTGCAATTTAGTCCATCCAATTTATACACCTGGCTCCACCATTAGTGCATGCGAGATGAGCATACTTCAACACAACAACTTACTCTCAACAGCCTGTACTACCCATACAGTTCCTGCCAGAGCATATTGGGTAAAGATGCATCATCCTAATACCTGGATACAATGCCCTTTAAAAGAAGTGTAGACGTTATCTGTGACCAAGAAACGAAGCAGATCTCATTATTTGGCAGCGGAACCATAAGTCTGCAAGAAACCTACATGATACGTCAAGAAGGGATGATTATCATTGGGAAACGAATTCTGTCAAGTCGATTGCAAGCATCGTTTTTGCCAACAAGCAACATATCGCAGCAGCTGACGAATTTCACGCACATGAGGCAACAAGCTCCAGTTCTACGGCCAGACACATTTAAAGATATTGGCAAGGTAGAAAATGCTCTTGAAGTCCAACAAGGTCAGGAAAAATTGCGGCTGTTACTGAGGACACACAAGATCCAACATTACACCACCATCGGCTCTGTTACGACACTGCCCTTTATAGCTGCATTTATTTTCATAGTTATAAACATAAGAACGCGATTCTTCAAGAACAAACCAGGTAAAACCACAAGCACGCAGCTACATAGCATTGAACCCTCTACAACCCGAAAACTTGATGAATCAGACTTCTGAGTGACGTCCATTTAAGCCGGCCCCAGCATGTTGTGAATAATCACAACAACAAGCATCGAACAACAAACGACGAACAACGCACAAATTAAAACTCTGCATTTTTTTGAGAACTAAGCAGTGTATTCCAGCTTATTAAGCGCACAGCTTATTAAGTTACTTGCACATGCCACGTAACTGAACACCTAGTACGATTTGTTTCTTAGCCTGCTTAAGGTGTGTAAATAATGTAGAATAAGCAAAATTGTAGTATTTAAGGCAAAATTAATTTAAATAAAGTTCAGTTCGTTAAAATAGTTGTGCTGTTATTGACTTCCCCCCACCAGTGGTAAGGAGTCAGAATATTCTCAACTAAACACGCTTATTTTTATTAGAAAAATAATATTTAAATTTTCATATCAATCATATATGGTATATAATTATTAAGGACTGACCAGAATGTGAATCTGAAGCTTGGATCTGTATCTGATATCGAGCTGTCAAAAGTTGAATACATGAGTAGCCGTAAGTCCGCTTTCATACGTCGTGTAGGGTGTTGGGTTTGCAGAGCAATCGAATGAACGGGTTTTGAGAAAAGCGTTTCTTAATTACCGATGACTAGAGGTTTAAAAAAACGACCGTACTTAAACGTTATAAAATCAACAGTGTCCCTTTATTATTTTTCCTCTTAGGTTTTATACATATTTTCAATGGATAATAGCTGTTAGTAGTTGCTCATTTTGACATTTGGTAATAATAATTACATTTGATATTCTACTACATTATATTTAGGGGTTAACACTTTATTCGTTTATTATTTAAACATTGTATTAATCATTAGTGTTGATTAACTGCAACATACTCCGCCGCCGTGAAGCTATGCATATAGTTCGCAACTGGGACTTCATCATCAAACTTCCGACTCTATGACAACCCTGGTTTGTTTCTGTTGATGGATAAAACAAACAAGATTAGCAAATTTAATTGACATTGCAAAAGAGTGACAACCACAAAGACATAACACGTAAACAATGATTGCAGGATATGTCCATCATTCTCTGCTCTCTTTGCACTTATGTACATAGTATGTTGGCTAAATTTCATGCACTTGTTTCGTCGTTGTTTACGCTTATCCCCGTAATTCGTGATTTATCATATCTCCGTTGAAGGCAAAATTGGCAGTTTCATTGAAGGTTTTTTTGCGTGGTGTTGTGCGTGGTGAATTTATTTTTTTATTTTTTTTTTTTTTTGTTAATAAAACTACTTTAATATTATTGTTTTGGGGGAACCGCCATGATATTTATGCACAGGACATCAGGTAAGTGTTGCAATTTGTTGTTTGAATTATAATAAATAATAGGGTTTAGTATTTTTGGAATTATATTCACATGTGCCGTGTTTCATTTACTATTTTGTTGTTGTTATTGCATTCTATTTTTCGGTCTATTTCGCGATCGCAGCGGGGGTGTGTGTGTGTGTACAATAGGCGATCGATTTCGCCGAAACAATTGATTATTCATATGAAAATCTGTCCAAATTGCGATGTGATTGTTTACATTATGTGATTATTTTTAACACATTTCTAGGGAAGACGAGTTGATGTTATTTTTAAGGCTTATATATTTGTGTTGATAGGTGATATTTGATCAGCCTATTTTATACTTGTTGGATTTAGTCCGGATGTGAATCTGTTGTGTTGCTGTGTTTTATGAATTGACTTTTCTGGATGGTGTGCTATTTAGTTGAAATGCTGATTTTGTTGTAACTGTCGAATTTATGAATTGTGTGCAGAAGAGCTGATGATTTCGTTGAGGGTTAAGTGGACTGCATGTTAATTATTTCTGTGTTGTGTAGTGTGTGCTTGGATATGACTCAAAGACTTGTTGTGTCTGCTGTTGCGTTCCTAGTTGGAAGTGGGCATAGCTTGGCAATAGATCTCTTCAGTTTGCTGGTTTCCGTTTTCAGGGTGGCTACTCGAACCAAATTATCTGGACCTGGGTGAAGTTCGATGACTCGGGCTAGGCTCCACTTCAATGGGGGTAGTCGCTCATCCTTTACCAAGACCAAGTCTCCTTTTGCTATTTGTTGTCGTCTGATTTCTATCCATTTTGGTCGTTGTTGAAGTCGTGAAAGATACTCCGTGCTCCACCGTTTCCAAAACGACTGCATCAGTGTTTGAACACGCTTCCAACGGTCTAAGTGTGTGATCTTTTCAAGGGTGTATTCGGGTTGTGGTGGTGCAGTAAGTGGTGCTCCAATCAGAAAGTGACCTGGCGTGAGTGGTTGCAAATCGTTGATGTCGTCCGATTGAGGGCACAATGGTCGTGAGTTCAAACACGCTTCGATTTGAATAAGAAGTGTATTGAGCTCCTCAAACGTCATCAATTGGTTACCGGCAACACGCTTTAAATGGAATTTTATGGATTTCACACCCGCTTCCCACAGACCTCCAAAATGCGGGGAAGCTGGTGGAATGAAATTCCATGTTGTGCCATCGTTTGCCAGTGTCTCTGCCACGTCTCTCCAATTCAGTTGGGCTTCACGTAAAAGCCTTTGTAGTTCGCCGCTTGCTCCTAGAAAGTTCCTTCCGCAGTCACTATACAGTTGGTGACAGAGTCCTCGCCGCGAAACGAATCGCCGGAATGCAGCTAGAAAAGCTTGCGTGGTCATGTCGCTTACCAATTCTATGTGAACTGCCTTTGTCACCATACATACAAATATCGCGAAGTATCCCTTGAGCAGTTTTGCATTGCGGCCTCTCCAGGTCTTTACGTCTATGGGTCCTGCATAGTCTACTCCGGACGATGAAAATGGTCTGCCTATAGTTGTTCGCGCCGCTGGGAGATTGCCCATTAGTTGCACCATGGGTTTTGCTCTAAAACGATAGCAAATAGTGCATCGGAAAATATATCGCTTGACCGCGCTCTTTATGTTTAAGATCCAAACCCGCTGCCTCACATATGCGATGACTTTCTGGATCCCTCCGTGGTAGGTCTTCTCGTGTGCATCTCGGATGATCAGTTTCGAAAGTGTGTAGTCGGGTTTCAGCAATATGGGATGTTTTTGGTCATATGTTAAGTTTGAATTTTCCAACCTTCCGCCAACTCTGAGAACCCCTTTTTCGTCCTTAAACGGGTTGAGTGCCTTAAATCCTTTTAATGATTTGTGTTGTTTGCTGCTTACTGCTGCATCATTTGGAAACATCTTGTGTTGTGCTGCGCTCACAATTCTAATGAATGCAGCATCTAATTCGGTGGGTGTAAGAACATCTTTAAACTGTCGGTGAGTCATCGATTCTCCTCCTGGAAGAAATCGCATACAGTACGCAACAACTCGAATAGCCTGAGACAGTGATGAGTATTTTGCCAATAACTCTTCGACAAAACTACCGTCCGTAACCTGATGATGTGCCACTATCGATCGAGCTTCGTGTTCTGTCTCTAAACACGACGGTTGTTCAGGACATAGTATGCTCCAACCGTTGCTTAAAAACTCCGGTCCATGCCACCATAATTTGTGGTTGATGATCGCGGATGGAAGCATACCTCGAGATGCCATGTCGGCTGGATTCAGTTCCGTGGGAATGTGTCTCCAACTATCTCCATCGATGAGTTTTTGTATTTGAGACACTCTGTTCCCGATAAATGTTTTCCATTTCGAAGGTGTTGCCTTGATCCAGCACAGCGCAATCATAGAGTCAGTCCATGCCCATACCGATTCTGCCTCTATCTTCAGGACTCGTGCTGTTTCTCCCAATAATTTTGCCAAGAGAACTGCTCCGCATAGCTCCAACCTAGGCAACGTGATTGATTGTAGCGGTGCTACCTTTGTTTTTGAGCATAGAAGGTGCATGTGGACTGTGTTTGTGTTGTCTAAGGTGCGTAAATATATTGCTGCTCCATATGCCTTCTCTGACGCGTCGCAAAATCCGTGTAGTTCTATCCTACTGGCTTTTGTTGTGTGGATCCAACGTGGAATTTGGATCTTGTTAAGAGAGCCAAGATCTTCGCGAAACATCATCCATTCACGCCTTAGTTCTGGTGGAATTGATATATCCCAATCCAGCCCTCGCTTCCACAACTGCTGCATCATTAATTTGGCTTTTACGATACATGGCGCAACCCAGCCCATAGGATCGTAAAGCCTTGCAATTGACGATAGCATTGATCTTTTTGTGGGCTCCTCATCGTTGAATGGCGCTACCTGGAATGAGAAAACATCTGCCTTTGGAAGCCACCGTATTCCCAGAGTTTTGGAAGTTGATGCCTCATCGAATGGAATGTCATAATCTATTCCACATTGTTCAGCTGGGATCTGCTCCAATACTTCCTCCGTGTTGCTTACATGTTTACGCAGGTTGAATCCTCCCGACGCCAACAGACCTTTAACATCCCTTAATTTGTCTTGAGCTTCTTGAATGCTGTCGGCTCCGGATATAACATCGTCAACATATGTTTCTTCTCTGATGACGGATGCGGCCAATGGAAATCTTGTACCTTCGTCTTCAGCAAGCTTCAGTAGCACTTTGATCGACAGATATGGTGCAGACGCTGTTCCAAAAGTTACTGTCTCCAATCGAAATATTTGAATATCCTGACTTGGATTATCTCTCCACAGAATCAATTGGTAATCTGCATCTGGGGTGTCTACACGGATCTGGCGATACATCTTCTCCACGTCGCCTGTAAATGTAAAACGATATTTTCGCCATTTTAAAACAATATCTAAAATATTTGTTTGTTTTTTGGGTCCAACCATCAACTTATCATTTAAGGAAGAGCCACAAGAAGGGGTGAACGTTGCATCGAACACGACACGCAATTTCGTTGTCGTGCTGGATTCCTTAACGATGGCGTGATGGGGAATGAAAAAATGAAAAGGTGAGTACAAAACCTCGTAATCATTACCAATTGGTCTCATATGACCTAATTCTAGGTACTCGGACATACATTTAGCATACTCCTTTTGTTGTGTGGGGTTTTGTTGGAGCCTTTTTTCCAACTGCATAAAGCGCCTCAATGCGCCATGACGACTCGGACCCATCGCGGGATACCTCCCGTCCTTAAATGGTAAGCACACCTGATATCGACCATCCGCTAGGCGTTTAGTGTTCCTTTCGAAATGAGATTCACAAACCTTGTCCTCTTCCGATTCGAATGCCTCGAATGGTTCTTCTTCAACCTCCCAAAATTTTCGTAGAATTGTGTCGAGATGGACCTGACTTACGAAGCTTTGAACCGACCTTGCAGGCTCCGGCTCCACCTTTCCAAGCAAAATCCATCCCAGTTGGGTTCTTTGCGCAATGGGGCCAGCTGAGTCAGCATCCTTGATGACTTCTCCAAGTATGATGTTGGCATAAACTTCACTTCCTAAAAGCATATCGACTTGAGCTGGTGTGTTGAACGATGGGTCAGCTAACTCCAGCCCCTCCAAATAGGGCCATTTATTCAGATGTATTTTCTGGGCCGGGAGAAGCCCAGTTAGGGATTTAAAAATGAATGCTCGCATTCTACCTGTAAAGGTTGACGTCAGCGACTCGAACTCCAAGTCGACGACCTTGTTTGTCGTTCCACTGCTGACCAACCCCAACCCATTTACCTGAATAAATGTTCGCTTGGCCTTTAAGTTTAGAAGTTGCACTGCCGATTCAGTGATAAATGAAGCTTCTGATCCAGGGTCGATCAAAGCTCTCAACATGATGCTGCTTCCTAAAGCTGTCTTCACCTTTATCATTGCTGTAGCTAGCAATGTTTGTGCATTAGTGTTGACGAAAAAGTTTCTGGCCTGAGAGCTTCCTGAAGGGTCATCGTGTTGCCGTGGGTGAAAGACGCTTGAATTTGGGTTGAATGCTGTTTGACTACCCGCATTCTGTGTGAAAGGCTGCTGATTACTATTGTTTGATAGAGATTGTCGTTGCGAGGAAGGGGATGATGAACGTATACTAGGGCTGTGAGAATTATCGTGCAAAAGGGTATGATGACGCTGCCTACAAAAATAACAAGACTTAGCACTGGGACACCTTTTCTTGAAATGGCTGTATGCAAGACAATTCTCACATACTTTCACATCCCGAATTACTTGCTTTCGTTCACCTATTGTCATCTGAAGGAATTTTTGACATTCCCTTAGCGCATGTTGTCCCTTCTTACATAACTTACAGCTACTTCGCCGCCTCTGTTCCTGTTGTGCAAAGAAAGCATTCTGTACCCCTGGCCTATTCCCAAATTTTTTCTCGCCACATTTCTGTTCAACAGCCTCTAGGGTCCTAAACCTACACTCAAGAAACTCTACAAAATCTTTCCATGGAGGCAAATCTTTACTGACTCCCAATTTTTGTTCCCATAGCTGTTTAGATGCATCGGACATTTTCTGTAGGACGACAAAGATTAAAATTGCGTCCCATTGATCTACCGGTAACCCCAAATTTCTCAACGAGTGGATAACCTCTTGGGACGTATCTAGAAGGCGCTTTACTTGTGCCGCCGAATCAGTATTGATTGCCTTTTGGTCGAACAGCAACCTTAGTTGAATTTCGACCAACACTCGTTTGTGATCGTAGCGCTCCACCAGGAGATCCCAAGCACGAGCATAGTTCCCTTTGTCGATGGCCAAGTGCTGCAACAACCGGTCTGCTTCACCGCTGATGCTCGACTTAAGATAGTGGAGTTTTTGGACATCGGACAACGAGGTGTTTGTATGGATTAGCGCTACAAAAAGATCATGGAATGATCTCCACGAAGTATAGCTACCTGAGAAAGCGGGAAGATTGATTGTTGGAAGTCGTAAACTACTTGAGGTGGCGTCCTTTTCACTTTTGTCGGACGTTTCACTGCTCGCAATGGATGATACGGTGGTTCGCAGAAGCTTGTTCAAAGCGTCTCGGACATCAGCCTTGTATTCCGCGTAGATTTCCCGTATTTTATCGTACACATCCGTGAAGTTTTCCGTTTTGAGTTCGGCTTCCACTTTTCCTTCTCCCACGATCCCTTCGTGATAATGGTTGGCTTTGGCTATCTGCTCATTTAGCATTTCCAGTCGGGTTTCCAAATAGGTTACCCTCTTGAGTTGGCCCTTGTTTGCCTTTGAGAAATTTTCCCAATCTTTGGACATACGTTCTAGTATATCTAGTTGCAGTTGCCCAAACATTTTTTTTTGATACAAATGTGACACACAAAGTAAATGAAATTGGAACGGACTTACTCAGCTTTATGTATGAATACTTATTCTGGGCTTCAGGGGATTTTGATGTGTTGCTCCGCTGGACAATTTGATGGGGTTGTACACAGTTTTTAAGACACACAGTAAACCTTTTGTTCAATGTTTTATTGAATGTTTTGTAAAATTATCAATTGTTTTAATTGTCACTTTTGCACATATGTTATGTATGTATAGTATGTATGTTTTTTTTTGATTGTCACTGATTATTGAAACGATGATTTGCTTTTCCTCGGTGTTGGGACTCGATTCTTAACAAAAATCCGGTTCGTTAGGACCAAAATGTAGGGTGTTGGGTTTGCAGAGCAATCGAATGAACGGGTTTTGAGAAAAGCGTTTCTTAATTACCGATGACTAGAGGTTTAAAAAAACGACCGTACTTAAACGTTATAAAATCAACAGTGTCCCTTTATTATTTTTCCTCTTAGGTTTTATACATATTTTCAATGGATAATAGCTGTTAGTAGTTGCTCATTTTGACATTTGGTAATAATAATTACATTTGATATTCTACTACATTATATTTAGGGGTTAACACTTTATTCGTTTATTATTTAAACATTGTATTAATCATTAGTGTTGATTAACTGCAACACGTCGCAAGTGTGTAATGCGCATGTTCTGGTTATTTTCTTTTGAATTCTCATTCAGTGATGCGCGCAACTCTTCATGAAGACTTTCCCCTTCTTTGAGTTTGCATGTCATTTGACAGTTCTCTTTCATTTCATCTTTGTCGCTCAGTCTTTCATAATTGAAAATGAGCCCCCTTGTTAATTCTTTGGTCCATTTCAGTTCATCCGCCATACTGAAGTGTTGTGCTCGTAACACAGCGAAAGAAGTAATGAAGCAAATGCGAAAAAGAAAGAAGAAGGAGAAAAAGAAATGCCAAAAACTTGCAATGTCCGCTTTCATACGTCGCAAGTGTGTAATGCGCATGTTCTGGTTATTTTCTTTTGAATTGTCATTCAGTGATGCGCGCAACTCCACATGAAGACTTTCCCCTTCTTTGAGTTTGCATGTTATTTGACAGTTCTCTTTCATTTCATCTTTGGCGCTCAGTCTTTCATAATTGAAAATGAGCCCCCTTGTTAATTCTTTGGTCCATTTCAGTTCATCCGCCATACTGAAATGTTGTGCTCGTAACACAGCGAAAGAAGTAATGAAGCAAATGCGAAAAAGAAAGAAGAAGGAGAAAAAGAAATGTCAAAAACTTGCAATGAAATTGCTACCCACATGCAGTGGGAATTTGGTTAGTTGGGTATTTTTTGTTTCATTATTTCTCTCTTTTGCACTCATTTGAATCTTTCGAAACTTGCGACGTATGAAAGCGGACAATGAAATTGCTACCCACATGCAGTGGGAATTTGGTTAATTGGGTATTTTTTGTTTCATTATTTCTCTCTTTTGCACTCATTTGAATCTTTCGAAACTTGCGACGTGTGAAAGCGGACCAAGCGCCAACACAATGCGTATCTGTGTGAATCTGTATCTCGAAGATGAAAAGCACCCAACTTCGAGATACAGATTCGAGATTGACGTGTACTTGCGTTTGACAGCGATTAAAGATTCATGCTTCAGATTCACATTCTGCTCAGCCCTTGAATCTTGAATCGCTGTCAAACGCAGATACACGTCAATCTCGAATCTGTATCTCAAAGTTGGGTGCTTTTCAACTTCGAGATGCAGATTTATACAGATACGCATTGTGTTGGCGTTTACAGATATACATGTATACATATATCAGATACAGAATCAAGATTCAGATTCACATTCAAATTCTGGTCAGCCATTTAGAATTTTATTAGTAAAGTACTAAATTTTGCTTCTGAAAAAGTGTGAAGAGTATCAATGGAACAGTGTTGTGTAATTTTTTTCACACCGAAGTGCAAAAAGAAGCCTTTTGTTGCCCAGTGGAAAATGCGATTCATTCTGACATAGAATTAAGTAGAACAATTTTGTTTCTGAAATGAAATACCGAAGCGAATCTTGCTTGTGAGAAAGTGATAAGAGTGTCAATGGAAAACGCAATTAATTTATATTACCCCAAATTGGTTTTTTATAACTGTCAATTTTGACATAAGGATATTAACTCTTTCGTCGACTAGTAACTATTGGAACGGAACCTCCATTCGTCTAATGAGATTTAACTGTTTTAGGCATAAGAGTTGAACCCTTGGAAAAACTTGCTTGAATTACCATGTAAACGTAAGAATTGTTGAAACATCAGAGTCATCAGCCACCGCATTTTAGGCATTTACTTTGCCGTCATCATCGTTTTCGTTTTCTCTGATTAGCTTCGCACACTGAACTTTCGGTCCGAAAAAAAAATTGCTTCCGTTGATTTAATTACCACGGTAGTTTGTTGGTTTATTTTTATAATCATTTTAATCAAGCTAATCAAAGCTTCGTAGTTTCTGTACCAAAAAATAAAAAGGAAAAAATGTTGCTTCGCTCACTTACATAATGACGTAGATCGAAACTTAAAAAGTAACTTTTTAGTTCGATAAGACTGTATGGCACAGCGTCGTCGGTGGAAAAATCAATAAACCAATTTTATGTACAGAACACACAAACTGCATATTTCCCAAAAAATTTTCTCGCAACGAGACAACAGACCTTCGTTTTTTTCATGTGAAATTACGTGATTCAAAAAAAAAAATATTGTTCGAAATATTTTCAGTGTCAGTTAAAGTTAAATGCGTTCGTGTGTTTTTTTATAGATTTATGTGAATAGAGAAAGCCCCGTTTATACAGAGTGTGGTTGAAGATCGAACGGACTTTGGGTCTTATATATTGTTGGGTGAAAAAAAAGAAAAAAAAAACCCTTGAGAATTTGTCCCTTTTGCCGCTTTAAGTAACGTGTTTTTCGTTTGTCAGTGTGAGAATTGTTTTATATTTAATAAAAATTCTCTGACGCTTTGTGCATTGGAGCAATAATAAATAAAGAATTTTTGTGTAAAAAATGGATAAATCATCAGGTAAAAGTGATTCCCGTGATGTGACCCTTGGGTGTGGCCCATCATCTTCTACAACGTCGCTTTCCACCGCGCTATCTCCATCATCCTCGCCAACCGCAGCCACATCTTCATCATCATCAACTTCAACTGGAGCGGCATTACAACAAGGACAAACACCAGCAAATTCGAGAACTATTCCGCCACCACCCCCGCCGCCGATAACGCTAAACATAACGACGACAACTGGTGGAAGTTTTACAGTTGTAGCTGAAGTGTCTAACTCTGTAGAGAACCTCAAGAAGATAATAGCTAAAAAATTAAAAGTAGCTAAGGATCGTATTTGCCTACTCCACCGCGAAAAGTAAGTAAACGTATTATTAATTACCTACGCTTGCTAATTACCAACCATTTTGATCTGTCTAGAATGCGGAACATCATATACCTCTTGTGAATGGCAAGATTATTTTTATCACTCATTCACCCGCACCCTCACTTACCAAATTAATCTATTTTTCTGCAATTAATAATTTATTTTTTCCATTTAGTATTCGTTTTTTTTTCTTTTATTCGAAGCATCTACCGAAGTTAATGTTATTGGAAATTCCTTCAATAGATTATTGGGAAATATAATATTCTGCTATATGAATATGAAGTCACAGATTCCTAAATCATTTGTGGTAATTACAGATACAAAAAAGAAAAAAAAATAAGTTGAGTAATTAGGTACAAAGCTAAAATTGAAAATAAAACACAGATAAGCGGCCATTTTATTTACTCGCCCATCTACAGCTGATTTGTTCGTATGTATGTTTAGAAACTGGAGATATGTGGAAAGCATCAAAGAACTAGAAGTCGGCTATCTGTTTTTTTTGTTTTATGGCCTGGCGCTAATTATGTTACTAGATGTTTTTTTTTGGATTTTAATTTCGTAATACATACTGAAATTTTATAAAAGAGTACCTGCTGTATTTATTTAAAAAAGATTTTAATGCCCGCGGTCACCCAGATTATAAAGATTTTATTCTGAATTCTGTCTAACTACAAGAAATTGTAAAATTAATTTCACATTCAGAACAACTGACCCTAAATAAAGGCTTTATAGGCAAAAGTTGGTCTGTTCGCGTATCTTCCTAAACTACAACAAAACCACATTCATTTTTTTGACAGTTTTGGGTTGTTTTTCGTAGATTTTGCACGCAAAGAGACGTAGTGTGCAAACAATCCCGGTAGCACTACCAGATTCAGAATTTTACATTTTAAGCTGAAAGGAATTATCCAAACAGAACAATTGAAAAGTTTTAAGCGTTTTATGTAATTATCGAATGAAAATTTACAGTGTAAATTTAAATTATCAGATAAATTTATATTTAATAAGGGTATCGCTTTCCCTATTTAAGGGTATGGAAGTAGGTATATAATTGATTATCCCTTTGACATCTAAATGTTGTGATTAATAAAACGTAAAAAATCTAATTTTAAACTTGTGTATACAGGCATTTAAACGCGCTACTAAATATGCGATATAAAGATAAAAATACGATTTATAAAGAATATTATTAAAACTACCTTCTTTATAAGAATACCATTAATATCCTGGCACAAATTCTCTATTTTTCATAAATTTTCTAATTCATACTCTTCATATTTTGACTTGAAATAATAGTTAAATTACTTTTGCGTTAACAAGAGCAGGTACGAGTAATAACATATTGTAGTAAGTAAAGATTTTTTTTATTGGCAGATCTGCTAGTGACTTTCGACCTTTGCTGTAATTTTGGACAGTTCTTTGACACTGATTTGAATTTGATTTTGAATGTTTCGACAAATCATCATAGACTTATGGCTTTTTCGATTGGGCGGGTAGAATGCTTCTTTTTGTACTCCGGACATATTGTCACTTTTTCAGAAACAACATTTTGCTTCTGGTTTTCATTTTCATTTCCCCCTATATTTTTAGAGAAATTTCAAATGCATCTAGCCCAACCTCTTGCAGCTCTCTTTCAGCTTTCTATCACCCAGGGATTATTTCCATCCACCTGGAAAAGGTCGTTTATTATTCCCCTACATAAAAAAGGTAGAAAAGACGATATTTCCAACTATCGACCAATTGCTAAGTTGTCCTGCATACCTAAGCTTTTTGAGAGCATTATCTATGACATAATGCTTTTCCATTGTAAATCTATTGTTTCCCTAAACCAGCACGGATTTTTCAAAGGCAGATCTACGACCACCAACTTAACGGAATTCGTATCAAGCACTTTATGTGCACTGGAATCTGGAAATGAAGTTGATGTGATTGGCACCGATTTCAGCAAACCCTTTGATAGAATTGCTCATGATATAATCCTTCTAAAATTAAAGGCTCTTGGTTTCCAGATAAACTTTATAACTTGGGTTCAATCCTATTTAAATGAACGACTTTACTATGTTCTATTTAGGTCCATGGTTTCTGACCCAATTAAAGCCTCCTCTGGTGTCCCCCAAGGCAGCCACCTGGGTCCCTTATTATTTATTCTGACCATTAATGATGTTGCTTGTATCATTAAAAATTTATACATATCTGTTTACGCAGATGATATGAAAATATTTAGATATATATCATCTTCCTCAGACAGCCTACTTCTGCAGCAAGATCTAGACAGGTTTTGTACTTGGTGTCAGAAGAATTTTCTTGAGCTTAACGTCAATAAGTGTCAGGCTATAACTTATACCCGTAAAACCTCGTTGCTATCTAATCTTTAATCTGCCTGTTCCCTTAGTGAATGAGTTGCGTGATTTAGGTGTTATCTGCGACAAGGAACTCAATTTCCGTTCTCACATTGATATTATAATAAAAAAAAAAGCCAACTCTGCCCTTGGTTTTATCAAGCGCTGGTCTAAGGAGTTTTCCAATCCTTATGTTACCAAATATTTTTACATAACATTTGTTAGGCCTCTTCTTGAATATGCCAGCCAAGTTTGGTCACCCTACTACAGAACTCACATCCTCCGGATAGAAGCTGTTCAACGCAGGTTTTTACGGTTTGCTTTACGTGGTCTTCCCTGGGATGATAACCAAAACTTACCACCTTACACTGACCGGCTGAAACTTATAAATTTACAACCCCTTTCTATACGCCGAAAAGTTGCCGACATTCTCTTTATTCATCAAATTTTAGTTGGTAATATCGATTGTCCTTCCTTACTTCAAATTATTTCTTTTAACACCAATCAATCTTCACAGAACGAATTACGGACACCTGGAGCCAATGTCTAGGATGCTTCGCGAAGTTAACGATATTCTGCCTCTCTTCGACTACCATCTCAGCAAACTCTCCTCAAGAACATACTTATTTCCACCTATGCCTCACGTCCTAACTTTCTTTAACCGCTCCCACCCTTTAGTTTTTAAGTGAAAATGTTAGTTTTAAGTATATATTTGCTTGCAATAAGCTTAATAAATCTGCCCGGGATTGACCCGGGCCGCAAAATCAAAATCAAATCACATAAATATATATAAACGTCAAATAGTATTGTGTCGGAAGAAGTTTTCATTTCAGGAGCAAAATTTATCTTCTTTATTTTTATGTCAGAATGTACTAACACATGAAAACATAAACGGCAAATAGTTTGTGGCAAACTAGATTTTTGTTTCCGAGCAATCAATTGTGCTTGGCATCAAAGTCAAAATTAAAGTTTCTATTGTACTCGTACAATCAGATCGATTTGCACGTAAAGTTGACCATGTATGGATGTGTAATGTGGATGAGGGTTTTATGTAAAGTGGGAGAGAAATTGACATTGATGACAATTCATGCATATTTACAGACAGGGTCATACGGATAGAGATGATCAGCGGAAAGCGGGTTTTCGATACAGAAGAAAGTCGATTATCGGATCGCGGCTGCGCCGGATAAACAAGACGCCGGTTAATCGAGTCAGAACAAATTCCTGTATTTTTTCATTTATTTTATGTTCAAAAGTCAGTTGGGACAGGTTTTGAACATACATTTGAGAAGAAGTTACATACTAATAATGCGTTTTTATTGTAAACATAGCTACAATAATTTATTTAAATATGTATGTACTACCAAAATTGTGTTTGGTAAAAAAAATATTGATTCCCGGAAAGTGTGCCGGATAACTGAGGTGCCGGTTAATCGAGTGCCGGATAATCGAAGTTCTACTGTATCTGCAAAGTGTGCCATCTATGTTAGTTCATCTATGCACTCGAGTGAAACTATAATAGTAGGGATGTGTCAGAGTAATAGTTTTTTTCCGACAGGCCAACTAGCAGCATATTCGCAGGCAAAATTCGTCTGCTATTAAAGTTACTAGTAGGCTACCAATTCGTTCTTTCGTGTACAGATACACTAACGTATGTAAACCTTACTAGTTTAACTAGCATGTCTAAATCGTAATTTAGTCAACTAGCATGTCAATTCATTTTGTAAATGTCAAAGATGACAAACATTCCAAATATTGGAAAACCAAAACCCGATTTCCAATGAACGCCTGGTTCAACGAAAAATTGGTGTTTTGTGTTGTTATATTTTGACACTTATTCTCCTCCCCATTTCAATTGCACAGCTGATGTCATTTTCGACTGGGCTCTCAGAAGACCTTTTTGTTGTGTACTCCGATTTTTATTTAAATTGAACACTAAGAACTTCTTCGGACTTTTATATTTTCAATATATTTGCTTGCCAATCAATTTGAACACTCAGAATAATAAATTGGCCAAACACAGCCGATTGCACGAAACAAGAAATCTAGTTTGACACAATATACTATGTATTTGGGTTTATGTATATATGCGTTAGTACATTTTGACATAAAGTCGAGGAGAGAAATTTGGATTCTCAAATGAAAACGAGAAGCGAGATTTTCATTCTGAAAAAATAAAGGGAAATGGTGTGACGTCAGTTTTCTTCTTCCGAACGCGAAGAAAAGCCGAATGAAAACCGAAAAAAACGACATGAAATTATTTTTTCAGTTTAGCGCGAAGTTGCCATACAAACGATTTTTTTTTAAACTAAAATCTGATACTCTGTTCGCTCTTGTAAACGTGGTGTTCTGGAAAATTTATTTTATTTTATTTTCGTCTTCCTATTTATATTTAAGATAAGTGTTTTTAAAGGACAAATATTTTATCAATATATGGGAACTAGTCGCTGTTGCTATTTACACACATCTTGCTTTTTATAAAATCTGGCAAACTTTTATGTTCATGTATGAACGCGCTCTTTTTTTAAAGGAAGAAAATATTATACTTATTAACAGCTATCAAATAAAAATAATATTTTGTAGCTTACATTTCACTACATGTAAGCAGAACATTATGATTCTTTAATAGTCACTATAACTTGCAAACATTTAAAACCAACGCACATAGGTATCTCTCTCTTTTTCCTACCTAACTTCTCTTCGCCCGCGCTATGTGCAAACATCTTAAGGAAACATTAAATCCGTTGCGTGCGCGCCAATTATTCTAATGTGGCAACATGGACGCCTGGCCATCGTCAACAGTCGTACCAACCTTCATGAATGAAAATGTATATACAGGGTGCTCCATTTTAGCAGTATAATCCTTTAAGGGCATATTCCCGAAGTTCCGCCGAACACTCCATTCCAAGTTGCAGCCCATCAAAGTGAGTGACCTCTAATTTGGAGGTGTAACCACTTCAAACGCTATAATTTCTAAACTGGTACAGGTACAAAAATAGTTTGGGACATTTTGGAAAGGTAATTTAGTAATGCATTCAAATTTTATATGCTTTGGGTACATCTGTGCAGCAACAAAAAATTTGTGGCTCAATAAACTCAAAATTATGAAAATTTTTTACTTAAAATGTATTTTTCTTAAAATTTTTACTTAATAAATTTTCTGAAATTTTATGTAATTTGTATCCTTGCAAAACTTCCTAAAAATTAAAAAAGGAATATAATGGATTAGAAGTAACAGCAGAGATCGTTAATGAAAATTAAAAAGAGTGTTAGGGACAGAACGGAGCCCTCGGGCACACCAGCATTTATTTTGTGAATATCATACTTGAAACCGTCCAAGGCAACTTGAATTGAACGTTCCGAAGGGTAGTTTCTAATCTACTGAGGAAGAGAGTCGTCGATCCAAAATGCACGCATTTTCGACAAAAGAGCCTGATACCAAACTCTGTCCAATGCCTTACAAATAGCAAGTGCAACTATCTTACTTTCGCCAGATTGATGTACGCTTTGGTTCCACTTTTCGGTGAGACATGCCATCAAATCACCAGTGGACCTGTTGCTACGAAAACCATATTGTCGATCATTGAGAAGTTTTCGTATTTCGAGATATTTCATGAGCTGACGATTTATCAGCGATTCCATGACCTTGGAAAGAAGGCACGTAAGTGCAATGGGTATGTAGGAGGAGGGAGAAGATGATTCGCCTTTTTTAGAAATGGTCCAGACGTTTTTCAACTGCTCGGGAAGTGTCCTATAGAATAGGATTGATGAAAAAGTTTACGCAGTGGTTTTGCTAGCCATGTATGGAACTGTCTTCGTGTCGTAGGGGTAGAGTGTGTCCAATCCATTACCAATTTTTCCTCCGGATAATAATGTCTGTAGGTTGTTGCCCTGTTCTCTGATAAAGCTGTGCATAAGAGATACGATTGGGCAAAAAAAAAAAGCTCAAGATGATTCTTGGACATCTATGTAAGAAGGTTTGCAGCATGTTAGTGGTGTCCACCTTCCAAGAACTGCACCTATAAAGCAGTACTGAATCTACGTTGGAGCGGAATGGTCGCAGCTTCGTTCTTAAGCGGAAAACATTGCTTTTCCAGGCAGCGATTCTGCTGCACACATCCAGTTCAGTGCCACCCCGGTTAGTTGAGACAACACTTCCTAAGTATATAAAGTTATCAAAGTTCTCGATCAATAATCTATATGTAATACGGCTAATGTCAATTTCCCATTTTACTCAAAAAACATCATCCTCATTACATACATAGTGTGCTCTACGTTCAAATCGCTTTCATTCTAACAAATTTACTTGTAAATTGCTCTCTTTCTAGCATATTCTGGCAGGTTATAGATACGTAAAATATGTTGGCAATTCACTTACAATGTGTCTGCATAAGGGTTAAAGGTTTGTAAAAGTATAGGGTTGTACCACATGAAATATCCGATTTTCGCTCAGTCGGAAATAATTCAATTCAATTCAAGTATACACTAGACAGCAAATAAACCGGGCCACCCGCTACGTTCGAACTCCGATTCGATTTCCTTTAAAAGTATAAAACATACAACTAAAAAAGTGGAATGGAAATTCATTGAGATTATTAAATTTATTTAGTGCTTATTTAAGATTATACAGAAAGGAGTCGTTTTCCAGTTTTGTTAATTGAAGTAATCATAAATTGAAAAAAAAATTTAAATCCAATAACAAAGAAAAAATAAAACGGTCTGTATTTAGTATTGCCTCCTCTTAACTGCCAGCATCCTTGTATTTATCAACCTTAAGAGCCTGACGATGAAATCATGAGGAATTGCATTTCACTTCTCTTCAACTGCGATTCGCAGCTCTGGAAGCCTTGTTGGGGCAGGTACCAGGGCTCGAACCCGAAGTTTCAATTCATCCCATAAGTGTTCTATCGGATTCAAGTCCGGGCTTCCAGCTGGCCAGTCGCGTAGATACTGGGTCACCACATGAGCAACATGATTATCATGCATTAACTGCATATTCTGCGTAAGGTCTGCAAGGATTTCAGTAATGTAACGATGAGAAGTCAATCCACGTGTACGGCCCGTCGCACAGTAGGGCAAAAGTAGTGGTTTTGTGCGATAAATTATTTTGAAAAGTCTGAAGTGACTTTTTGTGTTTTAAAATTCAAGCCGTGGTCGACGGCGCCGTTTTTCTGGATTTCAAGAGAGTCTTCGAGACCATAGACAGAAATATTCTTCTGGTTAAACTGCAAAGGCTAGGAGCTTAATTGGTTTACTTCATTCTTAAGCCGGAGATTGCAAAGAACTAAAGTTAATAGATCAATGTCTAATAGAATATTAACAACTGGGTGTATCTCAAGGTTCCATTCTTGGAGCTCTGCTCTTCAACATATATACATATGAACAATATAAATTTCCCATGCAGATTCGCACAGGCAGTCTTGTTTGCTGACGACGCTCTCTATTTATGTCAGGAAAAAACTTTGAATAATGTGTTAAAAGAATGCAGGAGCACCTACATAGTTTAAGTATATGGTTAAGAGCAAATAAACTCAATTTGAATATCAGTAAATCTACGTGTATAATTCTGAAACATTGAGTAAATACTAGGTGGGGAGTAAGGAGTAACCTCCGCGGGAATGACAATTTTTTTTTTAATGTTTTTTTATTTTATTCAATATAGTCCCCTTTTAGCTTGATACACGTATTCCAGCGATTTTCCGACTTCTTGATCCCGTCCGAAAAGTAATTTTCCGGAAGGTCTGCAAAATACTCCTCCGTGGCGTCGATGATTTCCTCGCATGAGCTGAATTTTTTATTGATGAGCCATCTTTTGAGGTTTGGGAAGAGATAATAGTCCGAGGGAGCCAAATCGGGCGAATACGGTGGATGCGACAGCAATTGGAGCCGTAAGTCATTGATTTTAGCTGTGGTTGCTCTTGTGCGCCGGCGCATTGTCTTGCAAAAACAAATTTTTTTCCGCTTTATGTGAGGCCGTTTTGCAGCGATTTCGGCCTTCAATCGCTCCAATAATGCACAGTAATACTCGCTGTTGATGGTTTTCCCTTTTTCGAGGTAGTCCACGAAGAGTATGCCATGACAATCCCAGAAAACCGACGCCATAACCTTTCCGACCCATCGAGCCTCCCTCGGCCGCTTCGGAGCACTCGTGCCGGCTTCAGTCCATTGCCGGTCACTCATTGTGTTCTCCGGTGTGTAATAGTGGTTCACAGTTTCATCCACAGTTACCAATCGGAGGGCCTGCCGCTGCGGACTTGATCGATAGTGGAGTTGAGGCCACCACGAAACTCTCGAAACATATATTTGACGGTGTAATCTGACGGAGCATTAGCCCATAATATTTATCCAACTTTTCTTTTGTTTCCTTCGCCGTTTTGCCTCTCAAAAAATAATGTTTTATGAGAGAACGAAAATCGTTTTTGTCTATACTACTCAACATGAGGCCAAACACGTCAATAACAATCAGCTGTCAAAACAAAACTAAAGACAGTATCGCACTGAAATTTGGCACGTCTGCCTAAATATGAACGAATTTCAAGCACCATAACCTTTTTTGCAGTAGCAGCGCATTTTTGAGGTCAAGGAGGTTACTTTTCACCCCACCTAGTATACATAAATATTGTCATTGAAAATGAGTTAATCGAACAGGTTGAGCAAATAAAGTATCTAGGAGTAATCATTGATGCGAAGTTATGGCGCAAGGTCGGCAATTTTGTTGTTTTTGCAAAAATTAGGTGGTAAACAAAGTACTATTAACGAAAATAATAATTGAAAACAATTTTTTAAAAATTAGATATTTATTTTTTGAAAAAAACTATTTGTTGCAGATATGCAACAATGCCTCAATAGTGCTACATAAAAAAAGTTATTCATTAAAAATAAAATAAAATAAATGTCATTGATTATCGAAAAACATCTTCTTACCTTTTACACACACCAATTTCAACACCCAAATATCAGTATTTCACAAAAAAAAAAAAGATTTTCGTAAATAAATTCTTAGAGTGTAAAACTTGTTTGTACACGTTCATCATTTTAATGAAATACAAATATAGTCAGCTGATTTGTAACTTATCCGTTAAATTGCTTTGTTGCTGATGTGCAACATTGTGTAAAGTCGCTCTATCGGCATTTGCTTTATTTTTATTTCTATATAGATGGTATGTTGCAGAAGTGCAACATGGCTCCATAAAGGGTTAACGTTTAATATGTAGTGAGTAAAATAGCAAAAAAGTAGTATTTTTTGGCAGGATACAAAGTATAATCTCCCTATTGAGTACAATAAAACTATATAACGTAATGATCAAACCACACTTCGAATACTGCTCTTCAATTTTTTATTTGCATAGCGATTCTATGATTACGAAACTACAACGTATGCAGAACAGGGCTATGAGATTAGTTTTAAACTGTAATCGATACACATCAATCAGATTAATGTTAAATGCTCTAAGATGGTTAGATGGAAAACAAAGAATAACTTTTCATGCTCTATTTTTAGAATAAAATATGATTTATTGTCAAACTATTTGAAGAAGTACCTACAATATGTAAGAGATTCGCAACCGTATAGTTTAAGAAGCGAAGAAGATTTAAGATTGCCTGCATATTTGGAAAATATCAATCAAAATAGTATCGTATATAAAGGTTGCCAATTTTATAATACAGTATAATATATGGATACAACTTCAAAATGTTCAAAAAAAAGTAATTACATGTATCAAACTATATTTTCCACATTTTTAGTAAGTTGTATAGATTTGTAAAAATTTTGTAAATTACGATAGGTTAGGTTTAAACTCATTGCTCTTGTAATGTGCCTTCGAATCAACTTAATGACGAAATTGTCCACACTTATTAGGTTCGCCCTACTGTACAAGACCTCATTAGGATATAATTCTATGTACTCAGACCCTGGTGTACTGTATAAGCGAACACAAACCCTAAGGAAAGCCCTCTCAAACACCCGAATATTTTCCAATAAATTTGCTCTCACGTTGAACCACACGGGACATTCAAATACAAGCATAGGACGGATAAATCGAATATTTGGGTGATAGTGGACTTACCGCACATAATACAGTCATACAGATCTTGTATGTCAGTCGTTCGCAGATCTCCGAGGAGAATAGATGTGTCTCGGTGTTTCTTAAAGTGAAAGAGTGAAAAAGGTTTTCTTCGTGAAAATAATTGGTCGCAATATTCTCAGTTGACTCGGTAGCCATACGGTTAGCGGCGTCGGTTACCAAGTCGTGGGATACCGGTTCGAATCCCGGTTGAGACCAAGTGATGGATGGTGGAGAGCGCCCCGCTCTTCCCACAACCGTGGCGAAAGCCAGCAAAAGGAGGAAGAGGTTGAATACCCCTCCTAATCTTTAAAAAAAAAAAAATAAGTGTTGTTTCCACAGCTGAAGACGATAAAGAGGAGGGGGGCTCCAACAGCTTCGCCTCTCTGGCGTCATCTGAGTCGGAAGACGAAGATGACGAAATTAACAAGATAAAAAGCAGCATACAAAAGCTGGAGCAAGACATGCTTGCTATTAAACAAAGGCAAATTGCACGAAGGCAGAGGGAGCAATCGGAAGTAGAGAGCTCCCTAAAACAACAACAACAAGAGCAGAAACAGCAACTGCAGCATCATCAAAACCATCAGCAGCCGAAGAAACAACTGCAGCAAAAGCAACAGCGGCAAGAACACCAACAACAACAAAAACAACAACAGCAGCAGCAGCAGAAGAAGAAGAAGAAAGAGAAGGTGCCTCCGATCAACACTTACAAAATGGAGGTAAATGCAACCAAGGACCTGTGTAAGTTGGTCATTGGTAATAATTTTAATATAAAGAGATTGGGGAACGATCGCCATGCCATCCACTGTAATACAGTGGAGGGCTACGCGAAAGTGAGAGAGCTCCTAAAGGAAACGACGACGGAGCACTACTCATACACACCGAAGTGTGAAAAGCGGCAATCGATGCTGCTGAAGGGGTTGGAACCGTCTTCAGATCCTGAGGAGATCCTGGCACTGCTCAAAGAGAAGGAGTGCGAAGGACTCAAGTTTGTGGGGGTAAAGCCATTTACCACAGCTAGAGCCAGGCGGGAGAAACGGAGTCTGCCGTTCTTCCTGGTGCAGCTCAGTCCCGAAAGCCGTCTGGATAGTCTAAGGAGTATCAATGTCCTAGACTACTAGGTGGTTCACTGGGAAAAACTAAAAAGGAGCGAAGGCGTTATACAATGCGTTCGCTGCCAGAGGTTCGGGCACGCCGCGTCGAACTACCAAATGCAGCCTCGATGCGTGAAGTGCGCTAAGAACCACAGTTCCGAGGAGTGTCCTCTGGTTGTTGACGGAGCATCCGATAGATCGAAGCTCTCGTGCGTGTTATGTGGAAAAGTGGGACACACCGCAAACTATCGGGGTTGTCCTAAGTTCGCTGACATTAAGAAAGCAAAACTGGCTCGGCAGCAGAAGGTGGAGGTCAAACATTCACCTCTTAGATTTCAAACACCAGCCGTCACGTCCCAAATTTCCTACGCCCAAATGGCGTCAGGTAGGGGGGCCACGGTACAGCAAGCGACTGTTGCTTCTCCGGCGCCAATGCCGAGAACAACGGAAGCTGCACCTAACATGCTAGCCATCTTGCTCGCAATCCAAGGGCAGATGGCTCAGCTACAAAAGCAGGTGCAAGAACAGGCCAAGCGGGTGGACCAGATTTACGCGCTGCTGCCGGGCCTAACGCAACACATGTCGTAATGGGTACGCACATGGTGGAGCAAACTTTGAAGGTCCTTGCGGTGAATGTTAATTCATTGATTAGGATCGAACGAAGAGCCGCGATGTTTAAATTGCTACAAGACCAAACTCCTGATGTGCTTTTCGCTAGCGAAACCAAGCTAACCGATAATCACAAACTGGAGTACAATAATTATATTGTTAGAAGAAGAAACCGGCCCAGATCCAAACGTGGAGGTGGTGTCGCGATCTTCATTAAAGAAGGTATAAAATTTCACAGAGTGTACAAGGGAGTGTTGCGCAGGTTCCGGGTGTTGGAGGCAGTTGTCATTTACATTCCGCTTCGCAGTGGAAAGCGGCTGTACTTGGCCTCTGTTTATGCACCTGAGGCTTGACAATCCACCCTATTTATTACAGAGCTCGACACGCTTTTTCGACTTCTGAGGCTGGAATCGGGGGAGAATTATTTTATAATCGGCGGGGATTTCAACGCTAGACACAGAGATTGGGGAAATAATTTGCCAAATACTAGAGGGAACCTACTACTCGATTGGTGGGGTCAGCACGATGTCATGTACAGACTCGGTCTTAAAGCGACGGATAACCCGTCGTTTCCCAGAGGCGGGTCTTATTTGGATCTACTGCTGTACGACGAACGTATACGACTGACAGGTACGAATTTACAAACGCTAAACTGTCTGCGCACATTCGTGTATGACAGCGACCATTGCGGTTTTAGCACCGAAATTACAGTTCCCAACGAAATTGCGGAATTGGAGGAGTTTGTCCAAAGATATTCTTACAACTACAGTAAGACTCGATGGACGCGCTTCTCCGCAACCTTGAACAGAGCGCTCTCCTCGAACACGCGCCACCCACCGTCCAATAGGAATTTGTCAAACGAGGAGATCGACAATTACCTAAAACAAATGGACGAGACAATTAAACAAACTATGGACACTACAATACCGCGGTATCGACGTACAACTAACGAAGACCTGTTCCGCAATCCTACTATTGACGCACTGCACCGACAGAAAAGTAGACTTCTGTCAAGACTCAAAAACTTGTACAGACAGTTAACTGACAGACAAGATCCGGAGATTAGGACGCTGAAGTCGTCGATTAAAAATGTGCAAAAGTTAATAAAAGAAAATTACAGAATTGCTGTAAGCTCATATTGGAACAACAAGGTTCGGGCTGTAAACACCAGCAACCCGAACATGTTTCCGCAAATCAATAAACTATTTCGGAGAAAAAAACAAAACGACCTTCAGTGTCTTAAAATAGCCCGGACAACAGAAAACGAACGGTTACTGACAATAGCAGGTATTGATCCAAATGAGGCCGCTGATGATGACGACTTTTTTGTGATCGAGGATCCACAGGAGAAGGTTGAGGCCATAGGGGCGACTCTCCAGGAAGTATACAAGGCCATTGATACCATTGGCCCTAATTGCGACCTGGACAGTCGCGTCTTGGTACACGACTTCTGCATTCGAAATGAAATAGGGAACTGGCGATCCGAGGGCTCTCGTTTCACCCGGTTTAGCGACGAAAATATGGCAAATAACGTCATTGCCAGAGAAGGTGACCTACCCCCGTTCATTTCGAAGCAAAAACTCCGTGAGATCTTCGACACAATCAGGGTTAAGAAGTCAGTGGGGACCGATGGTATTCCGAACATCGTGCTTCGATATCTTCCTCTAGAAGCGGTGGACATTTACACTACCCTGTTTAATAATGCAATGAATAATGCACATTATCCAGCGCATTGGAAAACGGCGGTGGTTCAACCTATCCCCAAAAAGGGAAAGGATATATCCAATCCGGCGAATCTCCGGTCGATAAGTCTCCTTCCGAATATCAGTAAGGTTTTTGAAAAAAGTAATCAATAGAGCTCTGTCTAGGTGGGTTGAGGACAAACATATAGTTCCGGATAACCAATTCGGTTTTAAGGCGGGACATGATATCTCACATGCCGCGTCTAAACTGGTGTCCGATATCCAATGGAACAAACGCAAGAAACAGTGCACTGGTGCCTGCCTTGTTGACTTGGAGAAGGCCTTCGACACCGTATGGTTAGAGGGTCTTTTCTATAAGCTGACTGGGCTGGGTATCAGTATACCACTCTTGTACATTCTTTATAATATGTTAACCAACAGACAGTTCATCGTGAAAAATGGCGATGTGATTTCTGTTGGAATATTTCAAATTAAAAATGGTCTTCAGCAAGTCGCGGTCAATTCGCCGATTCTATTTAACATTTATACAAGCGACTTGATAGGTTCACTTCCCCATACTATTGCGTATGCAGACGATTTGGTAGCGTACAGAACAGGTCCAAAAATCGAGGTCATTAACACTCTCTTGCAGCGTGACTTCGATAAGATAAGACGATTTTGCGATGACTGGAAGTTGAAAATCAACTTTCAGAAGTCGGAAACCATTCTCTTTAGGACGCCGTTGTCTGGAGCCTCTGGGGATACCAGAAAAAATTGGCGTAAGTTCTCGATTATTTGACAACGCGGTCAACCTCTTGCCTGTCGAAATGTAGTCAGATACCTTGGAATCTGGCTAGATCAGTTTCTGTATTTTGGCAAAAATGTAGATGCTGCTCTGGCCAGAGCTAAAGGCGCTTTTGCCCTTACAAAGAGACTGTTTTATAGCAGCCAACTCGATGCGAGGGTAAAGGTAATCTGCCACATGGCCCTTATCAGGCCCATGCTGGTATTTGGGTGTCCCGTGTGGTTCAATGTACGAGCAAGCTTAATGGAAAAGATTCGGGTGTTTGAGAGGGCTTGCCTTCGCTTGTACAGAACACCAGAGTCGGAGTACAAGAAATTTTATCCCAATGAGGTCCTTTACAATAGGGCGAACCTAATACGAGTGGACAACTTCGTAATTAATCTGACTCGAAGGCACATTGCAAGAGCAATGACCTCGACGAATAACCTGATATCTGGGGCTTACTACCCCAATTACCTTTACCACGAGAATGTGCGCTCTGACGGCTTCGTTCCACCGGAAGCATTCCTCTACCTTGATCAGACAGGGTTGATCCAGGATAGATCAGCGGTCCCGTTAATCTTCCATGTCGCTCGGAAAGCTGGGGATAGGCGACTCAACTACAACAGAGACGTCGCACACGGCAGTGTGGATCGCCTCAGGTTCAGTAGGGTGGTGGGGAATCGCGATAAGAGGGATGTCGTTCGGCAGCACCAGCATTTCTGGTGATTGAATGATTTGGAAGATGTTTCGTCGTCGTTTCCGTCAATTACGGACCAGCCTCACTAATGAGGCAGAGCTGACCAATCCGTTTTCTCTGTGAATAGCGATGGCCAGCTTGCATAGGTTTAGGTTAGCATTTAAGAAACATATACATATATCAGTGTATACAAAAGTGTATACTGATATATGTATATGATTGTGTATAACGTCTATGTGTTTATGTGTGTATTGTACATTTAGTTTAGGTAGGCTAAGGTTTATTTTAAGTTAGATACTAAGTTTTTATTAAAAAAAAAAAAAAGTCCAATGCTAAGTTTTGTTAACAATTTAAATAAATAAATATCCATAAAGAAAATGTAAATGAGGTCGAAAGACATAGATATAAGAATTTAGATTAGCTCAGAGTGCCTGTATGGGGCCAGTAAGTTAGTATAAGATTGTTAAGTAATTTTAAGCTAGCATTTAAGCATTTTTTGTTAGTATGTAAGAGTTATTGATTAGAAAATAAAATGCGTTATAACTAAAACTAAAACTAATAGGACGGATAAGGACCATGTAATAGGTCACCCTCACCCTCGCATCGAGTTGTCTGCTATAAAATAGACACTTTGTAAGGGCAACAGCACCTTTGACTCTGGCCAGAGCACCATCTGTATGTTTGTTGAAGTATAGATATTGATCTAACCAGATCATGAAGCCAATACACTACTTGAACACTTGAACCACGCCCACCCTGCTGCTGCTATTAAGTTGAATTGAGTTTAATTTTTTGAAGCAATGCAAATTTGACGTATACTGATTCTTCACGTGTTTGCGAAACTTTACAATGTAGCATTAAGAAAACTTGAAGGGTTTTTAATTCGCTGTTTTTCCTATATTCAATTGTACTTTTAAAAAGATAATAAATTTAATGTTTATTTGTACAATATAAAAGCACCTGTGTTTACTATTTTTAATATTTGATAGCGGTATGTGCCTAGATGAGGGGTCCGTTGGTCGATGAAAGGGGTGTGTGATGTAGAGGTGAGGATGACCTTGTACAACACTAAAAAAGTGTTTGGTGGTTTGGGCAGAAAGGTGATGGTACAGCGGGTGGAGGTTAAAAATTTAATATTTTTCTGATTGAAAATTGGGATGAAGAATAAATTTCCGGGGAAGATAGTATGAATAACTTCCAATATTACAGAGCTACATATTACTTCGATAATCATCCTTTAGCACCTCCCAAATATTTTTCAAAGTTTGAAATTGAATTTTCATTCAAAAATAAAACTGAAAAATATTCAATAAGTGTTTACGTAATTTGATACATAATGTTTTATCATGCACGTTATCCCTTTTATGCACTTTTATCTTTTTTAATACTATGGATTAGTTATTTTAATTGTAAGCAAATATCCAATTATATGGGACGCTGGATGGCGAGGATTGTTCTCGAAGTATGTCATTCGAGTATAAATACCAGCATCCCAAAGGTATGCAAATGAGTTCTAAAGTGTAATTTGAAGTGTTAATTAGGAGAAGTGATTAAGTGGTTTAAGTAAAAGATAAGAAAAGTATAAGTGGTTGAGAAATTGGGTTGTATTGAGAGAAAGAATTAAATAGTGAATTTTAACTGTACTGAATAAAGGGATTTGTATTGAAAAGAATAAGTTCTATTATTTGCACCCACACAAACATTTTACAGTATGTAACATGGAAATGTTTCCTGCATTCGCAGCAAATTTGCCCTTCTCTATGTTAGTGCCTAGAACGAATTCTAGCATTGAATTCTAGCTCATTTTTTGCCTTAACATCCAGTTACTTGCTCACACATAAATTCAGCATTTTTTCACAAATAAGGACTGAAACGAATAAAATTTGGAAGCTTCAAAGTAAAAAAAAAATATGTTCATAATTCATGTACATTTTTTTATTTGCTTTAAAACTCTGTTGTTATTAAATTCATTCACAATTACAAAAAATAAAAAAGATTATTTGGGTTCCCATTCTTTCCTCAACTTCTTTCGAATGTCCTTCATAAGGTTGGTGACAGTTACATCCGTGATCTTTTTGGACGCTCTTTTCCATTTAGCACTAAAATCTTTTACGTCCTTTGCACACTGCTCACTTTTCTTCAATTTAGCTTTGACCAAAGCCTAATACCTTTCAATAGGACGGCACTGTGTAACATTTGGTGGATTCATGTCTTTTCGAACAAAGTCGACACTTTTAGCAACAAGAAAGCTCAAAGTCGCATGAGCATAGTGAGCTGAAGCTAAATCTGGGCAAAATAATGTTGAACCCTCGTGTTTGTTTAAGACAGGAAAGGAACTCGCTAATGTACACTTCTCCGTTAATTGTTCCCGTTGTAATAAACGATGAGCTTCTGTGTACACATTGACAAATGGCCTGCCAAACGAGATATTTTCACCCGAATTTTTCCATCCTAATCGATGTTGTTGATTGCGGAAGAATCTCAGCTTCAAACAAGTTGTAAAACTGCGCACCTGGAAGAGTAAGTAGTAAAGTTGGCTTTGACATAAGTTTCGTCACCCAAAACCAAGCACGCTTTCTTGTTGCCGATCAACTCGTATAGCTTTCGGGCTCGTGTTTTTATGATTTTTTTTTGCTTTTCAGTAACTTGTGGTATTTTTTGTTTTTTTTTTCGTGTTTTTAGACCGTTACGTTTTTTAGATCTTTGTACCATTGTTTGGCTGGTATTACATTTCCGAGCAACATCTCTGGATGACATAGTCCGGTTTTTTACGATGGTACCCACTATTTTCTTGTCCAAATTTGTATCATGTGCTCCACTTTTCTGTTTTCGCTTAACTGTCAACGTCTCCAAATATCGTTTTATAACAGAATCCACTGTACTGCGTGCTATGACTCATATTGACTCATATTTTATAAATATTTTAAGCCGCACCGAACTAAAATCAATAACAAACTGAAACTAGAGAATATACAGGCTAATTTGGGTACAAAATGGGATTGAAATTTTTTGCGGTTTGCGGGTCTATTGTCTCAAAAGCGCGTTGTTAATACAGGAAATTGTGAAGAAAGATTGTCTAAGTCTTCGATAAAATAAAGGTCTGTGAAATTTTCTTTATTTAAAAGATTGGCGAATTTATTCTTTGGTGTGTTTGATTACTTTTATTAATTGTATATCATTATCAAGGGTGTCCAAACTCATAAAGTAACAGGGTATTTTTCGACGCGCGTGTTCTGCGGATTTGCCAGTTGGTATGAGTAAATGGTAAATGGAGCGCACCGCGCGTTCGTGGTTGAGCAATATTTAAAGTGATTGGAAACACATTGTTTACTGACGAAGCACATTTTCATATCGATGGCTATGTGGCTGTGTTAATAAACAGAACATGAGATACGTAGGGATCGCCCTCAAATACGTTTGTATTGTCCAAAAACGACAGTGTTGTGTGCAATTTCTGCATTGACCATTATTTTTTTAACCAGAGAGGTACAGTCACCGCTGACGTGTTTGATCCTTGTTACCTGGGTTCAACAACAGAACACAATCTCCACACACAGCTAAAATTCAGAAGCTGAGGCTAATTTTCCCCAATAAAGTAATCAGCAAGTACGGAGACATACCCTGAGCCCCTCGGTCGCGGGCCTTAGGTAGGTAAAGGTGGCTGTTGAAAAGACCAACCCACTTAGGCCTATTAGCCCATTGTGATGCCACGTGTAGCTATGATTCTCTTACTCATGGAAATAGTTTGAGCTTATGATGAAGCGTAGGAGATTGTTTACGTCTATATTCTTTAGATCGTTTAGGTCATTGTAGAAAAAAGCTCCTAAGCGAAGTTTTCTTCTCTAGGAGAGAGCTGGTCATATACAGGAGGATTATCTCCTCTTCTTCCTCGTGCTTGCAGCTTCTACAGAAATCGTTTGTAAAAGCGCCAATGATCGCGCTGAGATCTTTCCTATTTAGACTCTTAGAGCGATTCAGATCAGCTTTAATATTAATTTGCACGTAGCGATTGGTATACTTTTACCCTTTTCCGGTAGAATAGGTAGAATGTTTCCAATTTTGGCGAGTTGGTCGGGACTACAATTCCTTGGAATATCTCTGTGGCCCGGCACCCAGCAAAGGTGAAGGTAAAACTGGTCTGCCATCTCCGTAAGAGATGATCGCATTCAAGGGCGGTTTTAGAATTTAATGAGACTGAGTTCAGGGACTTGATAGCGGCCTGACTACCCGAAAAGATGCGGATATCTCTTGCAGATATCATGTTTTTCTTTAGCCAGGGCAGAGCTTGTTTAATCGCCAAAAATTCCGCCTAGAATACACGCTACAGTGATGTGGAAGACGGAGAGAGAGGCTTAGATTTGGCTTATCTGAGAAAACACCGCCACCAACCCCACTAGCGGTTTTAGATTCATCTGTGTAGAAGTGGATTGACTTGTCTCCATGAAAACATCTTCCTTCCAGAAGGACCTAGAGGGGAAGTTTACATGGAAGTCTTTGTTAAACCAAAGTTCAGGTATAGTGTAATAGAACACAGAGAATTCTATTAAGAATATTAGCGCAGTCAAATAAATAATTTGTCAGCTGGATGACCGTGGCTCAAGTGGTAGTGGATTGGCTTCGAAACCGGCAGGTTCGGTGTTCGAATCCCAACCTCGCCTGAAAGAAATTCATTTTTTCAGTTAATAAAAATCAAGTAAGATGAGTAGTTGAGTAGAAATCAACAACAAACCAACTTCCACTAAGAATTTAGTCTCCCCATTAAATGTTAGATGCTACCCCATGGAGCGAAATAACCACCATTTTCCAAAAAAATAACACATGCTGAGGAATTATAAGTGTTGCGACATGACTTGGCATCACTCTGGACAAATGACCCGTCCTCTTTCTTGCATACGAACAGCATACACACTTCAAATGGCACAGCCATATGGCACAACCACGCTGTCAGTATACATGCAAACCGTTCAAACTGCAGCAGACGTCCTCTGCATTTAGTTACCCTTTTTGGACGAGAAAATGGAAGTTATCCACTACATTCGACTGTCATCGTTGGAAATGGGACCACTTCCAACCCCTCTCAGCAGTTTCAGTCGCCTCAGAGCTATCATAGTTACCCGTCTAACGCCTTTGCCGTTGGCAGAAATGCATCATGGCGAAACCATCGGATATATAACCACGCCATTTGCGCTACAGTTCCCGTTTGGACGAAGCCAATACTGTGTCCTGAAGTGCAGCCTTTACTGCAACCAAATCTATATTTCCCTGGCGGTAACCTCACCATTAGGGCCACCGTCGCAGCCACACAGCCTCATAATATGAACACACATACAGTGAACAGCGGATGGTGCGGAGCGGGTGTATAACCACCGCAACTCTTTGCAATAGTACCTCACAGTTTGAGATGACATCCGCCTGTGCAGCTTAGAATGACGTCATGCAGTCATGCAAGCTACATCCCATGTGAACCCAGGCCAAGCGCGCATGTTCAGTTCAGCGCCTGACATCACTATCGTCATCGCAAATTACGGAATTATTACGAAGGAATTAGTTTCTCTGAACAATGTGGATTCACTGATCAGGAGAATCTGCTTCGACTTCAAAAGTGTCTCATAGGCGCAGCTCTGGAGGCAGTATGTGCGAAGCTCATGATGCCAAACATAGTGTCCTGTGCAATCGAGACAACACTGAAGATGCTTTTCGGACGTGCGGACGTTATTCATCAAACGATGCAGCGTAATCGCCCGTGATATCAGATAAGTTGGAAGGCCTTATTCAATTATCTTTATCTGTCCAAAATAATTGTGCAACTATTCAAGCTATAGGTCTCGCTGACTACTTGCATGATCCAATGCTACTATCTGGTGTAAGCTGCCGAGTAACCTGAAATTGAATTGGGGCCGCTATCAAATTACTTTGGCGCGCGTCGATATTGGGACATTCGACAAGTGGATATTTGTTCTTCTTACGAGCGCCAGCCAGGTCACTGCTATATAATCATCTATAGTAATGAGCAACAATGATGCCAAATGATCTAGGAAACAGCCAAAACAACGAATCATGGTACATGATGTGGTCGAACCGAACAGAAGTTCAATAACACAGCAGTATTACTGTCCAAAATGCAGTGAAAATCATCATCTTGCTGACTGCGGCAGAGTTCGTGCTTTAACTACACAGGAGCGATGGAGTTTTGTGTGAGGCTTTGAGGCTTTCGCTGTTTCGTAAAGCATCTACTTAGGCGATGTACGAGTAACTCGGAAAAACAATGGAAAGTGGCATCGCAGCCGGGTTGGGGCTAGGAATTGTACTTTAGGTGGACAGGTGATATCACACAAAACGTGGCGAATTCCAAGGTGGTGAATCTCGATGTGGCATCACGAGTAGTCTAAGAGCCCGCAGTATAGATTTATGCGAAAAAGTACCTGAGTACGAGGATTCAGCAGTCTCAACGCTTACTCGATTGCAATTTCGCTTGCAGAAATTGCGAAGGAGACAACAAGAATCAAACGTCACTCTGCTTAAAGGTAATTCCCCTAAAAGTAACACAAAACTCTTTAAATTACAACTGAAAAGGTTTTATGGAGAAATGCGAGATTGGGTGCCCTTTTGGGATCGATTTGAGGTTGCAGTGTATCAAAACAACAAATTGCCTTCAGCAGTTTCAATATCTGGAAGGGGCATTGCATGGTGCAGCAAGAAGGGTGATTGGGGTTTTACAGCGTCAACACCATGCTACGGTGTAGCTGTGTCTTTGTTAAAAGAACAGTTTAGCGATACCGAAAAACTAGTTGATGGTCACATGCAGAAGCTGATTGCAGTGTTACACTCCGCCCTATAACTGTGAAAACTGATGTTGTTAACCTACGGAACTTATATAACACATCGCTTACTGGACTACACATATAATCTCACCAATATCGTGTGATGCTCAAGTCGATACTGCTGCGTTGTCTCTCCATTTAACTCCGCGTGGATTACCACAGAGCAAACGAAAAACAAGATTGCGGATGATATACAAACATAATCACAAGGCTCTCTTTGTCGCATGGAGGATAAACACGTACGAAGTATAATGTGCTTCCTAAAGAGGGAGGTGGAGGCATTGGAGAGAAGTAAGTTTTCTCCTCTTAACCTTAGTGCGAACAAGTCAGCGTCCTCAGCACTAACAACAGCAGCCAGTCTTGTGCGAGTGAATATAACAGAAGGTTGTGTGTTTGCCATTCCACCGGGCATTTAGCGAAAGATCGCAATCCAAGAGAAACGGGAAATTCTTCGAAAAAATAACCGATGTTTTCGATGCGCGAGAATTGGACACTCTTCGAGGAAGTGTAGCAGTGCGCAGTTTCTCAAATATGCGAAGTGTGAAGGCGAAGATTGATAAATTTAGTTGCTTGATTAATGACTGTACTAATACCCAAATGTGTAAACAAAAAACACGCCACATTTACACCTTGGCTCACATACACTTGCGGTCATAAAAACCGCACCATATCAAAATGATTGAAAAATTGTTAATAACTACGATAATAATTTTTATAATGTTATGAAATTTTTGTTGAGTACTCCGGAGTAGTTTATAAGTATTTCTATCTAATTTCGATCTGTTTATTGAATGTTTGAAAAAAGATATTAACAAAGAAAGAAAAACCAGTTAATTTTCTTATTTTTTTAAAATATTTTAATACAGTCGTTGGTTAACAAAATCAAACGATACATTTTTTTTATGTACGTGTATATAAGATGTTTAGATATGCCACTTTTACCAAAAAATTATCAATACCGAGTTGCACCTCCTTTGGCGGTTATTCTAGAAGGCATCGAGTTTACTAGAAGTTCAGTAATATCCCTTGAAATTTCAGTATTCCATACATGTTCCAGAACTTCATTTAGCTTTTTTTTACTCTCTGGTTTATGTTTAGTCACCTTACGTTTCATTACATGCCACAAGTGTTCGATTGGGTTTAAATCGGGCGAATTAGCTGGCCAGTCTAGTCTGGTAATTCCGAGGTCATCAAACGTTGTCTTGAGCTGAAAATTATTGAAAGACTTGTCTATTTATTATTTATAAAGTAGACATCTAGAAGTTGATTTATAACATTTTACTTACGGATTTGGCGCGGTGGCAAGGTGCAGAATCATCTTGAAAAATGCACTTGTCAGTATACGAATGATGCTGTTCAATTGCTGGTACCAAAAACTCCCTTACTACTTGTCCATACTTTTGAGCGTTCATAGTTCCATTAACAAAGTGCAAAGGCCCCAAAACGTAAAAAGCAAAACATCACCAAACCATCTGTCTTGAGGAAACCACTGTTTTGACTATGCACTCGTCCTTGAACTTTTCACCTGCTGACCGTCGTACGTATGGCAAATTGTCGGCACACAACAAATTAAATTTACTTTCATCGGACCATATCACACATCGCCAATCATCCTGCGTCCAATCTTCGTACTTTTTTGCCCACGTCAAGCGAGCTTTTTTAATTTTTGTGGTTAGGAGATGTTTTTTCGCTGGTCGTCTTCCATATAAACCTATCTCCCGTAGCCGTCGGCGTATGGTTTCGGCGCTTAGATCAACTTGATGAAATTCACTCAGCTCTGCTCTTATACGGACAGCACTTTTAAAGCGAACTTTCACGCTAATGCCTTTTTTCCTTTCCAGTGGACCCAAATTTTCTTTTTTCTTGAATGACAGCATCCTATTTTAACCGCAATATCACGATAGCCAAGCCCTTCTCCGACTAAAGTCAATATTTTAACTTTTTCGTCCCGAGTCAGTTGATGATATTTACCAGACATTTCACTTTTTTTACTTGTCACCATCACAACTCAATTCAAACAGATTTTTTTTGTACTGAATACGAGGCCGAATATACGACGGGCGTTCAATATATTTATATATTGAAAATTGTTTAATATCTAACATTGTTAATACCGTTTGTCCAGTGATGTAAATGGTTTATAAATATCTTAACTGTTAAATACTAGGTGGGGTGAGAAGTAACCTCCTTGACCGCCAGAATGTGCTGCTACTGCAAAAAAGGTTATAGTGCCTTGAAGTCCGTTCGCATTTAGTCAGACGTACCAAATTTCAGTGCGATACTGTCTTTAGTTTTGTTTTGACAGCTGATTTTGTTGACGTGTTTGGCATCATGTTGAGTATGGACAAAAACGATTTTCGTTCTCTCATATAACATTATTTTTTGGGAAGCAAAACGGCGAAGGAAACAAAATAAAAGTTGGATAAATATTATGGGGCTAATGCTCCGTCAGATTACACCGTCAAATATTGGTTTCGAGAGTTTCGTGGTGGCCGCAACTCCGCTACCGATCAAGTCCGCAGCGGCAGGCCCTCCAATGCGGTTACAGAGGACAATGTCAAAAAAATACATGAAATGTTGTTGGCTGACCGGAAAGTGAAGGTGCGTGAGCTAGCAGATACCACAAAGATTAGTATTGAGCACACACGCCATATTTTGGGCAATATTCTGCATATGAAGAAGTTATCCTGCCGCTGGGTGCCGCGCATGCTCACTCCTGACCAAAAAGACGTACGCGAGAGCACTTCGAAAGAATGTTTGGACTTGCTGATGGGGAATCGGGTGGACTTTTGGAATCGACTGGTAACTGTTGATGAAACTTGGAACCACTATTACATACCAGAGAACACAATGAGTGCCCGGCAATGGAATGAAGCCGGCACGAGTGCTCTGAAGCGGGCGGCCAGGGGAGGCTCGAGGGGTCGGAAAGGTTATGGCGTCGGTTTTCTGGGATTTTCATGGCATACTCTTCGTGGACTACTTCGAAAAAGGAAAAACCATCAACAGCGAGTATTACTGTGCATTATTGTAGCGATTGAAGGCCGAAATCGCTGCAAAACGGCCTCACATGAAGCGAAAAAAAAAATTGTTTTTGCAAGACAATGCGCCGGTGCACAAGAGCATCGCAACCACGGCTAAAATCAATGACTTACGGCTCCAATTGCTGTCGCATCGACCGTATTCGCCCAATTTGGCTCCTTCGGATTATTATCTCTTCCCAAACCTCAAAAGATGGCTCATCAATAAAAAATTCAGCTCACGCGAGGAAATCATCGACGCCACGGAGGAGTATTTTGCAGACCTTCCGGAAAATTACTTTTCGGACGCGATCAAGAAGTTGTAAAGTCGCTGGAATAAGTGTATCAAGCTAAAAGGGGACTATATTGAATAAAATAAAAAAACCTTTAAAAAAATTTTTTTTTTCATCCCCAAGGAGGTTACTTTTCACCCCACCTAGTAACTAAAGATTGCGAAAAAATTAAGAAAAGTTAATAATTGAAATCGACAAAAAAATAAATAAAAACTAAAATGTGAATGACTATTCTATCGCATCTCACATTTATAAATTCATCATCAGTTGTTGGAGAAATATTTTACAACCACGTGGGAAATGTAATATTATCATATACGAGTACTAATCAAAATTATTCCTAGATACGTCTTAAATATTGTTTTTGAAATTCATTATATTAACTTTTTACACATAAGTTATTTGTTTGTGATCTAGAAGTTACATTTGAATTATAGGTAAATACGATGGCGGGTCAATAAGTCCGTGACTTTTGGAATAAAACACAGATTTTTTGATAAAAAAATAATTTTATTTTTCAACGTAGTCTCCCTTGAGCTCTATACACTTTGTCCAACGCTTCTCCAATTTTTTTATCCCTTCCAAAAAAAATGATTTGTCGAGGTCCTCAAAATAGCGAGATGACTTCATCCAATTCATGGATTTTTGCCATGGCAACTGCACATGTGTGCACCCTTGCATTGTCTTGGTGGAAACGAACTTTTTTCTTGGCCAAATGAGGTCGGTTTTTTTTTCAAATCGTCATTGAATCGGTCCAATAAGTTGGCATAATATTCCCCATTGATTGTTCTTCCCTTTTGAAGGTAGTCAATGTGGATTATCCCGCGTGCATCCCAAAAAACAGTCGCCATAACTTTATTGGCTGACACACCCACCTTGGCCTTCTTTGGCGCCGATTCACCCTTAGAAACCCACTGTTTTGACTGTTGTTTGTTCTCTGGTGTGTTGTGATGGATCCATGTTCCGTCCACGGTTACAAAACAGCGCAAAAACTCCTCCATATTGCGATTAAACAACGCCAAACCTTCCTGTGAAGTTGTTACACGATTGCGTTTGTGGTCGACTGTGAGCAAACGCGGCACCCATCTTGCGGAAAGCTTTTTCATGCCCAAGTGATCATTCAAAATTGAAACCACTGAGCCATGCGAGATCCCTACGGCTTCCACAATCTCTCGCACTTTCAATCTTCGGTCGGCCAACACCATATCGTGAATTTTTTCGATTGTTTCGGGTGTAGAGACCTCAACTGGGCGTCCAGGACGTTCGGCATCTTCAGTGCTTGTACGGCCACAACGAAATTCAGTAAACCACTTTTTTACCATTGAAATCGATGGTGCAGAGTCCCCATAGCATTTATCAAGCTTAGCCTTGGTCTCGGTAATGGTTTTTTTTCGCAAGAAATAATGCTTAATAAGCACACGAAATTCACTTTTTTCCATTTTCTCCTCAAATTAGTGAGTAGTCTGATAAAAATAGCTGTCAAACACAAACTAACTGACGCAGCAAGTTTAAATTTTGACAGGAGTCAACTGACAGATGCCTGTTGACAGGAGCAGTGTTGCTATTTCAGTAAAGAGGTCAGAAATTCAAAAAATCACGGACTTATTGACCCGCCCTCGTATATATACACGGTAATTTTTTCAGTGATTTTTATATTACTACAACAATAATATTTGCCTACTTTAAGTAAACTCTCGTTTATTATCCTAGTGTTATTGATTCATTCAAGTGAATTAAATTTAGTTCAGCTATTAGTTTTATTATTATTATTTCAAGGGATCGATACAAATGAATTTGTAAAGTCCGGGATTTACGTCGGGGTACTAGGCCCATGTGGCGTTTGTCAACAAGTACGCGGTGTACCGAGTTCCCATGTGGTTCTCCATCTAGGTACTTATCGCGCCCACACTGCTTGATTTCGGTGATCTAATGGGGATTAGTATTGTTTTGTTTCTGAGTAGATGATGGACGCAACTCAGATCAGTGCGATAGTTACAGCTGCAGTTCAAGCTGCAACTCAGCAGACTAGACATGGGTCTGAGGAAAAGATTGATGAACTGACCGCCCGACTAAAAGTATTAGAAACTCGTATTGCTGTTGAGGAATATAGACCAGTTAGTATAGAACCTAATAAAATCTGTAATGAGTCCTTAGATTTAGTAAAGTCATTGCCTGAGTATGATGACGAACAGATTCGAAAAATTTACTCTACTAATTAATAAGACAATAATGCTGCATGATGACAATAAAGGTCTAATTGAATCCCTTTCTCAAAAATATCAGCAAGACGCGTTAAGAATATTTATTTCTGGTTTACCAAAACCTATGTGCGATATATTATTTTCATCTTGACCAACAGACATGCCAGTCGCACTTGCTCTTGCACAAGAACTTGGAGCTAACCAGGCAAGGTATAATTTTGCAAGCTCTTTTCTAGGTAAAACCAAACGCCCTACTTCATCTAAACAGAATAGTTACCACAATCAGTTCGATCCATATAATTCGCCTCTCTATAAGCAAATTTCTGCAACCCAAATACATCATAGGCCAACTGCCATGGAAACAGATCGATGTCTTTTTGGAAAGCCTGTACAGAATCCTAATCAATATCAAGAATATTGCAATATGCAGAAACTAAATGATTTCCAAATGCATTCCAACAACCCAAACCAATTCAAGAGACATCGTGAATCTGACAGGCAAACACTACCTAAACTGCAAAGAATAAACCATTTGAACCAGATCTTATTATCAAGCGTATCGACTGATAGTTACATTATGGCGTTGAAACGTTTTATGGCCAGACGTGGAGCTCCTTCAGTGATATTTTCTAATAAGGCAAAAGCCTTTCGACGAGTCTCTTTAGAGCTCAAAGGAGCTACTTACAGTGTTTTTAAAGGAAAAGTTTTGCTGAGTTTTTTTTCACAAAAAAGAATAACATGGAGGTTTATCGCTGAGCGAGCACCCTGGTGGGGTGGGTTCTGGGCAAGGTTAATAAGAACCATCAAGAATACTTTGAAAACGGTCATTGTGAAGGCAAAACTAAGTTTTGATCAGCTGCGTACTGTTATGACTGAGACAGAAGCCATTGCGAATGATAGACTATTAGACTATTAGGCTATGTATCCAGCGAGCCGATGAATTTGACTCCTCTCACACTAGCAAAATTTTTATGTGGAGCACCTCAAATAATGAAAGATCCGAAATGAGTGAGATTGATGACTCTAACCTCAGGGAGATTTGGAAGCATCGTATAAAATACTTCGAAACATAAGCAAAGCGATGGCGCTGCGAATATTTGCAGCTTTTGAGATCTTTTCATTGCTCTAAGGACAAAACCTCAATACAGCTCAGCAAGGCTACGTAGTACTTCTCTTCGACCACGCGACCCCTCGTGACCATTGGAAAATGGTAGCAGTTGAAAAAGCGTATGAAGGTCGAGATGGTAAGGTACGTTCTTGTGAGGTGCGATGTGCAGATGGGCGATTATTTCGAAGACCAATTCCGCTGTTATACCCACTAGAGCTGTCGATACCACCGCGGCCACCGAGGATATCTTGAATATGAACTTTGTCAATGATTGAATTACCTTCCTTTTAATATTACGAGGGGCGTTCAACATATTCTCGGTATCGGGGTGAAGCTGTGGTTGTATATATAAATTGACTTATTTATCAAGTAATACTATTATTTTAGTGCATTGGTGTAAAATTTCATATAAATGTGATTATTAATTCGCGTTTTATCTCTAGTTAAACAGAATCATAATGGCAACTGAGACGATGATGGTGAAAATTGAGCATCGCGCTGTAATTAAATTTCTCGCTAAGCAAGGAAAAAGTCAAAAAACTATTCATGGAGAGATGGTGGCTATTTACCAGGGTTCCGCACCTTCATTATCAACTGTGCAAAAGTGGTCAATTGAGTTCAAGAGAGGCAGAGAGAGCATTGAAGACGACCCCCGCTCCGGCGCCCCGGCTACTGCTTGTACGGGAGAAAGCATCAAAGAAGTCGAAAAACTTGTTCTTGAGGATGCCCGAATAAAGGTGAAAATGAGGGCAGAGATCACCAAGCTTTCAATTGGTACCATTCACACCATTCTTCATAACCATCTTAACCCTTCAAAGGTCAGTGCAAGGTGGGTGCCACGAATGCTCACAGCGCCTCAGAAAAAAGTGAGAATCCCATGCTGTAGAGAGCTTTTGGAGATGTGTAGTGAGAACGCGGACGGTGTTATGGATCGAATTGTTACTGGGGACGAAACATGGGTCCACCACTATGACCCAAGCAAACAAGAGTCCATGCAGTGGCATAAAAAAGGAACAGACCCCCCGAAGAAGTTCAAAGTCACTCCGTCTGCCGGGAAGCTCATGGCCACAGTTTTTTGGGACTCAAAGGGAATCTTGCTCATTGAGTACAAAAAAAAAGGTGAAACCATCAACGCCACATCCTACGCTTCCACTTTGCATAATTTGCGGGGGGAAATTAAAAAGAAAAGACGGGGTAAACTCGCAGCGGGTGTGTTGCTTCTTCATGACAACGCTCCTGTTCACACGGCGCGAGTTTCCAAGGCTGCTGCGCGAGATTGTGGTTTCGAAGAAATCCAACACCCACCCTATAGTCCAGACCTTGCCCCAAGTGATTATTTCCTGTTTCCGGATTTGAAAAAATGTCTTCGTGGAAAAAGATTTTCGGATGATGAAGAACTCAAGTCGGCAATAAATGGGTATAGAAAGAGAAAATTTATTTTTTTGAGGGTTTAAAAAAGCTTATCTCAAGATGTAACAAATGCATTGATGTTAGGGGAGATTATATTGAAAAATAAAAACAATTTAAATTGAATTCGCATTTTCCTTCATATCGGTACCGAGAATATATTGAACGCACCTCGTAGATGAAATAAAGTTAGGAGCAATTAACAATTTATGAAAGTTAAAATGATTTAAATTCACAATTATTCCCCCGCCCCTGGAACAATGTTTCAGCACGTTGGGAGTAAAGCCAGCTTGTATATTGGGCGAAGTAGCTCTCCAGCTGTAGTTTTAAGTTTCACAACGCGAACATGTCCATCTTTACCCGGATATAGAAATATAATACGGTGGGCCATGGGCCACTTTCCAGGTGGTAGATTACTGTCTGATGACCATCAAGTCATTTAACTGAAGATTAATCTGAGGATGAGCCCAACGTGGCCTGTGCTGGAGTGAGGATAAATATTCCATGCTCCATCGCTTCCAGTAACCTTGGATCTTATTTTGGAATGCTTGCCAACTGGAGAGTCGATTGATTGGTACTTCAAGCTATGGTTCTGGGACAGCTGAAGAGGACTCACCTAAAATGAAATGAGCTGGAGTTAGTGGATCGAGATCATTATCGGAAATTTGATAAAGGGGGCGAGAATTTAATATGGCTTCTATTTGGGTCAATAGGGTATATAGATTTTCGAAATTTAGCAAGTCCGAACTTATCACACGACGAAGATGTTGATTGACTGACTTCACCCCTGCATCCCACAAGCCGCCGAAGTGTGGTGCGGAAGGGGGAATGAAGTGCCAAGTAATAGAATCTCTCGCAAGGGACTCAGCGACGATGGTGTTATGTTGCTCACATAGGATTAACTTATGCATTTCTGATCAGTCGTTCATAAACCTCCGTACAGATTAGACATGATTCGGCTTTTCTAGTGAGTGAATAAGAAAAAAAAAAAGAAAAAAAAAACAAGTTAGAAACAATTTTGCCAAGTGGTTCAGTGGCGCGTCTATAGTGGTGGCCGGCTGATAAAACAGGGGTCGTGGGTTCGATTCCCGTAAAGTGTCATCGATTTTTTTATTTTATTTTTATTTTTTTAATTTAATCAAAAAGACAATTATTATACCTTAGTAAATTGAAAGTGAATCAGACAATGAGAGACAATAAGCGGCCCGTTATTCCAATAGCGGGACCAACAGATGGGAAGTTGTCACCAGAAAATGTGGCAAGAAAGCGAAGGAGGAGGCTTAAGACACCTCCAAATCCAAATCCACTAAAGCACCCCACCCTGACAGCTAGTGAAAAGTTGCCTGGTAGAGGAAGGGAAGCGGCGCCGACAACGACAACAAAGGCGGCAGCTGAGTCAGACAACGAACAATATCTATACATGTCTGATGGTGGGGGTGAGAATGCTTTCCAATCTCTAGCGGCCACGGAGTCTGATGATGAAGAAGAAGTCCATGCAATTAACAGCACCATTAAAGAGCTGCAACAATAAGTGCTTGGCATTAAAGCCAAGCAAGTGGCGAGAATGCAGATGGAGCAACAACAACTCCTGAGGTCTCAGCAACAGCCCACAAGTGCAAAAGCAAAAACAAGCACAGACAAAACAAAGGCAAAATACTCGTATGCAACAACAAAAATCACAAGCGCAACAACAACAACAACAGCATCAACAGCACAAGTCCCAAAAACAGCAGCAGCAGCACCAGCAGCAAAACCAGCAACAACAACAGCAGCAACAGCAGAAAATCAACAGACACAAAGTACCTCCAATTAATACTTACAAATTGGAATTAAAAGGCACCATAGAACTGTGTAAGTCGGCCATAGGCTGTAATTTTTTTATAAAAAGATTAAGTGTAGATAGGCATGCAATCCATTGTAACACAGTGGAGCGCTACCACAAAATTAAAAGTCTATTAAAGGATTCGACGACGGAGTTCTTCTCCTACACTCCGAAAGGGGTGAAGCTGCAAACAATGCTACTGAGGGGGTTAGAACCGTTAACTGATCCGGAGGAGCTCCTTGCACTGCTGAAAGAGAAAGAGTGCAAAGAGCTCAAATTCGTGGGGGTTAAGCCATTTGTCACGGGTAGAGCCAAAAGGGAGAATGAAACGTTGGCTTCTTAAATTCTTCCTCCCACCCGCAGAACCTGGTTATTATCGAAAAATGGATTCAAATTGGCGATCGTGCAATTCTTACCGAAATGGCCATATTTGGCGTAATCTGTTATATGTTCTCCAAAGTAAAGATTTTGTAACCATTTAATAATAGCTCGTTTTGCATCATAAATCTTATGGGGCAGAAGTTGATGACCTTGGGTCCGTGATACTTTGCGACACCTTGAAACAAACCGATATAAATAGGCGACACTGCGAATGAGATGATTCAAAGCAGAAACTCGAGATGACAGGAACTCGAACGAATGGGTGCTCCGATCCAAGGGCGACGCAAGTTTGTTGAAAATTCTTCCTCTCCTCCTGTTTACAAGATAGATGCTCTTCGACAAACTGAGCAACAGGCCAAGCGTTGCTTGGAGAATGTTCTATCAAAGCAGAAGGGGCTATTCCGCGTGATGCACAGTCCGCAGGATTTTGATCCGTCCTGATGTGAAACCATCTGTTTCTCGGAATGTTGTTCAAAATTTCAGAGATTCGAGTACCGACAAATATGTCCCACCTACGTGAAGGACACGAGATCCAAGAAAGAACAACTTGGGAGTCACACCATGCATAAACGTTTGAGAATGTTGTATCCAAAGACTTTTGAACCGCAGCAAGCAACCGAGCGAGTAGTAAAGCTCCGCACAATTCCAAACGTGGGATAGTGAGTTGTTTAATCGGAGCGACACGAGTCTTTGCTGCAACGATGTTGGTTGGGACTTCGCCGTTTGTAAGAGTATATCGCGAATAAATGACGGCAGAATAAGCGGAACTGCTTCCTCATCGGAAAGCCATATAATTGAAAGGTAGGATCTATAGTACCGATGTGACGGGATACGTTGATAGATGTAAGTACAGGTAGATCCTTTCGAAGTTTACTCCATTGCGCGGCGATGCAATCAGGAAGTTGATCATACCAATCAAGTTTTCGATGCCACAATTTTTGTAATAGAATCTTATGCTGCACAACAGAAGGAGCAAGAAACCCGAGGGGATCGAAAATGCGTGCAACGTCTTTTAAGATCTAGCGTTTTGTAAAAGTTTCATCTGGCGTCAGGTGTATACGAAACGAAAAGCAGTCTTGTTTTGAGTTCCAGTTCATACCGAGTACTTTCACCCACGCATTAAGTTCACTATCTAGAAAAACTATTTCACATTGTCCACGATTTCCTTCCGGAAGAAGTTCTGGGCTATTGTTTTGCAAATTGCTTAGCTCCAAGCCAGCGTTGGCAAGAAGTTCAATTAATTGGTTCTGTTTGAAACGCGCATCACTGATTGATGTTCCGCCCGAAACAATATCGTCCACGTATATATCCTAAGGAGTATATCGGCGGCAACCGGATACTGAACGCGATAATCGAGTGCGATTTGCTGCAAAACACGTACCGCTTCATAGAGAGCGCACGGTCAAGCAATAATGTTCAATCGGTTCAGACGGCGAGTTTCGCCACACTATTCTTTGAAAGTCCCAATGTTCATCAGCCACCCGTATCTGGGGAAACATTTTTACAAACGTCTGCTGTAAAAACGATTTGGTGACGGCGAAACCGAATGTGCACAGAAAAGATATCTCTTTGAATAGGTGGGCTTATCATTAAGAATTGGTTTAAGGAATTTCCATCACTATCTGCGAACGAACCGTTAAAGACGACACGAAGCTTCGTTGAAACACTATCGGGTTTGAAAACCGCGTGGTGGGGCAAATAAAATACATTAGGCTTAAGCACCAAAGAAGGAAGAATTTTACGCATGTGCCCTAAAGCCAAATAATCATCCATAAATTTTGAATAGTTTTTATGCAGTAACCCATTCTTACTAAATCGTCTTTCCAAAGACTTCAAACACGAAACTGCACCAGTGAGGGTGTCAGCGAAATCAGGTTTTATCTTGAAGGGAAGACATACCTTCCGTCTTTATTTCTCTTGTGAGTTTCAAGAAAGTGTTTGTCGATTTCCTGATTTTCCGATTTTGGATCGATTTCTTCGATATTCCAAAAGGATTGCAAGATTGAGTCTATATCACAAACCACGTGGTTTGCCTGTGCTATTTCACTCTGTCCCGACGATTAGCACCCAACTAAAGATGGTTTTGTGGGCAACTGGATAACCATTAGGATTGCGAATTATTTCTCCCTGTAGAATATCCCAAGCCACATCTGCCCCGAGCAAAATATCAACCGCGCCTGATACGTTCAATAGTGGATCTGCTAAATTCAGATCAAGTTTTGAGACGTGGTCCCAATCTCTGCAGTTGAACGAAGTAGTTGGTAATTTTGACGTAACTGTCGATAGAATGTAGGCGTTAACTGAAATGCTAGCTGCATCAAAACGAGACGAAATCAACATTGATATTAGGCCCCTGGATTGTCCGGCGCATATTGTACCAATTCCACTGGCGCAAGATTCCGTTATGAAGGAAACCTGCGAGCCCGAATCAATTAACATACGAACGTGATGATAATGTCCACTGCTGCCTAAAACCTTTCCAACAGCTGTAGGCAATAATGTCTGTGGTAGGAAGTGATTAGAATTTAACGACTGATTTGTGACGTATTGAGAAGGGTTTATCGAGGTTCTAGCGGTTTCCGAGTAAGAATATTGAGGTATTGTATGCGATGTGATCGCAGAAGAATTATTAACAGGTGTAGTGGTCGAACTAAGATGAACCAATGTATGGTGACGCGAATTACAGTTCTTGCACCGAAATTTGGACTGACAACGCATTATGTCCACTACATAAGCAATTGAAGCAGAGCTTCTTAGATTTTACTAAGTCTCTCTTATTCTCAAGACTCATTGCAAGAAATTCTGTACACTGCGTTAGCGTGTGAGCTGCATTACATTTGGGGCAGTTGTTAGATGACGACACATGCATACATTTCAAAGTCGGAGGCTTTGACCTGTTACTTTCCCGAATAAATCCGCGACATGACTAAAGAGCCTCACAACGGCGTTCTAAGAATTTCAGAAATTGATCTATCGTCGGTTTTTCGAATTCGACACTTTCAGTTGACCAAGCTTGTCACGTTTCGAAAGGACGTAAATCATCCACGGATCGCGTTCTAACGAATTTAGCGAAGTGAGACCTCTCACAACTTCATCAGCTACATCTGAAATCTTGCGCAACATTTTTGCACTCAAACTGTTAATTGATAGGAGCTGCATGAATGTCTCCAGAAGGCTGTTTATAATAAAACGTGGTCTGTTATATCTCTTGGTTAACCTCTCCCACGCTTGCTGATAGGTTGAATCCGACACCGGAATGTAATTGAGAAGATTTAAGCCACCATCCCGAAGACAAGAGCGAAGGAAATGAAACTTCTGAGATGATGACAAATTTGATTTAAGATGGACCATGCTTTCAAACATGTCGTGAAAGGCTGGCCAATCCCGATAAGTGCCATGAAATGGTTCAATATGGATTTTTGGAAGATAGTCATGACCGTACTGAATTGAGCTGGTAGGCTTCTGACCGGCAAGAGATTGTGTGCTATAAGTCTGACTTGATTCTAAAGTTCCTATGTCAGGGCTTTATCCCTGCCGAATAGCTGAAAGCAAAGCTGACTTTATCATGAGATATTCCGTCTCGAAATATTCGAACTCTTGCTCAGGATCGGTGTAATTTTCGTCATCCGCGTGATCATACATTTGCCCCTGAGATGTACTAAATTTTTCCCAGATCTTTTCTAGTTTTTCTAACCGCACTTGAATTGTTTCTACACGAAAGACTTCTACAATCTTGTCCACGAAATAAGCTAATCTCGAATCTTTAAGATTGCCGCACGCAAAGCTGCCAGGCTATCGGAAGTGGTACAATCTTGTCCACGAAATAAGCTAATCTCTTTAGCGAAACTTTAAGATTGCAGCAAAGCTGCCAGGCTACCGGAAGTGGTCATTTTAATGAAAGTGAATATTAACCTAAGAATTTCTCGCACGAGAGCTATGATTATCTTGATATCAAACCGCGTGCCGTTTGGGTTTAATAATGTTCTCAAAGAATACACGATTTTTGCAATAGGAGTCTATTTTCCAAGTAATTTATTTTTTATTGAATGTATTTTGATTTTTGATTAGAAATATGCATGTATTTTGTATATGTAAGTATATGTGAAGAGTTATCACATATCAACAAGCAAAATTGCCGTTGTTGGAACTAGCACAATTCACAAGTGCTCCGCCAAGCATCAATGCATCCACAAAGATTGAATGTTTGGTGCGGTTTATGGCATGGCGGCATCATCGTTGATGTCGGTCCATGAACCGCTGCCATCAAACTTTTGTGCCGATACTGGAATAGGTGCCCGTTTTACAGATTGGCCGGACGATCATAGACAACACCGTGAGTTTGCTAGTTTGGCGCTGGAAATGTTGGCCGGACTTCTGGATTTTGGCCAAAAAATCATCTTCTCGGATGAGGCCCATTTTTGGCTCAGCGGCTATATCAACAAGCAAAATTGCCGTTGTTGGAACTAGCACAATTCACAAGTGTTCCGCCAAGCATCAATGCATCCACAAAGATTGAATGTTTGGTGCGGTTTATGGCATGGCGGCATCATCGGATCTTATTTCTTTCGAAATGAAGAAGGAGACTGGTCTCAGGCATAGAGCGATCACAGAGCTCGATGACATCGCAACGCTCGAAGTTGTGATCTTGTTACCCTATAGTACGAGTAAGTAAGTCTGTTCCTTATGTCATAAATAGTGTTTAATGAGTTAAACTGCTAATGGTAAAGAAAATACATTAACAAATACGAGGGGCGTTCAATATATTCTCGGTATCGATATGAAGGAAAATGCGAATTCAATTTAAATTGTTTTTATTTTTCAATATAATCTCCCCTAACATCAATGCATTTGTTACATCTTGAGATAAGCTTTTTTAAACCCTCAAAAAAATAAAATAAATAAATCCTCTTTCTCTGCAACATACCCATTTATTGCCGACTTGAGTTCTTCATCATCCGAAAATCTTTTTCCACGAAGACATTTTTTCAAATCCGGAAACAGGAAATAATCACTAGGAGCAAGGTGGGTGGGTGTTGGATTTCTTCGAAACCACAATCTCGCGCAGCAGCCTTGGAAACTCGCGCCGTGTGAACAGGAGTGTTGTCATGAAGAAGCAACACACCCGCTGCGAGTTTACCCCGTCTTTTCTTTTTAATTTCCCCCCGCAAATTATGCAAAGTGGAAGGGTAGGATGTGGCGTTGATGGTTTCACCTTTTTTTTTGTACTCAATGAGCAAGATTCCCTTTGAGTCCCAAAAAACTGTGGCCATGAGCTTCCCGGCAGACGGAGTGACTTTGAACTTCTTCGGGGGGTCTGTTCCTTTTTTATGCCACTGCATGGACTCTTGTTTGCTTTCAGGGTCATAGTGGTGGACCCATGTTTCGTCCCCAGTAACAATTCGATCCATAACACCGTCCGCGTTCTCACTACACATCTCCAAAAGCTCTCTATAGCATGCGATTCTCACTTTTTTCTGAGGCGCTGTGAGCATTCGTGGCACCCACCTTGCACTGACCTTTGATAGGTTAAGATGGTTATGAAGAATGGTGTGAATGGTGTGAATGGTACCAATTGAAAACTTGGTGATCTCTGCCATCATTTTCACCTTTATGCGGGCATCCTCAAGAACAAGTTTTTCGACTTCTTTGATGCTTTCTCCCGTACAAGCAGTAGCCGGGGCGCCGGAGCGGGGGTCGTCTTCAATGCTCTCTCTGCCTCTCTTGAACTCACTTGACCACTTTTGCACAGTTGATAATGAAGGTGCGGAACCCTGGTAAACAGCCACCATCTCTTCATGAATAGTTTTTTAACTTTTTCCTTGCTTAGTGAGAAATTTAATTACAGCGCGATGCTCAATTTTCACCATCATCGTCTCAGTTGCCATTATGATTCTGTTTAACTAGAGATAAAACGCGAATTAATAATCACATATATAAAATCACATATTATATATTTTATACTAAATTAATAGTATTACTTGATAAATAAGTCAATTTATATATACAATCACAGCTCCACCCCGATACCGAGAATATGTTGAACGCCCTTCGTATAACTTCTGTGGTATGGGAAAATAAGAACTCATTTTAAACCGCACCATAATGGAGTTGATATTGATATGATACGGCACAATAGCAGGATAATTTTTTACCCAAAAATATAAGGCAATACAACGATGAATACAGCTCGTGTTGTTAAGACTTTTTTAATAACAACAACACACAAAACATTTAAATGATTTCATATTTGCAAAATCTTAACATGGAAATTGTGGTAAGTTTGAATAAGAGGTTTTTTCGGCTTTCGACATCTGGACGACGAACTTCTGTCGTAGTAGTACTCATATTTAGCCACTGGGCTGACGCAAGTTAGGTTAGCTTAATAAATACGCTGTGACTTCTGAATCTGAGCACTGATTAGTACAAGTTTTTTTTTTTTTTGTCGTAGACGTTGAGTTCCAGCAATTGCGCATGTATCCATATTGGTTTAGCATATGATGGCCCTATTAAATTTATATTTGCATAGGGTTTAGGAATACTCACGAAGGGGAAAGCGTGTAAAGTGGTAAGTGCCGTGTCGCCCTCATTCATTGTTTTTGATATCCATATGATCTGGTACTCAAGATGAGATTACAGTATTGAGATTATTCATCTTACATAGATACATACGGTGTCCTTAAGAAAGAAGCTATAAACTCTTCCCCATTCTCCATCCCAACCATCATTTATAATGGCTTTCCAGCTGTGAACTCTTCGAATAAGACCAATCAGTTTGCTGTGTATGGTGTATAGGGTCTTTTTTCGAAAATGGCATCAACAAATGTTTTCTTAAATTGATTAGAAATCACTTCCCAGAACATCGAATTCGAATACTCTTGGATGATTTCAAGTCTGATATCCACAAATAAATGCTCTATGTTCCAGGGTTCCGTTCAGTCTCCGCCACTCATTTTAATTCTCAGTATGTATATTCGTTTGACAATTTTGTATAAAAAAAACTTGAAATCTGAAATTTAAAAAAATTATAAATCTAAAAAAATTGTTTTCTTGGAATTAAAGTGGCTGCATTTTTTTTATCTTAATCCTTAAGATTATATGAATACTCTTACAATACGTGAGGATTTACTTAGATTTTTTTTATAATTGTATAACCAATATATGAATATATGAGGATTTACTTAGTTTTTTTGATAATTGTATAACCAATATATGACTATGATATTTGGAAAACTAAATTATTACTGTAATTCGATTTTTTATTGTATTTGTTATTATTTCCAAGCTCCTTTATTAGATATTATTATAAAACTTTTCTTTGCCCCCAAATTGTAGAGGGCCTCTAAGTCGAGTCCTCAAGAAAGTGCTTTGTTGTTGGCAATTCTGAAAAAAAGGCGGATGTGTGAAAGATCAATCTTTTTTCACGTTTTTTTTCTTCACATTTTTTTTTATTGATTTATTGAATACCACTTAGAACACTTTAATAAACAAAACGCACCAAGTTTTATTAAAATCGGTTCAGGGATTTGTGTACCCTTAAAATGTTTTCCCACAGCGCGGGCAAAGGAAACTTAGGGAGGAAGAATAGAGAGGTACTGGTGTATATAGGTCTTAAATGTTTGCATTCCATAAGCGAGTTGAATCACCATATTTTAGAGTACTGCCGAAAGTGGGCTTGGGTATACTATTGAGCATTCATAGCGAGACGGGTATTACGGTCGAAGATTTGAAGGGGCGGAATGCTACTGGCGATTTCAATGGAGCACTGGTGGTGCAAGCAGCGATAAAACAAAGTGAGACAGGAGACATTACGTCGGTATTTGAAGGCATCAATTGACTGACTGCTATTAGTATCGCCTACGAGTTTTATCGAGGTTTTGAATCCTATGTAGCAGGTGCAGAGGTGTTTTAGGAGCTCCTGACAAGATGTGGGCATTATACTCCAATTTTGGGCGGATGAATGCATTATATGTTGGGGTCAGATCAGAGGGGGTGAAATATTTCTTACATCGCTTGAGGAAACCTAGACATTTCGAGGCATTTTTAACGACATTGAATATGTGGTCATTTTAACGTAAGTTGTCACTGACACACATACCGAGAATGGAAAGTTTTTCGGTTTCGACGAAGCAAGTGGCATTCATGGATAATGGCTGGGTATTTAAATTTCGCTTTAACGACAGCAGACTGCATTGTGTTTTGGAAGCATTAAATTCTACTCTGCTGATTGTTCCCCAATTGGTTATGCTGTTAATATCGGGATTTAGTTTAACATACGATCCCGTTCCCGTTCTACAGCCGAAGAGCAGGAATGTGAGTCCGGGAACGAATATGAAAAGCAGAGAGTATTGTCATCAGCAAAAAATATATTGGATTAGAAGTAGTAGACAAGAGGTCATTAATGAAAATTGAATTAAATTAAAGAGTGTCGGAGACAGAATGGAGCCCTGGGGTACACCAGCATTTATTTTGTGAATATCAGACTTTAAACCATCCAAAATAACTTGAATTGAACGTTTCGAAAGGTAGTTTCTAATCCATTGAAGAAGAGAGTCGTCGATCCATTTCAGTGAAACATGCCATCAAATCACTAGTGAACCTCTTCATACGAAAACCGTAATGTCGGTCATTAAGAAGTGTTCGTGTTTCGAGATAATTCATGAGCTGACAGTTTATCAACGTTTCCATTACCTTGGAAAGAAGGGAACGTAGGTGCAATGTGTCAGTAGGAGGAGAGGGAAGAAGATTCGCCTTTTTTAGGAACTGTCCTAAATAGTAGGATTGATGAAACAGCTTACGTATTGGTTTTACCAGCGTAGAAGAACACCTCTAGAAGAAGGGGAGATATACCATCTGGACCAGCGGCTTTATGTATGTTGAGATCTTTAAATACTCTTGCTACTACACGAGTGCGGAAGAGGATTCATTCCATTGAAGATTCGACGCATGTAGGCGGGGACAAATCACAATTTGGAACTGTTGAGCTGGCCGTAAAGTGTGCAGCAAGTAGATCGGCCTTATCCAAAGAGCTGACAGCTGGAATATCATTGTAAATGAGCGTTGGGATGGAGGATGAGGCAGAATTTCTAATGTTTTTCATGAACGACCAACAAATTTACTACCTTTGGGACATATTTTTTGTCTCCGTTTTTTGTCGTTGTTGCAGTCATTCCTGGCTCGTTTGAACTTTTTTTCGGTTTTCCTCCTTTTCTTTTGGTTTGATACTCTTCATGAGGGATAAAGGATCTCATTGCAAAGAGAATAGTGTCTGTGATCATATCAGCAGCGGCATAGACGTCGTTATTGAGGAAATATAAAATTCCTAAAGAAGCTGTTAAGTCCGCTCCAAATGGCTTTCTCGTATTGCCATACGGCTCTTTTAGGAATCTTTTCTCTAACTGTGTGGTGGGTATACGAGAAATTAGCTGACATGACGCAATTGTCCGACGGCCCTAGAGGGGAAAGCACATCAACAGTCTACTTATCAGGGTGAGAAGTTAAAAACAAGTCCAGGGTGTAGGCGGTATGACTATCAACGTCTGGTATTCGTGTGAGTTCATTTATAAGCTGGTTTAAGTTATTTCCCGTAGCGAAAATTTCAACACACCGTCCTTCCGGTATTGCCTGTCCAGAATCTCGAAGCCAACCAGAAACAGCGAAGAAATCCTTTGTGTGGAGTCAGATAGCGCATCAAACTTGGGGTCCAGTTTGGGGTTTCTGTAAATAACACAGTAAATGGCCAGACAGCAGTGAGAAAAGAATGATGGCTGAAGTCGTAGCCAGGTAGCTTCAAATCAGAGTGAACTGAGAGGTATGGGTGGGGATCTACAACCTGTTTTTCACTAAGTACTGGTCTGTACTTACAGACGTGGAAGTACGCAGAAAAGTGATTACTTTGAAATCCGTAGTCATAATCCCAGAGAAATACTACAAAAAAAACATAAACACCGACGTTGTTGAGCAAGACTGCGAAGCGAGAATTTTGACGTTGGTTTACCTAATCAAATTACTGTAGGTATTATGCCCTACAATATGAAACAGTGCGTCAAAAAAAATCACACTCACAACCGGCTATCCGGTTGGTACATACACTCAGTCACTGTATGATAAATACAGTGACGGTGTGTGCAAGCAACAGTACTTCGGCCAGAAGCGGGAGAGGTGGGATACCTGCACTGTGTGATATTTTTTGTTTTCTTTTTCCACTGATTTGCACTATTTTTATTTCACACGCGTGCGGTGGTTTCCTGCTTTTTTTCTTACGCTTCGCGGTATATTTTTATTTTTTTTAATGGGTGATCCGGAGAATAAGTGTTGGCCGTTTGGAAAAACGTCATTTCGAGAAAACCGCGTTTAAAATGCATATGAGGACCCATTTTATCGACAAAGAAATGATTTTATAAACTAACGAATTAATACTTAAAACGTTTTAGAAAGCCAACAGTATTATTTGTATATAAGAAACGAAATTTTGGAGAAAGATAACCTGCCTGCCGGACGTAGGAGCGATCGCTGTGAGCACAAGCGAAAAGCCGAGAAGACGCTTGCACTTATACCGAATCTGTTTTTTTTTTTTAATTTTCCAAAAAAATTTAGGAGATTGTTTCTGAAGTTATAAGAGAAATTGAAAAATACAAAACAAAAAAAAATTATTTTTTAAAAATTCTAAAGTCCCTTAAAGCAATGAAATTCCTAATTTTTATATTTTCTCCTATTTGCTTTGATAATAAAATATTGATATTAAATTTTTTTTGCAACAATTTTTTGCAGAGAGCTTCATGATGGAACTCTGAAGGATAATAGCTTAATGGATGGATCAAAAATAATTCTGATACCTAATGTTGAAACCGGATTGCTAGTAAGTTACCTTTATATGTATTTCGCTAAAGTAAAGTTTAAATAACTGAGACATGCCTATGTACGAGTATATAATACACACATTGATACATTCTGTGTTGCCATTTTTTTTCCTATAGTTGTTTTTCCTATAAACTTTTCTAAATATGAAAATACTCATCAGTAATGTTTTGCTAAAATCTCCTTTTAGAATATAAACAAGACTTGTACTTATGTAAAGTTAACATTTTTTTCTAAATGTCTTCTTAAAATTTGTTTTGGTACAATTTGTCTCCTTGCATAAATATGTATGTATGTATATGTGTATGTATGCAAAATCCCCAATAATTATCCATCTGTTTGATTAGGAAATCAACAGAATCATATTAATTGTAAAAATCTAAAATAACAACGTTTTAAAATGATCGTTTTTGAATTAACAAAATAAAGAAAAGTGTGCCTTTACACACCAAGAGAATAAACATTTAAGAGTTATGTTGATAAAACCTATCCATGCGATGACAATTGATTGATAGATAGATAAATTGATTTAAATAATTTCTGACATTTATTTGCTGGTAGATGCTGAGAGACGGTGTTTTTTTTACTGCAAAGATTACGTAATCTTTCACGACGAGACATCCCTTCGATAGTCTGAGGGGAAATGCGTAAAAGAGTCTTGATATTGATAGTCTTGATCTGATCTTGATCTTGTCGGAGACAATCAGAACATTGTATCCTACCCCTTCGTTGGATTCGTACTGATTTTTGATTTTTTTTCGTAGAGTAATTTAAACTCTGTTTATTCAGATCAATTTGGTTATTAGTTATTACATTTAAAAATTTATTTTAATCCCCTCCTAATCGTCTACCGCCAAATCGAAAATCCGAAAGAAAAGCAAAATCGCGCGGCCAAAACGTCAGTACGTTGACGCATTGTTTTGTACCATGTATCATATACGGTAAAGGCTTTGCCAATTTGGTCATAACACATCTCCCCGGTATCACCTCTAAAACCCCTACCTTGTTTTTAGACCGACAGACCGTTGATTGTTTTTACTGGAACTAGAACTTCTCACCTATTCATGCGAGTCCTTCCGTATTTCTATTACAATTCTTTTGACTAAAATTTTTTAGGGTGCGTGGGATTGGCTATTTAATCATCAATCTCAATCGCCTTTACGTAGTCCAACTACTTGCTACGAAAAATTGCTGGGGTATTATCGCACTCACCTTTTCCAAAATATGTTAGAGAGATTTTGTGTGGCTTGCCAGTCTCATCTACTCGTATATTACCTATATTTCTATTACCTCGTAGATCTCGCAAGATACTCTATTCTTAATGCTCAAGAGGGTATTACTGACTTACTTAAGCGGCGATTAAGTCCGGAGTGGACCTGGGCCTCAACCAATAATCATCTCCAATTAGCACAGTCTTTGGCTAACTGCCTCCAGTTGCGCACTCCAAGTTGGTTGAGGTCTCCTTCCAATTGCTCGCGCCACGTAAGGCGAGGCCTTCCTTTACTGCGTTGTCCTTCCGGATTAGAATCGCAGATTCTACGGGCTGGAGCGTTGGTGTTCATTCGCTCTACATGTCCCAGCCATCTCAAACACCCAATGCGCAGTTTTTTTGACCACGTCGATGTCGCTGTACAGCTCGTAGAGTTCATCGTTGAATCGTCTCCTCCAGAACCCGTCAACGCATACGGTATCAAATATCTTTCGAAGAATTTTCCTCTCAAAACCACCAACGATATCTTCATCCGCTTTAGAAAGGGTCCATGCTTCGGAATCATAGAGCAGGACTGGGATTACAAAGGTCTTAGATAGAGTTTCATTGATTGTTCGGGAGAGGGCCTTACTACGTAGTTGCCTTCTTATCCCAAAGAAACAGCAATTTTGCCAATAGTTATTCTTCGTTTGATTTCTGAAGAGATGTGGTTTTCAGATGTGATAACAGAGCCGAGGTGCACAAAGTCCCTTACTACCGCAAAGTTATAGCTTTCGATTGTGACATTCTGTCCCTTGTTGTTTGTTTTGCCCTCGTATACCGCTAGACCCATTTTTCCTGCTTTTTTTCCTATACTCGCAAGCGCTCCAGTGACAGCTCGCTGTGTTCTACCAATAATATCAACGTCGTCGGCGTATGCAAGCAATTGAACAGTCTTGAAAGATCGTACCTCGTATGTTAGCTTGTGAATTTTGCAAAATTCTTTCAAGTATGATGTTAAAAAAGTCACATGGCAACGCGTCGCCTTGCCTAAATACTTTTTTGACATCAAAAGTCTCGGTTAGCTCGTTACCGACCTTTCGAGCTTTCTCCATCGTCATCCTGCACAAGCGGACGAGTTTGGCAGGAATGCCAAAACTAGACTCGTCTCTGTAGATGTTGTCATATGCGGCTTTAAAATCGATAAAAAGGTGGTGAGTATCGATCTCAAATTCTTGAGTTTTCTCCAGGATCTGCCGTAGTGTGAATACTTGGTTAATTGTGGACCGTGGTGGTACTAGCAATCGCTTCTCAGTCGGAGGGTCAAGGTTCGAATCCTACCATTGGCAAGTTTTTCAAGTTTCTCATTTGTGTAATTGGAACTCAGACAGAAAAATTCTGCGTGTGAAGGCATAACACTGACACGTAGATGTGGCTGTTGTAGAGTTTAAGCACAAAAAAATAGTGTGAATTATAACCCTTCGAATCACTCTGAGTGAAGAAAAAACTTTCCGTCCTGTTCGGACTCCCACCCCCTGGAGAGCGAATATCAAAACCAGATACACCTGAGTTTCAAACCACTACAAAAAACCAATTTTCCTTTCTCCTCCTTCTACCTTTCCGCCCGCAATAAAACAATAAAAGGGTATCTAACCCCTTAGGCGCGCGTAATTTATAACAAGAAAAAAAAAAAACTTACCGGGCCTAAAACACCTCTGATAGAGTCCAATCAATGGTTTCAGGCGCTCGCACAATACGGCATCCAAGATCTTAGATGCGATGTTTAGGAGACTGATACCTCTATAGTTGGCACATTTCAATATCATCTTGGAAATAAGTTGGTGTATGCCCTCTACCGAGTCATCCATCTGCTGCCTTAAATATATCAGCGTGTAAGGCGATATATATCCGGCCCGGCAGCCTTGTTCAACTTCAGTTTAGATATTGCTATCCTCACTTCATTTTGGTCGGGTGGACGGAATTCTTGACTTGCATCGTCAATATTGAATGGTTCACTCTGCCTTACAGCGGAATTTGTGTTGTCTTCGCCGTTTAGCAGTCTGCAGAAATGGTTTTTTCATACCCTTAGCACCAATTGTGATTCTACTACTAGATTTCCTTGTTCATCTCTACAGGTTTCCGTTCGGGTCTTATTAAACTGACACGTTCTTTGTACCTTTTGGTAAAACTTCCGAACATTATTCCTGGAGTAGCACCTCTTTATTTCCTGGATCGCGCACTTCTCATGGTCCTTCTTTTTTCTCCGGAGAAACCGATGTACTTCACTGCTCTTTTGCTCGTAGAGCTCACGAGCAGCCGCTCTCGTCCTTTTGTGCAGCGCCGCTTTCTATGCATGTTGTTTTGCTGCATGTACTTGTCGGCATACTTCTTTAAACCAGGGGTTTCGTGGTGGTGGGCGGGTGAAACCCAGCTCGTTAGTTGCGGCATTTCCGATGGCTTCTCAGCATCTAAGCCACTGGTTTTCAGCACTTGATGCTGGCTGGAAAGGACTTCTCGAAAGAGTGAGAGATACGCATTCGTCAAAGGTTGTGGCAGCTTGTTGCGATTGCAACCGTTCAACGTTAAATCTCCTCCTAGTATTTCCCCGTTGTTGTGGCGTCTGAGTGGTCCGACTCTATGTTGGCCGCTCGGAATGTTCGACATCTAAAATACTTGAGGAGTGCCTTATGTCGATCGCAACATGATCAATCTGGTTTACAGTTTGCTGATCTTGTGTTTGCCATGTTCCCTTGTGAATATTGAGGTGAGGAAACCGTGTGCTTTTTATAGTAACGTTACGTCCCGCATCGAAATCAATTAGCCTAAGTCCGTTTCCACACGTGGTGTCGTACTGGCTATGTATTCCGATTGTCCCAACAGTGGTTATTTCGCTCCATGGGTGGCATCCAACATTTAATGGGATACTAAATTCTCAGTGGAATTTGGATTGTTGTTGATTTCTAGTCAACTACTCATCTTATTTAATTTTCGTGAAAACTGAAAAAATGAATGTCGTTCGGCCGCGGTTGGGATTCAAATACCGAACCTTTCGATTTGGAATCCGGTCCTCTACCACTTGAGCCACGGCCACCCACAAAGTGTTCATGGAAGAAGACGTGTTTTTTTTTATTATGCTGAGTTTTGCGTTACAAGTACTATATTCAGAAATGGGAATAGAAAAATAGAAAGCAACATTTTTATGTCATGAAAGACAGTTTGCAATTTCTTAAAAAGGAAAAAGTGTAAAATTTATTAAGGATGAGCGCAGGAGTTATGTATACATCAGCTTATCCGCCAAATAAAAAAATTACGCATTCGATATTCTCATAAAAGAAATAGAAAATTCATTGCAAAAGAAGCATTGAATTTCAAAAATGCTCCCAAGCTTTTCTTGCTGACCACTCGATCCACATTTTACATGTGCATACCTGTCGTAATAAAGCTTATTAAGCTAAATTGAACTTAAAAATAGGAGCAAATGCGATTTAGTAATTAGCATTGTTTTTTTCCGACGTTTGTGCTAGTTGAGTAATAAATTTCATAGATTATAAAACTGGGAGGTGTGTTTTCTTTATATAATCGCCAAACGCGAAATAAGATTTGACGAATTTATTAAACGCTACTGAAAAACAAATAAGATTAAAAACCAAAGTAATAAATAGGTATTGTAGTTCTCATTACATTTTGAAGTATCCATTCCAGTTAGACTAATAAAAGTGTAAAGAAAAATAAAAAAAAGGGAAAAAGTGTTACTATGCAGCGAAAGTTTATAACAAAAGACAAAACCATTTATATATTATAACATTAGCAGACCAGGACTAAACATGCCGACAACGGAAGAACTAGGTTCAGAGTTACATCGAAAAAAAAACAACATTCAGACAAATAACAGCAGCGTTTCAGGTTAAGTCAGGGAGAGTTCTCATGCAAAGGGCGATAAAGTACTTAAAAAGGTGAAACATATGTCCACCTTTACTGCACAAAGTGGCATAGCAATAAACTCTTTCATAAGGAGCGTAAAATATTATATATCGCGAGTCATTGATGAAGACCTAAAGAAATACTTGGTAAGGAAAATATATACTACGAAAAAGTCCAAGGAGAAGCCGAAAATACAATCATTAATCTACCACAAACAGACAATTAGGAATCAATCAAAGGAACACTAAAATTGTGGTATCGACCAGAGTTGAAGAAATCTAACATACGTACAATATATTCGAAAGATCACCAATGATGATATAGATGTAAGGCTGATACACTAAGAATTTACAATAAATACAATAAATTTATAGATCTAAGCAATATAGATACGTAGTTTGTTAGTAAATACAATTAACGAAATGACTCAGGGTATATTGTTAGGTAAAATTTATGAAGAGGCAGATTTAAGGAAAATAGTCACTATAATGAGAAAAAGTAGATTGGAAGATTCTTGCATAAGGCATGAATATAGAAAACAAAGAGATTTTAAATCTACGAGGGGCGTTCTACATATTCTCGGTATCTGGGTGAAGCTGTGGTTGTATATATAAATTGACTTATTTATCAAGTAATACTATTATTTTAGTGCATTCATGTTAAATTTCATATAAATGTGATTATTAATTCGCGTTTTATCTCTAGTTAAACAGAATCATAATGGCAACTGAGACGATGATGGTGAAAATTGAGCATCGCACTGTAATTAAATTTCTCACTAAGCAAGGAAAAAGTCAAAAAACTATTCATGAAGAGACGGTGGCTGTTTACCAGGGTTCCGCACCTTCATTATCAACTGTGCAAAAGTGGTCAAGAGAGGCAGAGAGAGCATTTATGGGGTTACCCCCGCTCTGGCGCCCCGGCTACTGCTTGTACGGGAGAAAGCATCAAAGAAGTCGAAAAACTTTTTCTTGAGGATGCCCGAATAAAAGTGAAAATGATGGTAGAGATCACCAGGCTTTCAATTGGTACCATACACACCATTCTTCATGACCATCTTAACCCTTCAAAGGTCAGTGCAAGGTGGGTGCCACGAATGCTCACAGCGCCTCAGAAAAAAGTGAGAATCGCATGCTGTAGAGAGCTTTTGGAGATGTGTAGTGAGAACGCGGACGGTGTTATGGATCGAATTGTTACTGGGGACGAAACATGGGTCCACCACTATGACCCTGAAAGCAAACAAGAGTCCATGCAGTGGCATAAAAAAGGAACAGACCCCCCGAAGAAGTTCAAAGTCACTCCGTCTACCGGGAAGCTCATGGCCACCTTTTTTTGGGACTCAAAGGGAATCTTGCTCATTGAGTACAAAAAAAAAGGTGAAACCATCAACGCCACATCCTACGCTTCCACTTTGCATAATTTGCGGGAGGAAATTAAAAAGAAAAGACGGGGTAAGCTCGCAGCGGGTGTGTTGCTTCTTCATGACAACGCTCCTGTTCACACGGCGCGAGTTTCCAATCCTGCTGTGCGAGATTGTGGTTTCGAAGAAATCCAACACTCACCCTATAGTCCAGACCTTGCCCCTAGTGATTATTTCCTGTTTCCGGATTTGAAAAAACGTATTCGTGGAAAAAGATTTTCGGATGATGAAGAACTCAAGTCGGCAATAAATGGGTATTTTGCAGAGAAAGAGGAAATTTATTTTTTTGAGGGTTTAAAAAAGCTTATCACAAGATGTAACAAATGCATTGATGTTAGGTTAGATTATATTGAAAAATAAAAATAATTTAAATTGAATTCGCATTTTCCTTTATATCGATACCGAGAATATATTGAACGCCCCTCGTAGTGCTTCTAGTGCAGGAAAGCAAAGACTAGAAATGAACAAGAAAACATGACCAGAGAATAAGATATACAGGACATTACCACAGAAATCACCAGACACAATAAACCAGACATTACTTTCATATATATTCAGGAAACACAAGACAGTCTAGAAATCATTACCAAGGACAAGACCACAATGGCTCAGAACATATTAACACACAGAATTTGCCTGTGCAAGAACCAAAGGTAATTGAAAACCTATAAAATAGTTCACAAACAAGTAATGGAGATAGGCAGAACCTAGAATCACCAAATCTTAGTACAAATCGCCTTTCACAGAATGCAACTGAATAGATCGGGAATGACAAATTATATAATATAGAGAGTGGAAAAAGATATTTAGAAGTAAATGATTCCGAGTTTTTATCAATTAGCCTCGGACTAATAGACACAGGATCGTCATTTAACACAATTGATAATAAAATGAATAATTTTAAAACAGTGAGAATTGAACCAATGCAATTTTCCACAATAAATCGCAAAGACTCCATTACTTTAGAAGCCATTACCAGTTACATAAGATACACTTATAATATGGAAAGTTAAGAATTTACCGAACAGAAAATGTAGGGACTGTTTTGGAAAATAAATTAAATATGTTAATAGATTTGAAGAACGGACAATCAAGCTTAATGCTCAGATAATCAAATTTCAGAATAAACCCTATTCAATTAAAGAAATACGCGCTTTAGACACTGTAAACGATAGTAATACATATCTTAAGCTATTATAGATAATTTAAAGAAGGAAGAACATGAAGCTATAGATAGCATAATTATTAAAAAGTTGAATAGTTTATTTTTTAAAGGAGGATATAGGCTCACCAGCACAACGGAAATAGAGCATGAAATAGTTCCTATGTATGACTAATGGTCGTTATGCGGTAAAGCACTTCGCCCATTATTGAAACGATTTGGTATGGCTCTGGCCAGTCATTCTGTAGCATGGGGCAAAGCCCTTTGCTCCTCTTTGGAGCATACAGCCATACCTGGTCACCTTCCTTAAATGGTGCTGCTTTAGCTCTAAGGTCGTAGCGGTCTTTCATTCGGCGGTTATATGTCAGCAACTGTTCTCGGTTAAAGGAATACGCAGTTTCCAATCTCTTCACCGGATTATCAATGTAATTCGTTATTCCAGATTGTTGATCCGGAGGAGGTCCAGCCCACAACTCCCAAGGTCTCATCCAAACGTCAAAAATGCGGGGGTCTGCTTCGTAGCCTCATGCACCGCAGTGCGATATGCCGTTAAAAGGAACGGTAGATATCCGTTCCAATTTCGTTTTCGTCCACATACTTCGCGAGGTAGTTCAGAAGCATACGGTTGAAGCGTTCGACCATTCCATCGGATTGGGGGTGCAGTGCTGTTGTGCGTATTTTGTTCGATTCCGAATCTCTTTAAAACATTAACAAATACTGCAGATTCGAAATTCCTCCCTTGATCAGAATGAAGCTGAAGTGTGGGACTCCAAACCGGGAAAAGACGTGAACGATTAATGCTTTTGATATTTTTTCGGCTGTTTGATCTGTCAATGGAATGGCCTCAGGTTCCTCTTTGAAGTAGTCGCAGAAAACCAAGATGTATTTGTTTCCACTGTTTGTTACCGGTAAAGGCCAAATCTGTCGATAGCCACACGCTCGAAGGGGGCTGCTACTGGAACTGATTTTAAAGGTGCTCGCATTTTTTGGATGGCACCCCTCCTATTCTGACACGTAATGTAGGCCTTGCAGTATTGTTCCACATCCTGTGAACAACCTACCCAATAGTAGCGTTTTTTGATTTTGGACAGGGTTTTGTGAACACCAAAATGGCCACCTGCCGGGCTATCGTACATCGACTTCATTATCCCTGCCTACAATGAGAGAAGAATTAAGATTTGGTACGACTCACCATTTGAAGAATTTATCGGCCGTGATAGCAGCCGATCGCGACTATCCAGCATATCGAACATGCCCCAATACGCTTTTAATTTCGGGCTCAAGCCACGAATTGTCTCAACAGCAGGCCGTCGTTTCTCCTCTACCCACTGTTTGACTAGGGAAAGTTCTCTATTCAAGGATTGCTGTTCGAGCATATCCCCCGTAACAGCTATAGTTCGAAACACAATGTTTTCTCGCTCATTTTTTCTGCTACAATGTTTGGCACTGGGATTCTTCGCATGAACGGCGAGAAAGAGCATCTGCATTCTGGTGTTTTTGTCCTGGTCGATGCTCAACAGTGAAATCAAATTGTTGCAAGCGTTCAAGCCAAGGAGCCATCTGACCTTCTGGCTCCTTAAAATTCATGAGCCATCGTAGAGAGTTGTGATCTGTCCTCAATAAAAAATGCCGTCCAAGCACGGCTGAAAGTGAGTGACGGCTTTAACAACGGCAAGCAATTCTTTGTGAAAGTTTTGCTATAATACTCGATAACTTTTTCATGATCATCCTGGTATTGGGATAAAATAGCTCCACAAGCAAATTGCTCGCAACCGTGTCGACAACAAACCTGTCTCCTTCCGTTGGTTGTACCAGAATCGGGGTGTTTACTAAATTCTGCTTTAGTTGAGTAAATGCATCTTGAAAGGCATCAGTCCACTGAAAGTGGGTATTTTTCCCGGTCAAAGCGGTTAATGGCTTTGCCAAGGCGGAGACATTTCGAATAAAGTGCCTGTAGTACTCATAGAGTCCTAGAAAGGACTGATTTTCTGTTTTATTACACGGGGTTGGCCGTGTAATAAATCTTGTACTACAGCTCTCTTCCCTGGATCAACAGCGATTCCCTTAGCCGAAACGATGTGTTCCAAAACAACTTCCAAATTACGGAAGAGCTCGGCAGATGTTTTGCCATGGACCATAACTTCGTCTAAATAAACCAGGCAGACTGTGTGCGAGAGTCCGTCTAACACCAAATTCATCAGCGTTGAAAGGTTGCCGAGGCATTACATTAAACTCGTATAGTCCATTACCAATGGAAAACGCCGTCTTCTTCTTATCCTTGTCGTCCATCACTATTTGCCAATATCCCTAACGAAGATCTAAATTGACAAACCAAGACGAATCTCCTAGCTTTTCCAGTGTAAGATCAATCCTCGGGAGCCGGTACGAGTCTTTTTTTGTAATAGAATTGAGCCGCCTGTAGTCGATACAGAAACGAAGCGACCCATCTTCCGCACCAAAACTACTGGCGAACACCATGGATTTCGAGAAGTTGTTACGATACTTTGGCGTTAATGTCTTCCAAAATCCGAGTTGCTTCTTCTCTTCGACTAATAGGCAGCTTCCGAGGAGGTTGTTTGATTGGCCTCGTACTGTCCGTATCGATCTGGTGGCGTACTAAAGTGGTACGTCCTTGGGAGCCTGAAAAGAGGTTATAATTACGAGTAATTAAATACGCTAAACTTTCCTGTTCCTCTTTTGTCTGGTAGATATCGGTTCTCGCTATCTACTAGAAATGATAGCTCATTCGACAGCGCGGGTGAAGTTTTGGTTTCTGTACTATCAACACGTGGACAGGAAAAGAGTTCTGGTTGAGTCTCAATGTGAACTATTAAATCTTCCTCCTTCAATAACATTTCTCGTTATGACGTATAAGTTATCCGCATAAAAAATTTTCCGTCGGATACTTGCCAAACGCAATCGGCTGTGCGATAAAGCTTAACCAGTAATCGGAGAAAGGAGGAATGCTGATGTTACGGTGGTCGAATATTCTTTTCAGTGAAATAACTTCTTCCAAATGTAGCTTCTTATTTTGTAGATCAATCCTTGAAGAGAATCGCTGCAGAACATCCAAGCCCGCGATACAGTCATCAGAAATACTAGCGATGTACACAAACTGTTTGAATTTAAGATTTCCAATTGAAGAATTCCAATCACTGCTGTTATCTCCCCGGTAGCGGTCTGGATAATGGCTTGCGATTGAATCATCGCCGGGTTGGTGATATCTTACGGAGGAGACGAGGATGGATGATTTTGCGAGTGGCATCCGTGTCCAGTATGCCTGAGCAGCATACGTCATTGATCTCAAGTGGAATTAATAAATTATTCTGGGTGTTGGATGAGCAAAGCATTTCTATTTGAGAGGCAGGAAATTGTGAACCCTAATATTTCTCGCTGGGCTTTAGAACTCCAAGATTTTGTATATGTAATTGAGCACAGGGACAGCAAGAGTATGAATCATGTCGACACTCTTAGTAGATGTCGCAACATTTTAGTTATAGAGCTTGAGTTTTTTGAACATGTTCTTGCTACTGCGCAAAAGGTCCTCTTTTATGTTCCATCTAATATGGAGAGAAATGTAATTCAAACTCACCTGATGCTCTATGTCATGCGAATTTCTATGAATTTCTAAAAAAGGCTTACTGGTTTCTGCACATGAAGTCGAAAATTAAAGCTCACATTGAGAGTTGTCTCAAGTGTAATAATTTTACAGTACCGCGTGATAAAAAGGAAGGAGTTTGCGCAATATCCCCAAAGGTGATATGCCCTTTGAGACAATTCATATTGGCCCCTACAGTTTTTTACCGTCGTGTGTACGAAACAGTAAAAAGGACATATTTTTAGACGTTGACGGATTCTCAAAATTCACCAAACTTTTTCCAGTAAGAACACTACCGAAACAATTAAAAGTGTACAATTACACTGGCGATCATTAGGATGAGGCCATACATTTTGCAATCGATTTTCACTCTTTATATCTGTTTGAAATTTTGTACACACAAACTTTTACTACCTGTGAACAGGTACATATTTTCCCAACAGGAAGTCATAAAATTAAAGGGTGAATAAGAAACGACCGTTGGAATTTCTCGAGATCAAACAATGAACTTCTTGAAAAGCATATACGAGTAAAAAGATGCGCCACTAGGATGAGGCCATTGCGAATATTTCGTTACAGGAGTTCACAACAGCGATTTTTTTCGAAGTTTTGTTAAGAATATTTAAAAAAGCATTGAAAAGAACTGATTTTATTTAGTTTAAAAAAAATGAGGTCCGGAAAGACTTTGACAGCGACAGAAAGAGGAAAAATAGATGCTTTCAATGAGTTATGACTCACAGGTCAAGAAATTGCAAGGATCCACAACACTATGGGAAAAATAAAAAAGGACGCACGGCAGAAGGAGCAACATTGCGAGAAAAGCGGTTAATTTTACTCGTACGTCTTGCCTCAAATTCTACTCTACCAACGACTAAAATAAGGGCCAACAGCAAAGTATCAGACAGCATAGCAACGGTCCGAAGGATATTATGAAAAAGTGGTACTATACAGAGAAGAAAACTTAAGAAGAAACCTGTTTTGGGGCTAGTACACAAGGAGCATCGAATGAATTTTGCAGGAGAACACGTCACTTGGAGCAGTGAATGGAAATGCGTTGTCTTTTCGGATGAAAAAAAGTTTAACCTTGACGGCCCCGATGGTTACAACTTTTATTTCCATGACCTAAGAAAGGAGGAGCTTATTTTGGCAAGATATCACAGTCGTACATCAGGTGTATTGGTGTGGGGAGCTATTACCTACCTCGCACAATCGAGTTGGAGTTTTTGTCCACAACAATGAACGAGCAACTATAAATGTTCGCTGGAACGGTCATTTCCAAAAGTGAAAAACATTTTCGGACCCCTGGCTTGGATATTCCAACAAGAGAATACCCTCATCCACATTTCCAGGGTTGTTAGAAGTTAGATTCAATCAGAAGACGTGGAATGTTTGGGCATGGTTATCTCGTAAAGTGTATGAATACGGCAGACAATTTGAAGACAAGGACACTTTAATCGCAGCTATTCGTGATGCCTGGGCCCAAATTTCTCTTGATTATTTAAAAAAAAAACTGTATGATTCCATTCCAAACCGTCTTATAGAGGTCATATCGAAAAATGGCGGGCATACTCATTATTAATGTAGAAAAACGTGTAAACCTTTTTCATACTGTAGAATGTTTGTGTGGGTACAAATGATAGAACTTATTCTTTTCAATACAAATCCCTTTATTCAGTACAGTTACAATTCACTATTTAATTCTTTTTCTCAGTACAATTCAATTTCTCAACCACTTATACTTTTCTTATCTTTTACTTAAACCACTTAATCACTTCTTCTAATTAACACTTCAAATTCAATTTTGGAACTGATTTGCATACCTTCGGGATGCTGGTATTTATACTCGAATCACATACTTCGAGAACAATCCTCGCCACCCAGCGTCCCATACAATTTCCAATTTGCTAGAAAATTCGATTCTACTCTCCAGTCGAGACTTTGCTAATCCAGTATCGAAACCTTCTAGTCTTCGAGTTTCGACATTTTCTGCTAGATGTCGCTGCTCACATTTGAGTGGTTATCACATTGCTCCCTCCCTACAGTTGTTCGTCCCGAACAACTTCGTCATTCAGCATCCCGTTGAAATGACACATTCTATCCAAATGGACCACTTTAAATTTTCCTCGATCCCCACGCTGGATCCGGTAGACAACGTCATTAATGCGGGTTATCACCTTGTATGGACCTTCCCAGTCCTGTTGCAATTTTGGTGATTTGCCTTTCTTACGCTGAGGATTATACAGCCAAACCAGATCTCCTTCGTTGAAACCGGAAGATTTCGCCTTGATATCGTACCTAGTTTTCATGCGGCTGCTTGCTAGCTTCATCTTTTCTCTGGTGTCTTCATGCAATTTACGAATCCTGCTGCGTAAGTCATTCACGTACTCGTTCACCTCTTTGGGCTCCGTCGGTGGGGATCCGAATTTTGCTTCACTTGGCAACCGAATTGTTTGACCAAATAAGATCTCGGATGGTGTGTGCCCTGTTGAACTATGGACCGCGTTTCGGTAGGCCATTAAGAAGAGGGGTATGTGTCGATCCCAATCCCGCTGGCAGTTGCTGACAACCTTAGATAGATGCTCATTTAAGGTCCGATTGAATCGCTCGACCATTCCATCAGATTGAGGGTGTAGTGGCGTTGTCCTTGTCTTTCTTATTCCCAAATATTGGCATATTTCCTGGAAGACTTTTAATTCAAAGTTTCGCCCTTGATCAGAGTGCAGCTCCATTGGGACCCCAAATCTGCTCACCCAGTTGTTGACTATCTGTTCGGCTACGGTCTTAGCCTCTTAATTTGGGATGGCAAACACTTCCGGCCACTTACTGAAGTAATCCATGACTACGAGAGTATATCGGTTTCCATTAAAGGTTTCGGGAAACGGCCCAGCGATGTCGATGGCTATTCGTTCGAAAGGTGCTCCGACATTGTATTGTTGCATTTGCCCATGTGGCTTTACTTTTGGGCCCTTGGTAGCCGCACATCTTATGCACTTTTTGCACCAATTCTCGACATCTTGTTTAGCGCTTAGCCAATAGAAACGTTCCCTTACCTTTTCCAACGTCTTATTTATTCCCAAATGGCCTCCTGAGATTCCGTCATGTATTTCATGGAGCACTTGGTTGACTCTGGACCGTGGCACAATTAGCTGCATACGAGATGTTGTCCCATCTGCACTTTCCCATTTTCTCTTCAGCAATCCATCTTGCACAAAAAGCGAGTCCCGCTGTACCCAGTATGCCTTCAGAGTTTGGCTCCGATCTGATATCTGCTGCCAGCTTGGTCTTTCCTCGTGTTCTTTCCAGGCCAATATTGGTTCGATGTCATTGTCTGCCTGTTGGGAGTAACGGATTTCGTCTATACTCCAACCCTCTATTGGCTCAGTCCTGATCATTTGGATAGTTGCCTGTTCTTTTGCTTCTTTACGATTGCAGTGTTCGCATTTTACTCCGCACGGTCGACGAGAGAGAGCATCAGCATTTGAGTGGAATGTTCCCTTGCGGTGTTGCACTTCAAAGTCGTAGCCCTGCAACTGCTCGATCCATCTTGCAACTTGGCCTTCAGGGTTCTTAAATTGGAGTAGCCATTTCAGAGCTGTGTGGTCTGTCCGGAGAATGAACTTTTGTCCGTAGAGGTTCTTATGGAAATGCTTCGTAGCCAGAAGCTCGCGCCGGGTTACACAGTAGTTCCGTTCAGGTCTGGAGAGTACTTTACTGTAATATGCGACCACTTTCTCTTGACCGTCATGAACTTGGGAGATCACAGCTCCGACCCCAACATTGCTAGCGTCTGCGTCCACGATGAACATTTTTCCGGGCGTCGGGTAACCCAAGATGGGGGCATTGCACAGCTGTCGCTTCAGTTCTTGAAATGCTTTTTCGCATTCTCCAGACCACCTGAACTGTCGGCCTTTTTCCGTAAGTTGATGCAGGCTCTTTGCAATGCCAGCAAAATCCTTTACGAACCTTCTGTAATACGTGGCGAGGCCCAAGAAGCTTCTCAGTTGGTGTTTATCTTTTGGAGAAGGCCAACTTTTCACGGCTTCGATTTTGTCAGGATCCGTTCTTACTCCTTCCGCTGATATAATGTGACCCAGATATTTTACTTCCGGACGAAACAAGGCACACTTTTCTGGGTTGAGCTTTAAATGAGCACTTCGTAGCCTCTCAAACACTTCTTTTAGATTTTCGCGGTGCTCCTCGTACGTCTTACCTATGACGATACCGTCGTCCAAATATACTAGGCAGGTTTTCCAGGTGAGTCCTTGCAATGTTCGTTCCATTAGTCGCTCGAAGGTGGCCGGAGCGTTGCACAGTCCAAACGGCATCACTGCAAACTGCCAAAGACCACTTCCTGTAGTGAAGGCAGTTTTCTCACGATCCGCACGATTTATCTCTACCTGCCAGTAACCGCTCTTCAAGTCAAGTGTTGAAAACCATTTCGCTCCAGAAAGCATATCCAAAGTGTCATCGATTCTCGGAAGTGGGTAGCTGTCCTTTTTAGTGACATCATTGAGACGTCGGTAGTCTACACAAAATCTCGTGCTGCCATCTTTCTTCTTCACCAGGACCACTGGAGATGCCCACGGACTTTGCGATTCTTCAATCACTTCCTCAGCTTTCATCTTCGACATCATTTCGGCAACTTCTGTTTGCTTTGCCAATGGAAGACGCCTTGCAGGTTGACGGATTGGTCGAGCGTCTCCGGTGTCAATGTGGTGTTGAACAATATGCGTACGTCCATATTCTCCGTCTTGTGTAGCAAATATATCAGCGTACTCACCGATTAGTTTTTCTGCCAGGATTCGCTGATCTTCGTCCAGATTACAGAGGCTGAGAATTTTGTCTTTGATTTTTATGCTCTGAACTGTTGTGACCAGTGTTGTACCCTGTTTTTCCGTTGTGGTCGATATAGCCTCAACAGGTACGCATTTTCCCACTATCTCCCCCTTTTTCACCTTTACACTGAATGTCTGGATTTAGAATCCTTACAGGGACCATGTTGTTCTTTGGCTCCACTAAGGTCTTTCCCACCATGAAGTCTCTTCTCTTTTCTGGCTACATCAAATAGAATCGGTGGCTACCAGGACCACCTTCCACTTTTGCCCACAAAATTGCTTCTGACGAAGGCTCTAGACTCTGATTGCTGCAGATGACGACATTTGAGACTGTGGTATTGGCGTTTCCGTATATCATTGGTATCTCCATGTTTCCGTATTTCAGGGTTTGTGCCCTCAAGTCGACTACAAGTCCATGTTCTCTCAAGAAGTCTGTACCAATGATGCACTCGTCACATATGTCAGCTACCAGAAACGCGTGAGTGAATGTTGTTCCGGCCAGTTGGATTTTTATGCGGACTTCACAATATACCTTAATCGTTGCTCCTGTAGCTGTTCGCAAGCTGCAACTGCTAGCGTTATGCAGCCAAGACTTCTGCACAAGATTCCTCCTGATGATTGAGGCCGTGGCACCGGTGTCTATTGTTGCCATCCATTTTTCTTTTCCACTGACTACTTCTACTAGGAGGCTTTCGCTGCATCGTTTTGCCAGCGAGACTTGGATGATGGTCCTGGGGCCGTCGACTCCTGCTACAAACTTCTGCCCCGCGAAGTTGGTGCTTAAGCATTTCCCGACTGATGATTTCGGGAAGGTTGACCGGCTTCTTGATAGCTGTTTCTGCGGGTTTCTTCCTCTATTTGCTTGTCACCACAGTGAGGGCAGTCTTTTCGTCGCACCGGTTCTTTACACTGCCTTTGAAGGTGTCCTATTTTATTGCAATTCCAGCAGCGCATTATTCGTCTATCCCGTCGAGTATCTCGTTCCTCGGCACTAATTCTTGTGCAGGAGCATTCGACAGATGCTACTTCCCTGACGAAATGTGTTCCCCTGGAAGCCTGATTGGCTGCTTCCATCGCCAGAGCGAAAGCAAGTGCTTCAGCAAGGGTTCTTTTCCCGGCCATCCTTACTGCTGACTGTAGCTTCGAATCCGCAATTCCCCTGATAAATGCATCTTTTGCCATTTCGTCGATAATTTCCTGGCCTGCGGTGGGGTATGACAGATGTGCCAGTCTACTCACGTCTGCTTGGAGCTGCTGAAGTGTTTCTCCTCGTTGCTGCGTTCGGCTTTGCAATTGGACCTTGTAGACCTCCTGCATGTGGCTATCCCCAAACCGTTTCTCGATAGCCTGTACTAAAGTCACATAATCTTTATGCTTTTCGATGTCTACTGTTTGCAACAATTCTGCTGCAGGACCGTGCAAGGCCATTGTTAGGGCAAAGCACTTTTCCTCATTGTCCCAGTCGTTTGCACAGGCAGCCATTTCAAACTGCTTCTTATAAGTAGACCATGAGGTCTGGCCATCGAATGAGGGAGGCTTCAACTCTTTTCTCCTTGGACCGCTTAAAGAACATTCTCGCAGTTTCTGTTTTCGCACTGTGTCGAGCTCTTTTGCCAGTTGCTGAACTTTGCTGTCCATTTCCTCGAATTTTTCGCCAACATTCTTCTCTATTCTATCAAATTTGTCATCAACGTTCTTCTCTATTCTTTCAAATTTGTTATCGATTTCTTCGAACTTTTGGTGTAGAACGTTATTTTGTTCTTCCAGTTTTTGTTCTAGACTATTCTTTTGTTCGTCGAATTTTTGTTCAATGCTGCTCTTCTGCTCGTCTAGATTTTTCTTTTGTTCATCCAACTTTTGTTCGAGGCTATTCTTTTGTTCTTCCAGATTTTTCTTTTGTTGGTCGAGACTGTTCTTCTGTTCGTCCATTTTTAACAAGAGGAGTTGCATCATCGCAGCCATGTCATTGCCGGTACTTGTCTGTTCATCCTCGTCAACATCAAAGGAATATGCATCAGGATCATGTCCCTCGTTGTTCAAAGCCTCTTGAAGACGGAGCACCAAGTCACTTTTTCCTCCACTGGCGCTGAGGCTTCTCTTGTTCAACTCGGATTTGAGTTGGACGAGGGTCAACTGCAATAGTTTTCGACCCATTCTAGCTTTTTCAAATAGTCAGAAAACACTTTTTTTTTTTTTACACACAATAAGTCCTATCCCACTTCTGACACCAATGTAAAATGTTTGTGTGGGTACAAATGATAGAACTTATTCTTTTCAATACAAATCCCTTTATTCAGCACAGTTACAATTCACTATTTAATTCTTTTTCTCAGTACAATTCAATTTCTCAACCACTTATACTTTTCTTATCTTTTACTTAAACCACTTAATCACTTCTTCTAATTAACACTTCAAATTCAATTTTGGAACTGATTTGCATACCTTTGGGATGCTGGTATTTATACTCGAATGACATACTTCGAGAACAATCCTCGCCACCCAGCGTCCCATACAATTTCCAATTTGCTAGAAAATTCGATTCTACTCTCCAGTCGAGACTTTGCTAATCCAGTATCGAAACCTTCTAGTCTTCGAGTTTTGACATTTTCTGCTAAATGTCGCTGCTCGCATTTGAGTGGTTATCACAATACCAACGCACTCGCAGCCAGTCATCCCACGCAAACGAACTTCAATCATACGACTCCAACAACAATCCGGCTTACTCATCACACCACCAGTCCAGTCATCCCACACTCTATCGGATGACAATCATCAGACGACTCCAATCATACCACTCGAACAACAATGCAGCTTACGCATCAGACCATCATGCGATGATAATACAGAACGGCATGTAAATCGGCCGATGGTCATCAAGCGTGCCATTGGCTGATAATCAACGAACCAGTGCAAGAAGGGGTACTCACCATAGCTCTCGTGCTGGTATAAAAGGAGGCTGCACTTCTGCAGTGGAAAAAAAAAGTAATAATCGTCAGCGAGTTGTACCAAATGGTTGTAGGCAAGGTGTATTAATAAAGAACTTGAAGTCAAACTTGAAAGTGGTATTTTATTGCTGCTGGGTGAATTTCTTCTGTCGGTGGATTTGGATTTTTCCTACAGTTTCAGAAGTGGGATTGAGCTCGCAGTGCAACTAAGCGTCGAATAGCCAAGCTTTCCTGACATTTTGAACGTTTGCATCAGAGAGGTGAACGATCGAGGCAGAGATGGAGGACCAAAAAGCACAAATCGCAGCATTCTCAGCGTTATCAAGGGACGACCTACGGGAAGAGCTCCGAGCTCGTGGACTGGAGCTAGCAGGCGTCAAGGCAGATCTGCTTGAGCGACTGTTGAGGTTTGAGGGCCTCGCCGTGGAAGTAGAGTACGACGACGAAGAGTCCGAAATGCAGACGGCGCAGGAAGAATTGGAAGAACTCCGAAAAAAGGTTCAACGCTTAGAGGAGTTGGAAAGGCGGAGGATAGCTAGAGCGGCTGAGCACACTGCACGTAGTGCAAGGGAGAAGGAATCAGCCACACCGAGACTAGTAGCCAACCGACCAGAAGAGGAAAAACACCTGAAGAATGCGTATTCCATGAGAGACGTTGCAGAAATGCTTCCAGAGTTTAATCCCAAGCTAGCAACGGGATTGTCATCGCAAGACTGGAAGCGTAAGGTGGAAACTATAAGACGCATCTACCATTTGGCCGAAAAATTAGTGCTGATGGCGGCGACGACAAAATTATCTGGGGCAGCTCGACTTTGGAGCTACAGTATCATGCCAGAGACCCTGGGGGAATTTTTTGATGAATTGTGCGAAACATTCCCCGCAACAGACGATGATGCAGACATACACGAACGATTACGAAACCGGAGGCAGCGACACGGCGAAGAAGCAGAGGAATATGTGTTCGAGATGAAAGCCATTGCATCTCGAGGACATATACAGGAACCATCGCTGATAAAATATATAGTCCAGGGGCTCATTGACGCCGAGTGTAAGAATGTGTTCAAATCAGCTCAGCCAGATTCACTGCAAGACATGCTGAAGAAGATACGTTGGACTATTGGATTGAGGCGCAAAGGCGAAAATCATTCAGAAGGGCAGAATGCGCTTCAACCCGTAACTGCTTCAGGCACAAAGGCAAGACTGGATCGAGGGACAATAAAATGCTTTCGGTGTCAACAGCTAGGTCACATAAGCCGAAACTGTCCTTCACTTAGGACTGAGGGTCAACCAAGCGCATCAACGAGCGGTTTGCGCACAAGTAATAGACCACATCAACTGCTTATCAGTGAGACAAAAAGCGAGGATGAAAAAGAGGTCAAAGTAAATGGGCGTAAGGTGCAAGCATTCATCGATCTTGGAAGTGACTGTGTGTCCATGTGTCAGTCAACTGCCGATGATAACCACTTGCAAATCACGAAGGACGTCAGGAAGTTATCAGGATTCGGAGGAGGTACTTGTGAGGTGATCGGAAAGGCATATGTTGAAGTGAAAGTAGACAGACTGAGGAGTTGGTGCGAGTTGCTAATCGTACCCGATCATAGTCAACCCTACCCACTAATAATTGGACGCGCCTTGTTGGACCAGCCTCAAGTCAGAATCGAGAAGTCGTACCAGAAACTGGAGATTAGCGACAGAGCAATAGGGAATGAAGCCCAGGCGGATTTGGATTTTTCCTACAAACGTAATAAATAAATGTTTTAAAACCAGAAAATCTAAACATTTTATTCATTTTTTCCTTTCTTTCGAAGATTTTGCGTGTGGTCTCATCCTAGTGGCGCATCTTTTTATACGCTTTTCAAGTAGTTCATTGTTTGATCTTAGGAAATTCAAACGGTCGTTTCTTATTCTTATTCACAATTTTATGAATTCCAGTTGAGAAAATATTGTAGAATGTTTGTGTGGGTACAAATAATAGAACTTATTCTTTTCAATACAAATCCCTTTATTCAGTACAGTTACAATTCACTATTTAATTCTTTCTCTCAGTACAATTCAATTTCTCAACCACTTATACTTTTCTTATCTTTTACTTAAACCACTTAATCACTTCTTCTAATTAACACTTCAAATTCAACTTTGGAACTGATTTGCATACCTTTGGGATGCTGGTATTTATACTCGAATGACATACTTCGAGAACAATCCTCGCCACCCAGCGTCCCATACAATTTCCAATTTGCTAGAAAATTCGATTCTACTCTCCAGTCGAGACTTTGCTAATCCAGTATCGAAACCTTCTAGTCTTCGAATTTCGACATTTTCTGCTAGATGTCGCTGCTCACAGTTGACTGGTTATCACATTGCTCCCTCCCTACAGTTGTTCGTCCCGAACAACTTCGTCATTCAGCATCCCGTTGAAATGACACATTCTATCCAAATGGACCACTTTAAATTTTCCTCGATCCCCACGCTGGATCCGGTAGACAACGTCATTAATGCGGGTTATCACCTTGTATGACCTTCCCAGTCCTGTTGCAATTTTGGTGATTTGCCTTTCTTACGCTGAGGATTATACAGCCAAACCAGATCTCCTTCGTTGAAACCGGAAGATTTCGCCTTGATATCGTACCTAGTTTTCATGCGGCTGCTTGCTAGCTTCATCTTTTCTCTGGTGTCTTCATGCAATTTACGAATCCTGCTGCGTAAGTCATTCACGTACTCGTTCACCTCTTTGGGCTCCGTCGGTGGGGATCCGAATTTTGCTTCACTTGGCAACCGAATTGTTTGACCAAATAAGATCTCGGATGGTGTGTGCCCTGTTGAGCTATGGACCGCGTTTCGGTAGGCCATTAAGAAGAGGGGTATGTGTCGATCCCAATCCCGCTGGCAGTTGCTGACAACCTTAGATAGATGCTCATTCAAGGTCCGATTGAATCGCTCGACCATTCCATCAGATTGAGGGTGTAGTGGCGTTGTCCTTGTCTTTCTTATTCCCAAATATTGGCATATTTCCTGGAAGACTTTTGATTCAAAGTTTCGCCCTTGATCAGAGTGCAGCTCCATTGGGACCCCAAATCTGCTCACCCAGTTGTTGACTGTTGTTGTTCGGCTACGGTCGTAGCCTCTTGATTTGGGATGGCAAACACTTCCGGCCACTTACTGAAGTAATCCATGACCACGAGGGTATATCGGTTACCATTAAAAGTTTCGGGAAACGGCCCAGCGATGTCGATGGCTATTCGTTCGAAAGGTGCTCCGACATTGTATTGTTGCATTTTTTCATGTGGCTTTGCTTTTGGACCCTTGGTAGCCGCACACCTTATGCACTTTTTGCACCAATTCTCGACATCTTGTTTAGTGCTTAGCCAATAGAAGCGTTCCCTTACCTTTTCCAACGTCTTGTTTATTCCCAAATGGCCTCCTGAGATTCCGTCATGTATTTCATGGAGTACTTGGCTGACTCTGGAACGTGGCACTATTAGCTGCATACGAGATGTTTTCCCATCTGCACTTTCCCATTTTCTCTTCAGCAATCCATCTTGCACAAAAAGCGAGTCCCACTGTGCCCAGTATGCCTTCAGAATTTGGCTCCGATCTGATATCTGCTGCCAGCTTGGTCTTTCCTCGTGTTCCTTCCAGGCCAATATTGGTTCGATGTCATTGTCTGCCTGTTGGGAGGAACGGATTTCGTCTATACTCCAACCCTCTATTGGCTCAGTCCTGATCGTTTGGATAGTTGCCTGTTGTTTCGCTTCTTTACCACTGACTACTTCTGCTGGGAGGCTTTCATTGCATTGTTTTACCTGTGAGACTGGGATAATTACCCTGGAGTCGTCGACTCCTGCTACGGACTTCTGCCCCGCGAAGTAAGCATTTCCTAACTGATGGCTTCTGGAAATTTGACCGGTTTCTTGGTAGCCGTTTCTGCCGGTTTTTCTTTCTATTTGCCTGTAGCCCCAGTGCAGGCAGCCTTCTCGTCGTACCGGTTCTTTACAATGCCCTTGCAAATGTCCTACTTTATCGCAGTTCCAGCAGCGCATCCTTCGTCTCTCCCGTGGGATATTTCGTTGCATGGTAGTTGGTCTTGAGCAGGAGCATTCACCAGATACTATTTCCCTTACGAAGTGCATTCCTTTGGAAGCCTGATTGGATGCTTCCATCGCCAGAGCGAAGGCAAGTGCTTCAGCAAGGGTTCTTTTCCCGGCCATCCTTACTGCTGATTGTAGCTTCAAATCTGCAATTCCCCCAATGAATGCGTCCTTTGCCATTTCGTCGATTATTTCTTGGCCTGCGGTGGGATATGACAAATGTGCCAGTCTACTCACGTCTGCTTGGAGCTGTTGCAGTGTTTCTCCTCGTTGCTGCATACGGCCTTGCAATTGAACCTTGTAAACTTCCCGCATGTGGCTATCCCCAAAGCGTTTCTCGATAGCCTGCACTAAAACCATATAGTCTCTATTATTTTCGATATCGATTGTTTGTAACAATTCTGCCGCAGGACCACGTAAGGCCATCGCTAGGGCAAAGCACTTTTCCTTATTGTCCCATTCGTTTGCACAGGCAGCCATTTCAAACTGCTTCTTATAAGTAGACCATGAGGTCTGGCCATCGAATGAGGGAGGCTTCAAATCTTTTCTCCTTGGACCGCTTAAAGAACATTCTCGCAGTTTCTGTTTTCGCACTGTGTCGAGCTCTTTTGCCAGTTGCTGAACTTTGCTGTCCATTTCTTCGAATTTTTCGCCAACATTCTTCTCTATTCTATCAAATTTGTCATCAACGTTCTTCTCTATTCTTTCAAATTTGTCATCGATTTCTTCGAATTTTTGCTGGAGAGTGTTATTTTGTTCTTCCAGTTTTTGTTCTAGACTATTCTTTTGTTCGTCGAATTTTTGTTCAATGCTGCTCTTCTGCTCGTCTAGATTTTTCTTTTGTTCATCCAACTTTTGTTCGAGACTATTCTTTTGTTCATCCAGCTTTTCCTCGAGACTATTCTTTTGTTCTTCCAGATTTTTCTTTTGTTCGTCCATTTTTTTGTTTTGTTCGTCCATTTTTAATAAGAGGAGTTGCATCATTGCAGCCATGTCATTGCCGGTATTTGTCTGTTCATCCTCGTCAAAATCAAAGGAATATGCATCAGGATCATGTCCCTCGTTGTTCAAAGCCTCCTGAAGTCGGAGCACCAGGTCACTTTTTCCTCCACTGGCGCTGAGGCTTCTCTTGTTCAACTCGGATTTGAGTTGGACGAGGGTCAACTGCAATAGTTTTCGACCCATTCTAGCCTTTTCAAATAGTCAGAAAACAGTTTTTTTTTTTTTTTTTACACACAATAAGTCCTATCCCACTTCTGACACCAATGTAGAATGTTTGTGTGGGTACAAATAATAGAACTTATTCTTTTCAATACAAATCCCTTTATTCAGTACAGTTACAATTCACTATTTAATTCTTTCTCTCAGTACAATTCAATTTCTCAACCACATATACTTTTCTTATCTTTTACTTAAACCACTTAATCACTTCTTCTAATTAACACTTCAAATTCAACTTTGGAACTGATTTGCATACCTTTGGGATGCTGGTATTTATACTCGAATGACATACTTCGAGAACAATCCTCGCCACCCAGCGTCCCATACAATTTCCAATTTGCTAGAAAATTCGATTCTACTCTCCAGTCGAGACTTTGCTAATCCAGTATCGAAACCTTCTAGTCTTCGAATTTCGACATTTTCTGCTAGATGTCGCTGCTCACAGTTGACTGGTTATCACAATATGTATCTGTTCACATGTAGTAAAAGTTTGTGGGTACAAAATTTCAAACAGGTATAGAGTGAAAATCGATTGCAAAATGTATGGCCTCATTCTAGTGATCGCCAGTGTATATTTCTCAGCCTAAATATGCTACTGTTTGGTGTTTTCCAAAAGGGTACAGTTCACGATGAGATTCGCGAGTGACTTGAGCGATGTATGTGATTGTGTTATGACAAAGAATTTCGTAGTAATGCCCAGCATTAGTAAAAAGCTTTTACTTTAAAGAAGACCATTTGAGGTCAAAAAATTATTACCTAACTATAGGTATTTGGATAAAGGTGTGGTATCAAGGATTTGGAAAATTTACAAATATATCGGATTCCTTATGAAGGTGTAGTATCCCCAGAGAACATGAAACTATACTCGTATATATCGGTTTAAAAATTTACTATCTCGATCATCATATTCAACTTTTTTTTTGCCGTTATGTTAACAAGCTCTTTTAGTTGCATATGTATTTATATTTGTATAATTAATATAGTATATAGTTATACAATATTCTGGCGATTATTAATACTTTCTTTCGCGATAAAAGAATCATTTACTCGTATAAGCCATATTTCGAAATTATTTTCTGTATTTCTTGTACAAAGTAAATATTAATGAACCATGTATCTATGATTGCTTATGTAAATCGAGGACGATTCATAATCAGGATAGTCGATTTTGTAGAATTTGATTCGAAGAGAATATAATTTTATTTTGGTTCTCAAAAGTCATATAACATATTAAAAAATTAATATTGTAAAATGTTTGTGTGGGTACAAATGATAGAACTTATTTTTTTCAACACAAATCCCTTTATTCAGTACAGTTACAATTCACTATTTAATTGTTTCTCTCAATACAATACAATTTCTCAACCGCTTATACTTTTCTTACCACTCTAAACCACTCACTTCTCCTAATTAACACTTCAGATTTCACTTTTGAACTCATTTGCATACCTTGGGGATGCTGGTATTTATACTCGAATGACATACTTCGAGAACAATCCTCGCCATCCAGCGTCCCATACAATTTCCAATTTGCTAGAAAATTCGATTCCACTCTCCAGTCGAGACTTTGTTATTCAAGTATCGAAATCTTCTGGTCTTCGAGTATCGACATTTTCTGCTCTGTGAATCTAGATGTCGCTGCTCACATTTAAGTGGTTATCACATTGCTCCCTCTCTACAGTTGTTCGTCCCGAACAACTTCGTCATTCAGCATCCCGTTGAAATGACACATTCTATCCAAATGGACCACTTTCAATTTTCCTCGATCTCCACGCTGGATCCGGTAGACAACGTCATTAATGCGGGTTATCACCTTGTATGGACCTTCCCAGTCCTGTTGCAATTTTGGTGATTTGCCTTTCATACGCTGAGGATTATACAGCCAGACCAGATCTCCTTCTTTGAAACCGGAAGATTTCGCCTTGATATCGTACCTAGTCTTCATGCGGCTGCTTGCTAGCTTCATCTTTTCTCTGGTGTCTTCATGCAATTTACGAATCCTGCTGCGCAAGTCATTCACGTAGTTGTTCACCTCTTTGGGCTCCGTCGGTGGGGATCCGAATTTTGCTTCACTTGGCAACCGAATTGTTTGACCAAATAAGATCTCGGATGGTGTGTGCCCTGTTGAGCTATGGACCGCGTTTCGGTAGGCCATTAAGAAGAGGGGTATGTGTCGATCCCAATCCCGCTGGCAGTTGCTGACAACCTTAGATAGATGCTCATTCAAGGTCCGATTGATTCGCTCGACCATTCCATCAGATTGAGGGTGTAGTGGCGTTGTCCTTGTCTTTCTTATTCCCAAATATTGACATATTTCCTGGAAGACTTTTGATTCAAAGTTTCGCCCTTGATCAGAGTGCAGCTCCATTGGGACCCCAAATCTGCTCACCCAGTTGTTGACTGTTGTTGTTCGGCTACGGTCGTAGCCTCTTGATTTGGGATGGCAAACACTTCCGGCCACTTACTGAAGTAATCCATGACCACGAGGGTATATCGGTTACCATTAAAAGTTTCGGGAAACGGCCCAGCGATGTCGATGGCTATTCGTTCGAAAGGTGCTCCGACATTGTATTGTTGCATTTTTTCATGTGGCTGTACTTTTGGACCCTTGGTAGCCGCACATCTTATGCACTTTTTGCACCAATCCTCGACATCTTGTTTAGCGCTTAGCCAATAGAAACGTTCCCTTACCTTTTCCAACGTCTTGTTTATTCCCAAATGGCCTCCTGAGATTCCGTCATGTATTTCATGGAGTACTTGTTTAACTCTGGACCGTGGCACAATTAGCTGCATACGAGATGTTGTCCCATCTGCACTTTCCCATTTTCTCTTCAGCAATCCATCTTGCACAAAAAGCGAGTCCCACTGTGGCCAGTATGCCTTCAGAGTTTGGCTCCGATCTGATATCTGCTGCCAGCTTGGTCTTTCCTCGTGTTCTTTCCAGGCTAATATTGGTTCGATGTCATTGTCTGCCTGTTGGGAGTAACGGATTTCGTCTATACTCCAACCCTCTATTGGCTCAGTCCTGATTATTTGGATAGTTGCCTGTTCTTTTGCTTCTTTACGATTGCAGTGTTCGCATTTTACTCCGCACGGTCGACGAGAGAGAGCATCAGCATTTGAGTGGAGTGTTCCCTTGCGGTGTTGCACTTCAAAGTCGTAGCCCTGCAACTGCTCGATCCATCTTGCAACTTGGCCTTCAGGGTTCTTAAATTGGAGTAGCCATTTCAGAGCGGCGTGGTCTGTCCGGAGAATGAACTTTTGTCCGTAGAGGTACTTATGGAAATGCGTCGTTGCCAGAATTAAAGCCAGACGCTCGCGCCGGGTTACACAGTAGTTCCTTTCAGGTCTGGAGAGTACTTTACTGTAATATGCGACCACTTTCTTTTGACCATCATGAACTTGGGAGATCACAGCTCCGACCAAAACATTGCTGGCGTCTGCGCCCACGATGAACATTTTTCCGGGCGTCGGGTAACCCAAGATGGGGGCATTGCACAGCTGTCGCTTCAGTTCTTGAAATGCTTTTTCGCATTCTCCAGACCACCTGAACTGTCGGCCTTTTTCCGTAAGTTGATGCAGGCTCTTTGCAATGCCAGCAAAATCCTTTACGAACCTTCTGTAATACGTGGCGAGGCCCAAGAAGCTTCTCAGTTGGTGTTTATCTTTTGGAGAAGGCCAACTTTTCACGGCTTCGATTTTGTCAGGATCCGTTCTTACTCCTTCCGCTGATATAATGTGACCCAGATATTTTACTTCCGGACGAAACAAGGCACACTTTTCTGGGTTGAGCTTTAAATGAGCACTTCGTAGCCTCTCAAACACTTCTTTTAGATTTTCGCGGTGCTCCTCGTACGTCTTACCTATGACGATAACGTCGTCCAAATATACTAGGCAGGTTTTCCAGGTGAGTCCTTGCAATGTTCGTTCCATTAGTCGCTCGAAGGTGGCCGGAGCGTTGCACAGTCCAAACGGCATCACTGCAAACTGCCAAAGACCGCTTCCTGTAGTGACGGCAGTTTTCTCACGATCCGCACGATTTATCTCTACCTGCCAGTAACCGCTCTTCAAGTCAAGTGTTGAAAACCATTTCGCTCCAGAAAGCATATCCAAAGTGTCATCGATTCTCGGAAGTGGGTAGCTGTCCTTTTTAGTGACATCATTGAGACGTCGGTAGTCTACACAAAATCTCGTGCTGCCATCTTTCTTCTTCACGAGGACCACTGGAGATGCCCACGGACTTTGCGATTCTTCAATCACTCCCTCAGCTTCCATCTTCGACATCATTACGGCAACTTCTGTTTGCTTTGCCAACCTTGCAGATTGACGGATTGGTCGAGCGTCTTCGGTGTCAATGTGGTGTTGAACAATATGCGTACGTCCATATTCTCCGTCTTGTGCAGCAAATATATCAGCGTACTCACCGATTAGTTTTTCTGCCAGGATTCGCTGATCTTCGTCCAGATTACAGAGGCTGAGAATTTTGTTCTTGATTTTTATGCTCTGAACTGTTGTGACTGTTGCACCCTTTTTTTCCGTTGTGGTCGATATAGCCTCAACAGGTACGCATTTTCCCACTATCTCCCCCTTTTTCACCTTTACACTGAATTTCTTTGGATTTAGAATCCTTACAGGGACCATGTTGTTCTTTGGCTCCACTAAGGTCTTTCCCACCATGAAGTCTCTTCTATTTTCTGGCTCCATCAAATAGAATCGGTGGCTACCAGGACCACCTTCCACTTTTGCCCACAAAATTGCTTCTGACGAAGGCTCTAGACTCTGATTGCTGCAGATGACGACATTTGAGACTGAGGTATTGGCGTTTCCGTATATCATTGGTATCTCCATGTTTCCGTATTTCAGGGTTTGTGCCCCCAAGTCGACTACAAGTCCATGTTCTCTCATGAAGTCTGTACCAATGATGCACTCGTCACATATGTCAGCTACCAGAAACGCGTGACTGAATGTTATTCCGGCCAGTTGGATTTTTATGCGGACTTCACCATATAACTTAATCGTTGCTAGTGTAGCTGTTCGCAAGCTGCAACTGCTAGTGTTATGCAGCCAAGACTTCTGCACAAGATTCCTCCTGATAATTGAGGCCGTGGCACCGGTGTCTATTGTTGCCATCCATTTTTCTTTTCCACTGACTACTTGTACTAGAAGGCTTTCGTTGCATCGTTTTGCAAGCGAGACTTGGATGATGGTCCTGGGGCCGTCGACTCCTGCTACCAACTTCTGCCCCGCGAAGTTGGTGCTTAAGCATTTCCCCGATGATGGCTTCGGGAAGGTTGACCGGCTTCTTGATAGCTGTTTCTGCGGGTTTCTTCCTCTATTTGCTTGTCACCACAGTGAGGGCAGTCTTTTCGTCACACCGGTTCTTTACACTGCCTTTGAAGGTGTCCTATTTTATTGCAATTCCAGCAGCGCATTATTCGTCTATCCCGTCGAGTATCTCGTTCCTCGGCACTAATTCTTGTGCAGGAGCATTCGACAGATGCTACTTCCCTGACGAAATGTGTTCCCCTGGAAGCCTGATTGGCTGCTTCCATCGCCAGAGCGAAAGCAAGTGCTTCAGCAAGGGTTCTTTTCCCGGCCATCCTCACTGCTGACTGTAGCTTCGAATCTGCAATTCCCCTGATAAATGCATCTTTTGCCATTTCGTCGAAAATTTCCTGTCCTGCGGTGGGGTATGACAGATGTGCCAGTCTACTCACGTCTGCTTGGAGCTGCTGAAGTGTTTCTCCTCGTTGCTGCGTTCGGCTTTGCAATTGGACCTTGTAGACCTCCTGCATGTGGCTATCCCCAAACCGTTTCTCGATAGCCTGTACTAAAGTCACATAATCTTTATGCTTTTCGATGTCTACTGTTTGCAACAATTCTGCTGCAGGACCGTGCAAGGCCATTGTTAGGGCAAAGCACTTTTCCTCATTGTCCCAGTCGTTTGCACGGGCAGCCATTTCAAACTGCTTCTTATAAGTAGACCATGAGGTCTGGCCATAGAATGAGGGAGGCTTCAACTCTTTTCTCCTTGGACCGCTTAAAGAACATTCTCGCAGTTTCTGTTTTCGCACTGTGTCGAGCTCTTTTGCCAATTGCTCAACTTTGCTGTCCATTTGTTCGAATTTTTCGCCAACATTCTTCTCTATTCTTTCAAATTTGTTATCGATTTCTTCGAACTTTTGGTGTATAACGTTATTTTGTTCTTCCAGTTTTTGTTCTAGACTATTCTTTTGTTCGTCGAATTTTTGTTCAATGCTGCTCTTCTGCTCGTCTAGATTTTTCTTTTGTTCATCCAGCTTTTGTTCGAGGCTATTCTTTTGTTCATCCATTTTCTGTTGAAGACCGTCCAAATTTTTCTTCTGTTCGTCCATTTTTTGTTCGAGACTGTTCTTCTGTTCGTCCATTTTTAACAAGAGGAGTTGCATCATCACAGACATATCACTGTCGTTACTTGTCTGTTCATCCTCGTCAACATCAAAGGAATATGCATCAGGATCATGTCCCTCGTTGTTCAAAGCCTCCTGAAGTCGGAGCACCAGGTCACTTTTTCCTCCACTGGCGCTGAGGCTTCTCTTGTTCAACTCGGATTTGAGTTGGACGAGGGTCAACTGCAATAGTTTTCGACCCATTCTAGCTTTTTCAAAAAGTCAGAAAGCACTTTTTTTTTACACACAATAAGTCCTATCCCACTTCTGACACCAATGTAAAATGTTTGTGTGGGTACAAATGATAGAACTTATTCTTTTCAACACAAATCCCTTTATTCAGTACAGTTACAATTCACTATTTAATTGTTTCTCTCAATACAATCCAATTTCTCAACCGCTTATACGTTTCTTATCTTTTACTTAAACCACTTAATCACTTCTCCTAACTAACACTTCAGATTTCACTTTTGAACTCATTTGCATACCTTGGGGATGCTGGTATTTATACTCGAATGACATACTTCGAGAACAATCCTCGCCATCCAGCGTCCCATACAATTTCCAATTTGCTAGAAAGTTCGATTCCACTCTCCAGTCGAGACTTTGTTATTCAAGTATCGAAATCTTCTGGTCTTCGAGTATCGACATTTTCTGCTCTATGAATCTAGATGTCGCTGCTCACATTTAAGTGGTTATCACAATATGTTGTATAAGTGTTTCTCTTGATATGAATTAATATTTGTTCACGCATTAACCTTTACTTGGACAGCGTTCATTAATGTGCGCAGCACTAGAGGACTAAGCATTTACTGTGGCGGAATTTACATGGGAATTTTGAAGCTAAACGAATCTGGGATCTAAATTAATCGTTAAGTGATTTATCTCTCCTCATTGGAAATATACTCTCTTCGGGGACTACTCGTATTTCATGTTTGCAGAGGAATTAGACATTAAAGTAATACTACACACTTCCTCTGTCACTGTCCATGTACAAGCGGACAGTGAATACTTCATTAAGAAAATTTTTTTTCCAGGTCTGATGGAATTACAGGCCCCTACACTTTACCACTCTTGGCTTACGTGCAAGTACCATCGGAGAGCACAATGGACTGTAGTAGGGCTAGATAGGTCGTAACTGATCCTGCCGAGATCCCATTAGCCAAACATAACCGGGTCCGCGTAAGTAAGTAAGTAATGCAAAACTTATAAGCAAAACCTTAATTTCCTTTACTTCTGAATGCACACTCTGACAAGCAGCCCTATCCATATCCATCTATATTGATGAATGCGCTCACGCTAGACATTTATGAATTATTGTTCATGGTCGGTTTTATATACCAGCCAAACGTGCAAAGGTGATACGAGTAGGTTTCGGTGAGACAAGAAAAAAAAATTGCATGACGGAAAGGAAGGGGCTATGTGCCGACTCCTCTGATCTAGGGGTATATTGAATATGTAATGTACATATTTTAATGAAAGCCTTTTTGTTTGATCTTTTAAAATAATAAATTTTTTTACCTTTTAAACGTTTGTGTGCGCTTCTACAATCCTCTTTTGACTGGTCCTTTATCTACAACTTCAAAAAGTCCCGAATAGAACATTCGATCCCATTGAGCGATAGAACGAGCGATCCCATTGGCCGAATCTCCAGCCGTCAAATAACTCGTGCCAATCGTCCAAAGAACTAGAATGCGCAACCGAGGAGTCACATTTGCCATAAATTAGTTGTCCTTCTTTTCTACATTACAATATACTCGTATATCAGTAAATTTTGCTAATATAAATTTAAGTATTTCTTAGGTATTAAATAAGTGTGACCAACCATGATCTTTTAAATAGAATTCCATACCAATAGTTATTATATGTTACATATATGTATTTATTCTTAATTAATTAATTAATTAATTATTGGTAAATCAATTACATAGCTATTTTTTTTACAGGCACAGCGGCCGGAAAATACAGTTATGCAAGCCCTTGAGTCATTAAATGACTCACAAGTTAATGATTTTCTTAGTGGAAAAACACCTTTGAACTTAAGCATGCGCTTGGGAGATCATATGATGTTGATACAATTGCAGTTAAGTACTGTTAATCCTGCAAGTCCATCGTCTGGTGGCACAAGTCGCTCCCGATCAAGTCAGCGGAATAGTCGTTCTTCAACAAATCAGGCGCATAGTACGGTGGTATATTCAAATAATAGTAATAGTGGCAGCAGCACAATGGTCACAAGTCATACCCACCATCATCACCACCACTCAACGGCATCTAGGAAACTGAATGTAGACGCAACTCCAGCTTCACAACCAATAACAAATAAAACAAGCACAAATTCGGATAGCGCACCAATTACAAGTACTTCTAATGTGGCAACTACTCGAATTTCAAAGTCCGGAGTTCATCAAATGGGGTCAATATCGCAATCACAAATTCGCACTTCCACAGGTAGTTCGTTTCTTACAAAACGTGATTTTGAAAGCCTACAAAACATAGTCAGAAGCATTTCACTGGCCCAGCAACAGCCGCTACCTGCATCTAAGATGTTAATTCCAAAATCTGAAATAACGAGTACTGCTAAAGAAGAAGTAGAAGGAAATGCAGCTAATTTCTGTTCAACTTCGTACACACTTATGGAACAATCGCCAATAAAATCTCTTTCTAATTTAGTTTCTAGTCCCATTAAAACGACACCGATAAAAAACATTCCTATCACCAGTCATCCCAAATACATTTCAAAGTTACCAAATGGATCAACAAGTCAATTGGCCGCTGCCAACGATTCCGAGTGCTCAGATCCAATTTCAGCAAAATTAACATCTTGTCTTTGTACAAGGTTAAGTAACAGCACCAAAAATTGTGAAGTAAATCCATGTCAGTCACGCGGCGATATATCAACTACAGAGTTTGCAACAGATCGTACATTAGCAACAAGTACACCCAAATATAAATTAAATTCGAATGGCAACACGCAAAATTTGTCTTCGTCTTCCTCAACAACTTCGTCACCATCTTTAGCAGCAGCCCTGTTGCATAAAACTGCAAACAATCCAATCCTTCGTTCTAAGCATAGACATCATCACCATCACCACCATCATCATCATCATTATTATCACCATCACAGTAGTAATAACAGCAGCGGAACAATGCGTAAAAGTACACATAGTGAAAATAAAAACAATTTAGGTATGAAAGTTCGCTCTATTAGCGAATCTAATGATAGTGCATTGTCATTGTCTACATCTTCGACTTTAAGCGCGCGGAACAGTAGTACTCAGAACTTAGGCGAGTCGACCACTTCCGTTGACTTGGATGACTCAGGTATAACAGTAACTGACACACGTACATTAGCTGAAGCATCAAGAAATTTAACACAAACTTTGCGTAAACTATCTAAAGAAGTTTTTACGAATAAAATTGATCTGTGTAATGAAGAGCTAGCAAGAAAGAGCAGCTCGGGAGCTGTAATTGAATCGATGAAAAATCATGGAAAGGGAATATACTCAGGAACGTTTTCGGGCACGTTAAATCCAGCACTGCAGGACAGATATGGGCGGCCAAAACGTGATATATCCACAGTGATTCATATTTTAAATGATTTACTAAGCGCTACTCCACAGTATAGTAGGGGAGCTAGAATTAGCTTTGAAGCTCCATCCACTACTTCCTCTAGAAATAAGCAGGTGAGTTTAAAATAATTAGATTTAATTTTATTTGTAAATCTTTAGATTGTTTCGATATTTTGTTACTCAAAATTAAAAACAAATTACTAAATTACTTTTATTGATGAATAAAATATAATAGTTTTCCATCGATAATTGTTGCAAAATAAAAAAATTAGGGTTTTCGATATAATATTGGACATTCATCAAATGTGTATGCATATATATGTACATCTCTTAAGCCCAGAACAATTGTAGGCAAGATAAATTATGTTTGTAATTCATAAATGAAATTTCCATTTAATGATTATTCTTTTCTTGTCAATTTCAAATGTTTTTTTTTAAATGTTTGTTTAATTTGCTTTTGATTAATGCAAATTTTGCAAGCAAATTAGGCAACTTAGTTGAACGTTATCGGAACGGGCTTAAATTTTGCATACGCTTTTAATTTCAGTAACAATTTAATTTAATTGATTTAACTAATTTATTATATAAATTATCTTAAAATAATTGACGGAAGTTAGAATTAATGTGGTAAATGTAGAAATTCAATAATTACTAAGTTTATGGTCATAAAAACATTGTGGTAAATGCATGCCATCAGCACGAACATACCATCAGTGTATTTTGGTAGAGAAGGTTTTCATAAGATTGACCAAACATCAAATAAGTTTCCTGCTGGCACTGTTGAACGTAGAATGTTATAAATAATCTTATTGGTATCCAAGGCACAAAGCAGTTTTGTATACAATGTGCTCATATGTATATTCGCTTAGAATCAAAACTATTCATAAAAATTTATATATATGTCGGTCCTATTATATCTGTACAATCCATTTGAAATAGATTTATGCTGCTATGTACAGTGCTCTCAGGTGTTGTTTCATAATATTTATCATATTCGTACGTACCCAAAAATTTTACTTCCACATAAACACTTACAATATAAAAGTCTTAGAGCAGTCACTTGATTTCCGTTCGGAAGAAAATATCGCGGCTGTGGGAACTTATTTTGAAGAGGACCCTAATTTATCGATTCGCTGTTGTTCGCAGCAACGTTAAGATCTTGGTCTCACGGCTTATAAAATCCAACTGATACAAGAGCTAAAGCCGCTTGACCATTTATTGCGTCATGTGTTCAGTAATTGGGCTTTTAAATTAACTGCAATTTCACCCAGTTCTTTTCCGTAACATTTTGTTCAGCGATTTTTTTTTATAATTTACGCGCCACACCCGTGGTGATGTGCCGCATTTCTGGTTAATCGGCTACGTAAAGAAGTAAAATTACCAACAATCCTCAAGAAGTCCGCTAGATGTCATAGCATCCAGAAAAATGTACCGTATGGTGCCGATTGTATGTCGGAAGCATCATCGGTCCCTATTTATTCAAAAATGAGGTCGGATTACAAGTGACTGTCAATAGACCCCGGTACAATACGATTATCAACGATTATTTGTTCCCAAATTTACGTGACATCAATGTGGAAGAACTGTGATTCCAACTGGATGGTGCTCCACCCCATACTATTAACGAAAACTTCGCTTTATAGAAACGATTTGGCAATAGAGTCATTTCCAGAAATGGACCCGTCAATTGGCCACCAAGATCATGCGATTTGACGCCGTTGGATTATTTTCTGTGGGGCTACGACAAGTCACTAGTTTATGCCGATAAACAAGCAAACGCGTCTCTGTCAGCTGGCTCTGAAGGGCTACCAGGTGAAGTTAGAGAAGGGGCGCCGGCAACATCAGTCGCAAAAGCAGAAGAAAATTATAATTTTCTTCTCAGCCTGAGAAGCTGCAAACTTTGCTGAGCAGGATTGTACTACGGATGCGGAAGAATTTCTTGCACTGCTTAAAGAGAAAGAGTGCGATGAGCTTACATTCATTGGGGGTCAAGCCATTCACAGCGGCAAAAGCAAAAAAGTAGAAACTGCCGTTCTTCCCAGTTCAGCTAAGTCCCATGCTATGACCTAGAGCATCGAAAGTTTCATCTGACATGCTGCAATAGCTATCTTGTTCACTATCCAGAGTCAGGTGGCTCACCTACAACGTCAGATTCAAGAATAGGCTACGCGCGTGGATCAAATCTCCACGCTGCTGCAGGGCCTAACACACCTCCGGTCGTAATGGGTACGAATATTGCCGAGCGAATTCTAAATGTTCTTACGTTGAATGTAAATTCATTGATAAGGACCGAACGAAGAGCACACTTTTTTTTTTTTTGTATATAATGAGCGCGCGCTCAAGGGGTTTGAGTACCCTTAAGGTGATTGTACACAGCGCGGGCAAAGGGAATTTAGGGAGGAAGAAAAGGGAGGTACCGATGTACATTGTTTTTAAATGTTTGCAAGTTATAACGACCAGGAAATACAGAGATCGGCAGGGCATTCCATAAGCGAGTTGTACGGCTTAGGAACGAATCACGATATTTTAGAGTACGTCCGAAAATGGGCTTGAGGGTATACTGATGAGCATTCATACCGAGACGGGTGTTACGGTGGAAAGTTTGAATGGGCGGAATGCTACTGGCGATTTCAGTAGAGCACTGGTGGTGGAAATAGCGATAAAAAAAAATTAGACACGAGACATTTCGTCGGTGTTCGAGGGTGTCCATTGACTGACTGATATTAGTATCATCAATAAGTTTTATTGCACGGTTTTGAATCCTATCTAGCAGGTGCAGACATGTTTTTGGAGCACCTGACCAAATGTGGGAGTTGTACTCCAATTTTGGGCGGATGAATGCCTTATATATTGAGGCCAGATCAGAGAGGGTAAAATATTTCTACATCGCTTGAGAAAACCTAGACATTTCGCAGCATTTTTGGCGACATCAAATATGTGGTCATTCCAATGTAAGTTGTCGTGGACACAAATACCGAGAATGGAAAGTTTTTCGGTTTCGACGATGCAAGTGCCATTCATGGATAATGGCTGGGTGTTTAAATTTCGCTTTAACGACAGCAGACAGCATCGTGTTTTGGAAGCATTAAATTCCACTCTATTGATAGTTCCCCAATTGGTTATGCTGTTGATATCGGAATTTAATCAGCTTAGCATACACTGCCATTCTCGTTCTACAGCCGAAGTCCGGGTACGAATATGAAAAGCAGAGAGTACTGTCATCAGCAAAGGAATATATTGGATTAGAAGTAGCAGACAAGAGATCATTAATGAAAATTAAAAAGAGTGTCGGAGACAGAACAGAGCTGTTGCGGCCCGTCCAAGACAACTTGCATTGAACGTTCCGAAAGGTAATTTCTAATCCATTGAAGAAGAGAGTCATCGATCCCAAATGCACGCATTTTCGACAAAAGAGCCTGATGCCAAACTCTGTCAAATGCCTTAGAAATATCAAGTGCAACTATCTTGCTTTCACCAGATTGGTGTACGCTTTAGTTCCACTTTTCGGTGAGACATGGCATCAAATCACTAGTGGACCTGTGAAAACCATATTGCCGGTCATTGAGTTTTCGTGTTTCGAGATATTTCATGAGCTGACGATTTATCAACGTTTCCATGACCTTGGAAAGAAGTGACGTTAGTGCAATGGGTCTGTAGGAGGAGAGAGAAAAAGATTCGCCTTTTTAAGGGATGGGCTGGACACATGCTGTTTTCCATCCGCTCTGGAAGAGTCCTAAAGAGTAGGATTGATGAAAAAGCTTACGCAGTGGTTTTGCCAGCGTGGAAGAATACCTCTTCAGAAGAAGGAGAGATATACCATCTGGACCAGCGGATTTATGTATGTTTTGATCTTTAAGTACTCTTGCTACTACACGAGTGCGAAAGTAGATTCGTCCCATTAAAGATTCGACGCACTCAAGTGTAGTGTAGGCGGAGACAAATCTGGGAGTGTTGAACTGGCCGCAAAGTGTGCAGCAAGCAGATTGGCCTTGTCTAAAGAGCTGACAGCGGAAATGTCATTGTGAATGAGCGTTGGGATAGAGGATGAGGCAGAGTTTCTGATGTTTTTGACGAACGACCAGAAGCTTTTACTACCTTTGGGACATTGTAGTATTTTTTGCCACAACTTTTAGTCGTACTGAAATTTCCCACGCTTAAGAAAGAAGTTGCAGTCATTTCTGGCTCGTTTGAACTTTTTTTGGTTTTCCTCTATCGGGTTAGTCTTGAAGGACCGAAAAAACATTTCTCTAACCCTGACGGCCTCTTTACAGCTCGAGTCGTACCATGCCTTTTCTTTTGGTTTCATATTCTTCATCCGATGAGGGATAAATGATCTCATTCCAAAGAGAATGGTGTCTGTAATCATATCAGAAGCGGCATCCACGTCGTTATCGAGGAAGCATAACGACCAGTTAAAATTCCTAAACAAGTTGTTAAGACCGCTCCAACTGGGTTTCTCGTATTACCATACGGTTCGTTTAGGAATTTTTTTGTCTAACTGTGTGGTCGGTGTACGAGAAATTAGCTGATATGACACAATGGTCCGACGAGCCTAGAGGGGAGAGCACATCAACGGTGTACTTATCAGGATGAGAAGTTAAAAACAAGTCCAGGGTGTTGGCGGTATGACTATCAACGTCTGGTATTCCCGTGGGCTTATTTACAAGCTGCGTTAAGTTGTTTTTTGCAGCGAATATCTCAACACACCGTCCTTCGGGTGTTGTCTGTCCAGAATGTCAAAGCCACCCAGAATTGTGTATATTGAAATCGCCCGTAATAACGATTTTAGTATGAGAATACAGGGATACAATTCTTTAAATGGAGTCAGACAGCGCATCAAACTCGTTAAAAGTCGAATTGCTGTCCAGTTTCGGGCTTCTGTAAATAAAGCAGTAGTGGATAATTTGCTTACGGAGATGGAATTCTAACCACATGAAATTGAATTCCGGATTGGAACATGGATCACATTGTGGTGGAGTTTGGTAAGCTACATCACTACGCACGTAAATGGCGAGACCGCGGTGAGAGAAGAATAATGGCACTAGTTCGTAGCCAGGTAGCTTCAGATCAGAATGATCCGAGAGGTGTGGGCGGGGATCTACCTGTGTTTCACTAAGTTCCAAAAAAGCTGGCCTGTACTTACAGACGTGGACGTACGCAGAAAAGTGATTACTTCTTAGCCCGCGTATATTGGCTACGTCCACTCTGAATTCCCTAGTCCTAACCTACAACAAACACAAAAAACACAAATACCGACGATGCTAAGCAGCTAAGCTAAGACGATGTTTAAGCTGCTTAAAGACCAAGCTCCTGATGTGCTTATGGTTAGCGAAACTAAGCTATCAAAAAAACACAAAATGAGTCACTGAAGATATAAAATGAAAGAAATAAAACGAAGAAACCTACCCAACTCCATAGAAGGAGGAGGCGTTTTAAAAGAGTGTACAGTCGTGTAGTAAGTAGGTTCCAGGTGCTGAATCATGCATCGCGTATATTTCCCTCCGTAGCGGTTGTACAAGGTGTGTGTCTAAGGATCTAAATCTACACAATCCACATCATTCATCTCAGAGCTCGAGATATTTTTTCAATTCCAAAGGCTGGAATTGGAGGAGGATTATTTTATCATCTGTGGAGATTTCAACACCAAACATAGAGATTGGGGAAATAATACACTATAATACACACAGAAGGAACCTACTATTTAATTGGTGAGGTCAGCACAATGCGATTTACAGGCACGGATAGTCTGTCGTTTCCAAGACGTGGCTCCTATCTGGATCTCCTACTGTTCGACACGAATGGAACTGACAGGTATGTCTGTTCCTTCGACAATGAAGATTTATTGCGTTACGCAAATATTGACGCACTGCACTGACATAACAGTAGAATATGTTCTCGAACAAATACTTTTGTCAGCAGGCATAATTAACAAATTTTTGTGATCCGAGATCCCCATGAGAAGGTATAGGTTATAGGAGTATCATTCCAAGAATTGTACAAGGCGAATGACATTATTGGCCCAAACTATTAGGTGGCACCACATGAAATGTCTGATTTTATAGTAAAAATGTAAAAGCAAATATTTTCTTTACCTTTTCTATGAGAGAAAGGTGTCGATTTATGTCATTGGGGATACTCCCATGCTTTGTGCAATCTCCCGCACTGATTTCATTGGGTCCGCATCCACCATTGCTCTTAAAACATCGTCGTCAGCTAACGTTTCCGGCTTTCCATGTGGTTCATTTTCGAGGCTGAAATCTCCCGAACGGAACTTTCCAAACTAACGTCGTATAGTGCGTTCGTTGACCGCACATATTCAAATGCGTCTTTAAGGTTTTTCATTGCCAATGACGCATTATGTCCCATATCAAATTCGTAAAGGAAGAGGTATGACGAATATTTCCTCGAAAAAAATAACGGTACTTGTAAAGAACTCTAAAATTCTCACACGTCAAGCACACGTACCACTTTATAAAAAAAGAAAATTTAACGTTCTGGCACAGATGTTCACTAGCGAACTTCTTATTTCCGACTGAGCGAAGATCGGACATTTCATGTGTTACAACCCAATAAAACCTAGAAAATCGAGTTCTTGCACAATTTGTACCTTCAAAATGAAATAATGAACTGGTTATTCGAGAATTCAGTTACGAGAATATGGCAAATATTATCGCCGATGTTAGTTAGGGAACAACCTCCGTTTATTTCGAAGGAGGAGCTCCAAACGGTCTCCGACACAACCAGAAGTACGTAAGTGCGAACCGATGGAATACCAGACATTGTGCTTAGACATCTCCCACCCTGTTTCATAATGCAATGAATAATGTCCATTATCCAGTGAATTGGAAAACTGCAGACCATCCCCAAAATGGATAAGGACACTTCCAATCCGGCGGATATCCGGTCGATCAGTATTCCTCCAAATATCAGTAAGGTTTTCGAAAAAGTTCCGGATAATCAATTCGGATCCAAGGCTGGAACATTTCACATCAAAAACGGTCTGCAACAAATTGCGGTAAATTCGCCGATCCTTTTAACATTTACGCAGTGATCTGATAGGTTCACTTTGAAGGCTCCATTTCTCTATGTAGATATGAAGGGTCTGACCCAGGACAGAATAGTGGTGCCGCTAATGTGCCACGTTACTTGACACGCAATCGCACACGGCAGTCTCCAGTTCAGTAGGTCGGTAGGAAGATGTGACATGAGGGGTGTTGCTGCACCAAAAATGTTGATGGTTTGTTGAAGGAGAAGCTTCTTCGTCATATTTCTCGAATAAGGCTTATCTTCATTAGTGAGCAAAGTTGGTCAGCCTAGTTTTTTAGACGTGAACGGCTTTCAGTGTGAGTGGTTGAGTTTTGTAATTTGTTGTTTGTTTTTGAAAAAAATGTAAAAAATGATAAAAATAAATGGCTAGCACATACAGAAATTGGAATGCAGAGTTAGAAGAAACAGATGATGACGATGGAAGTTATAGTATGAACCGTCTGAAAATGTTATAGAGTTAGAACCATACGATAGCAGTGACAGTGAATTGGATTGTATTGAAGAAGAAGCAAGACAAAACATTGCTGTTGAGTTCAAGGTTTCATTATTTTCAAAAGACAAAACTATACACTATTTGTTAGATTAACCAAGTACCATTCAACACACTATCTCCAGTTTTCGTAAGACTCCAGGTAAAATATATTATTTTCTTTGTCATGTGTATAAACGTATTGTTTGTGTTGTTGTAAGGTGCTAAGGAATTGACATTATCCCGCTGTGTAGACGAACTTTCCGATGTTACTGTTACTGGTGAACGCTACATGGCCATGATAAACGACTTCTTACTGCCGGAATTAGATCGGCGGGGCTTGGTGAACAAGGTTTCAACAAGACGTTGCAAGCGCACGCACAGCACGAGCAACAATGGATATTGTGAAGGAAGCGTTTCCTGGTCGCGTAATCTCCCGTTTTGGCGATTTGGCAGGGCCAGCTAGATCGCCCGATATAACATCATATTCTCGAAACCAATATTTGACGGTGTAATCTAACGGAGTATTAGCCCCATAATATTTATCCAACTTTTCTTTTGTTTCCTTCGCCGTTTTGCCTCTCAAAAAATAATGTATTATGAGAGAAAATCGTTTTTGACCATATTCAACATGATGCCAAACACGTCAACAACAATCAGCTGTCAAAACTAAAGACAGTATCGCACTGAAATTTGGAATGTCTGCCTAAATATGAACGGATTTCAAGGCACCATAACCTTTTTTGCAGTAGCAGCGCATTCTGGCGGTTAAGGAGGTTACTTTTCACCCCACCTAGTATTTCGAAAAAATCTTAAAAATATATACGCAAAAACTTTAAAATCATTATAAATTTAACTATAGAAAACAACTTATTGTTACCGACTATCACAAAAGAACCACCCAACTCCACAAACCCGTTCACGATAAAAACTTGGTAGCACAGATATATTTATGACGTGCATCTGTCGGTTAGTGAACAAATTGAATTTATTTTGAAAACAATTTGTTGGCGCAATATGTTAAATGTTTGACATTTTTGAAAATTCTTTGCAAAGGTTCATCGAAGTACTGTTATTTATGCGCTAAGTAGATAGCGTATGTAAATTTACTTAGCGTACATCGCTAATATACACGCAAATTGTGGAGATATTTTAAAATGATTAGCTCACTTGCTTAGGAAAACCTTCCAAGCACTTCCATTCAAATGCATTTATGCCGAACAAATCGTTAAAAAAGTACATACATTATACATACATACAATACATTTCTTCAATAGAATTTTGAAATTTTACAATTTATATTAATTAATTTTTGTTTCACATTGTTTAGTCTTCTACAAACGTGTGAGCAAGTGTTTTATTATTGAAGTCATAGGGTACTAAGTCTTAGCTGTTGAATAGAGTTATAACATTTAAAGGTATTCAAATAGTAATTTTAAACTGTGGAAAAATATTGTTGTTAATACAAAATAAAGTACGTTCGGATACATGTACAAATGTACTTATACATGGTGGTTCGGTTTGGGATACAATTATTTTGTTATTTGTCACAGAAAAAAATCATGTGGGAGGGGATCTATCTTCAACACCCACGCGTTACAAGGAAGTAAGTACTAACAATTATTTAGTTATAACTTCTAGTGTATTAAACCCAGAGTAACCCAGCTGGGCTCATTTGATAACCAATTGAGTAATGGTTATTTCATATTTAAACACCATGCTTAATATTCGAGGTTGCCTTCAAACACAACATTTTTAATTTTTTTTTAATAAATTCTTGGCAAAGTCGCATTTACTCGTATCTCGGAAATGTTTTTTTTCTTTTTTATTATTTCGGTGCGCTATGATGTTACTTACAAATGCACTATACAAAGTTTTTACCTGGGACTTACAATTTTCCAATAAATTCTTTTATTAATTAATAAAATTAATTAATAAAATAATATTGGGATTTGACTATTTTTGATTATTTCTAAAAAAAATACTTTAAAATAAGTGCACATTCGTTCATTGTAATAATAAATTATTATAGATAAATAAATAATTTTATTGCTAAACCGCCGATGTTTTTCACACATATGTATTTGTTTAAATTGTTATTTTATTCATTTAATATATATATATTTTAATACTTATCTAATGTTGAGGTTTCGTATTGTGTACATTTGCTATTAAAATGATGTTTTTATTTTTAGCCGACGTCAAGTAAACAACAAACATCGCCGGATTCATCTGAATCGCCTTGTATTAAGTGTTGTGGAAGCAGAACATGTGTTTATGGCGAGTGTACAGGTCACTACACCACAAAGACTGTGACGACACCTAGCTCTTGTTATAATGCGGAAAAGCGCTCATCTACTTGTGAATGTACGGAGCTCCCGACTTCAAATTACAGCCCTGCTTCCTGCTCCTCCACTGATTGCACGAATACAAATGAACGTAATTTTTGTAAATGTCGCTTCTTATTTCCTGGTGGACGTCAAAGAGGGCAAATGTGTCTAAAGTGCTCGACTGATATGGTAAATAATAAAACCAAATTCAAATTAGATCAATTGCGCCTAGTCATGCAACAACGTAAGCAAAAAAGGGAGGCCCGTAAGCTAAAAGGTGCGCCCTATGGAGCCCGCGTAGTTACAACCAGCCCTTCCGTAGCGGGAACTTCAACCGGCACAGCATCAGCAACCGCCAGCACAATCGCCCCTCTTGCCTCGCCCAGTGAAGTATCACCGAATCATATTGTAGAGGAGGTTGATACGGCCGCTTAGATTTTTACATGTCGAATGAGAGTAGCCTATAACTATTATATTTAATTTTTTGTACAAATTGAGGAAAACGTAAAAAACTTTCTGATTGAAAAAAAATATTTGACGCTAAGGGCATTCTTATATGCAACGCATGTTGATCACCATGCGAAAGTATGTATTTTGTTTATCAAACTCTCATTTTCCTGTATTTTTGTTTTGTAACAAAAAAGACATAATTCGGATTTCCAGAGCCTAGTTGTGAATATGTTTATCCTAACATTTTACTGCATTAAATATTCTTTTATTATAAAATTAATACGTTAACCAGTTAATAAGTTGTTAAAATATTTCAACTTTAAATGCTAAGTTTGTTTAAGTGCACTTTAATTTTTCTTCTGTGTTCAAAAAAAAATTAATTGTTTTTGTTATATTTTTATTTTAACAAAAGGCAAAGTATGTTTTTACTTTATTTCTTTGAATAAAATTTTTGCTTTATAATTTATAGTTTTGTTATTACTTATAAAAAGAGGAAAATAATATCTTTTCTGTTGACCTTCCTTGAACGGAATTTATATGCGTTTAAAAATTGATGTAAATTAATTTTTGATCTCAGATAGGATATAAATAAGTGTGCAATATTATGGCTATATTTTGTTGTCGTTTTGGTGTTCATTTTAATATCTACAGTTTATAAATTATTTGGAAAATAGTTTCTTATAAATTTTTATTATTATCATAAAATTGTTATATTTATAAAGCTTACAAAAGTCGGACAGTAAAACCAAAATTTGCTTTACATTAAAAGAAATTTAAATTACAGTATAATAGAAAAAATATCGAATGCTGATACATATTTGTTATCCTCTTAGACAGTTAAACTACAAAATATTAAATATTCTCTATCTCAGAATCTTGTTTTTGTACACTTTTAATACGATTTTTTGTAGTGTTTTTTTTATGTTGTAACATACATATATATATATTTTTTCTTTTCCTTCTATCCTTTAATAGATCTGATTTTCGTATGTCAGCTGTTTTATTAATGGTTGTTATATTTTATTAAATTTGTTCGTATTTTTTTTTACTTAAGCTGTAAAAAATGTATGAGGTCTATTGACACTACGTTGAAAGTAATTTAGTCACGTTTTTATTGGGGCGCATAACGACAGCAACAAAAACGTTAAAACTGAATTCAAATATTTACAATACAACAAATATACATCTTGCCATACATTTTTATATGTTTTAGCTCTATTCATAATTTACCAATAAAGAAACAAAAGGAAATGTAACGTTTCATACAGTAAATAGCAGTCTATCTAATACATAAGTACTTAGGCAAGAGAAATAGAAAAAAAAAATTTTTTAAAAGAAAAAAAAATATTATTAAGCAATTTCGAATATAGTTAAATTTTCATTGGAGAATCAGAAAAAAAATGATGAGTAGATATTATTATCAGTTATCCTCTGAAGTAATCATCGTAACTTCTAAATTGTTTATGCAAAATCAAAAATAAAATTAGTTTCCTAAAGTACAATAAAACTTTTCAGTAGGTCTGTTATCATACTGTCCAAAACTACGAAGAACAGTCTCATATTTTTCGTAGCTTTATTAGCTTTTACACGTTGCATGTGTGTAATGCGCATGTTCTGGTTATTTTCTTTTGAACTGTCATTCAGTGATGGGCGCATTTTTACACGAAAGGCTTTCCCCCTTCTTTGGTTTTTCATGTTATTTGACAGCTCTCTTTCATTTCATCTTTGGCGCTCAGTGTTTCATAATTGAAAATGCGCCCGCTTGTTAGTTCTTTTGTCCATATCAGTTCATCCGACATACTTAAATGTTGTGCTCGTAACAACAGCCAAAGAAATAATGAAGCAAATGCGAAAAAGGAAGAAGAATTTCTCCTTCTTCTTTTTCTTTTAAAGATTCAAATGAGTGCAAAAGAGAGGGATAACGAAACAAAAAATACCCAATTAACCAAATTCCCCCTGCATGTGGGTAGGATTTTCATTGCATCTTTTGACATTCCTTTTTCTCCTTCTTTCTTTTTCGCATTTTCTTCATTATTTCTTTGACTGTTGTTACGAGCACAACATTTCAGTGTGGCGAATAAATTGAAATGAACCAAAGAATTAACAAGCGGGCTCATTTTCAATTATGAAACACTGAGCGCCAAAGGTGAAATGAAAGAGAGCTGTCAAATAACATGAAAAACCAAAGAAGGGGGAAAGGCTTTCGTGTAAAACTGCGCGCATCACTGAAAGATAGTCCGCTTTCATGCGTCGCAAGTGTGCAATGCGCATGTTCTGGTTATTTTCTTTTGAATTTTCATTCAGTGATGCGCGCACCTCTACATGAAGACTTTCCCCTTCTTTGAGTTTGCATGTTATTTGACAGTTCTCTTTCATTTCATCTTTGGCGCTCAGTCTTTCATAATTGAATTGACGTATGAAAGCGGACATAGTTCAAAAGAAAATATCCAGAACATGCGCATTACACACATACGACGTGTAAAAGTGGACAAAGCAAAATTTTATTTGTTGTTTTCATTTCAGAAGCAAAATTCCTCTTCTAGATTTTATGTCAGAATGTATTAACACATATTCATATAAAAGTCAAAAAGTATTGTGTGTTAAATCAGATTTTTGTTTTCGAGCGATTAACCGTCTTTGACTTCAAAGTAAAAGAAGTTATAAGTGTTGCATTGTCGGACTCCAATATCATTCATTCATTCATCATTTTTAAAAAAAAATTATACATGTCAACCTACCACTTCAATGATATCTTTTGTTTTAGATTTCAGCGTTCCCCATCTGTCAAAATTGCTTTCATTCCAATGAAATGTTTTTTGTGTGTAGCCGCTGTGTTCATAGTAATGCCGTTCAGGGGGTATAGGTGTAAGTGCATAGACGAACTAACGTAGATGGCAAACTCTGTGATGCGATGTCTGTGCGATGGTTAAGGGTTTGCAAAAGTATTAGTAGAGTTTGCCATCTAAGTTAGACTGCTTTCCAAAAAGCAGTACTGCCTGCTTTTTGCATCAGCAACCATTCCGAAATGCAAACCCAAACTGGTGACAGAACGCAGTACGTTCCGAAATTCATTTTGAATGTATACATATACTGCGCAAGGAAAAACAACCAGCGCGTCATGAACTAGCACGATGCAAATGAAGTTGTTTGTTTGGTTTATGCAATCTGAAATATAATACGAATTCCGAGAAGTAATGGTTTGCGTTTTATTTAAAAAAAAAAGTTGTCAAGTCCTTATAGGAAAACCCTGTACAAATGTCATATACATATTTAAAAGGACAATACAAAAAGAGAAATTATAGGAAGAACTCATTCAGACGTGTCTAGGCTTAAATAATCGTCGCACTGAAGTTAAATATTTTAAATAAAATACTACTAAATCCATTAAAACTTGTTTTTTAATTTTCTTTTAGGAAACATAGCAAAACGCAAGAAATCAAAATAAAAGGTCTGTTCGTGCACTGTCCAAAACTAGGAAAATCTACGAAAAACAGTCCAAAATCCGTTTGCATACTCATCTTTTTTTATTTTTCGTAGTTTTTCGCAGATGAGAGCGAAAGGAGTCCATTTTAGTCCGAGAAATTTGTAAAAATTGTCAAACGGGTTTGTTTATATTATTTGGGTTTGTTTTTATTTCGAAATGGATTTGTTTTACTTTGTTTTGTCAAAAATAATTGAGATCTGAATAGATGATTAATTAATAATTAAAGTTTCAAAAGGAAAATTGGTTTTAGGAAGTGGTTACAGACAAAATACAATATATTAAAAAGCAGGCAAATGAAATGATAGTGCTCCCCATACATCTGCAGGCATCTGCAAATGGCATATTAGATGGACAATACAAAGAGAAATTATCAAAAAAAAAACTCATTAAGACGTGGCTATGCTTAAATAATCTTCGTCCTAAAGTTCAAGATTTTGAATAAAAAACTGCTTAATTCATTAGAACTAGTTTTTCATTTCTTTTTTTAGGAAACAAATCAAAATAAAGACAGTTGAAGTTTGTCTGTACAAAACACTCTCAAATCTGTTCGCAGAGAGAATTTTATCCCACACCTCCAGATGTGGGTGGCCGTGGCTCAAGTGGTAGTGTGTTGGCTTCCAAATCGGAAGTTTCGGTGTTCAATCCCAGCCTCGTCCGAAAGACATTCTTTTTTTTCAGGCAACTTAATTCTCGTAAGACGAATGGTTGCCTCTAATACAATAACAAGTCCAATTACACTAATGATTTAGTCTCCCCATTAAATGTTGGATGCCACCCATGGAGCAAAATAACCACTGAGCCCAAAAATCTTTCTTTCTCTCTCTGTCCCATTTTCCTAAAAACTTAACACGTGCTCAGGCATTTTAAGTGTATTAATACCCACTTGAGTGTTAAGTTCTTTAAAAAAAAAAAAAGATATGACCCTTTTTACACGTTAGTCTAAAAAGTGCGCTAACGGACTTGAAGTGAAGTCCTTTTTGCACATAGGTCAACTGTATATATGTGTGCGCATATGAGTACTAACAAAACAACTTAAGTGCCTATCTACACTTGCCTGACCATGAACAGTGACTACGCACAAAAAAAAGATATAAAATATCGTTGAAGTAGTAGGTTGACACGGATCCAATTTTTGTAGCAAAAAAAAAAGAATTATGGTGAAGACGCTTTATTAGCAGTTTATTCTCTAAATCTACCGCCCCACAACATCAACATAACCAGCATGAGCAATATACCTGGTTTTAATCAAGAATCTATTTCCTACTCTAATTTTCGACTTCCGCACACTATTTGCACCTCGACGATCAGCAAAAAATTAAGAAAATTTATGAAGGGAAACGCTTTGAAAACAATACATATACCTCAACAGAAAATTATATTTTAGACTCTTCCGTATGGTGTAAACTCTTCGACGGTGGTCGGAAAAAAATTAAAAAATATGTCAGATATGAAAAGCTTTGAGAAAAGAACATTCATTTCTCCACCGAGAATTATATTTTAGAATAATTTTGGGTGCAATCAACCTCTCCCTTTTTGACTCACATAAAATCTACCCGTCGCGCGCTAAACGTCTTTAATTCCTATGATAATGTAGATAGGCATTAAAGCTACAACGAGTGTCCCAAAATTCGCGCAAAAACTAGGTTTTTAATTAAAATTTCTAATATTTTTTATAGATTTATAAAGTATACAGTATAAGGTTTTGTATGTAATATAATAAGCATATTGTACGGCTTCGCTGACACATACGAGAACATAGTCTTTTGTCGAAATTTTCAATGAGGGTTTTGCATAAATATGGCTGAATTTTGTTGACACAGCGCTCAATTAATTCCATAAAATTATCTCAATTTACATATGTATGTACGTATGGTATGTCTTACTCCAGTAAAGCAAGTATGCCTGTTTTAAAGAAGTTCTTATATACATATGTATGTGCCTCAAAAAGTCATGTTTCATTGGGGCTTATTTTGAAGATGGTTGCCTTTGGAAAAAGTGGTAGCGGTTAGGGAGTTTAGTGAGTATTGTGGATGATATAAAACGTTAAATCCCAACTTTTCCAGCTTTAGGAGCGTTACCTGTGCGTTTTGGCATTTTAAAGCGTTGAGATGGCACCATGCTATTTACCAATAAAGGTTGACTAAATTTACTATGCATTATTTGGATTTCCCTACAGCAATACTCCGTGTGATTGTCTCTCTACATTTAAGAAATTAAACATTCACAGTTCCTCCACTCGTCCACCATATTATCACTATTACCTTTTTGGATATTGTTCTGCATTGCCAAGTAGGCTCATCCACTAACCATTCTCCACTTCCACTTCCAATTATAGCACAGAATTCACTTTTCGGTGCAGGTGACGACTCGATCCACACGGTATCTGTTGGTCGTCGAAACTAGAGCACTTTTTTTCAAGTCGCTTTAGCTGGATAAAGAATTTTTTTATTGAAATGACTGAAATACGTAGATCTCAATATCCTTAAAATTATTTCGGATAGTGCAATCAGGTTACAATTAAACGGGGAATAACTTAAAGGCCAACCATAATTCACTTAAGTGCATTTAAGCATTTGTCAAAACCGAACGTAAAGTGAGCAGATGCATCGTCAAATTGCAAAATGCCCATAATTGCTTTTGGTAACTTAAGCAAGGATCCCAGCTGTCAAATTTTCGTACGAAACATCGAATGGATTCCCTCTTTCTCAAGTGAGCAAAACTGAACCCAAACTTAACGAATCGAAGCTAAAAGCTATTATGGTCGTGTAATACAAATTCCCTGCATTAGCGCAGTTTCGTAAGTGGACATAGGTCCAGCGTAGACTAGACTAGTTACCCCGGGGTACAAACCAGTTTAATTGGTTTTGTAGATTTTATATCAATCATACACTGGATGAGCAACCCTGTTGTTAAATTATGTGTACGTGAACCGATTTTCATTGTAGTGGTTTTTCTAATAATTTTACAGCTCGCAAGCAAAAAAAAAATGCTTCCCTCTCCTTAAACACTTTTAAGTGATCAGGATGCTTTGCTTTGTACAAAATTGGATACTTTTTGTATTCCTCGATACAACTTTAGCGTTTCTACTCTACTCAACATTTTCCATTTCAATTTTTTTTTGTTGCTTACTCTTCGGCTGTCAAACTACGAATGAAATGCGCATGACACACATTTTTTTTATCCTCGGAAATGGTAAATTAAGTGTGTATTGATTTTGCCTAAATTTTCATCCGCTCCGTTACGTACTTTACACTTCATCTCCCTCTTCTACAAAACCAGTTAGACCGGGTTGTACCCCGGGATAACTAGTTCAATGTGCGCTGGCCCATTAAGCCCACTAAGTCAGCTGTGGTGATTATTTTCATAGGATTCCGAGTTGGTTTCCAAATCACCTTTTCTATCTGACGATGATTACAGCTGTTAATGTACTCCTCTACGCCTTTCTGCAAATCATTCCAATAGAACATTTTCTTCAATTTTTCCTATAATGTTTTTCCTCCCGCCTTTTAAAATTTTCCTGAATTTTAGGAATTTCTTTACTTATATATTTGATTGAAACATTTATTTTTTTTTTGTTTTGCTATGATAAAAATTAATATTGTGAAAATTAAAACAAAAACTGAGCAATATAATTAATATTCTTATGAAATTTAACATAAGTTTATTTTGATGCACAATATCTTTAAAACTTAAATGTTTAGTAAAGTTATACTTTATGACGTCACTTTAGACGAATCTATCAACAAATTGCATTTTTGTGTTACTAAAGGCTTGGTTTAATACGAGTATTTAAATTGAACAGTTGTTAATTACATTTAAATAGCTTCCATTTAATTCTATCTTTCGATCATTACTATGATTTAAAATTTCTTTATTATTCATGTTTTTGCAAATTACAGTGTAATCATTTAGTGCCTTTATTTCGATTACTTTATTTTCTCTTAATTCACAACTGTTATTTGTAATATAATTCTTAATTGGTAACAATTTATTTTCAACAAGTTATTAGGTATGCGGTATTTTAATTGCTATTATTAGTCTATCTATTATTAGTCTATCAGATGAAATACCGCCAGTATTCCTGAACGGCAGGCAACTCAATTTTGTATCGCTCACTTTCCGCCGTAGATCACATTAACTTTGTTGTTAGACGAATCTATGTTGGACTTCGCAATCTTTGACTTTCATCTAGTTTCACCCCTCTAGGTACTGAACTCAGACTTTATTTATGTCTACTCGTATAATTGATTACTTTGTCGTAGTTTACTGCAAGCTTGACTCTCTATCACAACACAAGTTGCTTGTTGCGTTTAACGATATGATAAGGTACGAGGGGCGTTCAACATATTCTCGGTATCGGGGTGAAGCTGTAGTTGTGTATATAAATTGACTTATTTATCAAGTAATACTATTATTTTAGTGCATTCATGTAAAATTTCATATAAATGTGATTATTAATTCGCGTTTTATCTCTAGTTAAACAGAATCATAATGGCAACTGAGACGATGATAGTGAAAATTGAGCATCGCGCTGTAATTAAATTTCTCACTAAGCAAGGAAAAAGTCAAAAAACTATTCATGAAGAGATGGTGGCTGTTTACCAGGGTTCCGCACCTTCATTATCAACTGCAAAAGTGGTCAAGTGAGTTCAAGAGAGGCAGAGAGAGCATTGAAGACGACCCCCGCTCTGGCGCCCCGGCTACTGCTTGTACGGGAGAAAGCATCAAAGAAGTCGAAAAACTTGTTCTTGAGGATGCCCGAATAAAGGTGAAAATGATGGCAGAGATCACCAAGCTTTCAATTGGTACCATTCACACCATTCTTCATGACCATCTTAACTTTTCAAAGGTCAGTGCAAGGTGGGGGCCACGAATGCTCACAGCGCCTCAGAAAAAAGTGAGAATCGTATGCTGTAGAGAGCTTTGGAGATGTGTAGTGAGAACGCGGACGGTGTTATGGATCGAATTGTTACTGGGGACGAAACATGGGTTCACCACTATGACCCTGAAAGCAAACAAGAGTCCATGCAGTGGCATAAAAAAGGATCAGACCCCCCGAAGAAGTTCAAAGTCACTCCGTCTGCCGGGAAGCTATGGCCACAGTTTTTTGGGACTCAAAGGGAATCTTGCTCATTGAGTATAAAAAAAAAGGTGAAACCATCAACGCCACATCCTACGCTTCCACTTTGCATAATTTGCGGGAGGAAATTAAAAAGAAAAGACGGGGTAAACTCGCAGCGGGTGTGTTGCTTCTTCATGACAACGCTCCTGTTCACACGGCGCGAGTTTCCAAGGCTGCTGCGCGAGATTGTGGTTTCGAAGAAATCCAACACCCACCCTATAGTCCAGACCTTGCCCCTAGTGATTATTTCCTGTTTCCGGATTTTGAAAAATGTCTTCGTGGAAAAAGATTTTCGGATGATGAAGAACTCAAGTCCGCAATAAATGGGTATTTTGCAGAGAAAGAGGAAATTTATTTTTTTGAGGGTTTAAAAAAGCTTATCTCAAGATGTAACAAAAGCTTATCTCAAGATGTAACAAATGCATTGATGTTAGGGGAGATTATATTGAAAAATAAAAACAATATAAATTGAATTCGCATTTTCCTTCATATAAGTGGCAGAGTAATTGCACCGAATTTCTACAAAGTCAAGGAGAACTCAATCAAAAGAAAATCATTTCACTAGATAGCGAGGCAGATTCTTGGGTGAAGGTACTTGGTTTGAACTGGAATCCTAAAATCGATTGTTTTTCGTTTCGCTTAAATCTAGCAACCAACGGACCTGTAACTAAGCACCAAATTATTCGGTAGGTTGCTCGAGTTTTTGATCCCCTCGGGTTTCTTACTCCCTCTGTCGTGAAGCTAAAGATTATTCTTCAACTGGGACCCTCTTCCAGAATTTATCGATGTTTAAATTATCGTCAACAACTTCCTGAGCTTACAAAAATCACAATACCTCGATGCATAGGTCTCATCACCATACCTCATTGCAGCTGATTTCTTTTGCAGGGTTGACTGAAATCTTCCAATTTCCAAATCTTCCAATCCAATTTATTATGTTTCGTAAAATGAAGTTCTAATCCTTTTTTCCCTAGGAAGTCCTTAACGCTTTCAGTTCTAGATTCGTTATCAGTTGTGATTTTCCCGGGTTTGCCACATTTTTAAAACAGTTCCTCTAAAGTCTAAATTTTTTTCTGGCAGTTTCTGTTGGGTAGATAATATGTGTATGCCTTTCTCGTTAATTTGTCTATTAGAGTTTAAAATGGTTGTTTCATGAAATAGTAGTTAGATGTTCATGTGCAGTATGTGGTTCGGTCTGTTAGGTGTTTTGCTAATATTATATTTGGGCCTAATTGGTTTGCGTTCATATTTTGTTTCATTGCATGTCTTGCTGTTGATTATGACATTGGTTATTTCTTTTATTAGGTTAGGGTAGAATATTCTATTTTTTGGGGTGCGTTCTCGAGAATGCACAGTTGCATCATCCGATAGATTGTTCGCTGATTCAGCTATTTGTTCCTATCTTCTTTTTCGTCACTCTCATGTAATCAGCTCAAAAATCGGGTACTGTATTCTTTTTTCCTTTGAGGTAATCTATCTCGAATTGGTATTCTTGTAATTTTAGTAACCATTTTTGTGTTCTCTGAAATTTTATTAGTAAATGATTTTGAACCGTTTTTTTTTACAAATATGGTCTAAAGTAAGTCACTGCCCATACTGTCGCCTAAAACTCTTTGTCCGTGACAGAATAATGGTGGTCGTTAAAGACCTTGAAGCGTAACACACAGGTTGCCCTTCCTGTGTTAATACTGATAGAATGGCATAGTTATTGGCATCAGTAAAAGCGTGAATGTGGTGGTAAAGTCAGGGAATTTTAATATTTTAGTGTTTTATGGTATTTAATTTAAGGGTTTCAAAGGCCTAAATATATTCCGGATTGTTGCTATTAATTTGTTTTATCTTTTTTCAAAAATTTTACCATTGACTGGCTATTTTGGCATAATCTTTTACGGATTTCCTATAAAATCCTGAAACGCCTAGAAAGCCTTTTAATTGCTTTTCGGTTTTGGGTAACGGATACTCCCGAATGCATTTAATCGACCTCCCAACTCAGCCCATGACCAAGGAATTCGGTGTCTTTTTCATAAAAGAGCATTTATCGAACTGCACTTTGAGTTTATGTTCTGAATGCTTTTTAAATATCAATTTTAATAAATTTATATGTTCTTCTAAACTCGGCGAAAAGATCAAAATATCATTGAGGTACACCACACAAATTAAATTTTACGTATTTATGTACTCTCTGAGAATTTCGTTCATTCATCGTTAAAGCGTCGCTTGCACATTTTTTAGGCCAAACGCCTAACGTCTTCATAAAACCGATAAGGAGTTACAATCGCTGTTTTTGGTATACATGCGAATACACTTTTATTTGGTGTTACCCTTTCACGAGAGCTAATGATGAGAAATATTGACCCAATTTATCTAAAATACCCTCGATATTTGGCAGTATAGTCTACGCAGTCTGAACTTGTGTTTTCCTGATTTATCTAATTTTTTAGCTATTACCACTATCGGTGAGGCGTAATGACTATTTGATTTTCTGACTATAATCTACTCTTCCATTTCATGTACCTGTCTTCTGACCTCCTCCTCATATTTCGGAGGGAGTCTGTATAATTTCTCGTGTACTTGCTGTTCTGTAGTGGTCTTTATTTCATGCATTATTGAATCAGTGTTCATTAGTTGGTCGGTATCTTGATGGATTAAGACAATAGTCATTTGCCCTTTTTCTTCTTCGTTGAGGTGATTTATGTCAAGTCTATTTTCTGTTATTCAGAACTGAGTTCAAAATATACAAAGGTTAACTCGAGAGTTTAGACAATATTTCTAATTAAGTGCATACCTATTAGGACGTCATATGGGTTATTTTTTAAATTTCTTTAACGCCTCTTAAATTCTTTTGGTATTTTCGTTATTATTCTTTCTTTCTGTCGTACTATTATTTATTGTCTGTAATTTCAATTTTACTTTATCATATACCGTAAACTTACAACTACTACTGAACTGGAGTTTATTATACTCACTGGTCAGCAGGTGTCTATTAATGCTTTGTATCTTGTTTTATTTAAGGTTACATTGAGATATATCTTGTTTTCGAGGCTAATTGAGAGATTGAAAATTGAGATATGAACCTCTTCTGCATGATTTTGGCTCTGTTGTGATTGAATTTGTCCTATTTCCATAGCGTCTGGCTGTCGATTACTATTTCTGACTTGTGTCGACGGATTAAAAGTTGGTTGCCTAAACTGTCCTAAGTTTCTATATTGTCCTGATGTATTAATACTAGGTTGCCTATATTGCCCTGATGAATTGGAATTATGTTGCCTGTATGTCCTGAGTTCCTAGCATTCCCTCAATTTTAGTAGTTTTCTCTTCTTTACGAGTATTCGCTATTATCGTTTCTATCCATTTGTGAATTATTGTGTCTGTTATACAGTATGTTCCGTATGTCTTGAATCGTGAATTTTTGATCGAAATTGTTGCTATCATAACTTACATAGGCATGAAGAATGGTTTTGATTTCATAAAGATTGGGTATGTTTCTTCTGTCCCTAACTAAATTACCTGACACTATTTGCTTTATTCTGTTCACTAAAATTATGTTAAAGGTCTGTGTCGTCCGTGCAGGATCTGATTCCTACAGAGGGGATGTATTTATATCTTACGTAATTATTACTAACTTATGAATTAGATCAAAAATATAACTTACTTCTAACGTAGATATTCTTCTTGAGATGTCCTTGCAACTTAAAGTTGGCTTGAAGTGTAGTTTGAGTAATGCTTTTGCGCTTCCCAGCCGGCTGGTGGATTATTTAGTAAAAGTTTCTTTGCACGTCCAGTTACTTTGCAGTTAAATATTGACTGCCACAAGTCTGATTTCAACTCTTCTCCTACTGCTTCGAGATGCGTTCCCATGATGCTCAGAAACTGCGCGAGCTTCTTGGAATCTCCATCGAATTCTTTAATGTAGGCGATTACCTTTTTCCGGTCAAATTTAAAAAAAAATTCTCGTTTAGCGATTCAGTTTTCCCCTTTTTTTAGTATGTTAGGAGTAAATACATATCTGCTTTTTCGTTTTTAACAAAAAAAAAAAAATAGTAGGTTATATGCATGAATGATTATTCTGGAGCATATTCACCCTCTGCTTCAATAACTATTTCCCATTTGCATGACAGACGGTCGATTCCATGAGAAAAGAAATCGCGGTTCTTAGAGGCAATCTACGCTTTGACATCGGGCACGAAGTCATCCAAATCCCCACAAATTTTGTTTGCTAATCAATTTTTCAGTGAGCGGTTAACGCGGTAGTCCGAAGGGGCCTGTATGGTGGATGAGAAAGCAGCTCCTATTCCTTATTAGCGATGGATTCGATGACACAAAGCTCAACATGTTTACGTGCATTATCGTGATGGAAGACAATTTTTGTTCGTGGTCTTTTCACCTGGATTGCAGCTTGGCGGTAAACATCGCTATTGGTGTTGAATTACCGTTTGTAGTTTTTGCTCGGATTTCGCCACTGTTGATGTTCATTATCGTCGTTCCACCAATAACAAATCTCATTTGAACACACTCGTGGAAATCACTCTCATTCTAGCAATTTTACTTGTAAATTGCTTTATTCTAACAAATTTTGACAAAGTTATAGAGACGTAAAAGTGTTGGAATTCACTTACAGTGTGTCAGTGCGAAAGTTAAGGGTTTGCAAAAGTATTAGTAGGTTAGCTTATCTATGTGCCCGATCGTCGAAAGCCGATTGCCGACTCTTTCCTGGATTGTCCTTAGAGCTGCTACCACTTAACTTGAAGCAGGCAAATCACTACCGACGTTGTCTTTGCTAATTTTTCCTTCGCCAAAACGTCCGTCGCCAACTTAATAGAGAAGAATATTTGTATGGAAAAAAGTAAACGAAAAGCAAATTTTAACTAACAAAAAAAAAACGCGCCAATATAAACGGCGGACAATTACGAATCAACCTATTATTAAATTTAAAACTCATTTATTCAAAAAGAAACTTGAATAACAAAACGACATTACGAGTGTTTTAGTTAATAAATAACAAACAAAAAGAATTCTTACTAACCAAACAAAAATATATTAACTCAGAGTTACAGAAAGTCCAAGTCCATTTACATATAAGTTCAAGCCCAATTCATCATTGTACATATTGCAAATATTCTTTATCTGACACCCTTGAACACCGACGTAATGTCCTGGTCTCACCTTGTCATATCGCTATTTTCACCACCAATGCTCCGCCAAAATTGCCAGTAGTATTCCGTACCTTCAACCGTATCACTCATTCATCAGTATACCCTCAAGCCGACTTTCGGACGTACTCTGAAATATCATGATTCTTTCCTAAGCCGTACAACTCGCTTATGGAATGCTCTGCCGAGATCTTTATTTGCTAGTCATTGCAGCTTGCAAATATTTAAAACCACCGGGCATCGGTATCTTGCTTTTTTCTCCTTAACTTTTCTTCGCCCGCGCTATGTGCAAAGCAAACACTTTAAGGGTGCTAAAAACCCCTTGAGCACGCGCTGATTATAAAAAATTATATGTATATGGTATGAGTATCTTCAGTTCTACACGATTATAGCCTTTCTTCAAAATGTTAGTACAAAGAATTTCACAGTGTTCGATTATCAACTTGATTCCATAGTTTGGTTTTGTTTAAGTTAAATGCTGAAAAGGCTCCACTATTTTTTAACATTTGGGAACCTTTCATCCATATCAGAAGGTTACATTAATATAAGATTATTCCAAAATTCATCTACATCTGATATATCGATGTTATCCAGATCACTAAACCCGGATTAAGCAAATAAATGAAGAAAATGCTGCTTTGCAGGAGAATGCGCAAAGAAACAGTTTTATTTTTAAAGAAATTGTATTTATAAATTTGGATTAAAAATTTAGTGAGATGCAGTTGAAAAAAAATTGTTACAAACTTATTTCGGACGCATCGATTTTGGAGAGTTCGGATAGCTTGCCATTTATGAAAGGACTTAAGTAGATATCCTCGATAGGTAAGAAATTACTTTCGCTACCAAAACTTACATTCAAAATACTCGGCAATTTTTCTTATAACGCTGTATATCTTTATAATGCTGTATCTGTATTTATTTACAAATTCAGTTTATTGATAAGCGGAAAAAAGCAATTTAAAAACTCGAGGTAAAATAGGCGGTATATCAAGAAACAATATCAAAAGATTGAAGTGCTTAGAATGACAGTGGATTGTGTTCGCTAAGCATAGGGTAGTCCAAACACAAAAAAATAAATATTTTCGGTATGTTATATGCCTACGACATTTCTTTTTGTGAGAAATTGTAAGAGCGAAAAAAAATCTAATCGCGCATTATAAACGTTTTAAATTATTGCATTAAAACGTACATGATTTTGATCCTGTGGCGGTTTCCCCTTTGCTTTAAGGCCACTACAATCAGTCTTTATGCAAGTTGTGCGTCCATTTCTTCATTGTTTGGTTCAGGTGTTTTTTTTCCAGAATTTTAGATTGTCGCTTATTCTTGTTATATTTGGAGCGATTGCACTACCACCGAGATACTGACTTATAGTATCAACCCTAACACTGGATTACTTGGTACTGATTTTTAGTACAAATTCTAGAGTGTCTGCGTGACGTGAGTGTATTTGTGACGTTTTGAAACTCCATTTGCACACATTCTGAGCTGTTGTTTTAATTTAATAACATCGTGAAGATGAGTAAAGACAATATAAAATAATATAAAGTAATAAACAACATATAATAAGCAAAATTACTAACGAACTCGGCGTAGCCTCCATTCTGTATAATTTTCAAGCAAAAATATTGCATCAGATATTTGCTTTTGTTCGCGCAGTACATGAGTTTATATGATTTGAAACCTTATGCATTGTATCACTACATAATGTTGCGTTTCGAAATGCTTAACGTTGCAGTACTGAATTAAGGAATTCAGTCAGACACTTTATTATTCCTCTTGATTCTACGGAGGTTCCTTACTAACTAACTTCTACATTATTCACTTATTTTCTATGTTATTATTATTATTATTATTTTTATTTTGCTAACTCAGCTTTTTGACTGTGGGAAATTATTTTTATAAAGTTTAAACTAGAGATGCCACGAATAGTGATTCGCCGAATATTCGGCTATGCTCACGGCCGAAGTGACGAGTATTCGGCAACACGATTCGATTTTGCGAGTGACATTTTCGGACCTGCATCATTGTTTCATTTGCGAGTAGTTCGTCTTACAACATGCATTATTTGTTGAGTGTGTACTGTATATATCTTAAAAAATATCATTTTTCGCGGAAACCTTGACGAAATGGCATCATTTGATAAAAAAAATCAAATATTTGGGAATATTAGGAAGTTTTTAGTAAAGACAATAACAGTTTGTTTGCTGTGTAATAGCAAAATCTCGAGTGGTGGAGAAATAAAGAAAGCAAGTAAGTAATATTACTACGTAGGTACATTATAATTAAGTAAAACTATTTTAGTAATTTTAATTATCTGCCTAGCGTTTGTAAATCTGAAGAAATCTCAATAAAAATGATAAAACCATTGATATACATGACAGTTTCTGGAACTGTTTTGAGGAGGTTTCTACAGGAAATATGCACGCTGATGAAGATGTGGAACAAAAAAGTTCAATTGCAAATAACATTGATTTTTACATGAGAACTGTTAGCTTAGATTGGACAGCAGACCTTTACAAGTGGTGGTCAGCAAACGCAAAACAATATCCAAGCATAGCAGAATTTGCTAAGATTAATTTATCATCTTCCGGGAGCAGTGTATATAGTGAGCGGCTATTTACAGAAGTAGGTCTGATTTATGAGGAAAAACTCAATCGTTTGCTATCAACAAATGCTGAAAAAAAGGTTTTCATTCATCATAATTTACCACTAATAAATTTGACTGGTATTAAATATGCTGATTTTTTCTTTAAATAAAAATTTTTCTGAATAATACTCGTAGTTATGCGTTTTTATTTTCATGAATACCGAATAGTAAAAAAGTAGCCGAATATTCGTGGCATCTCTAGTTTAAACATTGCGAGTTTAGTTCCACCGCGTGCATTACAAGAATGAGAAGGTAAGGAAAAAAACAGCCCATGCATTAAATGCATGGTGAGTGTACTCTTTCTCGGTGTGAAATCAAGAAAAAGGAGAAAATCAACAAAAAAAAAATTTAAAACTGCTCCGGAATAGAAAATATGGAAATGTACTGATGCGGTTTGCGGTATGTAAACTGCAGGACCATGGTAGTTTTCTTTCAACATAATCTTCCTTTCATTTAGGCCATTGACTTCCCTACGATGAGTTTGCCTATTGTTTTAGTCTTTTGAAGTATCTAATTTCAGATCGTCGAGAGCGTCTTTGTCTCTATTCTCATTTTCTAAACCTCATATCATTTACTCAATTATTTCATCTTCCTCTTCTAGTTTTTATGTTTGTTTATCTGAATTAACGTCATCTTTTTCTTGTCCTGGCATCCTCACATTCCTTGGGAATTCATCTGCAACAACATTCTCACTACCCTTTTTGTATCTAATTTCGTATTCAAACTCCTCAAACTTGTAGACTTACGAGTACATCTATCTAAACGCGAACCTGGGTCTTTAATATTAAAGAGCCAAGTAAGCGGTCTATTGCGGTCTATCATGTTTTTCAGTAGTGCTATAATTTTGCTCTGCCTTATTCAATGTTCTACTGACAAATTGTACTTGCAAATCTGTTGTGCCATGTTATTGACTTAACTTGCCCTTGTTTGAAGCATCTGTTGTATTTATAAATACCTTACTGTAATCTGGATACTAGAGAACTGGAAATTTTATTTTTATTTATTTATTATAGTTTTTCAAATGATTCCTGTAGTTCTACTCAGCAGCTAAATATTATATCTTGCTTAACAACAAGTTCTCTCTTGATTGTCGTTTGGTGTGCATCACTAGGAATATATATTAAAACTATTTTACAACTATTGCTCAGAGTGTATACAAAAAATTGATCTTAGTTGTTCTACGAAAATAAACTGCAATGATTGCAAACATTCTTTTCATTTTACTTGTGTCAATATTACTGAAGAAAATGAAGATTATTTTAAATCCAGTGCTAAACCATTTCGATGCGACAAATGTGCTGTGTTAAGACGCCGTTCTCTTCATATGCCAGTGCCGGTGATACCCAAGTTGCAAAATAATAGTGCGCCGGCTTCAACTAACACCAATGTTCTACAAGCGATTTGCAACAACACTTTGCTAACAGCTGAAAAGTCCACGCACATCAATGAAAGCGAGGGTCAATGCACACTCCAGATGATCTACGTAAAACTTTCGAAGTTGGAGAAAATTAACTAACGGTTCTTACTACAACTAAATAAGTTGAGAACTGAAAATGTGGAGCTCAAATCGAGGGTCAATGTTCTGGAAAGCAAATTAAACTGGCAACAATAACATCTTCCCAGTAACTCAATAGAAATTGTGGGTGTGTCAAATGTCAATGACACTAATGTTATCAGATTTTTTCCAAAGCTCTCCCCATCGATATTCCCGACAATGAAATAGAGAATTGCTATGTAAAGAAAATGCAAACAAAATCCTTCTCGTCTGCTTTGAAACCGATCATCCGTTTAAGATTCGCTAGTCTAACAACAATAGAACCAATTATGTGCCCAAAGAGGAGCAATAAAAACAATCTTAACACACGTGCGACTGGCATCGATGGTCTTTTCGTCAGCAGTGTTAGCAGCAGCAGCAGAGTAAGGAGTGGTACCGCAATCTATGTTACATCAACGACTCGCTTACGAAGTTTACACAGACTCTCTTAATGAAGACGAAGGAAGCAATGAAACAGAAAGGCGGAAGATAACATATGTATGTTTCAATAATATCCAAATTCTTTTGAGAAAGGTTGAGGGGGGAATAGTCATTTAATTAAATCTTTTATTGATCTTGCACTCATCTAGTGTTTGTGATTTTTTGTTTTAGTTAATGAATTTCATACAGATTTATTTGATGAATTTTCTACCTCTAATCTATGTGATTCTAACTGTGATAAGGTTTCTAAGAATATTTCCTTCTGCTACGATAGATTTTTTAATGTTCATCAGAATGTTAGAAGTATGAGAGAAAATTTTGCAGCTCTTGTTACTCACCTTGATTCTTTTGCTTGCGTTCCAGATATTGTTTTTTTGTCTGAAATCTGGATCTATGGCTTCGTGACAAACGATTATATTATTCCCGTGTTCAAGTTTGTTGCTAAAACTAATGAAAATTACGCTGCAGGTGGAGTTGGTTGTTTTTTGTAGTTGTCTGGATTATATTTATGTGCGTCTCAGTAATATTACGCTCAATGAATGCGAAAAAGGTGTCTTTGACCTGAAAATTACTGATCACTGTATGACGGGTTTTTTAGTAACACTGTTTAAAACTAGAGGCTGTAATTCTTGTAATACCCCTCAATGAAGAGTGAAAGTTGACTTTAGTAGGCTAAAAAATAATCTATGCAATGAGTCTTGGGAGGATGTTTATGCTTGTAGCGATTTATCTACTGCGTATACAATCTTCATTGGTTCTTTTAAGAAACACATCTTATCGTGTACCTTATTTCTGCCGTCCCAAAAATTTGTTAAAAAACTTAAACCTTGGATATCCAGTTTATTATTAAACAAAGTTTTGTGTAAAATCAAATTCAGAATAAAGTGCAATAAGTATCTTAATAGCCAGGATCTAAAAAGAAAGTATAAGAAATTGTGTGTTGAATTAAAAAAAGTGATTCCTATTTGTCGAGATAACTATTACCGTGCTCAATTCAGCTCTGCACAGGAAAATCTAAAAACATTAAATGCGAGTTGTAAATAGCATACTGAATAAATCTACTGCTTCTAAAAACCCTACTGTTTTACGTGTTGATAACTCTGAACTATATGATAAACTCGCTTTGCTGATTTTTTTAATTGTTATTTTACTAATGTTGGCTGCAGTCTACAACTGAGTCCGGTCCAACCGATTTGTCGTACTTGTCCTTCCATTTGCGGGTTTGCTAAACCATTGCAATGTTGTAGTTTTGTTTTTCAACCCATAACGGCTTTTGAAATTTTAAAAGCTATTGGTCCTTTACGCAATTCAACTTCGTGTGGAGCTGATGGTGTTTCAAATTGTATACTTAAAAAACTTGTATGTTTCATATTGGATGTCTTGGCAAATGTTTATAATCGTTGCTTGTTTGAAGGGGTCTTTCCTGAACAACTTAAATGCGCTGATGTCATTCCTTTACTTAAAAGAAGATGCGCTCTTATAGTTTTGTTCCCAAATAATGTCACACCTCGATGGAAAAAATGTATGGCTGATTTATTTATTGGTTTATTTTATTTATCCACAAGGTTCTGTTTTGGGTCCAATTCTGTTTTTGGTCTACATCAATTCACTCTTTGCGCTTACTTTCAAGGGTAAACCTACTGCTTTTACCGATGACATTGGTTTTACTTACGGCTTAAACAGTCCTTTGGACCTAGTTTCTAATGTGAATTGGGATCTAAGTTTATATGCTGAACATAATTTGGTAATAAGCTCTAAAAGCAAGATAATGTTCTTTAGCTTATCTTCCTCATACAATTTGGAAGCTAATATGTACTTTCACGCATCTGAATGTCATAATATATATATTATATATATCAATATAAACTGTCTAATTGCTATTGTTCGTGTGGGGTTTCTTCTCCCTCTTTTTATTGTAATCTTACCTGTAGTGATAAATGTTTCCTAGTAGAGAGAGTAGACCAATTTAAATATTTGGGGCTTACTCTTGATTCAAGGATGAGTTTTGCGAATCACGCGGATAATTTGAAGAAGTATTTCCGATGCACCCTTCGTCATTTTTATTATTTGCGTAACTTATGCTCAACCAAGCTATTAAAGATAATTTATTATGGTATTTTCCATTCCAAGTTACAATATGGAATTGCTTGTTGGGGGTGTGTATCGATTTTGATTCTGTAGAAACATGCCCTAAGAAAAATTTGTCGAAAATCGGGTAGACATTCTAGTTTTCCTTTGTTTTGTGCCCTGAAAATTCTTCCTGTTCGTCATTTATATTGTTTTAAAGTGTTAAGACTCTTCTTTATGAATACGGTAATCTCAACTTTCGTCTAATTTCCTTTTATAATCTTCGTGGAAACCTTTTTTCTGCACCATACTTCCGTCCCACTGCATATCGTAATTTCTTCTCTCTTTTATCTTATCGTTTATTTAATGAACTCCTCAGTCAATCAGGACAATAACAATACCTGGAACGTTCCTAAAACGCGTAAAAATGTGGCTCTTCAGCCTAGATTATGCTGCATTAAAATCTCGTATTTCTGATGTTTTGGTTCTAATCTTTGTTTTCATTGTTTTCTTTCTTTCTTTTTGAATTTTTTACAATTACGAGTACAATGCTTTCTTTTTTGTTTGCATCTTATTTATTTATGGATTATGGTTCTTGTAATGTTTACAGTTTATGTTTTTGCTTTTTTTTCGATTCTTCTTACTCTGAATTTTTAAAGGGTCACCAGACCCACTAATCTTTATTTTGTTTTTATTTAGCCAATTGAAGTGGCATTCAACTCTATTTTTATTTATAAATACTGAATGTCATCAACTTTTTTTATACGAGTATTTTGCTTTTTAGAACTTGAATTCACTTATATTGTATGTATTATTTAATTGTTTAATGAAATTATAAATACGATTATAAGAATCTAAGAAGAATCCACATTTTTGGTGAAATTTTACAACAACTGGTTGTATTTTTACCAATAAATCTAATTGGTTAGGATCGGGTTTTATGCCTTGGTCAGTCATTGCATGACTCAAATATTTGACTTCCTTGCGAAGAAATTCGTATTTGTCAGGTTACAACTTCAAATTAGCAGCTCTAATTTGATTAAGTACCTGTACCAGTTTTTTATTGTGCTCTGCAGGACTTTGTCATATACAACCACATCGTCAAGGTAAACATTAAATCAATGCCCTGCACCCCTATTAGTACGATATTCATTAACTATTGAAAACATGCTGGAACATTTTTCAACCCGAACGACATTCGAGTTTACTCGAAATGTCCGTACGGAATGCTGAAGATGGTATTTTCTATGTCGTTTTCATTTACTGGGATTTTATGAAAACCAGAGTTCAAATCAAGCTGATCCAGGATTTCATTTATATTTGGGAGGGGGGAGTTATTGACAACCGTTATCTGGTTGAGCTTACGATAGTCTATAACCATTCGATTTTTTCTTACCACTCGCATCTGCCTTCTTTGGAACATCCAAAGACAAGAGCTCCATGGTGAGTCTCTTATTATCCGGACTTGCTTTAGCTTTTCGACTTGATTACGCACCTCTTCATCATGTACCTTTGGGTACTCATACGTTTTGACAAAAACCGGTGAGCAAACTTCCATAGTTCTAATGCTTTGTCACATCCGTATGAGTAAGCTTTTCATTTTGAATGCTAAACACGTCACTATAACCTTTTACTATGAACATAATACTATAATACATTCGTTTTCATAATGGCTAAATGAGTTCTTTAGTTTTTTTAAATGAGCCATTTGAAAGTGTTTTCACTACCTACGTTTATCTCATTTGCTTTGACGTTAAAGGTTTTTTTAATATTCTTTCTGAATGCGTATATACATACATATGTATGTATGCATGCACAAATAAACTTTAAGGGAATCACAAATAATTCATTTTTTGACGTTTTGTTTGTTTTCCACTTGATTTCTTCAACTTTTTCTTCTAATTTGCTGTCTCATTTGCGGGAAATAAGATAGTTTAGCAAATGAGATAATTTGAAATTTATATGGGAAATGAGATGATTATCCTCCTCATTTGGCCCTAATGAAAATGTAGAATAAGACGTTCTCTTTCTTCTTTGTTCATGTGTTCCATCCTAATATTTCCCGTTACTTCTACTTCTCTGTCTTCTTTTTGCGGTTTGATTTCATCATCCAGATTCTTACTTGCGATTCTTACGTTGCTAATGTCTACGCTTCCTTCTGTAGTACTTAGTTATTATTCCTTGTTATGCGTTCTGGAATAATTATTCTTTGCTTTTTGTTTTGTAATGACTACTTCTTTCTCATGAGCAATGTTTTAGTTTTTCAACCCGAAATGTTTTGCTTCTGGGTTTTTATAATTTCTCCTCGCTTAAATACTTGAGATTCATTTCCTCATTTCTACCTTTAATTATACCTTCCTTATAATGTATTGAGTAACCTCCTTACTTACGGAAGTGACTCCCTAAAATCCCATCATTTGGCGACTAGGTCGTTTTCTATAACTTTCACTACGACTTTAGTTGACTTTATTTTTCCTTTATTATTTGGAAATACAATAGTTCAATGTATTTCACAATTTCTCCCCTAATTTCTTCCGGCAAACCTCCCATACCTTTAAATCTGATCGTATTACTTGTAGGTATCAATTATTGATTATTGAACTTGTAAGGCATTAAACGCCTTTCTAGTGTTTCCGCCCTTTGAATATATGTATATTTGGCTTATGGAATATTGATAAGCTCACGATGTAGTTGGAGACTACTGAGTGGTTTGACCTCTTTATTTATTAAGATTATTGTGGCATTGATAAGAATTTTTATCTTAATGAATTTGAAGAGAATCGGCTTCTGACTTGCGCTCGCCAATCCCATGTCATCGTTGCAAGCACTGATGAAGCGGAAAACTTCTTACTACATATTACTAACCAAACTATTACTATTGAAAGTGGGAACGAATTTTTATTTCTTCTTCACTATTATGATCGCTATCACTTGCACTATCTCCCATGTGAAAATTATCCTGGTAACCCAGTTACTTAATAGAATTTTATACCTGTCTTCTTTATTGTTTATCCACTCTAGGCTTTTGGTTTCTGTTCTTCCTGAAGGGATTATCCTGCGTTTAATCTAAATTTTCGAACCTAAGCATTATTCTGCAACTCTTTTTCTTATGATTTAAAATAACAGTGAATGCAGGGTGTACAAAAGTCAACATTTGAAATGATTTTTATTTACGAATATTTTTACCTTTGAAAGGTTAAGATGGTCATGAACGATAGTATGAGTATTGTAGTGAAGACACTCCTCATTAAAATGCAGTTAGACCAGTTGTGGGCCAATTGTGATACCATAGGAGTGCGATGCCATATGTACGATGTACAGCAAGCTGTCTTGATTTTTCTTGTGAAGATGAGATAATCTGTTTTAGTCAGTCCAAGCGGAGAGTATGGGTGGGTTCATAAGCGTCGACATTTCTACCGTAGTACGAGTATAACCGCAGTTCTTTCTTCGATAGTTTTTGAACGTATTCACATATCTTAGTAGGATCGTCATTTGTCATATCGTCATAATATTCAGAAAAAGTTTGAGATTTGCTTTTTTCATAAGAAAAAGATTATTTACTTAAAGGAATATTCATTTCACATGAGACAAATATATAAACCATAATTAAATCACAATCACATATTTTGTGAGAGCACGAAATATTCTTTATCCAAAAATAGTTATGACAATTTGTCTAGAGATGCTTGGCGGCTTTCTATGAATTCCAATATACTTTTTTCGATTTCTACTTTTTTTTTTCTCTCTCTCTCTCTCTTGTGGCGCAAGGCATCCGTTTCTAATTCCGTTTTTAAAAACTCCAGAAGTTTATCCTTGTTCGTTTGCTTCAAAATGAAATGTTGTTTCAGAAATACATTTTTTCCTCCTTCCCGTAGCGAAGTCTGGCTCCATTAAAATGCGCGTTCCAATCAAAGGTTTTGTATCCTTTATTGTCTGATGTTCCTTAAGAAAAATTATTACATATTACTTCTTTCAGTTCCTCTTCTAAAAAGACAAAACCATTCCGCTCTAAAAAAAACTTTAACTTCTAATTTTTTCTCCAGCCTCAATTGAAATGCTTAACAAATCTGCGCAAGGATGACGACATGTAGACTTTTATGAACGCAAGAGTAATACAGTTTGACTAAAGTAGTTCTGCAAAAAATCCGTGTTATGTAATATATACTCGTACCTGTGAAATAGAGTGATTTTTCAATGGGAGAGTTTAGTGTAATCTGACCTAATTTACTTCTTTGGTAGTTATGCTGACGGTTTGAACGTTTTCTGTGATTAATACTGCACATTATTGACTGAAGGGTAGGTCAGTCATTTTTTTTTCTTTTTTTTTATAATCAGCGCGCGCTCAAGGCGTTTGTGTAAAATTGCTTTATTTATTTGTTTCTGTAATATATTTTTCATTTCTGCAGTATAAGCAGTAATCGGTATTGGGTGTACCAAATATCAACGTCAAGCCGGCAACGGGTCATCACAAAATTATAAAAAAAAATCTAAGTCATGTACTTTTAAAATTATTGGCACTCACAAAAAATTGAGAAATCTGACACCCTGTGACGATCTTTCAAGTGCTGTGACCGCAAATCTTTACTTTTCTTCGATTTTTTTGTCACATGACCCTGAGTAACTCTTTTGTAAATTACGGTCCAAAATTGAAACATAACTATATCGGTTTTAATTAAAAATATTCTTTTTTTGCCCATCCTTGTATCTGAAAATCATTAATCACCCAACTTGAATTGACTGTACTGACAAAAAAATGTACTATGCCATTTTGGCAAGTAACTTTAAAAGATGGCGTATTTACTCTGGATTCCGAAATGGTATGACACTTGCTAGACTAACGCTTAATTGACGACAAAAAAAATATTTTGATAAAGAAACCCAATTCATAATTCATTCTTTTTAGTAAGTTAAAATGAGTACCAAGTGTGAGCGAGACAGACAGTGACGCCGTGATTGAGACGGATAAACACGCCATTTCGACTAGTGTGAGTGAAACGGACAGAGATGCCACCCTTGTTAAGTAGTGACGCATAGGCATATCGTGCAATACTGCCGTACATTAACTCCTTCGCTTACAGCGCATTATTCTGTATTCGAGTTGATTTCGTGCTTACAATTTTGGCTTTCTTTATTGGACTTCATTGCATTGCAACTTTGATTTGTTAACTGACCGTTTCTGTCGAAACTGGATTCCTTCTGGACTAGTGTTGATCGTTGATCCCGTGATTGTGTGTGAATGCCATCATGCCATCTCGATACACCATCATTTATGGGGAATGCAGGTGTAATGCTAGTGCTGCAGCCAGACTTTATCATGAGAGATACCCAAATGCTCAGCGTCATCCGGATCATCGAGTGTTTGTAAATGTGCACCGGTCATTCTTAGAGGGTCGCTTTCCAAATCTAATGGTTAATAAGGGAACACCCGTCATGCCCTACGAAGACGAAGTCTTACAAGCAGTCGCACAAGACCCTAGTACTTCAGTACGTGCAATTGAAGAAAGTACAGGAGTACCCAAAAGTACAGCACACCGAGTTCTAAGGAAAAACCAGCTCCATCCGTACCATGTACAGCGAGTCCAAAGTCTGCTCCCCCGAGATTATCCAGAAAGAGCCCAATTTTGTCAAACGATGGTGCAGAGGTTCAGAGAAGGTCCGAGATTCTTCGAAAAAATTCTATGGTCGGACGAATCAACTTTTAAAAGGGACGGTTACATGAACCTCCGCAATTTGCACGAATGACACGTGGAAAATCCACATTTGATGCGGGAAGATAGATCACAGTACCGTTTTAAAGTAAACATGTGGACGGGAATTTTGAATGGTAGAATTATTGGCCCATTCGAACTGCCGCAGAATTGACGTGCCACTTAATATTTATGCATGCATGTGGTATCAACAAGCTACCTAGTGCATTATGCTCCCACAGTACGAGGGTTCCTTGATCGGGAATACTCTAACTTGTGGATAATGTGTTATTAACAACGATTTGAATAAATGATAAATAAAACAATGTACGGAATATTTGAGTAGCTATGTGATTTACTGTAGCAGAAGACTAAACGTCGACTGGCGATGCATAGCATAGACCAAGAGTCTCTGAGAGTGATGTCATACTCTCTATACATTAATCTCTTTGTATGTATTTATAACACAAATAGGGCGGTCTGGTACAATTTCGTGGCTAGCCCGTTCACCTGATTTAAATCCACTTGAATTTTTTTACTGGGAAGCAGTAAAAGAAAAAAATTTATTCTAAGCCGATAGAAAATTTAAACGAGCTGCTCCAAAAAATTGCAGAAGCCGTTGAAGACATCAATTCCAGAAGATATGCCCGTCTTATTACCAGATAAAAAGATGTAGAGCTTGCATTGCCGCTGGAAGCAAACAGTTTGAACATTTGTTATAAGATATAAGATCCGTAGATGGCGTTTAGTCGCGCAGCAAACAAAGTTGCATAAAGCCATCCTGAGAGTATACACCAAGAGAACGTAGTGTTAAGTGATGGGAAAAAAATTAAATGAAATGACAAGGGTGGCATCTCTATCTGTTTCACTCACACTAGTCGAAATGGTGTGTTTATCCGTCTCAATCACGACGTCACTGTCTATCTCGCTCACACTTGGTACTCATTTTAACTTATTAAAAAGAATATACTATGAATCGGGTTTCTTTAACAAAATATCTTTTTTTGTCCTTAATTAAGCATTTTGGAATCCAGACTAAATAACCCATCTTTCAAAGTTACTTGCCGAAATGGCATAGTACATTTTTTTGTCAGTACAGTCGCTTTAACTTTAATGATTAATGATTTTCAGATGCATGGACGGACAAAAAAGCAATATTTTAGTTTAAACCGATATATAGTAGTTATGTTTCGATTTTGGACCGTAATTTACAGAAGAGTTACTCAGTGTTATGTGACAAAAAAAAATTGAAGAAAAGTAAAGATTTGCGGTCACAGCACTTGAAAGATCGCCACAGGGTGTCAGATTTCTCTTTTTTTTTAAAAAGAAAAGTACATGACTTAGATTTTTTTTATAGTTTTGTGATAACCGACACCACTTGGCCTATCACCCGTTTCCGGCTTGACGTTGATTTTTGGGACACCCTGTATATGTATAACCCCAGGCGATATTACGTTTCTCAGAGTATATTGAACGCTCCTCTTCCACACTTTTTCTCGCCTAAATTTCAAATAAACCACACGCTCATAGATAGATGTATATTTTATTCTCGAATGTACATACATATTTCTTAAGTAAAAGCATAGTAACTTAAGGCTCTGGCATATTTTTTTGAACTTTCTTAGTGCTAACAAGCTAACAGAAACAATTTAGTTTATTAAATATTTTTCGTATATTTAAATAAAACTACAACAGATTCGGTATGTGCAATAATACATAAAATATATTTTTGTAAACTTTCTATTGTTTATCAACTATAATGTTTATTAAAAGAATTACATTATTAAAATTGACACAAGTATAGAAAAATACATATACTGTAAGCTGTGAAAATAAAATTAAAGATTGCATATGACATATACATATTTATGTGTATATAACAGCTGATAAATTATTTTTTCTTTGAATTCTTTATAAAATGAAGGTAAAAACTAGTGAAATATTTATACAAATTAATTTTTGTCAATTATTTTCGCTAGTACTGAAGTATGAAAATAATAATGCAAGAACTAGGTAACTCGACTTTTTATACTTTCGAGAAATCTGCAAAAATAATTTGACCTGCAATTTGCTAGACCTTTTACAAAAGCTATTTCCGGCATAACCACACGATAGATGGTAGCAAGTAACAAAAATGATTTGTCCAGTCACTGAAACCCATTCTTATCAAATCCAGGTAGTCAAGAACCCAGTTATCTCAAAAATGAAAAAAATCGAGTTATCTAGTTCTTGCACTCAGGTGACGATATTAGTAAACAGACATATTTTTTTATAGACAGATATTATAATCCTATTACAAATTTCAGTAGAACGAAGATGTCTGAATTTAAAAGCTTTGATCGTTATCGGCTCGGGCAAACTGTGAATGTCAAGATGTAAGAAAATTTAAGTTGATAAATATCATATCTACTAAATATAACTTATCAAAATAACAAATGCACGATATGAAAAATTGTAATTTGTTAATGCAACGAATTATTATATCATTTTGAGATACAATTTTTTTGTGCGGTATCAAATAATGAATTTTTGATCAGATGTATGATATGTATGTAGTCTATTCCTAGTGTTTAGTAAAAACATAAATTTGTGCATACAGTTTTTAAATGGCACTTCAATTTATCATAAGTATACATATGTATGTATGTAGTGGGAAAAAAATAAATAGGAAAAAGGCCTAAATTGTTTATGCTTGGATGTTATCTTGCCAGCCTGTTTTAGAAAAATTAAAAAATAATACATATATTCTTAGCAATTCACAAAATGAGAATTGAATAAATCTGTTTAAAAATACCAATATTAAAATAAAGAAACATTACAGAAAAGAAAACATGACATTTGGAAAAGTCATGCTGTTTGAAAGCAGTTGATAATGGTTTTAGCCAGATTAAGAATACTGACATTCCTAGAACGAATCTTTTACGACTATGTAATACTCGATAAACCATTGAACTGGTATTGATGATTTTGTTTTAACGGTATTTTAGATATGTACAATGTACATACAATCAACATTTATATGTTTGTACATCACATAGTACTTTAATATGAACAGGCATATTCATACATATATATTTAGTTTTATGTTTATAAGTAGGAAAATATACATAATATATAAACACTTAAAATATGTCTCAAAAATATTTAGTTAAAAGCTGAGTCTCTGACAGATTTTGAAACAAATTATATATCTCTCTCTTAAAAAAAGGTAAGAGTATTTATACTAATAATGTCTAAATATATTAAATATATAATATATTTCTATTAAATGAAAAGAATAATAGTTTATGAAGAGATTAAAAGTATTTAAATATTAAACTAAAGTAATGTATATGAAATATATATACATTTTACTTACAGCTACTATTGTTTTATAAGTTTTTGTGGTTAATAAAATAAAACCTAAGACATTGTGAATGAATTGATTTATATTCGATTTTAATTTGTGGCAACTCATCATTTTAATTACATATTGTGATAACCACTTTAATGTGAGCAGCGACATCTAGCAGAAAATGTCGAAGACCAGAAGGTTTCGATATTGGAATAACAAAGTCTCGACTGGAGAGTAGAATCGAATTTTCTAGCAAATTGGAAATTGTATGGGACGCTGGATGGCGAGGATTGTTCTCGAAGTATGTCATTCGAGTATAAATACCAGCATCCCAAAGGTATGCAAGTCAGTTCTAAAGTGTAATTTGAAGTGTTAATTAAGAGAAGTGATTAAGTGGTTTAAGTAAAAGATAAGAAAAGTATAAGTGGTTGAGAAATTGAATTGTACTGAGAGAAAGAATTAAATAGTGAATTGTAACTGTACTGAATAAAGGGATTTGTATTGAAAAGAATAAGTTCTATCATTTATACCCACACAAACATTTTACATTGGTGTCAGAAGTGGGACAGGACTTATTGTGTGTAAAAAAAAAAAAAAAAAAAAACCAGTGTTTTCTGACTATTTGAAAAAGCTAAAATGGGTCGAAAACTATTGCAGTTGACCCTCGTCCAACTCAAATCCGAGTTGAACAAGAGAAGCCTCAGCGCCAGTGGAGGAAAAAGTGACCTGGTGCTCCGACTTCAGGAGGCTTTGAACAACGAGGGACATGATCCTGATGCATATTCCTTTGATGTTGACGAGGATGAACAGACAAGTACCGGCAATGACATGGCTGCGATGATGCATCCTCTTGTTAAAAATGGACGAACAAAAGAAAAATATGGAAGAACAGAAGAACAGTCTGGAACAAAAAATGGACGAACAGAAGAACAATCTCGACCAACAAAAGAAAAATCTGGAAGAACAGAAGAACAGTCTGGAACAAAAAATGGACGAGCAGAAGAAAAATTTGGACGGTCTTCAACAGAAAATGGATGAACAAAAGAATAGTCTCGAGCAAAAGTTGGATGAACAAAAGAAAAATCTAAACGAGCAGAAGAGCAGCATTGAACAAAAATTCAACGAACAAAAGAATAGTCTAGAACAAAAACTGGAAGAACAAAAGAACATTCTTCAGCAAAAATTCGAAGAAATCGATGACAAATTTGAAAGAATAGAGAAGAACGTTGATGACAAATTTGATAGAATAGAGAAGAACGTTGATGACAAATTTGATACAATAGAGAAGAATGTTGGCGAAAAATTCGAAGAAATGGACAGCAAAGTTCAGCAACTGGCAAAAGAGCTCGACACAGTGCGAAAACAGAAACTGCGAGAATGTTCTTTAAGCGGTCTAAGGAGAAAAGATTTCAAGCCTCCTTCATTCGATGGCCAGACCTCATGGTCTACTTATAAGAAGCAGTTTGAAATGGCTGCCTGTGCAAACGACTGGGACAATAAGGAGAAGTGCTTTGCCCTAGCGATGGCCTTACGTGGTCCTGCGGCAGAATTGTTACAAACAATCGATATCGAAAAGAATAGAGACTATATGGTTTTAGTGCAGGCTATCGAGAAACGGTTTGGGGATAGCCACATGCGGGAAGTTTACAAGGTTCAATTGCAAGGCCGTATGCAGCAACGAGGAGAAACACTGCAACAGCTCCAAGCAGACGTGAGTAGACTGGCACATTTGTCATATCCCACCGCAGGCCAAGAAATAATCGACGAAATGGCAAAGGACGCATTCATCAGGGGAATTGCAGATTTGAAGCTACAATCAGCAGTAAGGATGGCCGGGAAAAGAACCCTTGCTGAAGCACTTGCCTTCGCTCTGGCGATGGAAGCATCCAATCAGGCATCCAAAGGAATGCATTTCGTAAGTGAAATAGTATCTGGTGAATGCTCCTGCTCAAGACCAACTACCATGCAACGAAATATCCCACGGGAGAGACGAAGGATGCGCTGCTGGAACTGCGATAAAGTAGGACATTTGCAAGGGCATTGTAAAGAACCGGTACGACGAGAAGGCTGCCTGCACTGGGGTTACAGGCAAATAGAAAGAAAAACCGGCAGAAACGGCTACCAAGAAACCGGTCAAATTTCCAGAAGCCATCAGTTAGGAAATGTTCACTTCGCGGGGCAGAAGTCTGTAGCAGAAGTTGACTCCAGGGTAATTATCCCAGTCTCACAGGTAAAACAATGCAACCAAAGCCTCCCAGCAGAAGTAGTCAGTGGTAAAGAAGCGAAAGAACAGGCAACTATCCAAACGATCAGGACTGAGCCAATAGAGGGTTGGAGTATAGACGAAATCCGTTCCTCCCAACAGGCAGACAATGACATCGAACCAATATTGGCCTGGAAGGAACACGAGGAAAGACCAAGCTGGCAGCAGATATCAGATCGGAGCCAAATTCTGAAGGCATACTGGGCACAGTGGGACTCGCTTTTTGTGCAAGATGGATTGCTGAAGAGAAAATGGGAAAGTGCAGATGGGACAACATCTCGTAATTGTGCCACGGTCCAGAGTCAACCAAGTGCTCCATGAAATACATGACGGAATCTCAGGAGGCCATTTGGGAATAAACAAGACGTTGGAAAAGGTAAGGGAACGTTTCTATTGGCTAAGCGCTAAACAAGATGTCGAGAATTGGTGCAAAATGTGCATAAGATGTGCGGCTACCAAGGGCCCAAAAGTAAAGCCACATGGACAAATGCAACAATACAATGTCGGAGCACCTTTCGAACGAAAGGTCGACATCGACATCGCTGGGCCGTTTCCCGAAACCTTTAATGGAAACCGATATACTCTCGTAGTCATGGATTACTTCAGTAAGTGGCCGGAAGTGTTTGCCATCCCAAATTAAGAGGCTAAGACCGTAGCCGAACAGATAGTCAACAACTGGGTGAGCAGATTTGGGGTCCCAATGGAGCTGCACTCTGATCAAGGGCGAAACTTTGAATCAAAAGTCTTCCAGGAAATATGCCAATATTTGGGAATAAGAAAGACAAGGACAACGCCACTACACCCGCAATCTGATGGAATGGTCGAGCGATTCAATCGGACCTTGAATGAGCATCTATCTAAGGTTGTCAGCAACTGCCAGCGGGATTGGGATCGATTCTTAATGGCCTACCGAAACGCGGTCCATAGCTCAACAGGGCACACACCATCCGAGATCTTATTTGGTTAAACGATTCGGTTGCCAAGTGAAGCAAAATTCGGATCCCCACCGACGGAGCCCAAAGAGGTGAACGAGTACGTGAATGACTTACGCAGCAGGATTCGTAAATTGCATGAAGACACCAGAGAAAAGATGAAGCTAGCAAGCAGCCGCATGAAAACTAGGTACGATATCAAGGCGAAATCTTCCGGTTTCAACGAAGGAGATCTGGTTTGGCTGTATAATCCTCAGCGTAAGAAAGGCAAATCACCAAAATTGCAAAAGGACTGGGAAGGTCCATACAAGGTGATAACCCGCATTAATGACGTTGTCTACCGGATCCAGCGTGGGAATCGAGGAAAATTGAAAGTGGTCCATTTGGATAGAATGTGTCATTTCAACGGGATGCTGAATGACGAAGTTGTTCGGGACGAACAACTGTAGGGAGGGAGCAATGTGATAACCACTTTAATGTGAGCAGCGACATCTAGCAGAAAATGTCGAAGACCAGAAGGTTTCGATATTGGAATAACAAAGTCTCGACTGGAGAGTAGAATCGAATTTTCTAGCAAATTGGAAATTGTATGGGACGCTGGATGGCGAGGATTGTTCTCGAAGTATGTCATTCGAGTATAAATACCAGCATCCCAAAGGTATGGAAGTCAGTTCTAAAGTGTAATTTGAAGTGTTAATTAAGAGAAGTGATTAAGTGGTTTAAGTAAAAGATAAGAAAAGTATAAGTGGTTGAGAAATTGAATTGTACTGAGAGAAAGAATTAAATAGTGAATTGTAACTGTACTGAATAAAGGGATTTGTATTGAAAAGAATAAGTTCTATCATTTATACCCACACAAACATTTTACAATATGTATATAGTACATACGAGTAGTTTGCCATGTCAAAAATGGAAAGTAAACATATTATAGGTCTGATATGTTTACTTTCCATTCGCTAAGGAAAAACAATTCAATTTTATGTGATTAAAATTCCATTTCCGTAAGCAAAATATCCACTACTGCTTTATTTACAGAAGCCCGAAACTGGACAGCAATTCGACTTTTAACGAGTTTGATGCGCTGTCTGACTCCATTCAAAGAATTGTATCCCTGTATTCTCATATTAAAATCGTTATTACGGGCGATTTCAATATACACAATTCTGGGTGGCTTTGACATTCTGGACAGACAACACCCGAAGGACGGTGTGTTGAGATCTTCGCTGCAAAAAACAACTTAACGCAGCTTGCAAATAAGCCCACGGGAATACCAGACGTTGATAGTCATACCGCCAACACCCTGGACTTGTTTTTAACTTCTCACCCTGATAAGTACACCGTTGATGTGCTCTCCCCTCTAGGCTCGTCGGACCATTGTGTCATATCAGCTAATTTCTCGTACACCGACCACACAGTTAGACAAAAAAATTCCTAAACGAACCGTATGGTAATACGAGAAACCCAGTTGGAGCGGTCTTAACAACTTGTTTAGGAATTTTAACTGGTCGTTATGCTTCCTCGATAACGACGTGGATGCCGCTGCTGATATGATTACAGACACCATTCTCTTTGGAATGAGATCATTTATCCCTCATCGGATGAAGAATATGAAACCAAAAGAAAAGGCATGATACGACTCGAGCTGTAAAGAGGCCGTCAGGGTTAGAGAAATGTTTTTTCGGTCCTTCAAGACTAACCCGATAGAGGAAAACCAAAAAAAGTTCAAACGAGCCAGAAATGACTGCAACTTCTTTCTTAAGCGTGGGAAATTTCAGCACGACCAAAAGTTGTGGCAAAAAATACTACAATGTCCCAAAGGTAGTAAAAGCTTCTGGTCGTTCGGCAAAAACATCAGAAACTCTGCCTCATTCTCTATCCCAACGCTCATTCACAATGACATTTCCGCTGTCAGCTCTTTAGACAAGGCCAATCTGCTTGCTGCACACTTTGCGGCCAGTTCAACACTCCCAGATTTGTCTCCGCCTACACTTGAGTGCGTCGAATCTTTAATGGGACGAATCTACTTTCGCACTCGTGTAGTAGCAAGAGTACTTAAAGATCTAAACATACATAAATCCGCTGGTCCAGATGGTATATCTCCCCTTCTTCTGAAGAGGTATTCTTCCACGCTGGCAAAACCACTGCGTAAGCTTTTTCATCAATCCTACTCTTTAGGACTCTTCCAGAGCGGATGGAAAACAGCATGTGTCCAGCCCATCCCTTAAAAAGGCGAATCTTTTTCTCTCTCCTCCTACAGACCCATTGCACTAACGTCACTTCTTTCCAAGGTCATGGAAACGTTGATAAATCGTCAGCTCATGATATATCTCGAAACACGAAAACTCAATGACCGGCAATATGGTTTTCACAGGTCCACTAGTGATTTGATGCCATGTCTCACCGAAAAGTGGAACCAAAGCGTACACCAATCTGGTGAAAGCAAGATAGTTGCACTTGATATTTCTAAGGCATTTGACAGAGTTTGGCATCAGGCTCTTTTGTCGAAAATGCGTGCATTTGGGATCGATGACTCTCTTCTTCAATGGATTAGAAATTACCTTTCGGAACGTTCAATGCAAGTTGTCTTGGACGGGCCGCAACAGCTCTGTTCTGTCTCCGACACTCTTTTTAATTTTCATTAATGATCTCTTGTCTGCTACTTCTAATCCAATATATTCCTTTGCTGATGACAGTACTCTCTGCTTTTCATATTCGTACCCGGACTTCGGCTGTAGAACGAGAATGGCAGTGTATGCTAAGCTGATTAAATTCCGATATCAACAGCATAACCAATTGGGGAACTATCAATAGAGTGGAATTTAATGCTTCCAAAACACGATGTTGTCTGCTGTCGTTAAAGCGAAATTTAAACACCCAGCCATTATCCATGAATGGCACTTGCATCGACGAAACCGATAAACTTTCCATTCTCGGTATGTGTGTCAGTGACAGCATACGTTGGAATGACCACATATTCGACGTCGCTAAAAATGCTGCGAAATGTCTAGGTTTCCTCAAGCTATGTAAGAAATACTTCAACCCCTCTGATCTGGCCTTAATATATAAGGCATTTATCCGCCCGAAATTGAAGTGCAATGCCCGCATCTGGTCGGGTGCTCCCAAAACATCTCTGCACCTGCTAGATAGGATTCAAACCCGTGCGATAAAACTCATAGGTGATACTAATATCATCCAAACAATGAACACCCTCGTACACCGACGTAATGTCTTGTGTCTCACTCTGTTTTATCGCTATTTCCACCACCAGTGTTCCATAGGAATCGGCAGTGGAATGCCCCTTCAAACTTTTAACCGTAACACCCGTCTCGCTATGAATGCTCATCAGTATACCTTCAAGCCCACTTTCGGACGTACTCTAAAATATCGTGATTCGTTCCTAAGCCGTGCAATTCGCATATGGAATGCCCGGCCTAGCTCTTTATTCCCTAGTGATTATAACCTTCAAGCATTTAAAACAAGTGCTCACCGGTACCTCTCTTTTCATCCTCCCTGATTTTCAATCGGCCGCGGTGTGTGCAAACAATTTAAGGGTACCTAAATCCCTTGAGCGCGCTCAAATTATAAAAAAAAATAAAAAAATCGAAGGCATTTTAATAGCTTGCCCTAGTCATCACTTTACCCTTTGAACTGTTACGAATGCAAACAAGTTTATGCTCCATTAAATCAGTAAACTTTTTACTTTTCTAAAAAAATGTATATTTGATTAAGAGTTTTTACTTTACATTAATGGTATCTCCTTTTATTAACTTTTCATGTGCCTACATATATAACCTGTGTAGATATGATACATATTTTTCCGATTTATCCAGAGGTTACCCCGCCGGTTGTGGAGAGGATGTTAATATTTATAATATTATCATAGTATTTAACATATGTAATATAATATCATAATATAATATAATATTTTATCATACTGTGAAGATCATCTTAACATTTTGGCACATTTCTGTTCTAGAGTGTTTCAATTATTTTGATAGTTTGAGTCTTTTCCGCAACCGGTTTATAGACATCTCACACCTTTGTTGTTTTATTTAATTTTTTTTTCCTATCGTTCTTATCTGATCACCCTTTAAAAGATGTTGATTACCTCTTCACAATTAGTTGGCGAAAAAAGAGTAAGACTATCGATCAGTTTATCAAAATTTTTCTTAAGCCTTGACTTCATCGTACATACAAATGTCTGTACATGTGCATGAGTTTTTGAAATTAGCGTCTTCAATTATAATATTATGTAATAATATTCGCAGATTTTCAATGATCAGCTAGTACGAGTAATGTAGTTTAACGATTTATTTTTCAATAATCTTTTGTTAATATTAACGCCATCTGTCGCTGATTGTAACCTTGTACTGACATTGTCGGCCATTTTAATATTAGACGGAATAACTTTATTCTTCCATTTTGAAATGTATAGCTTCATTTGGGCATTCTTCTTCTAACAGACGTAAAAGAGAGAAGAATGAAAGGGAATACAAGCGGTAACAAGCAGTGTATTTACTTAACATCCTTAGACGAATAATATAAGTCAGGTGTTGGGTCTAGCCCAAAAATCATAAAGATAAAAAATAAGCCAATATTTCGTCGATGAAAGCAAGGGTGTTGTCCAATCCACGTAGGGCACGCCAAATTATGACGGAGGCGCTCAAATTGGCTGGCGTAGTGTTTCCACCAAGTGATACAGCTATGCAATTGCGCCCTTTGTACGCGGAGGTACATAATAAACAAAATAATACTACCGAAGGACGTTTCGCCGCTCACGGCTCTGACGAACAGCCAACCAGTGCCATCCAGCCATCCGTAGTCCTCCAGCACAGAGTTTCCGATGTTCTTGAAGACCAACCAAGAAGTGTCACACAGCAGCCATCCGCAGATCTCCAACAGACAGTTGCCGATGTCCACCAGGATTAAACAAGCAATGTCACACAACATCCAACACACAAATCCCGATATCCCCGAGTACCAAACAAGCAGTGTCGGGAAGTGATTGCAGATGAAGCACACCAATTGGAGGCGCACCTTCAACTTATGCGCATGAGGCGTGATGTGCTACTGCTACAAAAACCAATTCGTGAGATGAAAGGAGTCGTTTCTCAATCCCCGAGCGCCCCGTGCACCGTAAAGTAAATTTCGAGCATCTCGAATATGCGTTCGACACATTCAGTTGAAAGGACCATTTTGGTTCCTAGAAATTGAGCAAAAATCGGTGAACCAGTGAGTGCAGGTGAATGCAGATTCGATGAGCAGGTTATCGTAGGTTGAATATGCTCTCAACAATATAACCCATGGCTCAACAAAAGCCCCACCTAGCAGACTGCTTTTTGGGGTGGATCAACGACAGATTTCGGGACGACTAGGAACGTGATTTGGGAGCCCTTGGACCGCAAGTGTCAAGTGCTAATCGTATTAAAAATTCCAGGAACACAATGAAAATTATTTTATGAGGCATAATGTTCCTGCTAAAACTTATTCAGTTGACGATTCTATCGTTGTTTGGCATGTTGATACCACCATTAGAACTAACAAACAATTTGATCCAAAGTTTCGGAGCCCATATGTTATTCATAAGGTTTAACCAAAGGATCGTTACATTATAAGAGATGTCAAAAATTGCCAATTCACTCAATTACCTTATGATGGAGTTGTCGAGGCTGTGTTGGTTTCCAACAGTTTATTCGCCTTTTATTCTATTCTTTGGAATATAAACCCACCGACCACCAGAAGAACACAAAACCGAAAGTCAACAAAACACATGTTAACATCCTTACAATTACATTCTCTCTTTCTCTGAAGTATGGCGAAGTGGAAACGAGATGAGTAAGCATCTCTCTTGCACCAAATTGATCAAGGCTCTCTTGGAGAAAAGCTTGTTTTTTACCCAATGGCCAGCTAAGGATAAGAAATTGTGACATCCCGTGGGTTTCTTCAACCTTACTTGGGGAATAATTCAACTCAGCTTAGAACAAGGCTGTACGTATACGGGGATAGTTAGGAGCAGTAAGTAACACGATACCAGCCAGAATTTGTTAACTGATCGAGGTCGATCATGAAGTCACATTGACCGAGTTTTAATGTACTGTAGCAGCAAATGATATTCATCAACAGATGCCGCTGCGAATAGCAAAGAGAAAGTTTTAACATCACTTTTAACCACAGAGGTCACTTCTGACAAAAGGGAGTAACAAAGATGTCCTGCCAAGGAAGAAAGATAATTGTTTACTCCATTTTAGGATCCCATATTAAGAACACGCATTACACGATATACTCGTACATACATATATTTCTGTAACAAATAAATTTGGGTTAATTTCAAATTTAGGGTGTGACAATTTATTTCTCACAGTGTGTGTAACCCTATAAATGGTGACCCGGACGTGATTTACGTTCATATTTAACGTATATTTCTTCTTCTGTTGAAGTTTTTCCAACACGCAGTAGTAATGTCGCCACCATTACAAGAAACATCGGAGCCATCCGCTAATAGATCCACAGATTGCGATGCAATCGAAATCGCTGCATTGATAAACATCCGAATTCCTCCATTCTGCATTGTGGTTTGTTCAAATGGAGGTTCAATTCCATAACCATCGAATCTTAACAGACAACAGCAGATTTAATGTACGTTACCTTCAAATTCCAACTAATATCCAGGTTTTCCTAATCAAAAGAGAGTTAGATTAATATGCTTATGACGGGGCTGGAACTCGGAGACAGACGTCCTTCTAATCTCCTTAGAGAGATGCGCAGGTTAGCTGGTGAGAACGTTCCAGATGAGATGCTTTCTACACTGTGGATGAATCGCATGCACAATAATGTTCGGGGAATTCTTTCAGCCGACCACGGAATTCCTCTAAATGCACTAGCCGACATTGCAGACAGGATCATTGAAAATACTTCTGGTCCATCCATTTGCTTAACGGAAACAATCGATGAAGCTCCAGACGACATACGGCGACGCTTGTACACCATAGAGTTAACATTGACTACCTTAACAGTTTTGGTTCGGGAGCTAAAAATTGCCCTTAAAAAGATCGAACGGCAAAGGTCCATTTCCAGACCGAGGAGTAACTCACATAACACATCATTTTGACAACAGAAACGACCAAAAATTTTGTTTCTTCCATTTGAAGTTAACCAAACGTTATGACTATTCTCCGTTAAACTAAATCAGCTGTTGTCTTCTCAGGCGGTTGACAACAGAAACCAACCGAAATAGGAATACCGCTTACACATCTATGACAAGAAAACCCAAAAAAAATTTTCTCATCGATTCAGGCTCAACGATTTCTGTTTTACCCCGACTATTTGCCAATCAAAACAGTGAATAGAAGCTCAAACAAACCCTCACACTTAACTCTGGTTTCCATCGCGCCATCAACTGGACTTTCATCGTTGCTGACGTCAAGACAGCCGTAATTGGTGATGATTTTCTGTCTCACTATGGACTCCTCGTTGACATAAGAGACCTACGACTCATCGATGGAACTAGTTCGAGCAGAGTGCCAGAACAAGTTCATTCGACTGACATTTTTGGCCTGTTCACCATCGACGGACAATCGACCTTCAATGATCTGTTAAGTGAGTTTCATATCTCACGGAACGGACTACATACATCGAAACGCTACCAACGTGCAACACCAGATCATAACTACCGGTTAACTGACAGCCATCATGGTAGAAGGTTGACACATATCATTAAAAGCAGCACTGATGTGTCACAAAACGGAGAAATGGATAGACACACTTCCAACCGCGCTCTTAGGTTAGCGACCTGCTTACAAGGATGACATTAAGGCATTCACATCTGAAATGCTATACGGAACCAAAATTTAAATCCCCGGTGAGTTTTTCTTAATGAAGATATTACTTCTAATCCACAGATATTTATGGATAAGCATCGGGAAGTTATCCGACAGATGCTTCCGGCACCAATAGTACATCTTTCAAAGAAAAGTGCATTTTTGTTACCGGACATAGACAAATCTACTCATGTTTTGATGCGCTGTGATGCAGTCAAGAAGCCACTGCAGTGCACTGGAGTAACCGTATTCTGAACCGTATCCAGTCATCAAGCGAATACGTGACAGTGCTTATGATCCAGATTGATGGCAAAACACATAATATCTCAGCTGATTGACTAAAAGACGAAAATTTTAGACAAATTTGGACACCGCCGTGGAAAACCAATTTATTCACATAATACAAGAAAAAAACAAAACAAATAAAAAAAAGTATCTTTCGACGTTACATGCCTTCGTCATTGAAGTGGGAGTAATGTAGCAGCAAATGATTTCATTTCATTCATTTAATATGCATTTTTATTTTTATACTTTATTTACACTTACAAGTTAGACAAAAAAAATGCTTAAAAATTAGCTTAAATAACTTACAAATAATCTTATTCTATCTTACTAGCCTCGTGCGGGCATTCTAAGTTAAACATAATACTTAATCTATGTCTTTCGACGTTTCTTACAGACTATATTTATTTTTGGTTTTACATTTATTAAAACTAAAACTAAGAAAATAAACTTTATGTAGAAAAACTTAGTATATGGACTTTTGTTATAATTTAAAACTTAAAACTACACCTATAAACTACCTAAAACTAAATCTTAACTACTTAATTCTACTTAAACTATCTAATCCTATACCGTATTTTAAAGAGTGTTACCCACCTCTGTTCTAATATAATTTTTCTTTTTCTGATTTTTATTTTCTATTATTTTTTTATTTATTTATTTTTTTCTTTTTTTTTACACTATGTAAGCCGGCCACGGCTAATCAAATATGCAGAAGACCGACTTTACTTCCTATGGAGCTACGTAGTATTGGAGGAATTCGACGACGAAACTTCCCCTCCTTCATTTAGCCACCAGAATTGATGGTGCTGCCGAGCAACATCCCTTATGTCGCGACTCCCTACCGACCTACTGAACCGGAGACGCTCTACACTGCCATGTGCGACGTCTCTGTCGTAGTTGAGACGCCTGTCCGCAGCTGTTCGATCAACGTGGAAGATAAGCGACACCGTCATGGATAAGACCTTTCATATCTAGGTAAAGGAACGATTCTGGAGGACCAAAGCCGTCAAAGCGAACTCTCTCATGATACATATAATTAGGGTAGTAAGCCCCGGAGATCAGGTTGTTCGATGAGGTCATTGCCCTTGCAATGTGCCTTCGAGTCAACTTAGTGACGAAATTGTCCACTCTTATTAGGTTCGCCCTATTGTACAAGACATCATTAGGATAGAATTTTATGTACTCAGACTCTGGTGTTCTGTATAAGCGAAGACAAGTCCTAAGACAAGCCCTCTCAAACACCCGAATCTTTTCCAATAAACTTGCTCTTACGTTGAATCACACGGGCATTCAAATACAAGCATAGGACGGATAAGGACCATGTAATAGGTCACCCTCACCCTCGCATCGAGTTGTCTGCTATAAAATAGACTCTTTGTAAGGGCAACAGCACCTTTGACTCTGGCCAGAGCAACATCTATATGTTTGTTAAAATACAGGTATTGATCTAGCCAGATCCCAAGGTATCTGACTACATTTCGACAAGCAAGTGGCTGCCCCACGATCGAGAACTTTCGCCAATTCTTTCTGGTATCCCTAGAGGCCCCAGACAAAGGCGTCCTAAACAAAATGGTTTCCGACTTCTGAAAGTTGATTTTCAACTTCCAGTCATCGCACTATCGTTTAATTTTATCGAAGTCACGTTGCAAGAGTATATTAATGACCTCAATCTTTGGACTTGTTCTATTAATTAGACGATTAAGTCGTCTACGTACGCTATGGCATGGTGAAGTGAACCTATCAGATCACTTGTGTAAATGTTGAATAGGATCGGCGAATTTACCGCACCTTGTTGCAGACCGTTTTTAATGTTAAATGTTCCAGCAGAAGTCACATCGCCATTTTTCACGATGAACTGTCTACTGGAGAGCATATCAAAAAGAATATACAGCAGTGGTTTAGTAATGCCCAACCTGTCCAGCTTGAAAAAGAGTCCCTCTAACCATACGGTATCGAAGGCTTTTTCCAAGTCAATCAGGCAGGCACCAGTGCACTGATTCTTGCCTTTGTTCCATTGGATATCAGACACCAGTTTAGACGCAGCATGAATACATCATGCCCCGCCTTGAAACCGAATTGATTATCCGGAACTATATGTTTGTCCTCAACCCACTTAGTCAGTCTATTGATCACCTTCTCGAAAACCTTACTAATGTTTGGAAGGAGACTGATCGACCGGAGATTCGCTGGATTGGATGTGTCTTTATCCCTTTTGGAGATGAGGTGTACCTCCGCTGTTTTCAATGCGCTGGATACTGTGCATTATTCATTGCATTATTAAACAGGGTGGTATAAATGTCCACCGCTTCTAGTGAGAGATGTCGAAGTACATATTTCATCGGTTCCGACTGATTTCTTATTTCTAAGCGATTCGAAGATCATTTGGAGCTCTGCCTTCGAAATGAACGGTGGTAGTACCATTTCATTGGTGATGACATTATTTGCCATATTCTCGTCACTGAACTAGGTGAAACCTGAGCTCTCGAATCGCCAATTCACTATTTCATTTCGAAGGTAGAAATTGTGCACAAGGACTCGATTTTCTAGATCGTGGTTCGGGCCAATAATGTCATTCGCCTTATATACTTCCTGGAAAGTCGCTCCTATAGCCTCTACCTTCTCCTGCGGATCATCGATCACAAAGAAGTTGTCATCATCAACATCCTCATTTGGATCTATGCCTGTTGCTATAAGTATATTCTCGTTGTCCGTCGTTCGGGCGATTTTAAAACAGGAAAGGTCGTTTTGATCTTTTCTCCGAAATATTTTATTTATTTGCGGGGACATATTCGGGTTGCTGATGTTTACAGCTCGAATTTTGTTGTTCCAATACAAACTTACAGAAGCCCTGTAATTTTCTTTTCTTAATACTTGGAGGTTTTTGATCGTCGATTTTAGCGTCATAATCTCCGGGTTATGTTTGTCAGTAAACTGTCTGTATAAGGTTTTTGCCTTGACAGCAGTCTACTTTCATGTCGGTGTAGTGCGTCAATGGTTGCGTTGCGGAATAAGTCTTCCTTGTCAGTGTGTTGATACCGAGGTATCGTTTTGTCCATTGTTCGTTTAATTGTCTCGTCCATTAGTTTTAGATACCTTTCAACCTCCTCGTTTGACAGATTTCTATTGGACGGTGGGTAGAGCGAATTCGAGGAGAGTGCTCTCGTCAGTGTTCTGGAGAAGTGTGTCCAACGCACCCTACTATAGTTGTAGGCATGCCTTTGAACAAACTCGTCCAATTCCGCAGTTTCGTTGGGTACAGTTATTTCGGTTCTGAGACCGCAATGGTCACTGTCATACACGAAAGTGCGTAGATAGTTTGTAGTTTGTTGGTTAGTGCACGTCAGTTGTATTCGTGAGTCGAACAGCAGAAGATCCAAGTAGGACCCGTGTCTGGGAAACGACGGACTATCCGTCGCTTTAAGCCCGAGTCGATACATTATACTGTGCTGATCCCACCACTTGTATAGTAGGTTCCCTCTAGTATTTGGTGTATTATTTCTCCAATCTCTATGTTTGGCGTTGAAATCTCCGCCGATAATAAAGTAGTTAATTCTCCCCCAATTCCAGTCTTAGGAATCGAAAAAGTGTATCGAGCTCTGAGATGAATAAAGTGGATTGAGTAGCCTTAGGTGCATAAACAGACACTATGTATAACCGCTTTCCACTACGGAGAGGGATATACACGATGCATGCTTCCAGCACCTGGAACCTACGTACTACACGGCTGTATACTCTTTTGAAACGTATACCTTTTCTTACAAAGATTGCAACGCCTCCTCCCTTAGTGGAGTTGGGTCGGTTTCTCCGTACTATTTTATATCTTTTGTGCCTCATTTTGTGTCTCTTGGTAAGCTTAGTTTCGCTAACCAAGAGCACACCCGGGGCTTGGTCTTTGAGCAACTTAAATAGTGTGGCTCTTCGTTCGAACCTAATCAGTGAATTAACATTCACTGCAAGGACCTTCAGGGTTTGCTTCGCCATGTACGTACCCATTACGGCTGGAGGTGCGTTAGGCCCGGCAGCAGCGCGTATATTTGATCTACCCGCTTAGCCTGTTCCTGTATTTGACGCTGAAGCTGAGCCATCTGCCCCTGAATAGAGAGCAAGATAGCCAGCATGTCAGTTACAGGTTCCGGTGCTCTAGGCGCTGGGGTCTGAGAAGCTACCTTTGGTTGTTGTACCGTATTTCCCCTACCTGCCGCCATTTGGGCGTAGGTTACGTGGGGAGTAACGGCTGGTATTTGTGCCTGCACGAGTGGACGTTTAACTTACACTTTCTGCTGCCGGGTCAGATTTACTCTTTTGATGTATTGGAATTTGGGACAACCCCGATAATTTGCGGTGTGTCCGGTGTTCCTACATAACGCACAAGAGAGTTGGCTTTTTTTTGACGCTCCGTCCTTACCTATAGCGCATTCCTCGGATTTGTGGTTCTTTCCACACTTCACGCATCGAGGCTGCATTTCGCAGTTCGACGCGGCGTGCCCGAACCTTTGGCAGCGAACACATTGTAAAATGTTTTCGCTCCTCTTTAGTTTTTCCCAGTGTACAACCTGGTAGTCTAGGACTTTGATGCTCCTTAGACCATCCAGTTTGCTGTTGGGACTTAGCTGAACCAGGAAGAACGGTAGTTTCCGCTTCCCCCTTTTGGCTCTAGCCGTGACGAATGGCTTAACCCCTACGAATTTGAGCTCTTCGCACTCCTTCTCTTTGTGCAGTGCAAGAAGCTCCTCCTGATCAGTCGACGGTTCTAACCCCCTCAGCAGCATTGCTTGCAGCTTGTCCCCTTTCGGGATGTAGGAGAAGAACTCCGTCGTCGATTCCTTCAATAAGTTTTTTATTTTATTATAGCGCTCCACTGTGTTACAGTTGTGCATCTTTTGTTGTTTGTTCTTGTGTCGGTGTCTGTAGTTTTTGTTGTTTTGACGTCTGTTTCTCTTTTTGTTGCTGTGGTTGCTCCACGCATACTTTTTGTGAGATCTGGAGTTCTTGCTGCTGCTCCTTCTCTCTTCGCGCAACTTGTTTGGCTTTAATAGCCAGTATCTGTAGTTGCAGTTCATTGATATGGCTGCTTACAGCTTTCAGTTCTTCTTCTTCGTCCTCGAACTCAGAAGCCGCCAGCGCTGCGAAGTTATTACCGCCCATATAGTGACCTTCCCCACCATCAGACACGTGTGGGAATTCGTCGTTTGCTTGGTTTGTTGCTGCCCTTGTTGTTCTTCTTGTCGCCGCTTCCCTCGTTCCAACGGGCAGCTTTTCGGAGGAAACTGAGAGGGAAGGGCGCATGACGAGGTTTGGAGTAGGCCGCAGCTTCCTCCTTTTTTTTGTATTATCTGGATTCCCAGATGCGTTATGGCCTGATGATGTAGCCGCTTGATCATCCGATGACAAGGTTACCTCTGCTTCTGGTTTCGCTATTGGAATAGCGGACCGCTCCCTTCCACTCATCGTTCCGATTTCAACAAAATTGTTTGATTTAATTTATTAACTTTTTTTTACAATAAAAAGTCCGTCCTATTTCGGGGATCGAACCCACGACCCTTGGTTTCTCGGCCGACACCACTACTGTTTCGCCACTTGGCAAAATCGTTTCTAATTCTACTTTTATCACACTGTTTTACTTTTTTCACTTGAAAAGAAGCCGAAACACGTCTGCCCCTTATCGAGGTCTATGAACGACTGAGCAGCAAATGATATTCATAAACAGATGTCGCTGTGAACACCAAAAATAAAGTTTGAACAGCACTTTTAACCACATAGGTTGCTTCTGACAAAAGGAAGCAACAAGGATGTCTTGCCAAGGAAGAAAGAGAATTTTTTACTCCATTTCAGAATCCCACACTAAGAACACATTTTACGATATATATTTTTTTAACAAATAATTTGGGTTAATTTAAAATTATAGGGAGTAACAATTTATTTCTTACCGTGTGTGTAACCCTATAGTACTTTAACGATTTATTTTAGAATAATCTTTTGTCAACATTAATGCCATCTGTTGTTGATTGTTACTTTGTACTACGTAGTCGCCCATTTTTTTATTAGAAGGAATATTATTATTATTATAAGTTTATTAATATGTAATTAATTACACTATTAATTAATAAGTTTGGATAGCGCTAGCTGCTAGGGCTTTCGGCTAGTAGTAAGAAACAAAATAAGAGCTTAAATACAATTTTTTAACTTAGTTTCTAAAATTATTCTACATACATCGTTTATATTTTTTTCTGTGACTGGTTAAAAGTTCTAGGAGGTTTTTGTCGGAAATGTTCTTGCAGATTCTATTGACTTCTTCGCAGACAAGTAGGTGATTGATTGTGAGTATTGGTTTAGCTATACACAGCTGACAAATTGACGGGGTTTGTTTGCAGATGAAGCGTACATGGGTTATGTTTGTGTGTCCCATCTAATGTAGGTTTGTAGTTTCTTATAGGATACATTTGTAGGGTACATGGTCTTTTGAGCTTCTGGGTTGAACTTGGCGTAGATATTACAATAGTTGGTCCAATGTGTTTTTCGTTTGTGTTTCCATGTGCTGAGTAGGTAATTTTTTAGGTTCTTACGATTGTAGGTGTAAAATATTTTCAACGGTTCTTTTACTGCTGATTTTGCAGCAGTATCTGCGTGTTCGTTGCCTATGATGCCACTGTGACCTGGGATCCAAACAAGTTTCAGTTTGTTGTTTTTGGATATTAGTTGGTCTCGAATGGATTCAAAAATGGGTATGCAATTGTTACTGTTTATAACAGCAGTGAGCGGTGAAAGGCTATCTGTAAAGATTGTTGTTAGATTTTTGTTGTTAGCTTCTTTGATGCCTTTTAGGATAGCAAAAGATTCAGCTGTGAAGATTGATGTGAGTGCTGAAAGGAGGCCCTTGGAGGCAACTGACCCATTTTCATCGACAACGGTAAAAGAAGTTCCGTCTACTGTTTTAGAGGCATGTATATCCACGTTTTTTGTAATTAAAAGCAATATCCGAGAACATAGCTCTATACATATCGTCCCTTGTTGATGATTTGAGATACTGGTTTAATTCTATGTTGATGGCGTTTTTTGTAGCTTCCAAGGTGGTTGTGCTATCCTGTTGTTGCTTTTAATAGAAATTGGTATGCTTAATTCCTTGGCTAGAGTTAACGCGGAAGTGATTGAGGATGGATATTGTAAAATGTTTGTGTGGGTGCAAATGATAGAACTTATTCTTTTCAATACAAATCCCTTTATTCAGTACAGTTACAATTCGCTATTTAATTCTTTTTCTCAGTACAATTCAATTTCTCAACCACTTATACTTTTCTTATCTTTTACTTAAACCACTTAATCACTTCTCCTAATTAACACTTCAAATTTCACTTTAGAACTGATCTGCATACCTTTGGGATGCTGGTATTTATACTCGAATGACATACTTCGAGAACAATCCTCGCCACCCAGCGTCCCATACAATTTCCAATTTGCTAGAAAATTCGATTCTACTCTCCAGTCGAGACTTTGCTAATCCAGTATCGAAACCTTCTAGTCTTCGAGTTTCGACATTTTCTGCTAGATGTCGCTGCTCACATTTGAGTGGTTATCACAATACTTTTGTGTATTTTTGTGCTTAAGAATTTTTTTTGACGTCAGTGTGGATGGGCGTTGGCGTTGGAGCCTTGATTTTTTGTATAACAGCCATTGCGGTTAGAAAACTAATTCTTTCGGTTACATGGGGTAATCCAGCGTCGGTAAGCATATTCACAATCGGCGTTGTTCGAAACGCTCTCAAATTGGCTCTGATGGCTTCATGATATGGTGTAGAGATGAGTTGGATGGATGATTTTGAACATTTTCCGTATATTGGTAGACCATAGTCGATTCTCGATAAGATAATGGATTTAATTACATTTATTAGGGTTTTAACATTACAACAACTGTTTTTTTGAGGAAAGGTATCTAATTATATTTACTCTAGGAGTTAAGTTTTTTCTTATCTGAATACAATGGTTTTTAAAGCTGTACTTAGTGTCAAATGTAACACCGAGTATTTTGGTGGAGTTGACATTGTTGATTGAAATGTTTTTAAAAAGGACTGGAATTTGTTTTTCGCAACTGTATTTTTTGCATATGTGGAGTATCTTGCATTTTGAGAGAGGTATGTTAGCGCCTGAATGTTCTCCCTATTTTGAAAGGTTTTCGAGAATGGTAGTAAGCATTTGTGCCAGCAGGGCTAGATCTTTGCATTTGGAGAAAATGATAAGATCGTCGGCATAGAGTGTGTGTTCAACTAGTTTATAGTTGTCAATTATTTGGCTTATTTCGTTGAAGGCTATTATGAATAGGATAACCGAAAGTGGCGATCCTTGGGGTATGCCATTTTGCATATTGTGACGGTGACGGTGGATTTGTTTTTTTTTTTGGTTTTGGTATTGGAACGATGGTGGCTCTTTTCCATGTTTGTGGAATAACTCCTCTGTTAAGGATCTGGTTAAATAATTTCAATAGCCTCATTTTCAAAGCTATGGGGCCGTTTTTCATCATTGGGTAAGATATGCGGTCAAATCCGGGAGTTTTGCCTCTGACGAAGGCTAAGCAGCTTTCTAGGTCTATGATATTAATGTTGGATTCAATTAGAGTTGCAGGCGGAGCTATAGTATGAGATGGTAGTCGATTAGTTAATGTGTAGAGTTTATCATTAATGAAATCGGGGCGTAAATTAGAGTCATTTGCACAGTTATCCCAGGTTTTCACAAAATATTCGGCAATTTCCCTTGGACAGGTAATGTGTCTGGTTCCGGCCTTGATTGCAGTTATCGAGTATGTTACGTAGGTACCTGTGATGGTTTTTCGGTCAGCCCACAATTTTTGTGAGTTGGATTGTGGATTGACGTTGGAGGTAAATTTTCCAAAACAAGCTATTTTTTGGGCTTTAACTGCTTTATGGCAGTTAAAGCCCAAGATTTAGTATAAGAGACGAGATTATTGCTAGTTGAAAATTTTTTAAACTGTCGCCAAGCTGTTTGTTTTTCTTGGCGTAGGTTACTGATTTCTTGATTCCACCAGGGCACTACTTTTTTATAGGTTCTACGTTTTGATTGGGAGATGGACTCATTCGCTACGCAGCGGATACATTTTTGAATGATTATTGTCAAGAATATTGTTACGGATTGGTACAGTTGGTCCTGGTTGTGTAGCATTTTTTGCCACTGCAGAGTACGTTTAAGAAAGAATGGGAATTGGGTTATTTTTCTCATATATTTGCTTGGCTTCTGCCATACTACATATTTTGATCGTTTTAATTTTTTTTGCTTCTTTTGCTTGCATATCTTTTACACATTTTGGAGGACGATGGGTGTTCTTCTGAACAATTTGCGCATGAAGTGCGTGTGCACTTATTGTGAGGTGGGAGGTTGCATATTTCACAGGAAGCATTTCCCTTGCATCTCTTGGCGGTGTGTCCCAACAGTTGGCAGTTGCGGCAACGCATGGGGTTTGGATAATATTCTTCAACTTTTGCATTATACCATCCAATATTCACTGTATTTGGTGGGCGGAAAAGATCGAAAGTGAGAAAGATAAGACCGGTGGGGCGTTGATTGCCGTCCAGGAACTTTTTAAATTTGAACACATCAGTCACTCCTTGCGGTTTCATTTCCTGAATGATTTCGGTTTCAGGAACATTAATAAGATATGGTGCATACACTGTGCTTTTGGATGAATTTAGGTTGGTGTGGAGGGAACCGAGATCGTGCAGAGGTTGGATAGTGTTTTTTTTTGTGAGGAAAAAGTCTGCAATTTTTTGAGATTTCGTAAGAATTAAAAGGTTACCATCCCGTAATTGAGTGATGTATTCGTATGAACTACTAATGCCATCAATAGCTTTTTTTAGTAAGAAGACACTAAATGAGGAGACGGGTTTTTCTTTTTCTTTGTTGAGGAGATGGTAATGAATTTGGGGTTGGTGGTTGATGAATTTGTTGATATTACACTGCTGTAGTAGATTGGAGAAAGGTTATTTTTTTTGTTATTGGGCTCGGTAAGCCGATCTATGTCGAGCCCGTTATACCGATAACTGAAAGAACACGTGGCCCCAAGGCCATGGCGAGTTAGATTGCAATTTCACTCTTTTCTTGTTTCTTATTTTTTTCTCACTAATGGGTAGAGCGAGGGGCTAGGATAACGGGGAGAAGGGGATAATGTATTTCAATGGGTACTATGACCGGAGAGAGATAACGTCACTAGAAAAAAATACCGAAACAGAACACTATGAGAAAGAACGTGTTACCCCCGAATTCTTCGTCCAACGCGGCGTACCACGGAAGAGTACCCGGCCACCACGGAGAGTGGTCGTAGGTTAAGGTGATAAAAATGGGCGCCACGCGATTGCTCTTCCGTTTAACTACCCACACCCAGAATCGCGACTAAATGTGGGATTCGCGCTTCTTTTACTGACCAAAACAAAAAAAGGACGAATGCTTTCCCAACGTTATAAATTTTCTGTTACTTTAATTCTTATCGTATCGTATTACAAAATTTCAATTTCAATCTTACAGTCCAGCTTAATTCTATCTTAACAATTCCAATGGCTTACGAGTAGAATAAAAAAAGAAAAAAAAGAAGAACACAATTAAATACTTAAGTAAAATCGAGAAAACGAACCCAGGCTATCTACTGATCGCGACACGCGACAAACAAAATCAAATTAAGCAACCAACTGTTGTAAATACATATATGCCCGCATATGAAGAATTTATTATAATAATATATACATATATAAAGCAAAGTAAGCTTATCTGGTACGTGTTGCTGCTCCCACCCAGACTCGATTTGTCCGAATCCTCTTGACTCCAGTCGCTTCGTGCCAAACACCCAAATAATGCTAGTCGCGACTCCGGGAAAAAAGGAAAAAGCAAATAACACGGAGTTTCGAGCGATCTCCAGCCACCAAAGAAAACTTTTTCACAGTCTCTGTCAATTCTATTTGTTCCTTTTTTTTCACACCCAAGAAAATAATTTACTTACATATGTCGATCTTTCAATTTTCTTTTTTTTGCTTTTGCACTACCGCACAAGTTTCAAGGTTCAGGGGTTTGAAATTCGATATTTTAATTTTCTTGTCGATATTTTAATTTTCTTTTTTTTTCTTTTGCACCACCGCACAAGGTTCAAGGGTTTGAAATTCTCCCCTTTTATTACCACTGTTTTTTTTCCAAGCGCAAGCTAAGGAACAAGGGCACTTCACATATTCTGTCTAATTTCACAGTCCTTGTTTTCCCACTATCCGTACACTTTTTTTTTTTTTTTTTTCTTGTTAAAGAGAAGGCCGCCCGGATTGCCGAACTGTTCGGCTTACTTTCCTCGACCCGTATTATTATTGTTTTTTTGAACTCCTAACTTGCGCCAAGACCGACCTCCTTGACTGACGCTTCACAGCTCACCTATTTTTTCTTTTGTTTTTCCCTACGGTACGTCCTTCTCTCGTACAAACAGGTTCATCAGATCACATCTCCTGATCTTCTATAACCGCTAATCCCAACAGTAAGTCCTCATACCGTATGACGATGGAACTCATACCCTAACAAAAAAAAAAAACAACTGCGATCCTACATGGGGACTCGAACCTACGGACGTAAAATCCTACATGCCGGGTTCGCAACCCGTGGAGCTAGGCTTCGCTAGCGACGACGGAGTGCGGGTGCCCATATGTAGTAGTATTGGCAAGGCAAATATATGCTATCACTCTATGCTAATTCCCAAGAGGTGGACGAAAACTTATTAACAAAACCCATAATAAACGGTGTTGTCAGCTCGGATGTCAGACGTTGACTGTAGAAGGAATAACTACCTTCATCCATTTTGAAATTTATAACTTGATTTGGGAATTCTTCTTGTAACAGCCTTGAGAGAGAAAACAAGGAAAGAAAGACAAGTAGTAACAATAAGTGTTTTTGTTTAACACCCTTAAACGAATAGTATAAGTTAATAAATTGCTAGACTTCGTTCCAAAAAATAGAAGTAGTGTTTTCTTTCCTAAATCATTGATCTAGAGTTTGAAGTCGACGCAGTCAGTGCAATCAGAATAACATAAAAACGCTCCAATATCCTGGAACGTGAACGTCGGAGGCAAAATTGATCTTGTTTTCGTTAAAACTAACCGAGGAACAGCTGGTAAATAAGACAGTCCTATAACGTTCGTTTGCTTATAAAACGTGACTTAAAATGGACTTATATACTCGTATATTGCCCTAAATACCTATGAAATCATTTATAAATAATTATAAACTGATTAATATTATTCAAGTTAATGTATAAAGTTTTTTTTCTTTTCAATTATCATATATTTTTTTAATTTATTGTTTGGGTTTTTGCTTTTTATTTCGAGTGAATTTTGTATAAGTTCCCAATTGTTTTGCGTTTTTATTCTATAAAGTTATGCATTCCTAGGTGAAAAAAATGGAGTTTGGTTTGCTATATAGTGATGAGATAAGATACGAATGCAAAATACGTGTTCTTCCGCAATCAGATAGTAATAGAAAACCAAAGATTCAGTCCTGTTCTATGAAGATGTTGTGCAAGGTAATGGGCTGTTGAGCTCCTTTCTGTTAATACTCCTCATGACGAGTTAGGAATCTGTAAAAATAGGCTATGTCAGTTAACATCATTGAGTGCAGAAGTTCTAACCAACAGACGTCTGATAGGTAGATTAGATTTATTGCTTAAGCGCGCACCTCTTCTCAAAAGGAGATTGAAGCTATTGACTCACTTCTAAAAGCCCCATATTCAAGAGCAGACAAGCTCCCTCTTCTGAAAAAACAACATGCTTCCTGCATTAAAAAAAACAGCTCATTCTAGCTCACCCATGTAACAGTTGACCAAATATGACTTATGTGTATGGAAGTTGAGAAAGGTTTGTCTGATATTGGAGAAAGTTTAGAGAAACAGCTTATTAGTCGTCGAAGGTTTGCTCATGAGCTTGTGTATCATGAGGTTCCTACCTACTAGTGTTATTTCTATTACTCAGCAGGGGTGTCGCAGAAGTAACGTGGAATCTAATGAGTACACTATTTGCTGGAATTGCAGTTACATCGGTCACAACTTCTCAAATTGCCCAGCTGAAAAGATAAAAGACGCGAACATTTTGTTATGCTTACGGTGCTAAGAACACCATTAAACCTAATTGCAGTCGTTGCAAAAACGAAAGGACGGATGTCAAGAAGGGATACAATCGACATACGGACCTTACTCCAACACAGCAAAACATTCAGGCTTTGCAAAGACCACCAACGGCACAATACACACAAACCCACAATTAAACCAATCAGATAAGCGTGGCACATTGCGATTTGCTAAGTACATACGAGATAGAAAACAAATGTATATGTCAATTCAAAATGCCTGTTTTGAATTAATAATTGTGAAAATTGAAATTTATGGTTTCGCATAGTCAGGACTTCTCGAAAGTGGAGCATCCATTTCTGTTTTGGCGGAAGGAGGTTTAGATCTTTTAAAAAAGTTCAAAATACCTTACTCGAAACTCTCCAGTAACTTAAACTCTGCACATGGTGCGACACAAGCTGTTATTTTTAATAAGAGAACTATACATTTTTTTATAACACCCGCTTGCGAAATAAATGTTCCCAAACAAGATGAAAAATTTCACTTGTTAAGTCTTGTAGAAACAATAGCAAAAATTCCATCTTTTGATAAATTCGGACTAGGGCGCACTAGGGCGTGGAAAACGATATTGATGTTGTTAACGTCAAACCAATCAAGCACAGGCATTGACCCATTTCACAAGCCATGCAAAAACTTATGGATGAGAAAATTCAGACTATTTTTTTGTATGTGTCAGTGGCACATGCGAATAGTTTCCAACTTTGCATCAATTGCAGCGTCATTAACAAATAAATGGCCTCCGGAAACACTTGATTCGTTTTCAAAACATAAATCGATGCTCACATCTGCACCGATACTTTCACCTCCAGATTTCGCAAAAAAACTTGTTTATACAGTGTAATGCGCCAACATTAGGTGTAGGTGGTGCATTAATACAGATTGACTTAGATGGTGATGAGAGACCAGTCTCGTTCATGTCAAAGAAGCTTATTGCAGCGCAAAGGAAATACAGCGTTCCTGAGCTTGAATGCTTAGTAGCGGTGTTAAAAAGTTTCGACCATATGTGGAGGGTACACGGTTTACCATTATCACAAATCACATGAATCTCAATTGGTTAATGTGATAAGAAGATCTTCATCGTCTCCTATCTACGTGGTCTTTAAAATCTCAACAGTCTGTTGCTGTTTCTGCTGCTTTTGTTGTTTCTGCTGCTGCTGTTGTTTCTGCTGCTGCAGTTGTTGTTTCTGCTGCTGCTGGTTTTGTTGTTTCTGCCCTTGTTGGGAGCTTTCTGCTTCTAGTTGGTCCCTCTGCCTGCGTGCAGTTTGTCTTTGCTTAATAGCAAGCACTTTTTCATTCAGCTTTTGTACGCTGCTGTTAAGATCTTTTATTTCTTCATCCTCATCTTAAGATTCAGATGGCGCTAGAGAAGCAAAGTTATTGTTGCCCCGCTTATAATACACCTCATCAGAGATGTACATTGATGCATCATCTGATTGTTTTTTAATTTGCTGTCTTGTCTTTACCGTTTCAGCTGCCAAAGCGGTACTCATTTTCATTTTTGTTAAATTACTCGTAGGAGTGGCTTTTAACATCTTCCGCCTTTTAATGGCTTTCGCAACAGCACCGGAAACAGTACTGCGCTCTCCACCATCCATCACGTGATTTTCTTATTCCTTTTGGTTTTGTTTTGATAATACTATGTATTACAATTTAAGAAAAGCAAAAAAAAAAGTTCTAAGCTTAGCCCGGGATCGAACCCGTAGTATCCCACGATTCGACGACCGACGCCGCTTTCATTTTTTTTTCATTTTAAAAGCATTTTTATTTTTTCCAATTCAGTAACACTTATACGCTATACAAAAAAACACTTAAAAATTAGCTTAATTAACTTAAAATTATCTTATTCTAACTTACTGGCCCCATGCGGGCACTCTAAATTAAACATAATTGTAATCGCCCCGATGTTACAATTGAAAGACGTCAAATAATTCCAAATTTTTATTAACTTCTCTTCACGAAGTACTTAAAATTTCTAAATAACAAAATTAATTAACAAATCTTTGTAATAATAATAATTGTAGTAATGGAGGCTTACGTTTTTTCCACGTCTTCTGCGCTTGGGGGCGATTTCAAAGAAAGGACTTATAACTCTCTCTTCGACTTTAAATAGAGTCCTCCATTTTGACTGTGCATTGTGTTGGGTCGGAATCTGTCACTTTGGGCACAATTTGGGCGGCATTGCCAGGCGTGGTAACACCCCCCCCTGGTAAGCTGAATCCCTCGTTCAGGTTACCAACCTCGTGCCGCTCTACGTCGAGGACTGCTAATTTTGCTGCTGGCCGCATGTACATCCCATCCTTGGTTTTAACTAAAGCGGAGCGTACCTGGCCGTCTTTGCTGGGCGTCGTTTGTATTACCCTACCTTTTGGCCAAGAGTTCTTTGGATTGTTCTCGTCGACTATAATTACTATATCCCCCACTGCTATCGGTTTTGATGGAAGAAACCATTTTGTTCGTCTTGTAAGTGTAGGAAGATACTCCTTAATCCATCTTTTCCAGAATAAATCCCCATAATATTCGCAAGCAATCCAGTTCCTTTTCAATGTAGAAGCATTATCCGTCGGTTTGCCAAAATATTTGTTTCCACTAGAAGAACCAAGAAGGAAGTGGTTCGGTGTCAAAGCTTCAGCAGCTTCCCCATCAACTGCCACGTAGGTAAGAGGTCTACAATTCACTATATTCTCGGCTTCTGCCATCATGCTAAGAAACAGCTCATCTTTTGGGTTTCGATTGGGCTTTATTTGAATCAAGACTTGTTTTACTGAGCGCACTAATCGCTCCCAGCTCCCCCCCATGTGCGGTGAGGCCGGTGGAATGAAGTTCCACTTTATGCCTTCGTGTAAGACTGCGTTTGCTAATTTGCTTTTATTTATGCCGGATAATTCTCTTTTCAGCTCTTCAGAAGCTACTCTAAAATTAGTACCATTGTCGATCCATAGCTCCACCGGCTTACCTCTTCTTGAGCAGAAGCGCTTCAGGGCTAGAATGCATGAGTCACTTGATAGGCTGTAGGCTACTTCTATGTGGATTGCCCTAACAGTAAGGCAGGTAAATAGCACCCCCCAACGCTTCTCCAGATGCCTCCCTACAATAACCATCATAGGTCCGAAGTAGTCGACCCCAACGTAAGAAAACGGTCGTGTAAACGCTTTGAGTCTAGCTGGCGGTAACTCACCCATCAGGGGTGGCTTCGGAAAGGCTCGACGTATTTTGCATAGTTGGCAACAAATTTGTATTTTTTTTAGCGATGCCCTTAAAGTGGGAACATAATAGAGTTGCCGGATCTCGTTTATGACCGTTTCGAAGAATTGGTGTTTGAATCTCTCATGAAAGTCTTGAATGATGAGAAGAGTTATACGATGATCTTTAGGTAATATTATCGGTCTTTTAGAATTATGAGAGATATGCTCTGACGCATCAACACGGCCGTTCATACGTATAACATTATAGATATCCACGTACGGATTCAAATGGTATAAGGGACTTGTCTTATCCAGCTCAAATCTGCCCATCAATCCATCCCTATTACTTTTTAGAATACTCCACTCCTTTTTAAAGCACTCGGACTGACAGAGCACATACAAATAAGTTTCAGCGACATTTAGTTCTGATGGTTCCAAAATCGCACTCAATTCGTTTCGCACTAACCTTAGATTTTTTTTTTCAGCGCGCGTTTTCCACTTATTACGTAGGCGATGTATGTAACGGAGTATGTATGCAACGGTTTTTTTTAGTTTTATCCATAACGAAAAACGCCCAACGTCGATGAAAGGGGTCGCACCCGGGATTTGATGGATTAATAATCGAGCTTCTTCTTTAGTGGGGTGGACGGATGTTTCAGCTGGCCATCTATTCTCTGGTTGGTACAATATGGGTGGTCCCATATACCATCGGCTATTTGATGTGAAGTCTAGCTTAGTGTTTCTTTTGGTAGCCTCGTCAGCAACGTTGTCACGGCTTGATATCCAATGCCATTCGCTTGGACTTGATTCTTCTAGAATCTCGCCGACTCTAAATGCCACGAATTGTTTATATTTTCTACTGTCGCTTTTGATCCAGCATAGCACAGTTTGTGAGTCCGACCAGAAATGCCTTTTGTGTATTTGTATTGAATGTCCTCTTACGATGGATTTCGCCATTCTTACACCCAGTACAGCGGCTTCCAATTCCAAACGCGGAATCGATATTGGTTTTAGTGGTGCGACCTTTGATCTGGAACAAATAAGGGCGCATTCAGTCTGACCGTCTCGTATTACTCGGAGGTACGCTACTGCGGCGAACGCATAAGCACTAGCGTCAACAAAGGTGTGAAGCTCTACACGACAGTTTCGGTCGAAATTTATCGTATGCAAATATGGTCTTTTTATTTTAACCATTCTAATTTTCGGTAAAAGGCTTAACCATTCACACCAGGCCTGGAAATGTTCGGGACTGATGTGATCATCCCACTGAGTACCAGCTCGCCATATTTCTTGCAAAAGAATTTTTAGCAGTATCATAAAATTCGCAATAAGTCCCAAAGGGTCGAAAATACTCATGAGTGTTCTCAGAACCTCTCTTTTTGTGGGAACCAGATCTCCATCCAATAATTCGGTACTTATTTTTCGCGAAGAGCAAGAAAAGGAAAACAGATCTTCAGCAGGCGACCACCACATACCCAAAATCTTTTCGGATTCATTCAAACTATTCCGATTTTTGAAAATTGTTTCCAAATATGACGATCTTTTCCCGAGCTGCTCGAGCACTCCCTTTGAATTACTCACGAAATTTCGAATTTCGAATCCGGCCTTTTGATGAATTTTTATGACTTCTTTTGCTACACGCACTGTTTCCTCCTTCGTATCAAAACTGTCGAGAAAGTCGTCAACGTAGTGATTTTTCGTGATTGCTTCCACCGCTCTGGGAAACTGCGACGCATACTATTCCGCGTTTTTATATTTTATAAACTGTGCACAACATGGAGAGCACGTTGAGCCAAAGGTCATAACTTGCATCACAAAGTCTTCCACTGCTCCTGAGTCTTTGTTTCTCCAGAGGAACCTTTGGGCATTCTGATCCTCTTCCACAACCAAAATTTGGTGGAACATCTCCTTTATGTCTCCACAAATGGCAAACTTACGCTGTCGAAAGCGAAATAGAATCTCAAAGAGGGGAGATAAGTTATCTGGGCCGGTTAGTAGTAGTGAGTTGAGAGAAACTCCTGCAACTTTTGATGCTGCATCCCATAAAATCTGCACTTTGCCTGGCTTACTTTGATTGACTACCGGAAATATAGGCAGATACCAAACTCGTTTTTTATCTTTTCCCTCAATTTCGTTGCTGGTCAATTTACGGGTATATCCTTTTTCTTGATAATATAGAATCTGATTGTCGATATTCCTTTTGAGTAATGGCTCTCGGCTAAGCCGCTTTTCCAGACATTCCAATCTACGTACCGCAGCTGGCCTACTATATGGTAGCTCTAAGATATCCCCTTTCCATAGCAATGGCACTGCGAAACGATCCCCGACACGTTTAGTGGAGCTCTCTAAAATTGATTGTGCTTTCAGGTCATTGGGACCCATTAATCGCTTTATTTCTTTTGAACCGACGTTCTCGATCTGAAGATATTCTTTTAGTAGTTCCTCTAGTCTTTCATCTACTTTGGCGTTACAGTCACATAGAGTAAAACTAGTATGGAGCACACTCTTGGAGTGGTTTGTGGCATAACCTTTGTTCAGTCCGGACACTGTCCACCCTAGACGGGTCTTACTTGCCACAGGCTGGTAAACATCACCCTCGTGAATTCGTTGAGTGTTGATCAAATGACAGTGATCCAGCCCGATTAGAATGAGCGGCTCTGCTTCACTATAAGACGTCACGGGAATGCTCTTCAAGTATGGGTAGCGTTGTCTCATTTCATGGACTTACGTCCATGGTTTGGCGAGGTAGGTGAAGCGACTCCACAGTGCGAATTTGTTGAAGAGGATACCTTTTAGTTGATTGGTAACCTGAAATGTGTAAACTCACTCTCTTTGAATTCTGTTCTAGCCGGTGAGTATCAGAAGTCCATCTTAAGCATAGCGGGTGATTATTACCCTCCAATTCTAGTTTATTAGCTAACTTCGATTCTATGAGTGTGACGGAAGACCCGTCGTTAAGAAAGGCATAAGTATCGATTTGAATATCTTTGTTGTACAGGGTAACTGGTAGAATTTTAAAGAATGTGTCATGTCGCTCTACTACATGGGTATTGCTGTTATGAGTTGGGTAAGTGGATTCATCGTACTTATGCAATAACCGATGGTGTCTGAATGTACAGTCGTTCACCCCACATCTCTTATTTGAAGTACACCTGCGATTAAAATGATTGACAAGGCACGTGCGACAAAGTGAATGCCGCTTTACACTTTCCCATTTGAGCTTAAGATTAAGACCTATGAATTGGTTACAGTTTTCAAGAGACTTACAGTTACCATTGCAAATAATGTATGACTTTCGCTCCTTTATATCTGTGTTGACCACTGTATCATAGTGTATGTTTAAGGCTGGGTTGTTGTTTGATCGTCTTCGCTCCATTTTCACATCTGATATTTTCAAAGGTGTCATCTCTGTCACTTCGCATGCGGCTTCAGCTACTTGGGACAGCCAGCTGCTAAATATTGAAAGATCTACCGTCCCGTATCCTCTTTTATACATACCCCAATTTAGTTGTATTTGATATGGAAGCTTATCGGTAAGTTCTTGAAGTAGACATGGGTTGTTCAGGTGTGGCCTTAAGCCCTGAGACTCCATAGTAACAACAATGTTTTGTACCGCCAACGCAAAGGTAACCAAGGACTCCAGTCGATCGGCTCTTGGTGCCGGTTCAGTTTTTAACTTGACTATCAAGGAGTTAATAATTGTCTCCGGACGACCGTAAAGCAAACGTAGTGTAGATATAATATTGGGCACCTGATCAGGGTACATAAGCTTTGCTCTGACACTCTCCAATGACCTGCCTTTTAGACATCTCTGTAGCCGAATAAGATTTTCATCGTTAGAAAGTCCGCACATTCGCGTTGAATTTTCATAGCAGCTTATGAATAATGGCCATTCCTCAGCCCTTCCGGAAAAACTCGGTAAATCCTTGGGCGCTATATGCCTCGTTGCCAATTGACGATCATTCAGATTAGGAGCTGTACCAATTTTGGTTTGACCGTAGTTGTGGCTATGTGGTTGAGCATTTTCATGGAAGTTACCAGTGCAATTATGATAAAACGGCGGGCGGTTTACTTCGTTAAGGCTCGTAGTAGGCTTATCGACTTGTGGAGAAGGTGCCTCTGCGAAGTTGGTTCCCATCCATGTGTCCTGTGGGTTAAAAACTGGCTTAAGTGAGTGGTTGATCCTGCATCTCAAAAGGGTGTCATTCTCTGGTGGCTTTTCCGGGACGTTTGCACTGTGCCTCAAAATGTCAAGTCCACGAACACGATTCTTGGTATTGGTATGCTGTTCGGATACCCATTCTTCGAGCCTGTCGTTGGCATCAACGGAATTTACTTCACTATTTTCGTAGGATGTTTGTTCCAAAATTTGATATTTCGCGTCGAGATACTCTTTATCCCTTTTTGCACTCAGAAGCCTTTCCTCTTCAAGTCGCCGTAGTTGTAATTTTATCGATCTTGCGGATTCTGTTGACTTCGCCTTCGCAGATGGTTTGTTGGACTGTCCTTGCATGGGTATAGTCTGAATTTCTGGCAGAATTGGCCCTGTAGTTACGTTTGCTGATTTGTCGTCCACGTTAACACACGTAAAGTGGTGCCACTCATCGCACTTGTCACACTGCACCATCTGAAGGTTATCGGGCTTGTTGCATGACTTGCAGTTGTATTCGCTTCGTTTCTTTTGTAAAGGGGGACATCTGGAGGACGAAGGAATTTGGGGTACTACACCTAAATCACCTACTGCTTGTGGGGGGGGAGCGCGCTGTTCTTTTTGATTTTTGAAATGTATTTGTCTCAGACATGACTTACCTGGGAATAAAGCACAAAATACCTATTTGGGCTGTTGTTGACCTGTGTGGCGTAACTGTACTGGCACTGGTACATGCAATTAACAAGGTTTATTTTTTCCTTTCCAAAGTCCGATAGCAGATGGATGGATATAGTATGTTGCCAATAAAGCTCGGTAGTGGGATGTACATATACATATATATATGTATATGTCTTTTTACCTTTGGTAGTTGCAGCGATGGATGAAGCAGCAATGCGGTGTGGGCTCCAGCACACAGACAATAGTTGTTAATGGTGACAGTTTCTAATCTCAAATCAGAGGACAGCTCCGTAGAAACAATCGCTGTTTTTGCCAATATGCTGGATTGTATCTCCTTTGACAAACCCACACTTGCTTTCCTTCTTTTTTCTTAATTGGTTGAATTTTAGATGTCCGAATGGGCACAAGGGAGCATTCCTCGTGGTGATGAATTGTCCAAGATGGCAAAACAAATTTTAAGGATTGTAATCGCCCCGATGTTACCCCTTCTTTTAGAGAAGTTGTTACCCATCTCTAAGTCCTTATATAATTTTTTTTGTTTTTTTTTTCATTTTAAAATGTTTTTTTTTTAAATTTTTTTTCTCTTATATCTACCTACTACTCGTACCTAAATCTATGTAAGCCGGCCATGACTAAATAAGTAGGCTAGCCGACTTTGCTTCCGAGTGAAGCTATATTATACTAGAGGAATTCGACGAAGAGACTTCCTCTCCTCCCATAAGCCACCAAAATTGTTGGTGCTGCCGAGCAACATCCCTCATGTCGCCACTCCCTACCGACCTACTGAACCGGAGACTAAATAATTCACTCTTATTAGGTTCGCCCTATTGTATAAGTCCTCATTAGGATAGAATTTTATGTACTCAGACTCTGATGTTCTGTATAAGCGAAGACAAGTCCTAAGACAAGCCCTCTCAAACATCCGAATCTTTTCCAATAAACTTGCTCTCACGTTGAACCACACGGGACATCCAAATACAAGCATCCAATAAGCATTCTGCCCTGCTTTTCGAAAGGCTTAGAGAAAATTATAGCAAAACAAATAACAGAGTACTTAACTTCCAATAACCTTTTATACGACAAGCAATCAGGCTTTCGGGCCAACTACGGCTGTTCTGCAGCCATGGTCAACCTGCTTGAAGAGGTTAGACAATCTTTCGATAAGAAATATGTCTCACTACTCTGTCTGCTAGATTTCTCGAAGGCTTTCGATAAAGTCAACCACAAGATATTGTGTTGGAAGCTAACACACTATTTTTGTTTTGGTGGTCGTGCGATAAGGCTGCTGGATAGATTTCTCTCCGAAAGGTGCCAAAGAGTTTTCTCCAATGGATGTAGCTCATCCCTATGTGATTCAAGCAAGGCGTTGCTCAAGGGTCAATATTGGGTCCAATTCTATTTTGTATATTTATCAACGATCTACCGTCAGTATGCAGGCATCCTTTTATGCACATTTATGCTGATGATGTACAATTACACTTAGCCAAACCATATCGCAAGATCAACGAACTGACCTGCTCAATGATGACTTGCAACGCGTCTATACTTGGTACGTTAGAAATGGACTACAACTGACCCCGACTAAAACTCGAGTAATTCCAATATCCAGATCTTCTGCCTGACGTTCTTCTTAACAACTCGAAAGTTAAAACCGTAGAGTCTGTTACTAGCCTTGGATAGATTTGTCGGGTTATAATCATACCAACGTGGTCGTAGGTCGTATCCACGGATGCCTTTGTAAGCTTTGGGTTAGTGCTTTTTTTACTCCACTCTCTTTTACTGAAAAACTCTCCGTCCTATTCGGACTCCCACCCCTGGAGAGCAAACATAGAAACCAAACACACCTGAGTTTCAAACCACTACAAAAACAATTTTCCTTTCTCCTCCTTCTATCTTCCCGCCCGCGCCCTGGCAATAGTAAAAGGGTATCAACCCCTTAGGCGCGCGTAAATTATAAAAAAAAAGAAAACTTAAGACGACACAGACTAGTTATTGCCTTAATTTACATATGCCTATGGTTACATATGCCGAAGTAGCCTGGACTCATTGTCCCAGCGCAAATTACAAGTAGCTTTTAATGATTGTGTGCGATGTGCCTATGACATTCGTAGGACGGAACATATTTCCTTCTACACCAGGGAACTGCTTGGGTGCAGCTTGCAACAAAATTTACACAAAATTATTAATAATTATTAATATTAATAATATTTATTTAACCGACTCAATTTCACTCGATCTACTAGAACAACTAACCTAATTTCTCACCATTGGAATTTTCTTAATTCCTCTCTTTTATTTATCATTTACACTGTTAGGTTGAGGAACTCATTACCATCATTTATCAGATCCATACGTAATTATTCTATGTTTAAGAGTGCAGTCCTACGACATTTCTCCATACACGCACAATAAACCTATTCCATCCTTCCATCAATCCTTATCATATAATTTTAAGTATAATATATTAATGTATTAGCCGTAAGTCAACTTGAATTTTTGAATTCCAATATTTAGTTACTAAGTAATAAAAAAGATTTCTATCTTAATGTACCATTAATGTATAAATAAATTGAATTGAATTGAATTCAATGTAGTCCTCCATACAGTCAATATATCGGTTTCTGAGTTGGGAGTCTGCTGCCAAACGGTTTTCCATGCTATTAAAGCGTTGTAAAGCTCCGTCTTGTGATCTCCCCAGAATAGGATGTACTCCTCCCTTGTATGAAAGCGCGACTTGGTACCGCCCATCTGGCAAGCGCTTCGTGTTTTGATCAAAATATTCTTCGCACGCGATATCATCGCAGTTTTGCGCGAACGGTGTTTCCTCGATTTCCCAGAATTGTTTGATCTGTTCTTCTACATTGCATGTTTGAAAAAAGTTACGGATTGGTGCATGGAAAACTGGTGATCTGCCAAACAAAATCCAATCAAATTTGGTTTTCTGCGTAACGGGTGGAGTGGTTTTATCGGGTTTGATTTTAAGAACTTAACACTCAAGTGGGTATGAATACACTTAAAGAATTTGAGGACGTGTTAAGTTTTTTGGAAAATGGGATAGAGAGAGAAAGAAAGATGTTTGGGCTCAGTGGTGATTTCACTCCATGGGTGGCATCCAACATTTAATGTGGATACAAAATTATTAGTGGAGGTTGGCTTGTAGTTGATTTCTAGTCAACTATTCATCATACTTAATTTTCGTTAACTGAAAAAATGAATATGTATCTCGGCCAGGCTGGGATCGAACACCGAACCTTCCGATTTGAAAGCCACCAGTCCACCACTACTTGAGCCACGGCCACCCACATTGGTATACCTGTTAGTAGGATTTCTGCCAAAACATCACTTCCTAAAAGGATGTCAATTTTAGCGGGTGTAAAAAAGTTCGGGTCTGCTAATATGAGACCATTAATATGATTCCATTGCCTAGTTGCAAGGACTCCTGCCGGGAGATGCCCAGTCAATGACCTATTTAACATATTAACACCCTTGTTGATGACATCAACATAAAATAGTTATTTTCCTTCATTATTCGCTTTTATTGCTTAGGTTAACAATATTTGTATTTTCATGTGTCAAAACTTTATTGGTATTCTTTAAACTTGTATTTTTTCGTGCTTAGGCTAGCAAAATTTTTGTATAAATTGAGTTGAAATAAAGGTACTCAGTTCAGTATTGTTATTTAATCGAACCAAGCATTTTCACTGTCTAATGTGAGGCCGCAGTAGGCGACTGAATAAAAAATATAAAAATTCTTAATAGTACAATTTACATGGTCCTTCGAGCCGGATTAGCCGGAACAGAGAGGTGTGATTTGTAAATATTGGTATTAGACCAATACACAGTAACCATTTAAGATCGTGACACAAGTACCACACCTCATTACACAGAAAAGTACACATGAGAGAAATCGAAGACATTGCGTTGAACTAGACGAGAATCACGGAAGAAGTGCATCGATTATGGACTAATTTCAAGAAAGATGGACAATCCCGATACTCGATTGAGTATTTCGCAAGGAGACTCGAGCAGTTAGAACAGCACTGGACCAACTTCCAAATAAATAACGGGTATTTGCAAGATCCACGAAAGACAAGTCCGCAGCATGAGTGCTTTATGAGGAAGTATTTTAGCCAATTTGAAACGAGGTATCACGATATTAAGGGTACTTTCAAGGCAAAATTGGAGCTAATCAAGAGAAACATGCAACCATCGCCAGTACCATTACCAAGCGATGTAGGCATACAGGCTTCACGGTTATCTCCTGTAAATATCTCCTCTAAGTCCAAATCCAAGTGAAGTATGTTCTATTAATAAAAGACATCTTTATTGTTCACTAGTTTATTATAGACTGGCTAGTAAGAGCCAGCTATGGGTAGGAGTAGGAATATCTTATCTTAGAGTATATACAAGTACAAGATTATGGTATAGAGAGAAATATATATATATACATCTATACATAGGCATATTAATATACATACGAGTGTATACATTACACAACATCTCCCTTTGCAGATACATGAGATATTTATAAAATAAAAATATTATAAGTTAGAAAAAAAAATAGATTTAGCTTCATTTATAATTTGTTAATATATTTAGATAATTCTCGTACAATAGTTCAGGTAATGTAGAAGAAAAGTAAAAGTTTTTTTTTTTATTTTTTTTTTATTAATACTAATTGAAATCGCAATGCGTAAATTTGTCGGGAGGTTTTACTTGCCTTCCATAGCGAGTTGTAACAAAATCGTTATTCGCGGATGATTTTGGGTAACACATAGTTTCCTTTTGAGTACCTGATGTTTCTTCCGATGATTGTTTTGTTTATTACTGTTATTCTCATCCGCGGTAACATCGATAGGAGATTCAAAAATATGCTGACGAGATCGCCTGTAATGGGTATCATTCTCATCACTAACCACAACTGTGCCCGGAAACTATTCTGAACTTAATTTTTTCTTGTAAAATATACGCTCACCTTCGTTCAATGGTTTTAGTGCTTTTGTGCCTTGGTTATAATACGATTCTATTTTTTTTTGTTTTTCCTTCGCGAGCTTTTCAGACTTTTTTACGAAGCTTTGTTCGTAGTTTGCGTGACATTAACAGCTCTGACGGAGAACTTATATTCCCTTTTTGGGTGGTTCTATAGAGCGATGTAAGGATCAGAACCTATTTCCTCACATTTTAAAAATAACTTTTTAATGGTTTGGATAGAACTTTCGGCAAGTCCATTGGAGCGAGCCAGATATGGATTTGACGTTAAGTGGTCGACGTTCCATTCCAAAGTAAATTTTGTAAATTGTTCAGAGTTGAATGGTGGACCATTATCACTTACCATAATCTCTGGTATACCATAGCGGGCAAAAATTGACTTCAGTTGGGTGATAACAAATCGACTTGAATGGCCATCATTCAAAAATGCAATTTCAATGTACTTCGAAAAGTAGTCCACTGCTAACAGATAGGTATTCTTTTTTAATTCGAATAAATCAATGCCGATTTTAAACCAAGGAATTGGAATGACCTCGTGAGATTTTAATGGCTCTCTTGAAATTGCATTCCTGTGACGAATACAGGTTCCACAATTGCTGACAACATTTTCAATATCATGATTTATGTTTGGCCAAAACACATAGTCTTTAGCTAGGTTTTTAGAACGCTCGATGCCCATATGACTTTGGTATGACCAACCGATTACATTTAAAAACTAACTCGTCCATGACTTGAAGATCGTTTCTTATATTAAAGCAGGGCACAGCTAGTTGATCAACCGACTTTTTAGAGATAGGCCACCCATCTGGATGGTATTTTTTGACTAGGCAAAGAACCCTATCATTCAAAGTCACACAACGAATTTCGCTTATTTTTTATTCGGTTGCGGACAAAGTTTTAGTGAGGAGATTGCAGTGTAGATGTAATTCTTGGTCAAAATTTGTTAAGGCATTTTCAGGAAGAGCTGCTCTTGATAAATATTGGCAACAAGAAGATATTTCCCTGGTTTATAGACTACATCTAAGTCGTAGGACTGAAGCCGAAGCATGAACCTCTGCAATCCCGCCGGTATTTTATACAGAGGACGACCAAATAAAGGGACTAAGGGTTTGTGGTCTGTCTCGACAACTATACGTCGACCAAAGGTATATTGATGAAATTTTGTGCAACCGAAAAGGATTGCGAGAAGCTCCTTCTCAATTTGAGCGTAATTTTGTTGACATGGCGTCAGCGTTGCAGAAGCATATGCGATCGGAGAGGAATCGTGAAAAATGGCTGCTCCTAGTGCGTTCTTAGATGCATCTACAGACAGAGAAAGAGGTTTTTTCGGATCATAGTATGTGAGAACTGGTGCTTTGCAGACAAGACTTTTCAGATTCTCGAATTCTTCATCATGTTTAGTAGACCAATGTCATACAACATCTTTTCGCAACTATTGAGATTTGAAGTTTCCGTCGACAAATTTTTAACAAATGATCCTAAATAATTTACCATTCCTAAAAATCTTTGGAGGTCAGACACATTTTCGGGACGCGGCATTTCGCAAGTGGCTTTTAATTTATTTTCATCGGGACGTACCCCTTTCGGACTGAACACATGACCAATGAATTTAACTTTGTTTTGGATAAATTTGGACATAGATAAGTTAAACTTTAGCCCTATTGACTCTGCTCTCTCGAGCACTATTTTGAGCGTTTTATTATGCTCTTCGATGGTTGATCCCAATACTAGAAAATCGTCCATATATATAAACATGTATACAAAAATATTTTCAATATCTTTAAAATTTTCTTCCATTTCGGAATGGAAGATTTCGGGTGCTACATTAATGCCATATGGTAATCTTAAAAATCGATATCTTCCATAAGGAGTCATAAAAGTACAGAACGTCTATTGTGTTTAACGTAAGTACCTGTCATGTGGGCTTAAACCTACGGGATGTCCATACATCCATGGCCTGTATAAAAGTACACAGCTTTGAAGACTCTTCATCAAAGGAAGAACCCAGAAGGCCGAATTAGCATCAAGAAGGGAATACAATTTTGCATTAGCAGCGCGAGCTTTGCATTCATCGATATTTGGGAATTGAAAATGCAAAGCCTTATTTAAATTTGGGGGATCCAGGCACAATCGCAGTGTTCCATTGGATTTCTGAACTACCACAATAGAACTTACCCAATCAGTTGGTTCCTCGACTTTGACAATTACTCCTATATCTTGTATTCTTTTGAGTTCCTCTTTAAGTGGCTTCATGAGACTAAATGGTATTCGCCGCGGACAATAAATCACTGGCTCGACATCGGGTTTTAACTGCAAATGAATTTTCCTTTTTAAGCAACCAAGGCCATTAAACAAATCTTTAAAATTGTCGAGAAATCCATATGTTTTACAAGAAAAAAACAAATTACTTTCACTTTTACCTTCTTCACAATGTAACTCATTTACACGTTTAATGAAGTTCATATTGATACAGGTTGGTAATCCTAATACTGTATGACAATCAATTTTAGATACATATATAAAAAATTACAACACTTTCTCACAGTCGTCGACTAACCGTGGTACAGTGAACAGCTATCAGCGAGTTGTTATCGATTGATCAATAGCGTGCGCGCAAAACAAAACAAAAAAAGTCCCGCTACTACACAAGCAAAAATTTATTTTAATTTTTTTTCTTTGTTCTCTTAAACGTCACCCCTAAATCTAGAGTGTTATAAAAACTATAACGTTATAATGGCCCTCGGGGGCCACGTGCCTCCGGGAAACCGGTTCGGGAGCCTCGATATTGAGGTTCTATCCGAACCCACTCAAAAAAGGAAAAAGAAAAACCCGTATCTCCAATCTGATATACTTAACCTTCCAGTTTCAACATCTAACCTTTCTGACCCCAAATTTATTATAATTGCCGCGAGTGATGAAACGAAACCCCTAACCTCATTCAGTGTCTTTCTCCTCAAAAAAGCTATCGATGACATAAGTACCGGTTATGAATCTATAACCCAACTCCGGGACGGAAACCTGCTAGTGCTGGTCAAGTCTCAGAAAATTGCCGATCTAAAAAATCCCTCTCAAATATCTGCCCCATCAAAGTCTCCCTTCACAATACTCTAAACTCCTCCAAGGGTACTGTATACGCTCCTTGCCTCATACACGTGCCTGAAAAAGAAATCATCAGAGAAATGAGATCACAGGGAGTCACCGAAGTATTCAAATTTAAAAAAAATCAAGAAGGTTCGTAACGCGCTACCGGTGTCGTCCTTCTTACTTTTGATCGCTTCCGTCCCCCACCATCAGTAAATATCGGCTGGTATAACGTGAAAGTCAGGGAATACTTCCCCAACCCGATACGTTGTCGTAACTGCCAAATTCTAGGCCACACCGCCAAAAGATGCAACAACCTACCTCGTTGTGACAAGTGTAATCTGCCCCCTCATGACCCTTCCACGTGTAGTCGCATACTCTGCGCCAACTGCTCTGAAGAACATGCAGCCTCCTCAAGGTCATGCAAGGCATACATTAAGCAAAAAGAAATTTTGAAAATAAAAACAATCAATAAATGCAGCATATCTGAAGCAAACAAAATTTACAGAGCCCAAAACCCTTCATCCATACTTTCTACTTCATACTCAGCGATAGACAAAAATTCTTCTCAATCACAATCCTTACAAGCAACATCTCTCCCATCAAATTCCAATAACAATTCTTCCACCGTCCCCTGCTCCCCAAATCTAACACCATCTAAAAAACAAAGCAGTGCACCTACAACCAAGCCGTGTGAAAAACAAACGGCAAAAAATCATTCACAATTACCCCTTCAACACAACCCATGCACACAAACTCAAATAAACCTGATGATCACATTCAATCTACCTCTACAATCCAGCCAAATATCACAAACGTTCATCATCAACTTACACAACACAATACAAACACCACAATGTCACCAATTTCAAACCTAACCCAGCAACTTATCCGCGAAAATAAATATTATAACTTACCAAACCAACCGCAATCTACTTCCTGCTACGAAACATTTATCAAGAATCACAACATCAACGATAAAAAAGCCTTCACTGAGCCCAAACAAACTAATAACCATGAATCGACTTAACCGAAGAAACACTAACAACACCAACGACCCTACCACCGTCCATCCCAGGCCCATCATTGAGTCCTCAACATTCTAATCTGGGATGGCGGGGTCGCACCAATACCAGCAACACAACAAGCACCGCAAATCATCTCCAAATCATCACACCTGCATTAAAAATAATTCAGTGGAACATCAAAGGCTATTTGAACAACTATAACGAATTATTAATTCTAATAAAAACCATTTCCCCCAAAATAATAGCTTTACAAGAAACTCATCTTACATCCACAAAAAATATTCCCATTCCAGTCAACTATCACTTTATCCCCCAAAACACATCCCTAAGCCCCTATGGTGGAATTGCTTTCCTAGTTCACACTTCGATACAATACAACCAGTTTAACCTTAACAGTGATTTCGAAGCTCTTGGCATAACAATAAATTCTTAATAATAAACGCCTACATTCACCCTGCCCAATCTTTTAACCTTACCAATGTGAAAAACGTTCTTGAACAACAGCATCGATCCACTCTGGTACTAGGCGACTTCAACAGCTGGAATTCTAGCTGGGGCTCGCCCAAAAACAACCATCGCGGTAACTCCATTTCCAAGTTTTTAACTAAATCCGACTATCAACTTCTCAATGATGGATCCCCCACTCACTTTAGCACCCACTCCACTTTCACCCACATCGACCTATCCTTTTGCTCGCCAAGTCTGGCTGTTGACACTAAATGGAACGTCTTCAAAGATCTATGTGGAAGTGACCACTTCCCCATTATTATTTCCATGTTCCACACGGCCCCCTCCCCTCTAAGTATGAGACCGAAATTCAAAATCGACGAAGTTAACTGGGAGTTTTATCAAAAGCTTGTAGACAAATTTAGTACTGAACACCCCATCAGTGATAATCTTAACAAAGAAGCAGCCAATATCCATAAAATTATCCTTCAAAACGCCAATAAATCCATTCCACAAAACTCCATCTCTACAAAAAGAAAAAAGGTCCCTTGATGGAACAAGGAACTCGAACAATTGAAAGCAGAAAAAAACAGACTTTGGCAATTCTTAAGACGCAACATTTCCACTGATAAAATTATCAATTACAAAAAAGCCAACGCCCGACTCAAGAGGAAAATAAAAATTGCGAAAGCCGAGTCCATACACAAACTTATTTCTGAAATCAATCCCAATACTCCCTCTGCTAAAATCTGGTCCACCATAAGAAGATTCTGCGGTGTGAAAACCTTCCCTTCCATGCACTCTATTACTCATACAAATAATCCTAACGTCAACATCACGAACCCCTCCAGTCTAGTCAAATATTTCGCAGAACTTTGGTCCAAAGAATCGCACGATTCTAACTTCCCAGACACCTTCTGTCAAAATAAACCAATAACTTCACCCGCTATCATACTTGCCATCAAAAAGTGCTAAAGCGATAGACAGCGATATCACTCCCTCGGAACTAGACTCAGCATTAAACAAATTAAAAGGCAAGACCCCAGCCAACGATAGAATATCATACCCTATGATAAAAAACCTCTCCCTCTCCGTAAAAAATCGTCTTCTGAACTATTATAACTCAGTCTTCTATAATAATATCCCCCAATTATACAAGAACAGCACGGTCATTCCCATCCTAAAACCTAATTGTAACAAATCACTCCCGAAATCCTACAGACCCATCTCTCTTAACCCCTGCTGCGCCAAAGTTCTCGACAAAATAATAGCCAATAGACTCTGGTGGTTTGTTTCCCATGATAAACTTCTCAGCAGTCACCAAATGGGATTTTAAAAAAGCAAATCTGTAACTGATCCTCTACTTTACCTAGACCATTACATTACTGAAGCCCTTTCAAAAAATAGCCACATTTCCCTTATCTCCCTTGACTTTGCAAAAGCATTTGATAAAATTGGCACACATACAATTATCGATCAACTTATTGCTTGGAAAGTAGGACCCAATATCATCAGATATATATATAATTTTATGACAAATAGATCTCGGTTCGTATTGGAAACGCCTTATCGTCTCCTTTACCTCTCTACAACGGTATTCCTCAAGGATCCCCGTTATCTGTTCCTCTCTTCCTTATAGCCTACAATAAGCTCTCCCACGTCCTATCACTTCATAAAGAAATAAAGTTCTGTGCGTATGCTGACGATTTCACAATCATAAAAAATATAAACAAAAAAAATACCTCCCCCGACATTGATCTTAACTCCATATTTCAAGACATTCTATCCTGGTGTGAATACTCTGGAGCCAAATTATCATTAATAAAAAGCAAACACCTTCATATCTGTCGAAAACATAAATGCTCCTGCAATATTCTATCAGGGAATATAATTTTAGAAAAAGTTGATAAACTTAAAATTCTAGGCATTGTTTTCCAAAAAAAATACAAATGGAACGCGCACATCGAGTATATCCGCCCTGCTTTGGAACACAAGCTAAATATAATAAAATCCCTTTCCTACAAAAAATTTAATTGCAACCCATACACCCTAACTTCAATCGATCAATCTATAATAATCTCTAAAATAGAATACGGTCTATTTCTTTACGGTTATTCCGCCAAATCCCACCTAAACAAAATCAAAACCATATACAATTCCGCTCTAAGAAAAGCTCTCAACGCTTACCGAACAACTCCCATTAAACACCTCCTGTTCGAATCGAAAATGCAAACGTTTGAAGCTTTACGCTACCAGTCCACGATAAAGCTATACAACCCCATTTTATTTTGCAAAGACACCCCTTTATACAAAATAGTAAGAAACCCAAAAATAGCGAAAAAGACTCCATCCTGTATTAAACGCTCCGCAGCCCTCTGTGAAGAAATCAACATCCCTCACAAACCCATTTAACCCTGTCCATCCTTACCCCGACCCTGGTTCTTCCTACCTTCCTGCGTTATATCATCTTTAAAAACCCATAAAAAATCCCATACCCCTCCGGAGATATTCCGAGCTCGCTTCATGGAACTGAGAAATAGTTTAAGCGACTATTCCTTCATTTATACAGACGGCTCCAAAGTAGAGGATAACGTAGGCTTTAGTGTCACCTTTGAAAATGAAACGATCTACACCTTCCTACTCCCGATGTACAGCTCTATATTTACCGCCGAAATAATTGCCATTCTAAAAGCCTTGCAATACACAAATAATTTCAACAAAAAATTTGTCATCTGCACTGACTCACTGTCATCTATTGACGCAATTCTCAACGTCAATAGCCAATCCTATTACCCTTCCCTAATCCGTAACCTCCTCTACCACCAATCTCCCAAGATTAAACTAATATGGGTCCCAGGCCATGTCCAGATCGCGGGCAACGAATACGCCGACAAATCTGCCAAAAACACTCTTAGCACCCCATCCTTTCTCTCCCCGAACTTCAACCCTCAAGATCTCAACAAGTTTATTAAAAAACAATCCAACTCCAATCAACTACTCCTCTGGACAAAACTTCTGAATGGTATAAGACCATTAATAAAAACAAATTGTCCGTCAAAGATTACGCAAAAAAATTAGAACCTTCTACAATTTCTCGCATCGAAGTAACTAAAATAATTAGGCTTAGACTAGGTCATACCAAACTCACTCACGAGCACTACATAAACAAAAATAAATCATCTCAGTGCACCTATTGCAACCAATTACAAATAAGCATTCACCGTTGATGTTTAAGTATATATCCCAAGATTGATGGCGCTTCAAGAAGACCCATGAACAGAACTTCGGACTCTGCTGATGACGTTTTGGACATTGATATTGCGGATATATAGATGGGACCGACACATTTTAGCGTAATGAATTTTTTGTCCACACTTGTTGCATGTAACTCCTGCAGCAGGATACCTGTATTTGTAAGTTTCATCGCACCTCAGGCAAATGTTAGAGTTGTTGGATTTATAATTGTGGCGTGATGGCTGAGACAGTTGTGGGGGAAATCGAGATGATTGTACTCCACTAGTTGATATGGGTGGCTGGTATGATTGGTGGTGTGCGTGTGACTGCTGCTGCTGCTATATATATTTTTTAATTTTACCGTATTGTATATGACTGCTGTTAGACAGCGCGGCGCTGTGTTTGTTGAGAGCAGCTATGACTCTAGTGGAGCTGTTTTGTTGTAGAAGTTGTTGTGAGTGCTCCTTAATTATTTCACATGTTCTTGCGATTTCAACGGCTTTCTCCAATGGGATGTCTCCTTCGTTGAGTAGACGTTCCTTTATATATATATAATTTGCGTGCAGCCCACACACAAAAATATCTCGTACAAGATGTTCTCTTAAACTCCCAAACTCACATGTTAGACTTAAATTTTTTAGCACTGTAAAATATGAGTCGATGCTTTCGTCCAATTTTTGTGAACGTGAAAAGAAATTATGTCGCTCCATAGCTATGTTTTTTCTGGGCATCGAATTTTTTGATTAAGTTTTCATAATTCACCTGGTCCAAGTCTAAGTTGAATGAATTAAATATTTCAAGTGATTCTGGGCCCATGTGATGTAATAGAAGAGCGACTTTGCGGGAACTTGACTGCATTTCCAGATTTGTAGCTCGCATAAAAACTTTAAATTGATTAAACCAGTGCGTCCAGGTTGTGGCTAGATTTGTGCTTTTCATATTAATGTTTGGAATTGACGAAGAAAAACTTTGGGAAGGTGCAGCACTACTTTGAACAGTTATCGCACTTGGTAGTGCCGGCTGTTTGTTGTATTTCGTAGCCATTATAATGTTTCACCTGACACCATGTTCTATTAATAAAAGAAGTCTTTATTGTTCACTAGTTTATTTAGACTGGCTAGTAAGAGCCAGCTATGTGTAGGAGTAGGAATATCTTATCTTAGAGTATATAAAAGTACAAGATTATGGTATAGAGAGAAATATATATATATATACATCTATACATAGGCATATTAATATACATATGAGTGTATACATTACACAACAAAGTAAGTCAACAACCAACACCCGATCCAGAAAGAACTAAAGAGTCAACTAACATCAAGAAGTGCCCAGCTAAATTTAAAAAGTTGAATGTGATTAAGAACAACTTTATACGCATTATTGAGAACTCTGAGTTAACTCAGAACACAGTTTACCTAGCATTCAAATTGGATCAGATTAGAGAATACTGGACAAAGCTGGTGACAATGAATGACGAGATCATGTCCTCATTGGAAGAAGCCGATTACGAGCAGGAGTACGGGTCCCACAACGAATTCATTGAGTTGGAGCAGATATATCAAGATGCTTATATCCAAATTAAAGAAGCAGAACAACGACAACATCAACCAGAGGCAGTAACTCCACAAGCTGCAATACATCGGGAAATCAAACTTCCACCAAAAAGCATACCATCATTCAGCGGCAAGTATGAAGAATGGACATCATTTTGGGAGCTGTTTGATCGATTAATTCACTAGAACGGATGTTACATCTCCCTGTAAAAAAAAAATAGGTAGAATAAGAACAAAACATATTCAAATACGTACCAAAACATCTTCCTCCAGTTTAGCAAAACAAAAAATTTAATTTGTTTGACAATTGCCAAACACAGAATCAAGATGGTGGGGATATGAACTCGAACTTCCAATGAATTTCTTTCTTCGAAGAAAACTAAGACGGTGGTGCCAGGCCAGCAAGGATTAGAACCAAAAATTTTAGGTAGTGGATAATTTAGGGCGCAAATAGCTTAAAACTTCCAATAAGCTCAGGTGAGAACTCCGATTGCCTACAATGAATGGAACGGGTAACTATATGATGGTACAGAAAGCAACAGAAAATGAAGGCGTTGGAATAGGGAGAGCTAAACGCATCACGCCATAATACCAAGTGCAGTAATTGCAACAAGTCAAGTTGCAGTAATCCTCAAAAAAATATATATTATATACATATATAAATTTAAAATTTTCTTGAGTTAGCCAGTCAAAGTACAAAAAAAGGAATAAAGACACAAATGCGTACATATTAGGAAATAGTGAGAAAGTTCAAAGAAAAAAAAGTTTCATAGAAATAAATCAAAGAAAAAAAAATGTAAAGGTGAAAGGAAAAAAAAGGAGAATATTTCGAGGAGAAAGGGTACGTGCTGGCATTAAGAGTGTTACAGCGTAGCATTAAAAAAATAAAATTGAGTTTAGAGTTTTAGTTGCGTTACGCTACATAAAAACAGCAAAGAGTCGGACGACATCCTTATCCCCCAAAGGAAGTGTGAACGGGGCGATCACGGCAGGGAAAAATACTGTGTTCGTCAATTTTTTTTTCTCCCCCTTGTTTTTTTTTTTTAGTTGATTTAGTTTATTTATTCAGTGTTCATTTTCAACAATTACAATTTTTAATGGAATAAATAATAGCTATCATTCTGTAACTGGAAAGTTAGTATTGGATGGTACATTTATAAATTAAAATTTTGCAGTAATAATAAACTGTAAACTGTTGTGGGGTGACAATCAGCAATATAAATATAATAGTATATCAATATTTGAGAGAAAAAAAGGATAGCAAGAAAATGATACATATATTTATTTATTTATTTTTTTAATAATAAATTTTCAACAATAGTTATCAATACAATTTAAGTCAATCGTGAATAGCCAGTCTTTTACCATTTTTGAGAAGGATTTAAAATTTATAGTTTGCCTTATAGACAGAGGTAATTTATTAAAAGATTTAGGGGCTGCGTATAAAAGTTAGAGAAATGAGTTTTGTGAGCAGTGGGTACAGTGACCAGGTGCATGTTGTTTATTCTCAGGTTATATAATTGCGAGTTTCTGCTGGGAATATTGACACTTCGTTTAAAAAATTCTATAAGTACTTTAAAAATATAAAGATGTCTCATAGGTAGAATTTGCAATTCCTTGTATAAAGGCCAACTTTCAGTATAACGATTTTTGTTGCAGATAATTCGAATAAGATGCTTTTGAGCAATTATTAAAGGTCTAAAAGAATTTGCATAGGAACTACCCCAACTAGATAACCCATACTGTAGTTTAGAGTGCGCAAGGCCATAATATATTGTTTTAGAGCAAAATCGCTTTAAGAGATACATTTTTTGTATAATAAGCATCAAATGATTTTTAATATTTTTACTATGGTCTTTCCAATTAAGGTTAGAATCAATTGTAACACCTAAATATTTGAAATTGTTCACTAAATCGATTTTGAAACAGGAATCAGAACAAGAATTTTTATGTTGAAAGTTGCGTATACCACAGTCATGATTTGGAAAGCTAAATTGCCTACAATTCAGAGCATGAAAAATCAGGCTGTAATTACAAATTGGATGACCAGAGGTTTTAAAAGTCATGAATTTAGTTTTTTCACTAATTATTAGTTTATGGTACGAAAACCAAGTTCTTAGAATTTCTATGTCCTTTTCAATTAGTAAAATACAATTAAAATCAGAATTTGACTGATAGGTAAATGATATATCATCTGCAAATCCCGTCGAAAGACCATTTAACGGGAGTTTAAAGATTGAGTTAATATATACTAAAAAAAACAAAGGGCCGAGAAAAGATCCCTGTGGCACTCCATTTTTTAAAAGCCTAGATTCACTTTGTGTGCCGTTTATAATAACTTTTTGCACTCTCTCTTTTAAATAAGATTTCAAACATTGAAAAATCACCCCTCTAAATCCTGCACTATATAATTTGCCTAGTAGTATATCATGATCAACCAAGTCAAACGCTTTTGTCATATCAATGAAGAGGGCCATAGTAGATTTATTATCATTTAAGCTGCCATAAAGCTGGCTGCATAGCCTAAGAATTGCATCTTCGGTTGACTTCCCCGAGCGGAAACCAAATTGATTATCGCTAAAAAATCTTATTTTATTTAGAAAAGAAATAATTTTATTGACCATAAGTTTTTCAAATATTTTTGAAAAAGTAGGAAGGATTGAAATAGGTCTATAGTTAGCCATATTTGTTTTATCTCCTTTTTTAAAGAGTGGAATAACCTCAGCACATTTCAATTGTCCCTGTTCCACACTTAAGTTAAATATATGACTCAAAACATCTGAAATATAAAAGGAATTTTTTTTAAGTAGCTTACTAGATATTCCATCTGAAGTGCAAGAGTTTTTATTTTTTAAAGATAAAATAGCTTTGCATGTATCAAAAGAGGTGATAGGATTAAAAGCAAAACTATTTGGATATGAGAATTCAGTATTTGTACAGTGTTGATTAAAACAATTGCAATCACCACTAAAATTAATGGACTGATTCAATGTTGCAGGTACTTCTGTAAAATATTCATTAAATTTGTTGGATATACTTTTCAAATCTGTAAGAGTAGCATTATCAACTACAGTGGTTTCTATTATATTAGGCTTAGAATTTTTCCCTAAAATGCTGTCGATTGCTTTCCATTCTTGATTTTGATTTTGCGGCCCGGGTCAACCCCGGACAGATTTATTAAGCTTATTGCAAGCAAATACATACTTAAAACTAACATTTTCACTTAAAAACTAAAGGGTGGGAGCGGTTAAAGAAAGTTAGGACGTGAGGCATAGGTGGAAATAAGTATGTTCTTGAGGAGAGTTTGCTGAGATGGTAGTCGAAGAGAGGCAGAATATCGTTAACTTCGCGAAGCATCCTAGACATTGGCTCCAGGTGTCCGTAATTCGTTCTGTGAAGATTGATTGGTGTTAAAAGAAATAATTTGAAGTAAGGAAGGACAATCGATATTACCAACTAAAATTTGATGAATAAAGAGAATGTCGGCAACATTTCGGCGTATAGAAAGGGGTTTTAAATTTATAAGTTTCAGCCGGTCAGTGTAAGGTGGTAAGTTTCGGTTATCATCCCAGGGAAGACCACGTAAAGCAAACTGTAAAAACCTACGTTGAAAAGCTTCTATCCGGAGGATAGAAGGATGAGTTCGGTAGTAGGGTAACCAAACTTGGCTGGCATATTCAAGAAGAGGCCTAACAAAGGTTATGTAAAGAGATTTGGTAACATAAGGATTGGAATACTCCTTAGACCAGCGCTTGATAAAGCCAAGGGCAGAGTTGGCTTTTTTTATTATACTATCAATATGAGAACGGAAATTGAGTTCCTTATCGCAGATAACACATAAATCACGCAACTCATTCACTAAGGGAACAGGCAGATTAAAGATTAGATAGCAACGAGGTGAAGTAGGGAGGCGTTTACGAGCATAAGTTATAGCCTGACACTTATTGACGTTAAGTTCAAGAAAATTCTTCTGACACCAAGTACAAAACCAGTCTAGATCTTGCTGCAGAAGTAGGCTGTCTGAGGAAGATGATATATATCTAAATATTTTCATATCATCTGCGTAAACAGATATGTATGAATTTTTAATGATACAAGCAACATCATTAATGGTCAGGATAAATAATAAGAGACAAAGGTGGCTGCCTTTAAGGACACCAGAGGAGAACATAGTAAAGTCGTTCACTTAAATAGGATTGAATCCAAGATATAAAATTTATCTGGAAACCAAGAGCCTTTAATTTTAGAAGGATTATATCATGAGAAATTCTATCAAAGGCTTTGCTGAAATCGGTGGAAATCACATCAACTTCATTTCCAGATTCCAGACACATAAAGTGCTTGATACGAATTCCGTTAAGTTGGTGGTCGTAGATCTGCCTTTGAAAAATCCGTGCTGGTTTAGGGAAAAAATAGATTTTCAATGGAAAAACATTATGTCATAGATAATGCTCTCAAAAAACTTAGGTATGAAGGACAACTTAGCAATTGGTCGATAGTTGGAAATATCGTCTTTTCTACCGTTTTTATGTAGGGGAATAATAAACGGTCTTTTCCAGGTTGAGGGAAATAATCCCTGGGTGATAGAAAGCTGAAAGAGAGCTGTAAGGGGTTGGGCTAGATGTATTTGACATTTCTTTAAAAATATAGGGGGAAGATCATCAGGGCCAGCAGAATAATCATCTTTGAGTTTTATTATTTTATCTCTAACTTGTTCTAAAGTTATAGACACCGATTCCAAAGTTGTTTGTGGGCAGCTATTTAAGTAGAAAAGTAAGAATGGTCTGGCTCTTGGGAATGGATGGCGAACGCTTGGCCAAAAAAAATTGCGAAGAGATTTGCAATAATTTAGGATCGCTCGAGGACCTATCAAGAAAATTTAGAGATGATGGATAGTTATCCGATTTGCTTTTAGTTTTGATGAATCTCTTGAGGTCGGAAATGAGTGTGTGGTCCATTCGGTTTAAATAGTTGTCATAGAGAGTTTGGCAAAGTACAGAGAAATTTATTTGGGCAGACTAGTAATAGAAGAAATCGGTGTCGGAACGAGATTTTAAGCAAGTATACCATAGCTTATTTCTCTTGTTACGAAGAGATCGCAGCTCTTTATTATACCAGGTTGGTGACGATGAGGGATTCCTTTTGGGTAAAAAAGGCATAGATTGTGCCAGGATGCAAGAGCATCGTTAACCGTAAGGTTAGGGTTATCGTAAAGAAAGTTAAAATTGACCATACTGAGGAGGTTGTTCAGTTTGTCGTAGTTAGCCCTATGAAAATTAAAACTGTAAGAATATTCATAGGAAACGGGATTAAAACCATTGTCATATGTCAGCGTAAGAGAAAGGGGAGGGCGGTAACTATCCAACTTATAAAGCAGATGTTTACTTTCTAAAACGACGCAGTTATCTGTATCAGTGGTGAAGACTAGGTCGAGTTGTCTGCCGATGTTATTGGTGACACCACTTAATTGATATAGACCAGAGTCAGTTAAGCAGTCGATGAAAAGATTTTCTTTATCAGAGGTAGGATTTGTTGCAGTATAGTAGGACTGATCAGTCTGAGTCCACAGAAGCTAAGGTAGATTAAAATCACCTTAAAAAATAACAACGTCATTGGGATCAGCAGCATTAAAATACAGTCGATTGCATCAACAGCTAGCTAGTAACCTTGAATTGGTTGAGAGGGGCGAATATAGCAGCAACAAATATATAGGTTGCGTTTGCAAATAGGAATTCTAGCGCAAACGAATTCAAAGAATGCAGTGGACGATTATTTAAAGGGTCTAGACTCGAGACGAGAGTGTATAGCTAGAAGTACACCACGGCCATATAAATTCTCCTCTTTATCTAGACCATCGTCACGGTGTAAATCGAAGTCTTGGGAAAATAATTCATTATTCTTAATATCAGGGGTGAGATTGGTTTCTGTGAGGGCAAAGATGTCGTAGGGCAGAATCTGCGAATTAAGATATATAGCAGAAATCTTAGTTCGTAATCCTCTTACGTTTTGATAATACAAGTACAGATATTTGAGAGGCTTCGGCAAAGAATTGAGTGGTGGGTTAGGAGCGATGGTAGTTTTTGAAACTAGACCGTGTTCTCTGAAGGTGTAGTATGCGTTTGGAGCTAACATGAGACGCAAAAGAAGAGAGATCATTAGCCACGTCATCAGGAGTCATATCTAATTGCTTATGAAAACGTTTAAAAAGTTGCCGCAGATCATTATGATTAGTGGGGAGGTCTTCTTGCAGAATGGAAACCATTGCATTGGTTGCATTGATACAGACAGAGTCAGGCTTGTCATGTAGGTAGGCGAGATATAAGCGAACATTATCATATAATCTGCAGTCTCTTAAACGAGAGAGAACATATCGGCCATCATCCCCAGAATCGATAAGGTGCTTGGTTAACTTTGCCTTTTGAGGAAGAATGGGGTATAAAAGAGAAGGTGGTGTGGTATTAGGGTGGGAATCTAGCTTAGAACATGGGGATGGATTTAAAATATGGGAGGGAATAAAGTTGGGGTATGCCGTTTTTGTATGAGTGGAATGAGGAGATGTTGGGTTTTGTAAATGACTGGGAGGAGGATCAAGATTGAAAGATTCGCTCTTAGGAATTGAGTTGGACGCGGTGGAAGAACGTTTTGTATATACGCGATTGGCAGTATGAATTGAAGGAGGAGTGAAAACAGGAAATGTCCCAACTTTAAAACTCCAGTTTACATCAGGAGCTTGTTTGTTAGGAGTTGGGTTTTTTTGTAAGAGTTAGGATTCGGTATAGGGTTAGACTTAAAATTAACATTGTTCTGTTTTCTAGATATAGTGGATTTTGAGTTACTGAACTTAAAGGTAGTATCCTTGAGATGTTTGTGTTTCCTGTATTCGGTTTTATTCTTTCCATAGTTAATCCACCCAGATTGATGACGTCGGAAGCAGGGCTGATAAACACCCATTCATATTTTGACGGTATGCTTACCTTGAAGGTGTTGGTGGAGCTCTTACGGCAGTTGCTGACATCTATTTCAAATTTAGATTTGAAGAGACTAGTTAGCCTGTTTCGATCGAGGAGTGTACCTCTTATTAAAAAGGCAACTGACTCAGCTTTGTTGAAATTGTTCAACTTTTTAATTCTCGTGTTCCACTCCGAAAGTGTCCATAAGATTCCAAATCTTGAGATTGTGGGTTCAGGAGTTGGTGTAATAGCATCGTTTACCGAAGAGGGTTGTGGTGGAGGAGAAGATGATCCAGGAGTTACTGGTGGTTCCATAATTGCAGATTCAAGCATCTCAGTAAGAATCGAGGTGTTGTATGATGCAGTCGGTGGGGGCTGGGATTGCACCGGTATATCTTCCATATTACTGGAAGTCATCCGGATGTGATCAGCAATTTCGATTAACAGCGCGAGTGATTCGGTTATCTCGTTGCTTAAATCGCTTATTTGGCACATGATATTTATGAGTAACTGATCATTATTTGGCGGAGAGGGAACGCTGCTTCTGGATGTACTTTGAAGATGAAAATTGAGGGAAGACCGTAGAGAACTTAAAGAGTCTGTTATTGTGGGGATGTAAGATTATATTATTGATTTAACACTATACGATAGAAAATTTTTTGAATCTCCACTAAAGTCATGTTTGTCATTTCGTTTTATTAAGTCACTGTTTTGAGCCAACTGCATGGATAAGTTTCTAAATTGACTCTTGTTATAGATTGCAGATTGCTCGAGTGAAATTGACAAATATTCAACTGATTTCAGAAGGTCATCATATTTTGTAAATTAGTTTTGCATTGATTTCAAGGCATGGTTGTTTTCTACCGCAAAATTATTGACCGAATCACTGAGACACTTAATAGCAAGTAATATGTGGGACGGAGTGATGTCCTTGCACTCATCACAATAAAACAAAAAGTTGTTTTTAAAATCTTTTAGGTACGCGATGGATCTTTTACTTAACCCAATGCAAAGGGCATGGAACGACTTGCTACAAAGACCACTGCAGATCACCATAACAGCATTTAGGTCACTTGTTAGGGAGCAATTCGCAATTCCACATAATTCAGACATGATGACGATGATTTAGTTAGGGTCGGTCAGTTGAGAAATTTTAAAACACAAAAGGCGGCGAATGAGAATTGGGTTAGTTGTTAATTTCACTTTAATATTATTATGCACTTTTAATAAACAAATCGAGTCAGCAAAACACAACAAAAGGCGATGACTAAGAAATAGGTTGTGCGAATTATTGCAAATTAGGCAGGAAAAAAATTAAATGGAAATAAATTTGCAGAGCGAAATTTAAACACGTCTGAACTTAATGAATGAACTGAATGAATGATCTTCTTTAATGTTCCCCTTTAATTTTTCAAACAAGTTAAAATAATACCTTTCTCGAGTCAATTCAACATTTGCACTTACAGCTTTACAAAGTTTAAGGTAGTACTTTTTTAATTTTTCATTGTTGGGATGTTTTTTTAGCTTTATACTTATTTTACTCTTTTTTTTAATCTGCTTAAGGAAAGTTCTATTCATCAAAGCTTGAGAAACTTATTTCTATTAGATTTTTTTTAGAGATATAGAAGTGCATGACTCTATATGTTTTTGCAGAATTGTAATAAAAGAAGCGTATGAAGTAGATGGGTCCTTTTCCGAATAAACCTGATCCCAAAATTCATGTTTCAAAATATTTTGTAATGAAATATAATCTACTGTATAATGCTCTTTTGTTTGAATTACTGAAGTAGGTTTCGATATATTTTCTGACTCATGAAATAAAACGATCATTTTGTGATCAGTAATCTTTAAATCGAGAACACTTCCAGAAAGTTTTGGTTTATTACAGATTTTTAACCGGGTGAAAATGTGGTCAATGAAAGTACTTGAAGATTCTGTTATACGGGTAGGGTCATACATATTACATTTGAGACCATGCGAAGCCATAAGGAACAAATACTTATCAGTGTCAATATTGGACTCGTTAGGAATATCAATATTAATATCACCAATTAAACTTAAATTACAAGTTTTGTTCATTAAAAGAATTTTGCTAAGTTCCTCTATGAACAAACTTTTACTAAAGGCGTGCAATCTATACAAGCACAACATTGTATAGTTCTCGTTTTGACAACAAAATGACAACTTTACAACATCCGCACTACGTATGACAAGTTTGGATCAATACTCTCATCAATATAAACTGCAACACCACTTGACGAATAAGATTCATTGCAACAACTGTAAGGAGCATAACCCGGTATATTATATAATTTCATTTCATCCTCATAAACCCAAATCTCTGTTAGAACCATAATGGCTGGCAATTTATTAAGTGACTCAATGGTATATTACATACATTTTGAACTGAAGAAGGAATAGGATTAACAATATTCATATTTTATCAAAATCAGAGATATAACTAATTCTTACTGAATTGTTACCCTCGTTCTTCCTTATAAAAATATTACCATTTCTAGTCCAAATGTATTTGACTCCTTTTGTATTTTTTAGTGCTAGAGCAGTATTAAGAAGTAGACGCCTCTGTTATGTTAAACAATCGTTTTCTCCTTAATCTCTCTTACTGGAGGTGTTCTAAAGAATAACCGACAAAATTCGCCAAATTAAATTAATGGATTATATTTTTTTTTTTTCGATTTAATTTAAGGAAAAAAAAAATTCCAATTAAGTAGGCAATTATCAAGCCATACCTGTTTAGTGTTTAAATTTATTTATAGCGTTATAATTTATTCATAGTGTAAAATGTTTGTGTCTGTACAAATGATATAACTTAATCTTTTCAATATAAATCGCTTTATTCAATACAGTAACAATTCACAATACAATCCAATTTCTCAACCGCTTATACTTTTCTTATCTTTCACTTAAACCACTTAATCACTTCTCCTAATTAACACTTCAAATTCAACTGATGAATTCACTTGCATACCTCGGGGATGCTGGTATTAATACTCGAATGCCATACTTCGAGAACAATCCCCGCCTTCCAGCGTCACATACAATTTCCATTTTGCTAGAAAATTAGATTCCGCTCTCCATTCACCAATGTTTGAGTCTTTGCTATTCAAGTATCGAAATCTTCTGCTATGTAAACCTAGATGACGCGGCTCATATTTAAATGGTTATCACACTGCTCCCTTCCTACTGTTGTGCGTTTTAGCCATGGCCGGCTTACATAGTTTTAGGTAGGATTAAGTTAGTTTTAGGAAAAAAATATATAAAAACAAAAAAAAAATTAATAAAAATAAAACAAATTAAAAAAAAAACAAAATATTGTAAAATGTTTGTGTGGGTACAAATGATAGAACTTATTCTTTTCAATACAAATCCCTTTATTCAGTACAGTTACAATTCACTATTTAATTCTTTTCTCTCAGTACAATTCAATTTCTCAACCACTTATACTTTTCTTATCTTTTACTTAAACCACTTAATCACTTCTCCTAATTAACACTTCAGATTACACTTTAGAACTGATTTGCATACCTTTGGAATGCTGGTATTTATACTCGAATGACATACTTCGAGAACAATCCTCGCCATCCAGCGTCCCATACAATTTCCAATTTGCTAGAGAATTCGATTCCACTCTCCAGTCTCCAGACTTTGTTATTCCAATATCGAAACCTTCTGGTCTTCGACATTTTCTGCTAGATGTCGCTGCTCACATTTAAGTGGTTATCACATTGCTCCCTCCCTACAGTTGTTCGTCCCGAACAACTTCGTCATTCAGCATCCCGTTGAAATGACACATTCTATCCAAATGGACCACTTTCAATTTTCCTCGATTCCCACGCTGGATCCGGTAGACAACGTCATTAATGCGGGTTATCACCTTGTATGGACCTTCCCAGTCCTGTTGCAATTTTGGTGATTTGCCTTTCTTACTCTGAGGATTATACAGCCAAACCAGATCTCCTTCGTTGAAACCGGAAGATTTCGCCTTGATATCGTACCTAGTTTTCATGCGGCTGCTTGCTAGCTTCATCTTTTCTCTGGTGTCTTCATGCAATTTACGAATTCTGCTGCGTAAGTCATTCACGTAATCGTTCACCTCTTTGGGCTCCGTCGGTGGGGATCCGAATTTTGCTTTACTTGGCAACCGAATCGTTTGACCAAATAAGATCTCGGATGGTGTGTGCCCTGTTGAGCTATGGACCGCGTTTCGGTAGGCCATTAAGAAGAGGGGTATGTGTCGATCCCAATCCCGCTGGCAGTTGCTGACAACCTTAGATAGATGCTCATTCAAGGTCCGATTGAATCGCTCGACCATTCCATCAGATTGAGGGTGTAGTGGCGTTGTCCTTGTCTTTCTTATTCCCAAATATTGGCATATTTCCTGGAAGACTTTTGATTCAAAGTTTCGCCCCTGATCAGAGTGCAGCTCCATTGGGACCCCAAATCTGCTCACCCAGTTGTTGACTATCTGTTCGGCTACGGTCTTAGCCTCTTGATTTGGGATGGCAAACCCTTCCGGCCACTTACTGAAGTAATCCATGACTACGAGAGTATATCGGTTTCCATTAAAGGTTTCGGGAAACGGCCCAGCGATGTCGATGGCTATTCGTTCGAAAGGTGCTCCGACATTGTATTGTTGCATTTGTCCATGTGGCTTTACTTTTGGACCCTTGGTAGCCGCACACCTTATGCACTTTTTGCACCAATTCTCGACATCTTGTTTAGCGCTTAGCCAATAGAAACGTTCCCTTACCTTTTCCAACGTCTTGTTTATTCCCAAATGGCCTCCTGAGATTCCGTCATGTATTTCATGGAGCACTTGGTTGACTCTGGACCGTGGCACAATTAGCTGCATACGAGATGTTGTCCCATCTGCACTTTCCCATTTTCTCTTCAGCAATCCATCTTGCACAAAAAGCGAGTCCCACTGTGCCCAGTATGCCTTCAGAGTTTGGCTCCGATCTAATATCTGCTGCCAGCTTGGTCTTTCCTCGTGTTCCTTCCAGGCCAATATTGGTTCGATGTCATTGTCTGCCTGTTGGGAGGAACGGATTTCGTCTATACTCCAACCCTCTATTGGCTCAGTCCTGATCGTTTGGATAGTTGCCTGTTGTTTCGCTTCTTTACCACTGACTACTTCTGCTGGGAGGCTTTCGTTGCATTGTTTTACCTGTGAGACTGGGATAATTACCCTGGAGTCGACTCCTGCTACAGACTTCTGCCCCGCGAAGTAAGCATTTCCTAACTGATGGCTTCTGGAAATTTGACCGGTTTCTTGGTAGCCGTTTCTGCCGGTTTTTCTTTCTATTTGCCTGTAACCCCAGTGCAGGCAGCCTTCTCGTCGTACCGGTTCTTTACAATGCCCTTGCAAATGTCCTACTTTATCGCAGTTCCAGCAGCGCATCCTTCGTCTCTCCCGTGGGATATTTCGTTGCATGGTAGTTGGTCTTGAGCAGGAGCATTCACCAGATACTATTTCACTTACGAAATGCATTCCTTTGGATGCCTGATTGGATGCTTCCATCGCCAGAGCGAAGGCAAGTGCTTCAGCAAGGGTTCTTTTCCCGGCCATCCTTACTGCTGATTGTAGCTTCAAATCTGCAATTCCCCTGATGAATGCGTCCTTTGCCATTTCGTCGATTATTTCTTGGCCTGCGGTGGGATATGACAAATGTGCCAGTCTACTCACGTCTGCTTGGAGCTGTTGCAGTGTTTCTCCTCGTTGCTGCATACGGCCTTGCAATTGAACCTTGTAAACTTCCCGCATGTGGCTATCCCCAAACCGTTTCTCGATAGCCTGCACTAAAACCATATAGTCTCTATTCTTTTCGATATCGATTGTTCGTAACAATTCTGCCGCAGGACCACGTAAGGCCATCGCTAGGGCAAAGCACTTTTCCTCATTGTCCCAGTCGTTTGCACAGGCAGCCATTTCAAACTGCTTCTTATAAGTAGACCATGAGGTCTGGCCATCGAATGAGGGAGGCTTCAAATCTTTTCTCCTTGGACCGCTTAAAGAACATTCTCGCAGTTTCTGTTTTCGCACTGTGTCGAGCTCTTTTGCCAGTTGCTGAACTTTGCTGTCCATTTCTTCGAATTTTTCGCCAACATTCTTCTCTATTGTATCAAATTTGTCATCAACGTTCTTCTCTATTCTATCAAATTTGTCATCAACGTTCTTCTCTATTCTTTCAAATTTGTCATCGATTTCTTCGAATTTTTGCTGGAGAATGTTCTTTTGTTCTTCCAGATTATTCTTTTGTTCATCCATTTTCTGTTGAAGACCGTGCAGATTGTTGGTTTGTTCGTTGAATTTTTGTTCAATGCTGCTCTTCTGCTCGTCCATTTTTTGTTCCAGACTGTTCTGGAGAATGTTCTTCTGTTCGTCCATTTTTTGTTCCAGACTGTTCTTCTGTTCGTCCATTTTTAATAAGAGGAGTTGCATCATCGCAGCCATGTCATTGCCGGTACTTGTCTGTTCATCCTCGTCAACATCAAAGGAATATGCATCAGGATCATGTCCCTCGTTGTTCAAAGGCTCCTGAAGTCGGAGCACCAGGTCACTTTTTCCTCCACTGGCGCTGAGGCTTCTCTTGTTCAACTCGGATTTGAGTTGGACGAGGGTCAACTGCAATAGTTTTCGACCCATTCTAGCTTTTTCAAATAGTCAGAAAACACTTTTTTTTTTTTTTTTTTACACACAATAAGTCCTATCCCACTTCTGACACCAATGTAAAATGTTTGTGTGGGTACAAATGATAGAACTTATTCTTTTCAATACAAATCCCTTTATTCAGTACAGTTACAATGCACTATTTAATTCTTTTCTCTCAGTACAATTCAATTTCTCAACCACTTATACTTTTCTTATCTTTTACTTAAACCACTTAATCACTTCTCCTAATTAACACTTCAGATTACACTTTAGAACTGATTTGCATACCTTTGGGATGCTGGTATTTATACTCGAATGACATACTTCGAGAACAATCCTCGCCATCCAGCGTCCCATACAATTTCCAATTTGCTAGAGAATTCGATTCCACTCTCCAGTCTCCAGACTTTGTTATTCCAATATCGAAACCTTCTGGTCTTCGACATTTTCTGCTAGATGTCGCTGCTCACATTTAAGTGGTTATCACAATATATATATATGCATATACTTATATATTAGGTATATAGGTATTATGAATATATATGTATATGTATGTATGTGTATGTATTAGATGTAAGTAGGTTAAGTAGATTAAGATTTATTTTTAGTTAGTCTATAAGTTTTTAGTTTTAAGTTTTTATGATATAAAAAAAAAAAAGTCCATTTACTAAGTTTTTACTTAAAATTTATTTTCTTAGTTCTAGTATTAAGTAATGTAATGTAAAATATAAAATTAGACTGTAAGATGCGTCGAAAGACATAGTTTAAGTGTTAGGTTTAGCTTAGAGCGCCCGCATGGGGCCAGTAAGTTAGAATAAGTTTATTTGTAAGTTATGTAAGCTAATTTTTAAGCATTTTTTTGTCTAGCATGTAAGAGTAAATTAAGTATATAAATAAAAATGCATTTAAACTGAAAAACTGAACTGACTGTTGTGCGTCTAGAACAACTTCATCATTCATCATTCCGTTGAAATGACACATTCTATCCGAATGGACCGCCTTCAATTTTCTTCGATCCCCACGCTAGATCCGGTAGACAACGTAATTATCTTGGCAAGCGAACTGTTTGACCAAATAAGATCTCGGATGGTGTGTGTCCTGTTGAACTATGGACCGCATTTCGGTAGGCCATTAAGAAGAGGGGTATGTGTCGATTCCAATCCCTCTGGCAGTTGCTGACGACCTTAGATAGATGCTCATTCAAGGTCCGATTGAATCGCTCGACTATTCCATCAGATTGTGGGTGTAGTAGCGTTGTCCTTGTCTTCCTTATTCCCAAATATTGGCACACTTCCTGGAAGACTTTTTATTCAAAGTTTCGCCCTTGATCAGAGTGTAGCTGCATTGGGACCCAAAATCTGCTCACCCAGTCGTTGGCTATCTGTTCGGCTACGGTCCTAGCCTCTTAATTTGGGATGACAAACACTTCCGGCCACTTATTGAAGTAGTCCATGACCACGAGGATATATAAAGGTTTCGGGAAACGGCCCAGCGATGTCGATGGCTATTAGTTCGAATGGTGCTCCGACATTGTATTGCTGCATATGTCCATACGGCTTTAGTTTTGGACCCTTGGTAGCTGCACACCTTATGCACTTTTTGCACCAATTCTTGACATCTTGTTTAGCGCTTAGCCAATAGAAACGTTCCCTTACCTTTTCCAATGTCTTGTTTATTCCCAAATAGCCTCCTGAGATTGCGTCATGTATTTCGTGGAGTACTTGGCTGACTCTGGACCATCAGAGTTTGGCCAGAGTTTGGCTCCGGTCTGATATCTGCTGCCAGCTTGGTCTTTCCTCGTCTTCCTTCCAGGCCAATATTGGTTCGATGTCATCGTCTGCCTGCTGAGAGGAACGGATTTCGCCTATACTCCAACCCTCTACTGGCTCAGTCCTGATCATTTGGATAGTGGCCTATTCTTTCGCTTCTTTACGGTTGCAGTGTTCGCATTTTACTCCGCACGGTCGACGAGAGAGAGCATCAGCATTTGAGTGCAGTTTTCCCTTGCGGTGTTGCACTTCAAAGTTGTAGCCCTGCAACTGCTCGATCCATCTTGCAACTTGGCCTTCAGGGTTCTTAAATTGAAGTGACCATTTCAGAGCTGCGTGGTCTGTCCGAAGAATGAACTTTTGTCCGTAGAGGTACTTATGGAAATGCTTCGTAGCCAGAATTAAAGCCAGAAGCTCGCGCCGGGTTACACAGTAGTTCCTTTCAGGTCTGGAGAGTACTTTGCTGTAATATGCGACCATTTTCTCTTGACCACCATGAACTTGGGAGATCACAGGTCCAATCCCAACATTGCTAGCGTCTACGTCCACGATAAATATTTTTCCGGGCGTAGCGTAACCCAAGATGGGGGAATTGCAAAGCTGTCGCTTCAGTTCTTGAAATGCTTTTTCACATTCTCCTGACCACCTGAACTGTCGGCTTTTTCCGTAAGTTGGTGCAAGCTCTTTGCAATACCAGCAAAATCCTTTACGAACCTTCTGTAGTACACTGAATGTCTTTGGATTTAGAATCCTTACAGGGACCATGTTGTTCTTTGGCTCCACTAAGGTCTTTCCCACCATGAAGTCTCATCTATTTTCTAGCTCCGTCAAAGCCTACAACAGCCAAATCTATGTGTCAGTGTTATGCCTTCACACGCAGAATTTTTCTGTCTGAGTTCCAATTACACAACTGAAAAACTTGAAAGACTTGTTCATGGGCAGGATTCGAACCCTCCGAGTGATTCGCACTTCCACATAATTCAGACATGATGACGATGATTTAGTTAGGGTCGGTCAGTTGAGAAATTTTAAAACACAAAAGGCGGCGAATGAGAATTGGGTTAGTTGTTAATTTCACTTTAATATTATTATGCACTTTTAATAAACAAATCGAGTCAGCAAAACACAACAAAAGGCGATGACTAAGAAATAGGTTGTGCGAATTATTGCAAATTAGGCAGGAAAAAAATTAAATGGAAATAAATTTGCAGAGCGAAATTTAAACACGTCTGAACTTAATGAATGAACTGAATGAATGATCTTCTTTAATGTTCCCCTTTAATTTTTCAAACAAGTTAAAATAATACCTTTCTCGAGTCAATTCAACATTTGCACTTACAGCTTTACAAAGTTTAAGGTAGTACTTTTTTAATTTTTCATTGTTGGGATGTTTTTTTAGCTTTATACTTATTTTACTCTTTTTTTTAATCTGCTTAAGGAAAGTCCTATTCATCAAAGCTTGAGAAACTTATTTCTATTAGATTTTTTTTAGAGATATAGAAGTGCATGACTCTATATGTTTTTGCAGAATTGTAATAAAAGAAGCGTATGAAGTAGATGGGTCCTTTTCCGAATAAACCTGATCCCAAAATTCATGTTTCAAAATATTTTGTAATGAAATATAATCTACTGTATAATGCTCTTTTGTTTGAATTACTGAAGTAGGTTTCGATATATTTTCTGACTCATGAAATAAAACGATCATTTTGTGATCAGTAATCTTTAAATCGAGAACACTTCCAGAAAGTTTTGGTTTATTACAGATTTTTAACCGGGTGAAAATGTGGTCAATGAAAGTACTTGAAGATTCTGTTATACGGGTAGGGTCATACATATTACATTTGAGACCATGCGAAGCCATAAGGAACAAATACTTATCAGTGTCAATATTGGACTCGTTAGGAATATCAATATTAATATCACCAATTAAACTTAAATTACAAGTTTTGTTCATTAAAAGAATTTTGCTAAGTTCCTCTATGAACAAACTTTTACTAAAGGCGTGCAATCTATACAAGCACAACATTGTATAGTTCTCGTTTTGACAACAAAATGACAACTTTACAACATCCGCACTACGTATGACAAGTTTGGATCAATACTCTCATCAATATAAACTGCAACACCACTTGACGAATAAGATTCATTGCAACAACTGTAAGGAGCATAACCCGGTATATTATATAATTTCATTTCATCCTCATAAACCCAAATCTCTGTTAGAACCATAATGGCTGGCAATTTATTAAGTGACTCAATGGTATATTACATACATTTTGAACTGAAGAAGGAATAGGATTAACAATATTCATATTTTATCAAAATCAGAGATATAACTAATTCTTACTGAATTGTTACCCTCGTTCTTCCTTATAAAAATATTACCATTTCTAGTCCAAATGTATTTGACTCCTTTTGTATTTTTTAGTGCTAGAGCAGTATTAAGAAGTAGACGCCTCTGTTGTGTTAAACAATCGTTTTCTCCTTAATCTCTCTTACTGGAGGTGTTCTAAAGAATAACCGACAAAATTCGCCAAATTAAATTAATGGATTATATTTTTTTTTTTTCGATTTAATTTAAGGAAAAAAAAATTCCAATTAAGTAGGCAATTATCAAGCCATACCTGTTTAGTGTTTAAATTTATTTATAGCGTTATAATTTATTCATAGTGTAAAATGTTTGTGTCTGTACAAATGATATAACTTAATCTTTTCAATATAAATCGCTTTATTCAATACAGTAACAATTCACAATACAATCCAATTTCTCAACCGCTTATACTTTTCTTATCTTTCACTTAAACCACTTAATCACTTCTCCTAATTAACACTTCAAATTCAACTGATGAATTCACTTGCATACCTCGGGGATGCTGGTATTAATACTCGAATGCCATACTTCGAGAACAATCCCCGCCTTCCAGCGTCACATACAATTTCCATTTTGCTAGAAAATTAGATTCCGCTCTCCATTCACCAATGTTTGAGTCTTTGCTATTCAAGTATCGAAATCTTCTGCTATGTAAACCTAGATGACGCGGCTCATATTTAAATGGTTATCACACTGCTCCCTTCCTACTGTTGTGCGTTTTAGCCATGGCCGGCTTACATAGTTTTAGGTAGGATTAAGTTAGTTTTAGGAAAAAAATATATAAAAACAAAAAAAAAATTAATAAAAATAAAACAAATTAAAAAAAAAACAAAATATTGTAAAATGTTTGTGTGGGTACAAATGATAGAACTTATTCTTTTCAATACAAATCCCTTTATTCAGTACAGTTACAATTCACTATTTAATTCTTTTCTCTCAGTACAATTCAATTTCTCAACCACTTATACTTTTCTTATCTTTTACTTAAACCACTTAATCACTTCTCCTAATTAACACTTCAGATTACACTTTAGAACTGATTTGCATACCTTTGGGATGCTGGTATTTATACTCGAATGACATACTTCGAGAACAATCCTCGCCATCCAGCGTCCCATACAATTTCCAATTTGCTAGAGAATTCGATTCCACTCTCCAGTCTCCAGACTTTGTTATTCCAATATCGAAACCTTCTGGTCTTCGACATTTTCTGCTAGATGTCGCTGCTCACATTTAAGTGGTTATCACATTGCTCCCTCCCTACAGTTGTTCGTCCCGAACAACTTCGTCATTCAGCATCCCGTTGAAATGACACATTCTATCCAAATGGACCACTTTCAATTTTCCTCGATTCCCACGCTGGATCCGGTAGACAACGTCATTAATGCGGGTTATCACCTTGTATGGACCTTCCCAGTCCTGTTGCAATTTTGGTGATTTGCCTTTCTTACTCTGAGGATTATACAGCCAAACCAGATCTCCTTCGTTGAAACCGGAAGATTTCGCCTTGATATCGTACCTAGTTTTCATGCGGCTGCTTGCTAGCTTCATCTTTTCTCTGGTGTCTTCATGCAATTTACGAATTCTGCTGCGTAAGTCATTCACGTAATCGTTCACCTCTTTGGGCTCCGTCGGTGGGGATCCGAATTTTGCTTTACTTGGCAACCGAATCGTTTGACCAAATAAGATCTCGGATGGTGTGTGCCCTGTTGAGCTATGGACCGCGTTTCGGTAGGCCATTAAGAAGAGGGGTATGTGTCGATCCCAATCCCGCTGGCAGTTGCTGACAACCTTAGATAGATGCTCATTCAAGGTCCGATTGAATCGCTCGACCATTCCATCAGATTGAGGGTGTAGTGGCGTTGTCCTTGTCTTTCTTATTCCCAAATATTGGCATATTTCCTGGAAGACTTTTGATTCAAAGTTTCGCCCCTGATCAGAGTGCAGCTCCATTGGGACCCCAAATCTGCTCACCCAGTTGTTGACTATCTGTTCGGCTACGGTCTTAGCCTCTTGATTTGGGATGGCAAACCCTTCCGGCCACTTACTGAAGTAATCCATGACTACGAGAGTATATCGGTTTCCATTAAAGGTTTCGGGAAACGGCCCAGCGATGTCGATGGCTATTCGTTCGAAAGGTGCTCCGACATTGTATTGTTGCATTTGTCCATGTGGCTTTACTTTTGGACCCTTGGTAGCCGCACACCTTATGCACTTTTTGCACCAATTCTCGACATCTTGTTTAGCGCTTAGCCAATAGAAACGTTCCCTTACCTTTTCCAACGTCTTGTTTATTCCCAAATGGCCTCCTGAGATTCCGTCATGTATTTCATGGAGCACTTGGTTGACTCTGGACCGTGGCACAATTAGCTGCATACGAGATGTTGTCCCATCTGCACTTTCCCATTTTCTCTTCAGCAATCCATCTTGCACAAAAAGCGAGTCCCACTGTGCCCAGTATGCCTTCAGAGTTTGGCTCCAATCTAATATCTGCTGCCAGCTTGGTCTTTCCTCGTGTTCCTTCCAGGCCAATATTGGTTCGATGTCATTGTCTGCCTGTTGGGAGGAACGGATTTCGTCCTATACTCCAACCCTCTATTGGCTCAGTCCTGATCGTTTGGATAGTTGCCTGTTGTTTCGCTTCTTTACCACTGACTACTTCTGCTGGGAGGCTTTCGTTGCATTGTTTTACCTGTGAGACTGGGATAATTACCCTGGAGTCGACTCCTGCTACAGACTTCTGCCCCGCGAAGTAAGCATTTCCTAACTGATGGCTTCTGGAAATTTGACCGGTTTCTTGGTAGCCGTTTCTGCCGGTTTTTCTTTCTATTTGCCTGTAACCCCAGTGCAGGCAGCCTTCTCGTCGTACCGGTTCTTTACAATGCCCTTGCAAATGTCCTACTTTATCGCAGTTCCAGCAGCGCATCCTTCGTCTCTCCCGTGGGATATTTCGTTGCATGGTAGTTGGTCTTGAGCAGGAGCATTCACCAGATACTATTTCACTTACGAAATGCATTCCTTTGGATGCCTGATTGGATGCTTCCATCGCCAGAGCGAAGGCAAGTGCTTCAGCAAGGGTTCTTTTCCCGGCCATCCTTACTGCTGATTGTAGCTTCAAATCTGCAATTCCCCTGATGAATGCGTCCTTTGCCATTTCGTCGATTATTTCTTGGCCTGCGGTGGGATATGACAAATGTGCCAGTCTACTCACGTCTGCTTGGAGCTGTTGCAGTGTTTCTCCTCGTTGCTGCATACGGCCTTGCAATTGAACCTTGTAAACTTCCCGCATGTGGCTATCCCCAAACCGTTTCTCGATAGCCTGCACTAAAACCATATAGTCTCTATTCTTTTCGATATCGATTGTTCGTAACAATTCTGCCGCAGGACCACGTAAGGCCATCGCTAGGGCAAAGCACTTTTCCTCATTGTCCCAGTCGTTTGCACAGGCAGCCATTTCAAACTGCTTCTTATAAGTAGACCATGAGGTCTGGCCATCGAATGAGGGAGGCTTCAAATCTTTTCTCCTTGGACCGCTTAAAGAACATTCTCGCAGTTTCTGTTTTCGCACTGTGTCGAGCTCTTTTGCCAGTTGCTGAACTTTGCTGTCCATTTCTTCGAATTTTTCGCCAACATTCTTCTCTATTGTATCAAATTTGTCATCAACGTTCTTCTCTATTCTATCAAATTTGTCATCAACGTTCTTCTCTATTCTTTCAAATTTGTCATCGATTTCTTCGAATTTTTGCTGGAGAATGTTCTTTTGTTCTTCCAGGTTATTCTTTTGTTCATCCATTTTCTGTTGAAGACCGTGCAGATTGTTGGTTTGTTCGTTGAATTTTTGTTCAATGCTGCTCTTCTGCTCGTCCATTTTTTGTTCCAGACTGTTCTGGAGAATGTTCTTCTGTTCGTCCATTTTTTGTTCCAGACTGTTCTTCTGTTCGTCCATTTTTAATAAGAGGAGTTGCATCATCGCAGCCATGTCATTGCCGGTACTTGTCTGTTCATCCTCGTCAACATCAAAGGAATATGCATCAGGATCATGTCCCTCGTTGTTCAAAGGCTCCTGAAGTCGGAGCACCAGGTCACTTTTTCCTCCACTGGCGCTGAGGCTTCTCTTGTTCAACTCGGATTTGAGTTGGACGAGGGTCAACTGCAATAGTTTTCGACCCATTCTAGCTTTTTCAAATAGTCAGAAAACACTTTTTTTTTTTTTTTTTTACACACAATAAGTCCTATCCCACTTCTGACACCAATGTAAAATGTTTGTGTGGGTACAAATGATAGAACTTATTCTTTTCAATACAAATCCCTTTATTCAGTACAGTTACAATTCACTATTTAATTCTTTTCTCTCAGTACAATTCAATTTCTCAACCACTTATACTTTTCTTATCTTTTACTTAAACCACTTAATCACTTCTCCTAATTAACACTTCAGATTACACTTTAGAACTGATTTGCATACCTTTGGGATGCTGGTATTTATACTCGAATGACATACTTCGAGAACAATCCTCGCCATCCAGCGTCCCATACAATTTCCAATTTGCTAGAGAATTCGATTCCACTCTCCAGTCTCCAGACTTTGTTATTCCAATATCGAAACCTTCTGGTCTTCGACATTTTCTGCTAGATGTCGCTGCTCACATTTAAGTGGTTATCACATTGCTCCCTCCCTACAGTTGTTCGTCCCGAACAACTTCGTCATTCAGCATAGGTGATTTGCCTTTCTTACTCTGAGGATTATACAGCCAAACCAGATCTCCTTCGTTGAAACCGGAAGATTTCGCCTTGATATCGTACCTAGTTTTCATGCGGCTGCTTGCTAGCTTCATCTTTTCTCTGGTGTCTTCATGCAATTTACGAATTCTGCTGCGTAAGTCATTCACGTAATCGTTCACCTCTTTGGGCTCCGTCGGTGGGGATCCGAATTTTGCTTTACTTGGCAACCGAATCGTTTGACCAAATAAGATCTCGGATGGTGTGTGCCCTGTTGAGCTATGGACCGCGTTTCGGTAGGCCATTAAGAAGAGGGGTATGTGTCGATCCCAATCCCGCTGGCAGTTGCTGACAACCTTAGATAGATGCTCATTCAAGGTCCGATTGAATCGCTCGACCATTCCATCAGATTGAGGGTGTAGTGGCGTTGTCCTTGTCTTTCTTATTCCCAAATATTGGCATATTTCCTGGAAGACTTTTGATTCAAAGTTTCGCCCCTGATCAGAGTGCAGCTCCATTGGGACCCCAAATCTGCTCACCCAGTTGTTGACTATCTGTTCGGCTACGGTCTTAGCCTCTTGATTTGGGATGGCAAACCCTTCCGGCCACTTACTGAAGTAATCCATGACTACGAGAGTATATCGGTTTCCATTAAAGGTTTCGGGAAACGGCCCAGCGATGTCGATGGCTATTCGTTCGAAAGGTGCTCCGACATTGTATTGTTGCATTTGTCCATGTGGCTTTACTTTTGGACCCTTGGTAGCCGCACACCTTATGCACTTTTTGCACCAATTCTCGACATCTTGTTTAGCGCTTAGCCAATAGAAACGTTCCCTTACCTTTTCCAACGTCTTGTTTATTCCCAAATGGCCTCCTGAGATTCCGTCATGTATTTCATGGAGCACTTGGTTGACTCTGGACCGTGGCACAATTAGCTGCATACGAGATGTTGTCCCATCTGCACTTTCCCATTTTCTCTTCAGCAATCCATCTTGCACAAAAAGCGAGTCCCACTGTGCCCAGTATGCCTTCAGAGTTTGGCTCCGATCTAATATCTGCTGCCAGCTTGGTCTTTCCTCGTGTTCCTTCCAGGCCAATATTGGTTCGATGTCATTGTCTGCCTGTTGGGAGGAACGGATTTCGTCCTATACTCCAACCCTCTATTGGCTCAGTCCTGATCGTTTGGATAGTTGCCTGTTGTTTCGCTTCTTTACCACTGACTACTTCTGCTGGGAGGCTTTCGTTGCATTGTTTTACCTGTGAGACTGGGATAATTACCCTGGAGTCGACTCCTGCTACAGACTTCTGCCCCGCGAAGTAAGCATTTCCTAACTGATGGCTTCTGGAAATTTGACCGGTTTCTTGGTAGCCGTTTCTGCCGGTTTTTCTTTCTATTTGCCTGTAACCCCAGTGCAGGCAGCCTTCTCGTCGTACCGGTTCTTTACAATGCCCTTGCAAATGTCCTACTTTATCGCAGTTCCAGCAGCGCATCCTTCGTCTCTCCCGTGGGATATTTCGTTGCATGGTAGTTGGTCTTGAGCAGGAGCATTCACCAGATACTATTTCACTTACGAAATGCATTCCTTTGGATGCCTGATTGGATGCTTCCATCGCCAGAGCGAAGGCAAGTGCTTCAGCAAGGGTTCTTTTCCCGGCCATCCTTACTGCTGATTGTAGCTTCAAATCTGCAATTCCCCTGATGAATGCGTCCTTTGCCATTTCGTCGATTATTTCTTGGCCTGCGGTGGGATATGACAAATGTGCCAGTCTACTCACGTCTGCTTGGAGCTGTTGCAGTGTTTCTCCTCGTTGCTGCATACGGCCTTGCAATTGAACCTTGTAAACTTCCCGCATGTGGCTATCCCCAAACCGTTTCTCGATAGCCTGCACTAAAACCATATAGTCTCTATTCTTTTCGATATCGATTGTTCGTAACAATTCTGCCGCAGGACCACGTAAGGCCATCGCTAGGGCAAAGCACTTTTCCTCATTGTCCCAGTCGTTTGCACAGGCAGCCATTTCAAACTGCTTCTTATAAGTAGACCATGAGGTCTGGCCATCGAATGAGGGAGGCTTCAAATCTTTTCTCCTTGGACCGCTTAAAGAACATTCTCGCAGTTTCTGTTTTCGCACTGTGTCGAGCTCTTTTGCCAGTTGCTGAACTTTGCTGTCCATTTCTTCGAATTTTTCGCCAACATTCTTCTCTATTGTATCAAATTTGTCATCAACGTTCTTCTCTATTCTATCAAATTTGTCATCAACGTTCTTCTCTATTCTTTCAAATTTGTCATCGATTTCTTCGAATTTTTGCTGGAGAATGTTCTTTTGTTCTTCCAGGTTATTCTTTTGTTCATCCATTTTCTGTTGAAGACCGTGCAGATTGTTGGTTTGTTCGTTGAATTTTTGTTCAATGCTGCTCTTCTGCTCGTCCATTTTTTGTTCCAGACTGTTCTGGAGAATGTTCTTCTGTTCGTCCATTTTTTGTTCCAGACTGTTCTTCTGTTCGTCCATTTTTAATAAGAGGAGTTGCATCATCGCAGCCATGTCATTGCCGGTACTTGTCTGTTCATCCTCGTCAACATCAAAGGAATATGCATCAGGATCATGTCCCTCGTTGTTCAAAGGCTCCTGAAGTCGGAGCACCAGGTCACTTTTTCCTCCACTGGCGCTGAGGCTTCTCTTGTTCAACTCGGATTTGAGTTGGACGAGGGTCAACTGCAATAGTTTTCGACCCATTCTAGCTTTTTCAAATAGTCAGAAAACACTTTTTTTTTTTTTTTTTTACACACAATAAGTCCTATCCCACTTCTGACACCAATGTAAAATGTTTGTGTGGGTACAAATGATAGAACTTATTCTTTTCAATACAAATCCCTTTATTCAGTACAGTTACAATTCACTATTTAATTCTTTTCTCTCAGTACAATTCAATTTCTCAACCACTTATACTTTTCTTATCTTTTACTTAAACCACTTAATCACTTCTCCTAATTAACACTTCAGATTACACTTTAGAACTGATTTGCATACCTTTGGGATGCTGGTATTTATACTCGAATGACATACTTCGAGAACAATCCTCGCCATCCAGCGTCCCATACAATTTCCAATTTGCTAGAGAATTCGATTCCACTCTCCAGTCTCCAGACTTTGTTATTCCAATATCGAAACCTTCTGGTCTTCGACATTTTCTGCTAGATGTCGCTGCTCACATTTAAGTGGTTATCACAATATATATATATGCATATACTTATATATTAGGTATATAGGTATTATGAATATATATGTATATGTATGTATGTGTATGTATTAGATGTAAGTAGGTTAAGTAGATTAAGATTTATTTTTAGTTAGTCTATAAGTTTTTAGTTTTAAGTTTTTATGATATAAAAAAAAAAAAGTCCATTTACTAAGTTTTTACTTAAAATTTATTTTCTTAGTTCTAGTATTAAGTAATGTAATGTAAAATATAAAATTAGACTGTAAGATGCGTCGAAAGACATAGTTTAAGTGTTAGGTTTAGCTTAGAGCGCCCGCATGGGGCCAGTAAGTTAGAATAAGATTATTTGTAAGTTATGTAAGCTAATTTTTAAGCATTTTTTTGTCTAGCATGTAAGAGTAAATTAAGTATATAAATAAAAATGCATTTAAACTGAAAAACTAAACTGACTGTTGTGCGTCTAGAACAACTTCATCATTCATCATTCCGTTGAAATGACACATTCTATCCGAATGGACCACCTTCAATTTTCTTCGATCCCCACGCTAGATCCGGTAGACAACGTAATTAATGCGAGTTATCACCTTGTATGGACGTTCCCAGTCCTATTGCAATTTTGATTTGCCTTTCTTACGCTGAGAATTATACAACCAGGCTAGATCTCCTTCGTTGAAGCCGGAAGATTTCGCCTTGATATCGTACCTAGTCTTCATGCGGCTGCTTGCTAGCTTCATATTTTCTCTGGTGTCTTCATGCAATTTATGAATCCTGCTGCGCAAGTCATTCACTTAGTCGTTCACCTCTTTGGGCTCCGTCGGTGGGGATCCGAATTTTGCTAAACTTGGCAAGCGAACTGTTTGACCAAATAAGATCTCGGATGGTGTGTGTCCTGTTGAACTATGGAGCGCATTTCGGTAGGCCATTAAGAAGAGGGGTATGTGTCGATTCCAATCCCTCTGGCAGTTGCTGACGACCTTAGATAGATGCTCATTCAAGGTCCGATTGAATCGCTCGACTATTCCATCAGATTGTGGGTGTAGTAGCGTTGTCCTTGTCTTCCTTATTCCCAAATATTGGCACACTTCCTGGAAGACTTTTTATTCAAAGTTTCGCCCTTGATCAGAGTGTAGCTGCATTGGGACCCAAAATCTGCTCACCCAGTTGTTGGCTATCTGTTCGGCTACGGTCCTAGCCTCTTAATTTGGGATGACAAACACTTCCGGCCACTTATTGAAGTAGTCCATGACCACGAGGATATATAAAGGTTTCGGGAAACGGCCCAGCGATGTCGATGGCTATTAGTTCGAATGGTGCTCCGACATTGTATTGCTGCATATGTCCATACGGCTTTAGTTTTGGACCCTTGGTAGCTGCACACCTTATGCACTTTTTGCACCAATTCTTGACATCTTGTTTAGCGCTTAGCCAATAGAAACGTTCCCTTACCTTTTCCAATGTCTTGTTTATTCCCAAATAGCCTCCTGAGATTGCGTCATGTATTTCGTGGAGTACTTGGCTGACTCTGGACCATCAGAGTTTGGCCAGAGTTTGGCTCCGGTCTGATATCTGCTGCCAGCTTGGTCTTTCCTCGTCTTCCTTCCAGGCCAATATTGGTTCGATGTCATCGTCTGCCTGCTGAGAGGAACGGATTTCGCCTATACTCCAACCCTCTACTGGCTCAGTCCTGATCATTTGGATAGTGGCCTGTTCTTTCGCTTCTTTACGGTTGCAGTGTTCGCATTTTACTCCGCACGGTCGACGAGAGAGAGCATCAGCATTTGAGTGCAGTTTTCCCTTGCGGTGTTGCACTTCAAAGTTGTAGCCCTGCAACTGCTCGATCCATCTTGCAACTTGGCCTTCAGGGTTCTTAAATTGAAGTGACCATTTCAGAGCTGCGTGGTCTGTCCGAAGAATGAACTTTTGTCCGTAGAGGTACTTATGGAAATGCTTCGTAGCCAGAATTAAAGCCAGAAGCTCGCGCCGGGTTACACAGTAGTTCCTTTCAGGTCTGGAGAGTACTTTGCTGTAATATGCGACCATTTTCTCTTGACCACCATGAACTTGGGAGATCACAGGTCCAATCCCAACATTGCTAGCGTCTACGTCCACGATAAATATTTTTCCGGGCGTAGCGTAACCCAAGATGGGGGAATTGCAAAGCTGTCGCTTCAGTTCTTGAAATGCTTTTTCACATTCTCCTGACCACCTGAACTGTCGGCTTTTTCCGTAAGTTGGTGCAAGCTCTTTGCAATACCAGCAAAATCCTTTACGAACCTTCTGTAGTACACTGAATGTCTTTGGATTTAGAATCCTTACAGGGACCATGTTGTTCTTTGGCTCCACTAAGGTCTTTCCCACCATGAAGTCTCATCTATTTTCTAGCTCCGTCAAAGCTATGTGTCAGTGTTATGCCTTCACACGCAGAATTTTTCTGTCTGAGTTCCAATTACACAACTGAAAAACTTGAAAGACTTATTCATGGGCAGGATTCGAACCTAGACCCCTCCGAGTGAGAAGCGATTGCTAGTACCACTACACCACGACCACCCCAAGATATTCTGACTTCCATTTTTTTCCAAAAGTCTTGTTGGATTTTCTGCAGCAAGTGCCATCTGTCCAAGTGATTTGGCTTAACGTTCGATAAATCCCTCTCGGGCACTGTATGAAGAGATGTGTCAATGAGAAAATGCCCTGGAGTCAGGATTGATAGATCATCAACATCTTCGGTGACGGGACAAAGTGGGCGCGAATTCAAACAAGCTTCCTCTTCCACTGAGTTTGCGCCATGAATTACGTCATCGACGTAAAAATTATTAAGAACAATAGTCGATGCGATGGGATAGGTTTCTCCTTCATCGGAAGCAAGTTGTTGGAGTGTGCGAATTGCTAAATATGGCGCCGAGGTGGTGCCAAACGTAACTGTGTTTAGCCTAAAAGTTCTGATTTCTTCTCCATCCTTCTCTCTCCATAAAACAAGCTGGTAGGCAGAATCTTTGGGAGCAATCCAAATTTGCCTATACATCTTACTAATATCCTACAAAACCTATTTTATGTTCACGAAAACGAGCGATGTGATCAAGGATATCGTCTTGTAACCTCGGGCCTGCTAACAAATGATCATTTAGAGAAGTCCCATCTGAAGTTTTGCATGAGGCGTTAAAAACTATACGAAACTTGGCTGTGGAGCTTGGTTCTTTGATCACAGCATGGTGTGGAACGAAGTAGTGAGAATTTGGAAGAGACTTGAGGCTTACTTCTGACATGTGCCCTAGATCCTTGTATTCTTCAAACACCGCTTTGTATTTTTCCAGAAATGCTGGATTGGATTTGAATCTTTTTTCCACATGCAGGAACCTAAAAAGCGCTGAGTTCTGAGAGATACCTAATGCAGGAGGTGTTCCCTCTTTGAACGGAAGCTGAACTATATATTTTCCGTCAGCTTGTCGTTGATGGGTTCTGCAGAAGTGCGTTTCGCACCTTTGTTCTTCTGGGGTTAACATTTTCTTTTCTTCCATTTCCTCTAACTCCCAAAATTTCTTTAGATGAATGTCCAGTTGCGGATTTTCGGTCATAGTGTGAAACGAAGTTACAGCCGACTGGTTTTCAAAGACGCCACCAGAGAGTACCCATCCAAATTCGGTTCTTTGGGCCATAGGGGTACCGGGTGGTCCTTTCACAATTCCATCAAGAAGTATTGACGGATATATATCACTGCCTAGCAGTATATCAATTTTACTTGCCTATTGTAAGTAGGATCTGCTAGCTCCATGCTTCGGAGGTGACTCCAGTCATCGCAGGGGATATAATGCATGGGAAGACTAGCGGTTAGTGTGGGTAAGACCAAGGCTTGAAGTTGTAATTTATAATTTGGGTTGGTATTGGAGTGGATCACTAGCGACACCTTGTACTTTGATACACTCATTTTTGTTTCTCCAACGCCAAGAACGGAAACGATATTCCTTTCTCTTTTGAGATTTAACATTTGCACCGCAGACTCCGTTATGAAGGAGGCCTCCGATCCAGGATCTAACAGGGCTCACAGCATCAAGGGTTGGCCCGTGGTCTCATAGACCTTAATGAGCGCTGTAGCCAGAAGAACAGAGTGGACCTTACTGCTTTCGGCAATGTACGAGGGGCGTTCAACATATTCTCGGAACGGGATGAAGTTGTGGTTGTATATATAAATTAACTTATTTATCAAGTAATACTATTATTTCAGTGCATTCATGTAAAATTTCATATAACTGTGATTATTAATTCACGTTTTATCTCTAGTTAAACAGAATCATTATTGAAACTGAGACGATGATGGTGAAAATTGAGCATCGCGCTGTAATTAAATTTCTCAGTAAGCAAGGAAAAAGTCAAAAAACTATTTATGAAGAGATGGTGGCTGTTTACCAGGGTTCCGCACCTTCATTATCAACTGTGCAAAAGTGGTCAAGTGAGTTCAAGAGAGGCAGAGAGAGCATTGAAGACGACCCCCGCTCCGGCGCCCCGGCTACTGCTTGTACGGGAGAAAGCATCAAAGAAGTCGAAAAACTTGTTCTTGAGGATGCCCGAATAAAGGTGAAAATGATGGCAGAGATCACCAAGCTTTCAATTGGTACCATTCACACCATTCTTCATGACCATCTTAACCTTTCAAAGGTCAATGCAAGGTGGGTGCTACGAATGCTCACAGTGCCTCAGAAAAAAGTGAGAATCGCATGCTGTAGAAATCTTTTGGAGATGTGTAGTGAGAACGCGGACGGTGTTATGGATCGAATTGTTACTGAGGACGAAACATGGGTCCATTATGACCCTGAAAGCAAACAAGAGTCCATGCAGTGGCATAAAAAAGGAACAGACCCCCCGAAGAAGTTCAAAGTCACTCCGTCTGCCGGGAAGCTCATTTCCACAGTTTTTTGGGAATCAAAGGGAATCTTGCTCATTGAGTACAAAAAAAGGTGAAACCATCAACGCCACATCCTTCCTACCTACCACGCTTCCACTTTGCATAATTTGCGGGAGGAAATTAAAAAGAAAAGACGGGGTAAACTCGCAGCGGTGTGTTGCTTCTTCATGACAACGCTCCTGTTCACACGGCGCGAGTTTCCAAGGCTGCTGCGCGAGATTGTGGTTTCGAAGAAATCCAACACCCACCCTATAGTCCAGACCTTGCCCCTAGTGATTATTTCCTGTTTCCGGTTTTAAAAAAATGTCTTCGTGGAAAAAGATTTTCGGATTTTCGGCAATAAATGGGTATTTTGCAGAGAAAGAAGAAATTTATTTTTTTGAGGGTTTAAAAAGCTTATCTCAAGATGTAACAAATGCATTGATGTTAGGGGAGATTATAATGAAAAATAAAAACAATTTAAATTGAATTCGCATTTTCCTTCATATCGATACCGATAATATATTGAACGCCCCTCGTATGTGTTGAGTGCTGAAGCTATTTTAGCTGAAGTCGTTTGACCATCTGTAGATTAAATCTGAAAGGGTACCGCGGAAGAGAACTCAACAGGGGCAGGTGACTGGACAGTTGCCGCTGAAGTGGTGTTTTTTTCAGCTACTGAAGGGTACGTATCCTCCCTATGAATCAACGAATGATGTTTTTGCTTGCAGTGGGAGCAGGTAAATGTGCTTGTGCAGTTATGCAAGTTGTGGGCACTTGAAAGATAGTTATAGCACAACTTATGTTTCCTTACAACGTCCTGTCGCTTTTTATAATGAAGTGCTTTAAATTTAAAACAATTACGGATTGAGTGAAGACCCTGACACATTGAACATTTCTGGATCGTTGAATTATGCGAACGTACGGTAGTAGTTGTTCCTTTGGATCTTCCGTGGGGGAGACTGGATGTTGTTTGTCCCATAACATCCAAGGCTCTTGCTCTCATTAGCAAGAATTCTTCCAGCGTGGTGTAGGTTGGATAATCAACGTACGACGAAATGTGTGCTTCCCAAAGACCGCGCGTGTTAAGTGGAAGTTTTTGAACCGTCTGATATATGAGAACATCTTCCCATGAGTTGACAGGAACTCCGAGATTTGCCAATGATTGTTTAGCTTCGTTTGTGGTGTCAACGAGTGATTTAATGCCATCAGCTGATTCGTGAGACAATATTGGCTGGTTAAAAAGCAAATTGAACTGTGTCTCTTTAAGAAACCTCAGGTTTTGGTACCGTTTGACTAGCGTCGCCCATGCTGACTCAAAATTACCGTCGGTGATTGCCGTATTCCTAAGTAGACGTTCGGCTTCCCCACTTAAATTAGCCTTTAGGTAATGAAGTTTTTGAACATCGGAGATGGTCGAATTTTTAATGACCAGACTGTCAAATAAACTTTTAAATTCTGGCCAAGTTTGAAGAGAACCACAAAATGTAGGAATCCTAATCGGAGGAAGTTTAAGATCAACAGACGAAACCTTAGATCCACCCACTGAACTATTTAAGGACCCCTGTACTTGATGTTGAATATCAGTATATTGCAACTGCTCTTTTAATTCCGAGGAATACTTATAGTATAATTCTTTTAAATTATGGAAGATTGATTCTTCCATATATTTAGTTTTTGTTTCGTCACTAGGAGCTGCGATAATCTTTTGATGCAGGCCTCTAGCTTCCTGAAACGATTCCTCTAAATTCTTAAGCCGCACTTCATTCATATGAATGGATTTATTGAGCTTGTACAAGCTTAAATATGCTTTGAAATCAGCACCTAAATCTACTGAAATGCTTTGCATGTGATCAATAAAATTTGAGACCTTGCTTTTGCTCATCTTTATTTTATTTTCTTAATAATACACACACACGCGATATTTTATGATCAGCCGATCGATAATTTAAAATAAAATCGTTATAAATGCCACACACCTGTTTTAAAGCGTTGCTCCCTCGCAGATCTCCAGAAGGCCACTCTTCACCATTAGCTGGATAACTCGAACAAATGTCAGCAGCACAGAACTTCAGCACAGAGCCTCGAACAGCGTAAATTGTTCTTTTTGTTTTAAATCCGCACGAAACTTTTAAATTTATCTATAATTTTTGAAACTCGAATTCACCATCCGACTTGAAGGACCATTATGTTTCGCGAAGGAAAACTAGCAAAATCTTTTTTTTTTTTTTTGAATGAAATTAATTTAAAAATTATTGTCGACCGATACGGACACTAGTAAGACTGGGACTGACTAATAGAAATAGTCACATCTAGTGGAAAACTATCCATTCGCTGGCCTTGATGTAGTGCCGTGGCCATTGACTTCAAAACCCGCATTTGGTACAGCTACCATCAGCTTCCTCACTGCTGCAATCTGCCGTTACGCTGATTGCCGAATTTACCACCGTCATCTCGGCTGATATCGGGCATTGGCCTCTTGCCGTGTGAAGCTTCCAGGAACACGACTCCACTGCTTGTATAGTATCGTCTATCATCACAGCTGAGATCGGTCATCGACCTATTTCCAGGCACACTCTTTCCATGCTTGCATATGTGTGATGTGCTCTTAATTAATACGTGCAAAAGTCCCAACACACCTACTGCCTGTTCGTGGGAGATGGAGGTGGAGCATGATGAACAAAAAACATAGAATTTTGTCTATGCAATTGTTGTTGCCGCTTTTTCTTTTTTTGCACTTGCTTGCACTTGTTGATTCCATTTGATTTGCCGACGGCTTTTGCGAAATGTATTTGCCGACGGCAAATGCAAATTGTGTCCTCATCAATTGGATGCGTGTTGCACTGCAACAGTCACCATTCCCTCTAAATCCACTTGCTGTTCGCTTACATCTCCCATCCCGATTTCATTCCGTGAAAATTCTAACGCGAAAAAATAAGAGCACAATAGAGCTCTTCAGAGTTCTACCTTTTGCTCTATCCGAAAATCATACGAGTGTTGTATCACCATCACAAAATCATAAAATGGCTTCAAAAATCTCTCTTGGCGACGTGTTCAGTATATATTATTACTATTCCGAATTTCATTCCGCTACAAATAAAGAGAGAAGTTCAACTGATAAGATGTGGGTATTGTAACAAACTAAACCACTCTCAAGACGAATGTAGGATGCGATTGGCACATGAGAAGCCTCAACAAGGTAGACCAAATCCCTCAAGTTCCTCCAATAACAAAAACGTGAGATTCTTGCATGTCAGGAAACGAGCAAGCTTACAAAAGTACGAGTAGAAGCCGGCAATCTTACAAATGAAAGCCGATGTTCACAACGCCCCTCACTAACCTATCAAATGTTCATATCACTCTGTCCCAAACGCCAAGAGCCAGTGATACGAGCAAAATTTCACTCCATAGTCCACAAACAACTAGCTACATTCTTAATCGACACAGGCGCTGACATAAGCCTGGTAAAATCAAAAATTGCGAAGGCATTTCAAAATAAAAAGAAGTGTACTATATCGACCATTGCGGGAGCTTCTCTAAATACAATGGGGGAAATCTTGGGAACGCTAGAATTCGAAGCGAACGAACAAACGATTTCTTTGGAACACACCTTCCAAGTAATGCCTCCTTGCATAGATTTGGAATATGACGGAATAATCGGCAACGATTTTCTCAGTAAATTTCAGTGTCATGTCGATTTGGAAAATAGAGAAATCGAAATAACGATATAAAAGGAAAGCATAAGGAATAAGGGTATAATAGGAGATAGTAACTTGGGAAAAATAACTAATACCGTTCCCAAAGTTCAAACCCCAGGAAATGTTGACCTTTCTGATTTCACAAACCCGGTGTATCCTCGGAACATCAATGTGAACCAAAAAAACGCACAAAACGAGCCAATAGTTGATTCCGTTTGTCTACGGGCCGGAGCAAGCAACTCGTCTTATCAACACCTAAATGGCAATCGAAAAGTAAAAGAAAAATACACAGCAGCAAGTAAGCCTGTAACACAGAACCCGGCCAAAAGTAGATCGGAGACACATAAAAACACTGCAAACAATAAGCCAGAGGTACGACAAAGTCTCGCCGAATGTAAGACTGAGACAGTTAAAAATGCAAAGGTTTGCAAACAAAAAAAAAAGACGTACCCGTAAATAATAATAATATGGTGACATTTAAACCAAGGAAGCAGCAAATAATTGAGGTCCCTTTCAATGATAAATCGCCCAAAGAGCAAGATTTAATAATACGTAAAAGGCTAGTCAAACCCGATATTTATATATAGACCCACAAATTCCAAAATCAAGGTTTTAATGATGAATACTTTAGAGACGGAGTTTGCGCACGTTCGGTGCTAAGATATCAATTTTCAATGGGATCGGCCAGAAGACTTTGGGGTAATTTCAGACAAATCTAGGAATACCATTAAAAAAAGGTTAGAAAGATTAGTATCGGTACTAGATCTTGAGCACTGTAATAGTGAAGAAAAAAGAGTCCATACTGACAATCTGTAGGGAGTACAATGATTTATTTTATCTTGACGGCGATCATCTTACCTCAACTGACACCATCAAACACCGAATAATAACAGGCCCAAATTAACCTCCCCTGTTCGTAAAGCCCTTTAGGCTTCCTGACGCGCAAAAGAGTGAAATTCACAAACAAGTGAATGAAATGCTTCAGGATGGCACAGTGCAAGTCAATGGAACTTCCCCTTGCTACTTGTTCCCAAGAAACCTGATAAGGATGATAACAAACGTTGGAGAGTGGCGGTTGATTTCAGGCGATTAAATAACAGTTGGAGACGCATATCCCCTGCCAAACATTACTGACATACTAGACCAAGTGGGTAGAGCCAAATATTTTAGTGCTCTTGATTTCACCAAATTCCAGTGGAAAAGGGAAGTAAATGCAAAACCGCATTCAGCACACCATACGGTCACTATGAATACAGTCGTATGCCGTTCGGTCTAAAGAACGCACCAGCAACCTTCCAGCGCTTAATGAACACTGTGTTAATAGATCTTCAGGGATTCGATTGCTTTGTGTACGTTGATGATATAGTGCTATACGGATACGATCTTAAAAATCATAATTTAAAATTATTACATGTTTTTGACCGCCTACGACAACACAACTTAAAACTCCAGCTGGATAAATGTTATTTCCTCAAAAGAGAATCGATATATTTGGGGCACATCATATCTGAGGAAGGACTCAAACCAGACCCCGAGAAAATAAAAGCCGTGAAGACTTACCCTGTACCCAAAAATATTAAAGGCGTAAAATCGTTTTTAGGATTTGTAGGCTATTACAGACTGTTCGTGCATAACTTTTCTACAATAGCAAAGCCACTCACGAATTTATTAAAGAAAAATGTGGAATTCAAATGGGACACGTTCTGCGATGAGACTTTCCGAATGCTCAAACACAAGCTTACGGAACCCCCTATTTTAGCATACCCTAATTTCGACGAACACTTCATAGTAACCACCGACGCTAGTGATATTGGTTTGGGAGCAGTATTATCTCAAGGTATTATAGGCCAAGACAAACCAGTTTGCTTCGCTAGCCGTACATTGAATGATGCCGAAACAAGGTACAGTACCACGGAAAAGGAATTGTTAGCTATCGTTTACGCCATCAAGCAATTCCGACCGTATGTCTATGGTAGGAAATTCACCATATGCACTGACCACAAGCCCTTATAATGGCTTATGAACCTGAAAGACCCTACGTCAAGACTGGCCCGTTGGAGAATTTTTTTGGACGAATACGAATACCAAATAATTTATAAGGCCGGTAAATATAACTCCAATGCAGACGCTTTAAGTCGCATTCCCAGGTCTGAGGCGCAACATAGAAAGGACGAGGAACCTATACGAGAAATAGATACCCCAGAAGGTATTCAAACCCTTTCAAGATTTAATCATCAGGAAGAGAGAAGACCTATTTTAACAGACAAAAGGATGCAACTTAAAATTATAATATTACCCTTAATAAATTCACGAGACGAGGAAATCCTCAAAGAAAAGACACGCCAATTCGTAAAGCCACAGGTAGGAGAAATGTCCACCTTCACTCTTGATAGTAATGAAATGATCTATGTCATAACCCTACCAATACCATTCAGAAGCATGAGAGATGAAAAAATCGCCGAGTCCTGTCTAAACGACACCAAGAAATTATTCTGCGATAAAGAGCCCAAATCAATAGGTTTCTCATTGCCGATAATGGGGGACGGATTTATACTAACCTTCAACCAGCTCCTCGAAAAAACTTTCCAAACTCTCGATGTAAATATACATATTTATATTGAAGATCGACTTTTCCTGACAGACCCAGAAGATATAAAGAAAGCGATATACGATTATGACGACTCACCTTTCGGGGGACTTCAGGGAACCACTCGAACACTAAAAAGGATGAATTTAAAGTATTACTGGCCTAAAATGGCACAAGACATAGCTGCCCACATAAGAAAATGTACCTCTTGTCAGATAAATAAGAGTAGAAAGAACCCCAAAATACCGATGAAAATAACCACGATGAGCACGAAGCCATTCGAAAGGATCGTACTGGACTTGGTTGGAACTCTACCAGTAATTTATAGCGGTCAAAAATACTTGCTTACTTTCTAGGACGACCTTACGAAATTTTCTGAAGCATTTGCTTTACAGAATGCAGAAGCTCAAACAGTTGCAAGAGTTTTTGTGGAAAACATTATTTGTCGACATGGTATTCCCACTTCATTGTTAACTGACCAAGGGACAAACTTTCTTAGTACACTCTTTAAAGAAATGTGTTCAGTAATGAAGATAAAAAAATGTATTACAGCACCTTACCACCCACAAATAAATGGAGCTCTTTAACGAAGCCATAGAACTTTGGCCGAATATCTCCGCCATTATGTCAACCAAGACGCTTTCACCTGGGACACTTGGGTCCCATATGCCATGTTTGTATATAATACTACACCTCACAGTAGCACTGGCTTTACGGCCTACGAGCTACTTTACGGATTGCTAGCAAGCGTTCCCAGTATTTCCGGACAAAAACCAAAGGCTTCATACAATTATGAAAATTATTCCAATGAGTTGCGGGTCAGACTACAACACGGATACCAAGGAATGCTCAAAAACGCAGTACGACAAAGATAGCCAAAATAAACAGTTAAATCTCGGAGATAAAGTTTTGCTGAATAAATATGTCAGAAAGAACAAATTCTCCTTACTGTGGGAATGTCCTTACGTGATTATAAAACTTATTTCAAACGAAAACACTATGATCCAAGTAAGAAATAAAACAAGAATATTACACAATAATGACATAAAATTATTTACCGAATAATAATCCAAATCACACCACACTTTTACACTACAAATAAATACATATAAAAAAAAAAATAATAATAATAAAAAAAAAATCGAGGATAAACTAGTCAACTGATACTAACATTTCAGAACAGAATAATGAGGTTCATGATGATCTTTGGCATAATGGCAATCGCATTTGGACAGCTCAAGATAACTCAAATTCACCAGCAAGCTGGAATCTATTTCGATGAAATTGGTATTACCGAACTATATGCAAACGAATGGAAACTTGTCGTCTACTATGACTTAGCACCTCTGTCTAGGGCGTTGGACCATGCTGCTGGTTATGTCCTAGAAATCAACGAGTTATGCCAAACGCTACACAAAGATAAACAATTCGGCATTATATGCGATGAGGCTATAAGCGATATGAGCTATTTAATGATGGACCTTCAGAGCAAACACAATCTCCTGAGTATAAATAAACGATACAGAAGGGCCTTATTTAATGCTGTGGGTATATTAAGCAAATTTCTTTTCGGCACACTTAATGAAGATAATACTAAATACTATGATAGGCGAATAGAAAAACTCAAAATTAACAAAAACTGTTGCTTTTCCAAAAAAAAGAACTTTTCGATAAACAAGTTTTGTTTTGTTTGTTTTATAAATTACTTGTTAACATTTCTCTGTTTATATATCAGCATAAACTTATTTTTACAATATATTTTTATTTTCAATTTGTTGATTTCCGAACATTCTCCCCGGCCGTGAACAGCGTTCGCAATTGTAAATGTCTCTGGATGCTGCCGTCTTCAGATGTTCTGACCATTAATGGCAATTTGAATTCAAGTTAATGTAAAAAAGAAATGACATTAGAACAATTTACAATGCACACTAATGGACGTGAACGAGAGGACATGACAAACAAAAGAAAACTACTTTTGAGTAATGCAGATGCTACTCCCCATCTCCCTTTATAATTTTGTCAATACTACAGCTTCCGTAATTTGTGGTGACAAAAGTTGTTCTATTGTGTGGAAGTGAAGTGCGCAGTAGTAAATTCGCATATTTTTTTTTTGTTTTCTGTTGTTTTTGTGATTTATTTTTTTTGTTTTTGTGTTGATTTGTTGCCGTGATTTCGGGTAAGTTTAATGACTAAATTCTATTATGTCCTTGATTTAATAATATTTTAAATGTTGTTTACTAGTTTTCGCCTCCATTCGTTTTTTTTTTTGATTTCATTTTATTTGTTTTTCTTTAGCTTCAAGTGCGTAAGTTATGTGTGTGTGTGCGTGTTTGGAGTTCTGAGCATGAATGGGAGTTGGCTTTGATCGAGTTGTATCACGAGTGAGTGGACTGTATGTGCGGATGTGTATGAATGTATATGGTTGCTGAGTGGGTTAATCGAACTGAGTTGGTTGTGCTGTTTGTGTTGTACCTCGAATGGGATGTATGAAGTATGCGATGGATGAGTTCGCAGTAAAGTTGAGTGAATTTTATGTTTGAGTGGACTATGACTTTATCATATTTAGTGTGGCCGTGGTTGACATTCCTGTAATTGTTGCCCCTTTTTTTAATGTTATGACCATTTTAGTTTCTGGACTTTGAAATAACACAATTTTACTAAAAGGGTTATTTCTGCTGCTGAGTGTTGTGTTGTTGTTTTTATCCGGAATGTTAATAATCATTTTTAATTAGGTGTTGGACTTTGCGAAGTATTTGCGGAAGTGATTGCCTCCTGGAGATCCTGCGATACTAGCGGTACGAGTACGGTCCAGGAGGGGCCATTTGGCGACACAATCACAGTTCCGCTTGAGTTGGTATGATCGTTATTATTTTCTTTGTTAATTTTAGAGTGTCGGTTCTGTGGATTTTTGTTCGAATCCTTGTGCGAAATCCCATATAGTTTTAGCGTTGTGTTGAACTTTTGTGGAGTTTTGCGGACGTGATTGCCTCCCCGAGATCCTACGTTGCTGTTGGTCCGAGTACGGTTAAGGAGGGGCCATTTGGCGACACAATCACGTTTCCGCTTTATGTAGAAATTTTGTTGTGTTGGGTATTGGTATCTGTGTTATAAGTAAGTGGATAGGTGGTTATGTTTGTGATGTTGTATACCTGTCTTAAATCTGTGTTGTGTCCGCGTTTGATGTGTTGCCTGGAAGTGGGCATATCTTCGTTACCGGTCGTTTTAGTTCTGCACTATCTGTTTTAAGTGTCACTACTCTGACCAGACCATCGGGACCAGGGTGGAGCTTCTTTACTCTGGCCATTCTCCATTTGAGTGGTGGTAGCCTTTCATCTTTGACGAGAACTAAATCGCCTGCCTTGAGTTGGCCGTGTATTGCCTTTATCCATTTTGGTCTCTGCTGCAGTCGTGACAAGTACTCTGAACTCCAACGTCTCCAGAATGATTGCAGCAACGCCTGCACTCGCTTCCACCGCTCTAAGTGGCTAAGGTTTTGAAATTCATAGTCTGGTTGGGGTGGTGATATTATTGCGGAACCGATGAGGAAGTGACCTGGTGTTATTGGCTGTAGGTCGTTGACGTCATCTGATTGTGGGCACATTGGTCTGGAGTTCAGACATGTTTCTACCTGAGCTAGAAGTGTGGTGAGCTCCTCGAACGTCATTGTTGAATTCCCAGCTATTCTTTTCAGGTGAAACTTCACCGATTTCACACCTGCTTCCCATAGACCTCCAAAGTGTGGGGAAGCAGGGGGAATGAAATTCCATTTTGTGCCATCGCTCGCCAGCGAATTTGCTATTGTCTTCCACTCCAATCCCTTAAACCATAGTTTCTGCATTATCATCTTCGCCTTGATAATACAGTATAATACAACCCATCCGGTCATAGAGCCTGGCTATGGAGGAGAGTACCGACCGTTTAGTGATGTCCTCAGTATTTATAGTTGTGACCTGGAAGGAAAAAACATCAAATGCTGGTAACCATCTTATGCCCAAAGTTTTCACGTTGGCATTCTCATCAAATGGAATAGAGAAGTTAATCCCACGCTGATCCATTGGAATGTGCTGAAGTACTAAGTTGGAGTTGCTGACGTGCTTTCGTAAATGGAATCCTGCTGTTTCCAACAGTTCCTTAACAGCTTTCAACTTTTCCTGGGCTTCTTCAATGCTGTCTGCACCGGTGATGACGTCATCGACGTAGGTTTCCTCCTTCAAAACTTGTGCTGCTGACGGAAATCTGTGGGCCTCATCGTCTGCCAACTTCTGGAAAACTCTAATAGCGAGGTAAGGTGCTGATGCTGTACAAAACGTCACTGTTCGTAAGCGAAACATCTTTATTTCTTCCTCAGGCTGTTCTCTCCAGAGTATGTGTTGATAATGGGAGTCCTTGTTGCTGACTTGAATTTGGCGGTACATTTTTTCGACGTCTCCTGTAAATGTGTACTTGTATAACCGCCATCTCATTATGATATCAATTACGTTCTTCTGCATCTTAGGTCCGATCATCAAGTGGTCGTTGAGTGATGCCCCAGCGACTGCTTTAAATGTCGCATCAAAGACCACTCGCAGTTTGGTTGTCGTGCTGGACTCTTTGATGACCGCATGGTGAGGAATAAAATAGTGATGTGGTGTTCGAAGAACGTAATCTGACTCATTTACAGGAGACATATGGCCGAGTGTCAGATATTCCTGCATGGTCTTTGGATACTCTTTTAGTAGTGTTGGGTTACAATGGAGTCTCCTCTCCAACTGTGAAAATCGTTTTAAAGAACCATGACGTGTTGGTTCCATGGTGGGATACTTGCCACCCTTAAACGGTAGACAAACCTGATACCGACCACAAGATAATCTTATCGTATTTTTTATAAAATGTACCTCATATTCTTTTTCTTCCTCAGCTTCATACCTTGGAAAGGGCTCTTCTTCGATCTCCCAAAATTTTCGGAGTGTTGTGTCGTTGGTTGAGTCGAGTTGGCACGAAAAACTGCTTACTTGAGCGCTACTGGGTATCTTTCCTAATAGAATCCATCCTAACTGGGTTTTTTGAGCGACCGGACTGGAATTCCTAGCAATCTTGATGACCTCACTGAGAAGGATGTCGCTGTAAATATCACCCCCTAATAGCATGTCTACCTTTGACGGTAAATTGAATGTTGGATCCGCCAAAGGTAAGCCTCGAATACTATTCCAATTACTACAGTCAATGTATTGGGCCGGAAGAAGCCCAGTCAGTGTCCTAAAGACCAATACTTGCGCCTTGCCTGTATAGCTTGAGGTTAACGACTCAAGTTCCAGGTCGACGGCCTTTTGTATGGTTCCACTGCTGACCAACCCCAGCCCATTAACCTTCATAAACGTCCTCTTTGGTTTCAGACCAAGTCGTTGGACCGCTGACTCAGTGATGAACGAAGCCTCAGACCCTGGATCTACTAAAGCTCTCAAAATTTTACTGCCTCCACCTGAAGATCTAACCTTCAACAACGCTGTAGCTAATAAAACCTTTGTGTTCGTGCTGACATGATAACTGTTGAGATGTGGGTTGTTTGATGTGTGTGGTTGGAACTCCGAAGTATTTGGACTAACAGTGGAAGTCTGGTGTGGCTGATGGTTATTTGTGTGGCTGGACGTAGATGGATGAGGAGCAAATTGCGTAGCTGAAGGTGCACCGTGTGTAGCTCTTCCCATGCTGCGAGTATTTTCGTGTAGCAGAGAATGGTGACGCTGCTTACAGAAATGGCAGCATTTCGCACTGGGGCATCTTGATTTGAAATGACTGTATGCCAAACAGTTTTCGCACACCTTTACCCTACGCACAGTTTGCCTCCTACGCTCCACATCCATTTGCAGAAACCGATCACACTTCCTAAGCGAATGCTGACCTCTTTGACACATGCTACAGTTGACCTGTCTTTTCGATTCCTGCTGGCTATAAAAAACATGGGTTCCTGGCCTACGCTGCTCGGATTTGCTACTCGAACCCTTGGGATCTACTGCTTCTAAGGTACGAAACCGACACTCTAAAAACTCTACAAAATCTTTAAATGATGGCAACTCCTTACTCGAACCTAGCCTTTCTTCCCATAACTGCTGTGTATTATTCGAAAGCTTTTGCAAAATAATAAAAATTAAAATAACATCCCAACTCTCTACTGGCAGACCTAAATTCCTCAAAGCATGAATTATTTCTTGTGACGTGTCCAGGATTCTTTTGATGTTGGCCGATGAATCAGAGGTAATATTTGGTTGATTAAATAATAATTTTAGTTGTGTATTAACTAACACTCTTTTATGATCGTAGCGCTCTGTCAAGATCTTCCATGCTGGGTCATAATTGCTTTGGTCGATAGTCAAGTGCTGTAGAAGACGATCTGCTTCACCGCTAACCGACGATTTCAAATAATGAAGCTTCTGGACGTCACTTAAAGATGAATTGTTGTGAATCAATGCCAGGAACATGTCATGAAACGACCTCCAGGTTTCATAACTGCCAGAAAACGTTGGAATGTTGATGACCGGCAATCGCAGCTCGTTGTGGCCTCGTTCCTTGGTATCTGTTGTTAAGTGAGCTGCGCTTGAACCGTTCGTAGCAGCTTTAATAACCGGAATTTTGTCTAATGCATCTATCAAATCTGCTTTGTAATCCGCAAACAAATCGAGAATTTTATCAAATGACTGCACTAACACACAAACCTGCTCAGAATCAATTTTGCCATCATCTACCATGATATGTTCTTGGTATTTATTTGCCTGAACCATTTGCTCGTCTAATATTGAAATACGAGTTTGAATATAATTCGCCCTTTTCAAACGCGCACTGTCTGCCTTCCTAAAATTCTCATAATCCTTTTTGATACGTTCAAGGACGTTTAATTGTAATTTTCCGAACGACATGACGTGAAAATTTATACGAGATGTGGAAAATTATTACACAAAACCACTTATATATATATATGTATATATGTTTTAAAATGTACAACGATGTGGAGTAATAATCGTATTATATATATATATGTATATATCTATATATGTAAATTTTTGTGTACAATGTAAGTAATTATAATGGAAAGGACTCACTTGAACTTCCGACTGATGATTTCCTTTTAATTTCTTCCAGGTATGCACTTCTCCTGATGACTTTTCCTGTGCACACACACACACTTTTGGAGCTTTTTTAAATTGTTGTTGAAGGCTGCAGCGATGGAATCCTTGATGAATTGCTGGTTGCAGGTTTTCTTATTATGTTAAATTGTTGTGTTGATTTTGATAATTTATGTATAACTATTATAAAACTTCAGTGTTGATAATTTCGTTTCTAAATATGTATGTACGAGTATATCTATATGTAGATCCTTGTGTTGACAAATGTACTTGTACAATTTTGTGTTGATAGTATTAAAAATTCTTGATTTGGCTCGAATGGACCAAATGTTGCTTTTCCAAAAAAAAAGAACTTTTCGATAAAAAAAGGAGAAATAAAACAGAACGACTATCTTTCGGTAATTTATACGTTATAATACTTAAAACTGAAAATCTTTATTTTAACTGCTAATAAAGATTGACATTTGTGTCGTGAAATTATTATGGTTCGTTTTAGTACATGTTTTGTTTGTTTTATAAATTACTTGTTAACATTTCTTTGTTTATATATCAGCATAAACTTATTTTTACAATATATTTTTATTTTCAATTTGTTGATTTCCGAACAAAAACCATTTACGATCGTTAATGAAAAACCAAACGTTCATACTCGAAACGACAAAATATAATATATTTAGCAAATCGGAGACGGCTATTGAAAATCAACTGATAGCAATAGATTCCCAAATTGATGGTTCCATCAAACAAGAAATGAAGAAATTAGCTAACTCTACCAATGAACAGCGATCATTTGCGAAGTAGAAGCCTTAACGTCACTGGTCACTCTAATCATCATACTGTATCAAAATACTTTTAATGATATACTTGATTTGGTATCTGATGTCAAAAATGGCATCATTACACCAACTCAATTTAAGACAGTCCTCGCATCCATCAAACAAAATTTATCCAATGGCATAAGACTACCACACATGGCAAACGATGACAACATTCTCTCGTTATACCAGATCTGTACCACGAATGTCGCTAAAAATAAGAAAAAATTATCTATCAACTTAGAATCCCTCTTCCGTTTGTGGAAAACTTTAAACTTTTTAAAGTAACTTCTTTACCGACAAAACACAGAGAAGGATTCGTATTTATATATACAACCCTTAAATCAATTCTTAATTGTTGATTTTAAGCAGGAAAACTATTTCGGATTAACTTCAGAAGAAGTAACGAATTGTAAAACAGGACACAATAAATTCGTATGTCCCATTTACCACCCTCTTTTCAGTGTTAATTATGCCAAGCCCCAATGTGAAATAGAATTATTAAAAGGAAACACATTGTTTCTTAACTCATGCGTTATAAAGCAATCAAATCAAACAACAGTCTGGATACAGTTATATCATCCGAATAAATGGCTTTTTTCGACCCAGAGTCCACAAATTGTCAGTGAAATCTGCGAAAACAACGTTACTAAATATATTCTTCACGAAAATGCTACTATAGAACTCTTTGGGAGCTGTTATCTAAAGACAAAAGATTTGACTGTCTACCCATTTAACGATAAAACCTCGCTGATTAACAACTTTTATATTCCTCCAATAAATATTTCAAGCTACCTTGCAAACTCTTCAAACCTGTATTTGAACATAACTGATGAAACAACAGTCGTACGATTTTCTAGCCGAAACGAGCTAAATTTAGTGTCCCGACGCATAAACGATTTAAAAACCAGAGAACTAAAACTATTAGAATCTTTGAACAAACACGACATCCCCCACTATGTACTGATATATATAGCCGTCATAGTAATAATAATGGTGTTCACATATAAAAAAAAATTAAGACGTATAAGTTCAAACATCAGCCACCTGAGAATAATACACCAAAAGAAAACACAACCTCCGAAACTCCAACCTTTATCCTCTGTTCGGAAATATAAACAAATCGTGTTGGTAAAAAAACAAAAAAAAAAAAAATATATATATATATATAACATAAAATTTCTAAAACTAATTAACTTAAAAATTAAAGCATATGCAGCATAGTAGGAATATAAGTATATGTGATATATATATACACCAGATAGATTAATAAATCTATTAAATTAAATATAGAAAAAAAAACTATATAACAACATTTTAAAGGAATTGTATACTTAGACTAAAGAAAAAAAATACGAAAAAAAAAATAAAATTTATAAAAACAATATATACAAAAAAAAATTTAATTACATTTATTCAATATAAGAGAATATTCTCTAACAAAAAAATGTATTTCAATAAAAAAAAACACATATTACAGCCTATAGAATCAGGATTTTTATTGAAGCAACTAAGATAATTAACCGAGCAGCAAATATCAGGCAGCGTACCTTGCGATATGTATAGAAGACTACCAATAGCCTGCTGGCAGGGAACTTTTGTTGCAACGTTGTCTTTTGAGCTTAGAAGTTTGACATTTAAATCCCTATTGGTACAGGAAGGTTTATATTCGCTCATTCCGAACCTCTTCCTCGATGTATCTGGTTTGATCTACGTAAATTTCCTTATTTTTTCGGCTTATTCGCAATACCAAACAAAAATTGGCTTCATCAAAGTCTTTCATTTTAAAATCTTGTTTTAATCCTTTCCTAATTGAAAGCGCCGTTACCTGAGAATTAAAAAATAAGAGAATATCATCTACATGACCTGATAAAAAAAAATCCTTGTTTACTACTTTATAATAAACACATGGCTCAATGTTGGATTTTTTGAGACTAATCTGACCAGGAACGCTATCTAATTCAAGATTCCAGAGCCTCGACGCCTGCTTCAAGTATAGATTTGTATAGATTCACATCAATGTCTCCTTGGAGGAATGCTGTTACTGCGTCCATCTGCTCGATTTTTAGATTTTGTTTAGTAGCTAAGGCAATGAGATATCGAATGGAAGTTTGCCGGACGACAGGTGCAAAGACATCCGCATAGTCTATTCCGTGTTGTTATTGTTTTCATGGTATTAAATTAAAGTTTGATGGTGGAAAGTCTTTTATCTTAGTCGTTGGTTTGTATTCTTTGTCTTGATCGTCAGGATTATTGGTGATTTCCGATGTATTCGGAGGGGGGGTTGAGCTCAAATCGCATTCAATGCCCTCGTAATCGTTAGTGGCATCTTTATTTTGGTTGGCTGGCAGATCGGAGGTTGGCATAGTATGTAACTATGTAAAAATACAACATCTCTACTTTCAATAACTTGGTTACCGTCATCATAAAATCTGTAGCCTCATAGCAATAGCCGACAAAAATTAACTATTTTGACTTCTGATCCAATTTCATCGTTTTCTCGTCGGTAACATATACCATAGCTTCGCAACCAAAAACGTTCATGCTACTGATGTCCGGTTTGACACCATACCACACCACATTTCTTCTGGTGTCTTGTAGTCTAGAACTTTATTATGTAAGATGCTGTAGAGATAGCTTCTGCCCAAAATTGTTTTTCTAATTTTGCGTTGAATAGCATGCACTTTGCGCGTTCGATTCATCCACTCTATGAGACCATTCTGCTCAGGTGTATATGGATTTGTCGTTTGATATCTTATTCCTTTAAGAATTTGATACGTAATTGGTAACTTGCATTGATGAATTTGGTACCGTTGTCTGTTCGTAGGATCTTAATTATTCTGCTCAGCTGATTTTCCACTAGGCTCTTGAAGTCTTTAAATTTTGAGAAAACTTCAGCCTTAGAATGAATGAAACACTTACTTTGAGTAATTTAACGTCCACAAACGTTACACAGGTTCCAAGTCCTTCGACCTCTTCCTCTTCGTCATCTGACTCCGATGCAGCTAGGGATGCGAAGCAGTTGTCTGCTCCCATGTATTGGCCTTCCCCTACGTCAGGTACATGCGTACAGTCGTTATTGTCCGACTCTTGCCTCATTCGCTTTATTGCTGCGCTTGCCGATATCAGCGCAGCCCTCTGCTTCACTCTGCCATGCAGCATTTCCAACGATGCTGATATGGCGCTCTTATCCATATTCGGAGTCGAAGTCGGCTTCAGCGTCCTTCTCCTCTTTGTGCCGATGTCTGTTATTGTTGTTGTTGTTGTTGATGTTGAATGGACTGGCTTAGCGATTTGATCATCAGACGACATCATACCATCTGCTGATCCCGCTATTGGGATAGCGGACCGCTTACTTCCACTCATGGAACTGTTTTGTTTTTTTTTTGTTATCACTTTGTGTTTTCACTGTCTATTAATAAATTAAAAAAAAAATAAAATACAAAAACTTTTGCAGAGGCTGGGAATCGAACCCACAACCTCGAAATTTGTTGTCCGGGTTTTTATCACCTAGGCTACTGAACACTTGGAAGAAAGTACTGAGCACAAGTATACTTATAATTTTTCGCACTTCTAAAGCCGAATCAAAATACACGTGTGATCTCCGTGGAGGTCTATGAACGACTGATTTATGCTCCATAGGACCACCTATGTACATCAGAGTGAATTAGCTCCAGCATGCTCGATGATCTTCGTCCTGCATTCGTGAACGAAAGATTAGAACTCTCCGGTTGTATTTTCATTCAACTTGGACAAATCAGAGAAATTGAGATGTCCCATTCTTTGATGCCATAGAAAACTTGAAGCCCTCATCGCATTTGAATTTATAACATACATATCATTGACACGAATAACTTTTAAGACTTATTTACCGTTTTGATATACTGCGCATCCGGTTGCAGAAAAATTTAGCGTGCACTCGTTTTTTGTCATCTGCCTGACCGATATTAAATTTGATGCCAGCTCAGGCACATACAAAATGTTATTTATTTCTATTTAACGAAACTCACCTTCCAGACCACTAACCTTAATATTAACTTTGCCACATCCCTTCACTTGGATCGTCTTATCATCTGCAACTTTGACCGTTGAGACCGGAGTATTTTTGTTGTCATAAATCCACTCAGAACATTTTGTCATGTGCATCAAAGCCACTGAATCAATATACCAACAATCATTGTCTAATTTCGCTGCAGAAGAAAATGCCGCCGCAAAGATGTTTTTCGAGTTTTTACTGCCGTAGTTCTCCTTTTTGTTCGTCTTGCAGAACTTACTATTATGGCCATATATATTGCATTTAAAACATCTAGGACCCTTACCGTGGTACGATTCGTTAAGAGATTGTTTATTTGCTCTAGATGAACCATTGCTGTGAGTAGATTGAAATGTCGAAGAATCAAATGTCTTTACATCCTGCAAAATTTTTGTTTGATAGAATCTGCACTGATCTTGACGCCGGAACTTTCTATTGACATTATCATTGGCTTATATACTCAAATAAATTCAACTTTATTACTGTCCCGTCACAATTCAAGTCTTAGACTAACCTTAGAACTACTTCGTTTCCCATAGGAAACCGCTATTCCCATCATCCAATATGCAAGCTCATCCATTTTATGTCGACGCCTGTATCCGGAGCGTCGCAACATTATTCCGGTGCAGTGCAATATCATTCTGTTGTTGTCATCGGAACAAGTATGCACCTAAACAACTTGTGTCAGCAATTCTCGTGGAGTCTGTTACCTTGCATTGGGTTCGGGACCAAGTGCGTCGTGTTAACTCCTTCCTTCTTAAAGGCCAACGTCCCGTATATCATGTGTGACGTCAGATGCAGCCGACCAGATTCGGGACGAATGCGATGCGGTTACTCTTTGATTTCCTAAATCGACCCTCAAGCACCATGTTATGCGGATTCACAGACGGTAGATTAGGACCGACATTAATTTTTCGCCAGACAATCCAGGCTAAGGTTTCAACTGAGCAATGTTCTTTACGCTGATGCTGTGCACAGGTTCCAAGTCAATCTTTTGTAACCGTTTTGTGATGTTCATCAAGGCCGATGTGAGCAATTGAGAGCGCGAATAAGAAGAACTTGTAAATGTTCTATTCTTCAATTTGATTGTTTCGTTACTCAATTGGATCACGTAGGTACCATTAAGAACACTTTTCTGAGGTCAGTTGCCCTTCTCTGTCTTCTTTGATTAGTTCGATTACCTCCAGTGTAATAGTGCGGAAGGTACATGCTGTCTGTCCTCCTTTTAAAAGCCTTGGCACAGAGCTGCCCTCCTCAAGTTTTTTCACTGATTGGCATTACAGATCATCTGGCTATTAATACAAAGGCAATAGCCAATGGTCCCATAGGTCTCGTGATGATTAATTATTTTATTTTATTTTGGTGGGGGCGAATGCCCACATTTATTCGGCTCAATACAAGCTATAACTTAAAAATTAAACTTAAACTAAAACTTAAAACTGAGGTTGGTTGGAGTGGTGAAGGAGAACGGATTTTTGGTAGGAAGTGGTGGGGTGGAAGTCAAACACGGTAGGGTTTGAGTTGATTTTACATAGCATACGGGAGATTGGTTCGTTCGCGCCATATGAGGTGTGGTGGGTTGGTTGATAGAAGAGTCGAGGGGTACGTAGATTACGAGGGTTAATGTTGAGGAAAATGGAGTTGTGAAGGGACGCGCATTCAACGTGACCTGAAAGGAGTCGATGAATGAAGAGAAAGTCTGCTGAATCTCTGCGATCTTTAAGGGTGTTGATAAGGTTGAGACGGTTTTGACAGAGGGGCAGATTAAAAGGATCGTCCCAGGGCAAACCTCGAAGAGCAAATCGAAGAAAATGGCGCTGGTTCGTTTCAACTCTCGAGATATGAACTCGATGGTATGGGGACCATACTTGACTGGCGTATTCTAGGAGGGGGTGAACAAAGTTAATATAGAGGGACCTGGTCACGTATGGGTTGGTGAATTCTTTGGACCACCGTTTTGAGGATTATCTCATCCATATGTAAACGGAAGTTGAGCTCCTTATCACACATAATGCCGAGGTCGCGAAGAGATTGTACGCAGGAGATAGGTTGGTTATAGAGAAGATAGAGTCGGGGAAGAGATTGGTTCCGCTTATGTGAGAAGGTGATGGATTGGGATTTGGCTATATTAAGTTCCAAAGAATTTTTGAGTCACCAGATCGAAAAACTATCAAGATCTTGTTGAAGGAGGAAAGAGTCATGGGGAGAGGAAATGGTTTTGAAAAATTTGGTATCTCGGCGTAAAGGGAGACAGACGAGTGTTTGATGATCATATCAAGATCATTTATGGTTAATATAAAAAGAAAGGGACCGAGATGGCTCCAGCCGAGTGGGCTGACCTAAAACGAACACTGTAAAAACTGTTTTCGAGGTAAGAGGATATCCTTTTTAACAATATGGGTTCAAAGCCGAGGGCAGACAATTTGAAGATGATTAATCGATGAGAGATTTTATCGAAGGCTTTATTAAAATCGGCTGCAATCCATTCTCTAGGGCAGAGAGGGCAAAGGATACGAATTCAACAAGATTTGTGGTGGTTGACCTACCCTTTAGGAGGTCATGTTGTCTAGGGGAAATAAGTGATTTGCATTGGAAGCTTAGAGCTTCATACAAAATACTTTCAAAAAGTTTGTGTATATGGGAGAGTTTAGCGATGGGACGATAGTTGGTTATTTCATTCTTTGATCCTTTCTTGTGGATCGGGGTTATGAAGGAGGTTTTCCAAGCCTGAGGAAATTCTCCTTGTGAAAGGGTTTAGAAATGACAAGGGAAAGACAGGAAGAACATTTTTTAAGAAATATGGCAGGGAGGCCATCTGGGCCGGGTGTGAATTCATCATTGAGTTGGTGTAATTTATATTCGATATAAGACGGGTCCAAAATATGAGAGAGAAGTGGGCCATTGGAGAAGTTCAGTAGGTAACTAAAATAGGCTGGATCTGGTACAAAGGAGTCGTTGGTGATGGATTGTTTAAAAAAGGTTGCAAATAGGTTCGCAATGTTGATCTGTTGATGACCTGTTGTTGAAAGAGAGGGAAGGAGGGTAACCATCAGACTTTCTTTTGTAGGCTCCGAGTGCGATCCTGACAGAGGTGTTGAGTATAGATTGGAATTTATGTAGAGTTGTTTTTGGAGCTCTTCCATAGAAGATAAGACCATGGTCAATTTTAGATACAAGGATTGTTCTTAGTGTGTTTATTAGCGTATTGGTGTTGCAGTTAAATCTTGTGCAAGATAGACATTTAAGTATGTTCAGTTTCTTGTTGAGTGATGCTGTCAAGATATTGATGTGGTCGTTCCATTAATATTTATTGTTAAACTGAGGACTCTTAGTGTTGTTGTTTTTTGTAGTATATAGTTGTTAGATTGGACATAGCAATTGCAGTGATGTTTTCGACATATGTGTAGTTGCTTGCATTTGCTGGTTAATAGGGATGCTCCTGAGAAGGAGAACCAATCCTTTATATGTTCGAATAAAAGGTCAAGATTGTGTTGGTGGTTTTTTGATTTTTATTGAATTTTACGAGTATGTGAAAATCACCGGCGTATGCTGTGAAACGGAGGTTTTTGTGTATAATAGATGTATAATATAATATTCGCGAGCTTATAGTAGGCAATGAGGAATAATATGATCGAGATAGGGGATCCTTGGGGTATACCGTTTTTGTAAGGAAATGGTTCGGAGTGTAAATTGGATACACGGCATTTAATTTTCCTGTTGCACATAAAATTGATGATATATTTAAATATTTTTGGACCGATGTTCCATTCTTTGAGTTGGGTGGCTATTGCGTGTATGCCGATAAGGTCAAATGCTTTTGAAAAGTCCAGTGACACTATTGATATGTGTTTTTTGTGTGTGAGTGACTCTGCTATCAGATGATCTACGTAGAGTAGATTTACCTCTTTTGAAGCCGGTTTGATTAGTGTGGATAAGTTTGTTTTTGCTGACAAACCACCATAAACGTTTAGCTATAATTTTGTCAAGGACCTTACTGAAGCAGAGGTTTAGGGCTATTGGGCGGTATGAGTTAATATCTGTTTTGTTTGAGTTTGGTTAGGGAATCAGGATGGAGAGGCTGGTCTTGTAGCTTTGAGGGGTGAATGATTCAAAAATGTGATTGTAGTGTATAAGGATTCTATTTAGGAATACATGTGGGGTTTTTTGTATCATGGGGTATGAAATTTTGTCAATTCCGGGGGTATGTCCCTCTAGAGATTTTAGTGCTGATAGAAGTTCTACCATACTAATCTCCTTTTATATTTGTTGAGCTGTTTTGGATGCAGGCGATAGAGTGTGAGATAGAGAGGCTTTGGCTTGGATGAAAATATGAGAGAAGTTCTGTTATCGGCTTGTTTAGACCAATGTGCTGCAAGGGTGGTGGCTATTGTAAATTTTTCTGATATCGGTAAGTTGGTTTCTGGGTTTATTATGGTATGGATGTGTTTTATGTTATTTAGTCCACAGAGTCGTCTAATGTTTGTCCAAATTTTATTAGATGTGGTAGTAGGTTGAATATTGGATGTAACTGTTGAAATGGCAGTTTGTTTGGCAGTTTTGAGTTCTCTTCTGAAAAGGGCGTTTGCCTTTTTGTATTTTATAATATTTTCTCTGGATATTGATTTTTTTAGGGCTTGCCACGTTTGCATCTTATCATTTCTTAATTTTCCTAAGATTTTGTTCCACCATGGTACATGTTTGTTTAGGATATGTGGAGAGTTTTGTGGTATGGAGTGGTGAGCGCTTTGAAGGACTATTTTATTGATTTTGGCAGTTTTTTTATTAATGTTATCGGAAAGTGATATTATGTTGTTGTAATGTTTTATCAGTTCGGTGTATTTTTCCCAGTTTGCTAGATGTAGTTTAAAGATTGGTTTACTGTGGTTGCTTTGGTTTTGGGTGTGACTATTGTTAAAGAGAGTAATAAGAATGGGAAAGTGGTCGCTTCCATGTAGGTAATCGATTGTATGCAATTTACGTCTATTGATAGTTCCGGTGAGCAGAATGAGAGATCGATGTGTGAAAAATGGGTGGGAGATTTGTCGTTAAGGAGTATTAAGTTCAAGTTGTTTAGAAATGCTTGAATTATTTTCTCTCTGGTGTTGTAAGATGGTGAGCCCCAAATGGTCCCCCAGCTAATGAAGTCACCTAGTATTAATTTTGTCGAATGTTGGTTGAGTACACTATCCAAATCAGAAAATGTGAATTTCTTGCTAGGTGGTATGTATGCTGATATTACTTTTAATTTCTTAGCGGACTCGTTTTCGACACAGGATGCCTCGAATTCTTTGGAGATTGGTATTTCTTTTGACTGTATGGATTTATGTATAAATAAGGCCTTCCTCCGAAGGGATTAAAATGATTAGCTGAAGGTAGGGTAAAGTTAGTTGGGATGGGTATATTCTTGGGGGTGGTTATGTGTGTTTCTTGGAGGGCTATTATGTGTGGTTGATATTTTTTTATGATAATTTGTAATTCACTGTAATTTGATGTATAATCGCGTATGTTCCATTGAATGATTTTAAGTGTCATTTTAATATATGGTTATTAAATGTAATTTTGTTAATGTTCAAATGTGAGGTTTTCGCAGTGAATTTGATTTGATAATATTTGCTCGCGCTTTTTGATTTTATATGGATTCGCTGTCGTTATTGTTGGTGTATTTGTTTTTGTTTGATGGTTCGTTTTTTGTCCTGGAAGGTTTGAAGTTAGCTGAATGAGAGTTAGATTTATCTTTAGGAAAGATCCTTACTTTTAATTCGTCAGTGAGTTGTGATGTATATGGTCTCTCTTTTACGCCAGTTGGGTTGCGACAGTCAGTTTAAATGTCTTTTGGTACGGTCGGTGGGGGTGTTGTTGATGAGATTGCTTGTGTGATGATGTTATTTTAGTTGATCCAGATGTGTTTATTGTTGTCTACAGTGAGTTGTGGCCACAGGATATAGGTGCAGATTGGGAGTTTAGATGTTGTTGCAATGTAGAGTTGTATGTGGTTGCGTGCTGGGTGTTGGGTGATGTACTTGTTGGTGTATGTGTATTTGGTAATTGGGTGATCGTTGTTTTCTGAGATGTAAGCGTTTTAGCATAGGAGGTTCTCATTTGCTGGCCATGTCGATTGAAGTATATACCCAGTGGAGTTTTGTGGTCAACTTTTTCTATGGTTTTTATTGCTGTCAATTTATATCTTTACGAGTGTAATGTTCAATAGTGATCAGTAGTGTTAATATTTGATCTGAGTCTTTTTCAATTTTCTGTTTAGTGATCCTATTTATTAATAACCGGGATCAGTACTGTCATTTGTTTTTAACCACACTATTTCCATTGAGCATAAAACCTTGTAGTGTTACATTCACTTTCTTCCTAAATTTGTTATATTTAAATCTACACCTAAAAATTATATATTGAGTAAAATGTCATCGGGAACTCGTTCAAAAATGGCTCAACAACCTGCACTGAACAGCACTCCAACGAATACGAATGCACTCAGTGCAACCGAACTTTCGAACCGTATTGAAAGGCGTTTTACTCTTTTCTCTGAAGAAATAAACAGTAAAATCTCTAAGCTGTCTCTTATTGAAGAGAGCATTCTCCACAAAATTAGCGAGATTGAGTTAAATATCCTCAGTAAAATTAACAAACTGCAAAACCACTACAATGTACTTGAGTCTCGTCTTGATGACCTTGAGCGGAAACAACTTAGTGGTGATGCTATCTTGGTGGGAGTGCCAGCTACAGAGAAACGAAAACGAATGAAGTGCTGAGCAAAGTATGCACTGCAGTAAACATCAAAGTTCCAGCAATGAAGAAAATTTTCAGAGTCAAGCCCTCCAATCCCACTGGCAAACTCTCTTCGTATGATGGTACTATCATTATGAAATTTTCTGATCCCCACGAGAAGAATATCTTGCTCAGAAGTTGTTTAGCTAGGTATAAACAAAATAAAATTGGATTGACACTACGAGATATTGGTTTGGAGAATCTACATAAATGAGAGTCTCATGAAAAAGAATTTCCTACTCCAACGGAGCGCTCTGAAACTGAAAAAAGAGAACGTCGTCTCTGCAGTACACATCAACAACGGGCAAGTGCATGTACGAACAACAAGTGGGAGGACGCTCTTAATCACCAGAGATGAAGACTTGGAGCAGCTTAAAAGAATATAATGACGCACAGTAAACAAAATATTGTCACACTTATAAAATCTTCTACTTTTAATTTTTCTCTTAATTTTTCTTTCTTTGTGTATATTTCTTACTTTCTCTCTTGTCCCATATTATTTTCTATTCTTTATTATTTTCTAAAGTAAAATTATCATTATTGTCAAAAGTCACTGTCATGTTAGGTTTCTGTCATTCATATGTTTGTTTATTATTTTTATTAATGAACGTTCTCTCTGTATTCGGTCTACATGAAGGTATCTTGTTTTTCTTCTTCTATTTTCTTCCCCTATCATGTGCACGTCAAACTCGAGTGAATGGGGGAGTTGAATAGATACATGGGGGAGTTCCATGGATAAATCAAAGGTGCTTTTAAATATTGCGGCAAAATTTAGAGAAGTATTAAAAATATGCCACGTTAATTCGCAAAGCATAAGGTATAAAATTGATGAAATGCGTTATCTTTTTGGAGATGGCTGCATGGATATAATTGGCGTTTCTGAAACTTGGACTAAACCTAATATGGAGTCAGACTTATTTAAAATTAATGGCTTTAAAATGTTTCATGCTGACCGACTTAGAGATAAAGACTGTGGGGGAGCGGCACTATACATAAAAAATGAATACAACTGCAGAATTGTCAAACAATCTACTGAAAATGATGAGGCTGAGTTCGTATTTGTGAAAATCTCTAGCAACGAGACCAATCTTTTAGTGGGCACATTCTATATGGCCCCTGATGTAGCTAGCTTCACTCATATACGAGATATTCTGGAGGAGTTGGGTCCACTATATCCTAAAATTGTTATTTGTGGTGATCTTAATTTGGACACTCTAGCTAACAAAATAAAACCCCCTCTCTTCTTGATGACACTATGACCAAATTATTTGTCCTGGTCTTTCTCACCATGACTTAATCGTTCTGTGTCTGAATGTTTTTTCCCTTAGGGGTAGTAGCGTTCAACAATATCATCACTTTCCGTCAGTCAATGTATTGTCCTTACTTGATGATTGTCATAATCTCAATTGGTCACATATTTATTGTACGTCTAATGTTAATGAACAAGTTTCTGTTTTTAATAAGCATATTGACTTTCTGTTTAACAAGCATGTACCTGTGAAAACCAAAAGAATAAACAAAGTTAATTTGCCGTGGTTCACGTCAGAAATAAAAACCAAAATAAAAGAACGTGACGCTCTTTACTATAGATGGCGTCGATACAGATGTCCCGATATGTACAATTATTTTAAGGAAATGCGTAATTCAGTAACCTCAGTAATACGTAAGAGTAAAAGACAGTACTACGAAACTAAATTTCATACTAACCAGTCGAGTTCTGCATTCTGGAAAACAATCCGTGATGTCGGTATTAGTTCTAGCAATGAGTCTGCTCTAGGAAATGTTGATATCAATGACCTGAATAGAAAATTTGTTGCGTCCTGTTCCCAAGCAAACCCGATTGACTTTTCCGTCTTTGAACGCAATACTACGAATCCAGCGCGGACATTCTCATTACAATGTGTTGATGAAAACTGTGTTGTGAATGGTATTTTCTCGATCCGGTCAAAAGCAGTGGGGCTGGATGGTGTGCACCCGACGGTAGTTAAAATACTCTTACCTGCCATAAGCAAGCACATCACACATATTTATAACACCATCATTACTACCAGTGTATTTCCCAACGATTGGAAAAATGAAAAAATAGTACCAATTCCTAAACCAAATAAAACTGAATTTAGGCCAATTACAATTCTTCTATTTCTGAGCAAAGCCTTCGAAAAAATTGTGAGCAACCAAATGAAAGAGTATGTTGAAGAAGTGAAACTCATAACGGATTTTCAATCAGGGTTCAGGAAAAAGCATAACTGCATCACAGCCTTACTTAAGTGATGATACACGTTCTGGTTTTGATAGGGGCTTTATGTCGGTAGCTGTTTTTTTTGATTTCTCAAAAGCATTTGACTCAGTAAACCACGAAATTTTGATTTTTAAACTCAGGAATGAATTTGCTTTTGAGAACTCCATCTGTCAGCTCATTACATCTTACCTTCATAACCGAACTTAAACAGTTTTCTGTGAAGGTAAAGAGTCAACGAGTCTAAATGTCGTATCAGGTGTGCCTCAGGGCTCCGTTCTCGGTCCGATCTTATTCATACTATTTATAAATGACATATCGAAGTGTATCAAAAGGTGTGAGCATCATATTTATGCGGATGATGTACAGATTTTAAAAAGTTTCAAGAAATCTGAAGAATTAACAGCAATAAATGAGTTGAACGGAGATATCAATGCCGTCTATAACCGGTCCAAACAAAATGATCTAAACATAAATCCATTAAAAGCCAAATCTATGTCCTTCAATAGAACGCCTGTAGATATTACTTCGTCATTCTTCAAATTAACAATACTACCATCGACTTTGTGGAAAAATTCAAAAATCTGGGTATTTACTTTAATGAGTGTCTAAATTGGAATACTCATGTAAACCATATTGTTTCTAAAATTTATGGTAAGCTTATTAAGGCATATGTTTTACCTATTATCCTTTATGGATGTGAAATCTTCTCGAACCTGGACTCTGTATCTACCAGAAAGCTAAATGTCGCCTTTAACAACTGTGCCAGGTATATCTTTAATATCCGTCGCTGTGATCACATCTCTACTTATGTAAAACGAATCATTGGCTGCTCCTTAACCACGTTGTTAAAAACACGTACTATCCTCGCATTGTTTAAGATTATAAGAAGCAAAACACCACTTTACCTATTTTCAAAACTAAGCTTTGTGCAATCCGAAAGAACATTAAACTTAATACCGCCAAGACACAGATATTTAATTAGTAGTCGCCTTTTTTTTAAAAAAGGCTGAACACAGAGAATCGTTTTAGAAAGGAATTATTTGGACTCATTTAACCTGACATTGACTTACTCACCCTTCTACTTTCTTTCTTCTTTCATAACTTTCTATTTTTTTTTCTCTTTATTTTTATAATATTTTAAACTATAATTTATATGCATTGTTATTTATAATTATAATTGTTCTATTAATTGTTTTTATTGCTTTGAAACCTGTGCAAATCAAAAGTCGATTATAACTTAATATTGTACAGAGATACATCATTATTATTAAATAAATAAATAAAATTCTTGTTGTTTCAGGAATATAGAGCATTTGCTGTATTGGGGGTCAATTTCTGAGTTGTTTTTGCAGTTTAGACAGTTTATTTTATTTTTGCAGGGTTCTCCTTCATTGGTGTGTCTTTCTTCTGAACAATTGTTACATGTTTCTGCGCTCTTGCAGATGGGAGTTGGGTATCCGAAGCGAAGGCATTTTTTGCACCTGAGTGGAAGTGAGATGTATGGACGCACTTGAACAGTTTCGTAGCCAATTCTTAATGATTCAGGTAGTTTGTGTGTTGCGAATGTTATTATGATAAGTCCAGTTTCTATGAGCGTAGTGTTGTTATCTTCATGGTTGGTGTTGTTTGATTGTTTTTTCATGATTTTTTTGATTTCAGTTACGTTTTGTGTTTTTAGTTCTTGAAGAATTATGGGTTCGTCCATGCTTCGTAATTTGTTGCAATAAATAACACCTTTCGAGAAGTTTAATGTTTGGTACTCAGTTGCTGTTACTTCCATATCCGTCATTTTAATTAGTTTTAGGAGTTTCATGGCTTGTATTTTATTTTTTGTTTTGACTAAAAGGGCGCCGTTTCTTGTTTTTTTGCATGCCCCACAGCAGGCATAGTCGATTGATTTCTTTATGATGAACGGTGATACTTTCTCAAATGAGTTGTTGTCTTTTCTTTTGATTACAATAAATGTTGGTTCGTCTAATTGTGTGTTGTAGGATTTAGAAATGTACTTTTTATTGTCAGGTGATTCGTGCATGTTAACTCCTAACGGGCTTGCGTTCGGGTTAGATACTGTTGCTGTGTTTTTTTGTTTTTGTGTTTCTCCTTTTCTTTTTGTGGTTAATATTTGTTTGTCACTAGTTTTTTGATAAAGATTTCGAGTTCTCGTAAAAACGGGGCTTTATGCTTCTGTAACACGACTTGTGTCTTCGGAGGTTGAAGTGGTACTGAATGGGGAGACTAAATTCTTAGTGGAAGCTGGCTTGTTGTTGATACTCATCTTACTTGGCTTTCGTTAGCTGAAAAAAATGAATATGTCTTTCGGGTGAGGCTGGGATTCGAACCCCGAACCTCCGATGTGGAAGCCAGTCCACTACCACTTGATCTACGGCCACCCACTACGCTCGTAAGTCGCCGCTATCAGAAGCAGCTACTGTTGGGCCAAAGACGTGGTACTTACCACATTTTGGTGTGGTTAAACCAAACAAACCAGCCAAACTTCGCCCTGTATTTGACGCTGCAGCCGAAGTAAATGGTATCTCGCTTAATTCTCATCTATTGAAAGGACCTCAACAACACCAGCCGTTGACGTCAATACCATATCACTTCCGCGAAGGCGCTATTGCCGTAAGTGGAGACATTAAGGAAATGTTCCACCAAATCCTGATACGGCAAGAAGATAGATGCGCCCAACGATTTCTTTGGCGTGATAGTAACATAGTAATGAACTCCGTATAGTCGTGTTAACAACCGCGATCGTAAATCATTCAAAAATCTGACGTTCTTTTTGACCATAATTTCTTCAAAGTGCGCGTAACAGCTAATTTTAAAAGTGCTAGTAAAGGAAATAGTCCGACACCAGTGATCTTTTCGTTAATAGAACACAAATAAGCAATATTAAAATTAAACTTTAGTGCTTTTAAAGTAGTTTTTTCACTTTTCTCTTAAATTTTGCAAGTCATAATGGCGGGAAAAATAAGATCGGCTTCCACTACCATCATAGCCAAAGAGTCACATTCGACACCTACGTCCAACTCTACAACAGCCTGGAAAAGGGTTAATGCCGGCGCCAGCTCTACAGCAACGTCAAATATCATTGCCGAATTGGAATTGGAGAAGCGATTAAGTGACTTGGCTGAGAATATTGTTAATCGTATTTCCGCCGAAATTAACGATCTCCGAAGCGATCTTCTTTAGCGTTTTGCTCTCATCGAAGACAACTTAGAAGCCCACGTTGAAAAGGTAAACAAATCGCTCTCTGATCTGCAAAAGAGTTGAAAAAATTGAAGCAGCGCTTCAAATTGTTGAATCACAAAACACAAAAGAAAAAATTACCAAATTACAAAAACGATGCGACGCTTACGAGAGGAGTGAGTTAGCAGCTGACGCCGTGCTTTTTGGTGTTCCCCACCTACCCGCCGAGAACCTACAATCAATTTTCAACCATCTCTGTTATACCATCGACTGTAGGGTCCCGACATTAAAAGCGATTTTCCGTTCTCAAAAACAAAACGAACACGAAACCAAAGCCTCACCTATTATAATTAAATTTGGCTCTTCCTATGAGAGAAACGCCGTTTTTAAGCACATAGCTCTTCACTGCAAACAAGAGAAGAAACAGCTGTGTCTCCAAGATGTTGGTGTCTCTTCAGGCAACAACATTAATATATATATGCATGAAAGTCTTACTCCACATAATCGCTATCTTCTTCAACAAGCTGTCTGCCTCAAACGCCGGAAACCCGTGCGCTCTGTTTTCACACGCTCTGGTTTAGTGTTTGCAAAGCAAAGTGCCGATGGCCCGAGTTTAGCTATGGAGAACGAAGAGATGTTGAATGCTATTGCTGATGCGGAAGTTTAAGAAGTAGAAGGAGAAGAAACCCAAAAGTAATAGACAACTGAGCAGGGTTGCCACTTTTCTTTAATTTATATTTTTATTTTATATTTATTTAATTTAAATTATTATTTTATATTTATTTATTTATTTCTTTTTCTTTATCTATCTCTTTTTTCTTACCAAAAATTTTTGAATTCTTTTTTTAATTTTTTTCTGTTTTTACTTTTACCCTCTTCCTTTTTTCTCTTTAATTCTGTCTTTGCTATGAAAAATAAGAAAATGGCTTGTTTTCAACTTCATTCTGTGTCACTTATTTCTCGCAATAAGCCTCATAAACAAAATGCAGTTACGTAATCTAGGAGTGGATTCCCTGGTTGGTGGTAGTGATGGAATATTGCGTGCGATGATAAATATTTTTTGCTCCCATAGAGTTGGCTTCACCATATCGCATATAAATGCCCAAAGTTTGTCACCAAAAATTGACGAGTTTAGATATATTTTTGAGCAATCCAAAGTAGATGTAGTCTGTGTATCGGAGACCTGGTTTTCGCCAATTAATAATGATCAAATTAATAAAGATCAAATCAATAATGATCAAATTAACAATGATCAAATGTACTCTATAAAAGGCTACAAACTTTTTCACACAGATAGGTATAATCGTTCTATGGGTGGTGGTGTTGCAATGTACGTCCGAGACGGAATTCCTTGTAGATGGAAATATTCATCGCCCATTGATTCCGCTATTGAATACCTATTTATTGAAATTAAATGCGGTTTGAATAGTCTTCTTATAGGTACTGTTAGTTCTATAACTCAAATATAAATTTAACACCCTTATCTGAGTTAGCTGAACCAATGTAATCGTCTGTAGTGATCTCAATTATAATCTATTGGTCGATGAGCGACTAATAGATCTTATGTGTTCATTTGATTTACACCCCGTTAACAAAACCAACCCCACTCACTTTACCTAGTCATCAAGTACTTTACTTGATGTGTTTTTTGTGACAGATTTGAAAAAAACACTTTTTTATAATCAACTTTCCGAGTTCTCCAAACCTGATCTCATATTCCTTACGTACAATTTCTTTACCTACAATGGTCCGGTTCAATCAAGGTATCAGTATAGGGACTTTAGAAATGTACACTGTCCGGCTGTAGAACGAGAATTGTGTCAAGTACCGTGGAACTCCATTTATTGTATGCCTACACCAAAGTAGCAAGTAGATTTTCTCAACACTAACATCAACACCCCCTTTTTAAACACCACGTTCCAATCAAAACACGAAAGGTAATTAATGAATCACAACCCTGGTTCTCAGCCAAATTACAAAAACTCATAGATCAACGTGATCGGGCCTATCAAAATTGGAAACACTTTCGGATTGATATACTATCTACAAATCTCTTAGGAACTAGGTCGTTTTCAAAATTAGGCAGGCCAAAATACGGTTCGTTTCTAGCCGTTTAGAGGTAAAATCAGATGAACGAAAGCTCTGGAAAAATTGAAGAGAGTTAGGGATTGGTAAGCAACGATTAACCTGTCCACATACCGTAAATGGTAGTGATCTCAACCGCAAATTTGTTTCTCTCCCCCTCTCTAAGGTCGTATCTGAACAAAGTTATCACGCTTACAGTACGGTGCACTCCACAGATACGCCTTTTGAGTTCATCGGGGTTAATAACTTGGATGTTCTTGAAAGTTTTCTCTCCATTAGATCGAATGCAGTTGGTGCTGATGAAGTCCATCCAATTTTTGTTAAAGTCATTCTTCCTTACTTATTGCCTTATATCACGCACCTTATTAATACAGTACTAGTTACAGGAATATTTCCTCATCAATGGAAAATGGCAAAAATTCTACCAATTCCCAAAAATGGGGCTATCGACGAGTTCAGACCTATATAATTTTGCCTTTTCTCTCTAAAGTCTGTGAACGTCTTATGCAAAAACAACTAAGTGCATATCAGTACCGATATAACTTGTTGGATCAATTTCAATCTGGCTTCCTTTCCAAGTACTACCGCTCTAACTAGAGTGGTATAGGATATAAGATCTAGGCTAGATGCAGACAATGTCACCTTCTTGACCCTTTTGGACTTTTCCAAAGCCTTCGACACGGTAAACCATACAGTACTCTGCAAAAAACTACGAGCTTCATTCAACTTTTCTCTGTTTGCAACGAATCTTATTTCGTCGTACCTCAGTGATAGAAAACAGGCTGTATCTACAGATAACGTTTTAACAGATTTCCTCTCCTTGACCCGAGGGGTTCACCAAGGGTCAATTTTTGGCCCACTTCTTTTCACGCTGTACATTAACGAGGTTCCAAATAAAATACTACACTCATCGATACACATTTATGCAGACGACGTTCAAATCTACCAGAGTTGTCCTCTTGGTTTGTGATTTGGTGATTTCCAAAAAAGTTTTGGACCTGTCGTACTTCCCGCCTATCCATTTAGGCAACGTAGCCTTGAAGATGGTGTCTTCAGCTAAAAATTTAGGGATCGTGTTCGACAGAACTTTGACATGGAACGACCACATAAATTCCTATGGTATTCTCCAAACACTATGGACAGCTCAACAATTTACACCGTTAATAACTAGAATAATACTTGCAAAATCTTTAGCCATTCCTGTACTCACACACGGATGTGAAATCGTTAGCAATTGTGACACTGTTAGCAAGAGAAAGCTCCAAGTCGCTTTTAATAGTATTATTCGATATGTGTACACCTTGCGTAAGTATGACCATGTTTCACATCTGTCTAAAAACCTTCTTGGGATGACTTTTGATAATTTCATTAAGTTTCGCACATTAACATTTGTATCTAATATCTTAAAAACACGTCAACCATCTTACCTATATGAAAAATTCCAGTTTCCGACATTAACTAGATCAGCTTGTTTAATACTTCCGCGTTTTTCTTCTTTAACATCGGAAACACAGTTTTTCATCGCTGCTATTCGACTATGGAATTCACTACCGCTTTTTTTAAGAGAAATCAGTGATATCGGAAAATTTAAAAAAGAATTGCAATTTTTCCTATCTCGCTAGTTCTGTTTTTCATAGCAACGTCGTATCTGGTCCTTCATTTTTTTTCTATTCTTTTCTTTTCTTTTTTCTCTCATTTCCTTCCTTATATTTCAAAAATTTAATTGCTGTTTTTTTCGCATATTAACATGTATCTGGATATACCAAATTTAAGATTCGCACGTATGCTATTTATTTTATTTTATTATATTTATTGTTACTTTTATTTAATATTGTCGCAACCTTGTATAAGCTTTACAATTCAACAGATTACTTTGTATCTTAAATATAAGCTCTAAATATGAAATAAACTAAACTAAACTTCGGCGAAGGAAGACCTCCAGACGTGTACGAGATGACAGCTATAACTTTCGGAGCTGCATGCTCGCCCTGTGTAGCTCGACATATAAAAACCATCAACGCCTGATGAAATAGGCTCAGCTTGGAACACATGGTGTCTGCTTTTGGCTAGCGTAGTCAATTTTAAGGTTCCTCGATTTTATCTCCGGAGTGGTTCACCGCGGGAGTTGCAGTTGCATGTATTTGTCGACACCAGTGAGGACGCCTTCGCCGCCGTGGCGTACTGGAGGAGCACGAGCGTACAGGATGTGGTGGAAACGGCCTTCGTTTGTTCTAAAACAAGATACGCGCCTCTAAAGTCGTTGACTATACCACGCTTCGAGCTTCAAGCAGCTGTGTTGGGAGGACGCCTCATCAAAAATATAGTTCAAGAACACTCTGTCAGTCCTACTCGATGTGTTCTCTGGAGTGACTCTACAACGGTCTTCAAATAGACTGGCAGCCATTCGTTGCACATAGAATTGCGGAAATTCTGAACACCACTGAGCAAATCAGCTGGAGATGTGTGCCAACCAACGAAAACCCTGCCAACGAAGCTACACGGACAAACGGCAATGATGACCTCACACCGTACTCACACTGGTTGTGCGGTTCTAACTTCCTAAAAAGAAAGGAAGGTTGGCACCCAGTGAAATCCCTATCACCAAGGAAGATAACACCAACGATGAAGAGCTGCGCCCAAAATATTCGCTAATCATCGTAAGTAGTAATTTTATCGATTTTAAACGATTCTCATCTCTTTGCAGGCTCGTGAGATCTATGGCCTGGGTACTTTGTTTTGTAAACCGCTGCCGAAAGCATCTAATTGGTAGTTTAAGTAATTGCCTAACATCATTCGAGCTCGAAGCAACCGTGAAATCACTTTGTTGGCTTGTTCAACAGGAAGCGTTTAAAGTCGAATTAAAGTAAGTCAGTTGCTCCCAAACAGTAGCAAAGGAAGTCCTTTACACCAACCATCACCGTATATAGACAGCGATGGAATTCTCCGGGTATATGGTCGTGTCGATGCCTCCAGCTGGCTTACCTACGCCGCTAAACGGCCTATCATCTTGACGCCCCTTCATGTGTTTACAATGCTAGTGGTCGTAGACCAACATTGCAAAATGAAACATCAGAACGTCGAAGCAACGATATGCGAGATTCGTCGTAAATATTGGATTCCACGCATACGACAAACTTTGCGCAGGGTGATCTCCAATTGCCGTGTATATATAAACGCGAAAATTATGCCAGTCCCACCATTGATGGGCTCTCTGCCTGATGATCGACGTACACCGTTTACAAGACCCTTCTCCTACACTGGCTTAGATTATTTCGGCCCGATTACAGTCACGATAGGAAGTCGTACCGAGAAGCGTTGGGTGGGGCTTTTTTGTGCTTGGTTGTGCGTGCGATTCATCTCGAAGTTGTTTAAGACTTGTCCACAGACGCTTGCATATTGGCGATCCGCAATTTCATTAACCGCCGAGGAACTCCGATTCGCTCTGATAATGGGACAAATTTCATCGGCGCCAACCAAGAGGCAAAGTGATTCTCGGAGGTATTCGATTGTGAGCGCATACAGGAGGAGTTATCAGCCAGAAGAGTTGAGTGGGCGTTTAGCTGTCCCTCCAATCCTTCGGAGGGCGAAGTATGGGAGCCCATGGTAAGAGTTCTCGATCATACGCTAAAAGAAGCGGCTCCTCGTGAGTATACCCTACAATGCCTCGTAGTGGGAGCTGAAAATGGGGTGAATTCTCGCCCGCTCACGCATCTGCCAACCACAGTCGACGAAGAAGAACCACTAACCCCGAACCACTTTCTACTTGGTTCTGCCAACACAGCAAAAACACCGAATATAAACGAGCCACCAGATAAGATATGCGCACTCAAGAGGCAATGGCATATCGCCCGTCAACTACGCTATCGATTTTGGAAACGCTGAGTATCTGAGTATCTGCCAACTTTGACGCGTCGAACGAAAGATCAAAGCCACTAGCAGAAAGAGATTTGGTGTTCATTTGTGACGGGAATATTCCAAGAAGACAGTGGTGTCATCTGAAGGTTGAGCGAGTATATCTGAGAGCTGATGGTGAAGTCCGAAGAGCCGATGTCCGCACATGTAACGGAGTAATAAGACGTCCTGCATCAAAGGTAACCGTTCTGGATGTCAGTGAATCGGGTTTGATCCACAGGGGTAGGGGCGTTGCTGACCGCACTCCGAAGTAGAATTCGGTAGATGGCGTACGACATATTACTGCAGCTAACTTCAGTTTCCATCTCCAGTCTCTATGAGCCCGTTGACATTTCGGAATTCTGCCCCAAGGAGACTACAGGTACAAACTGCGGTAAGCAATTGTCATTTGTAGAATATATACATACACCAATAATGTAATTTCTTAGAAATAAAAATCTTAAACATCGCAAATCACAGCCAATTGTTCATTTCGAGCCTTCGGTTATCTTTAATTCCGAACAGCCCCTATAGCGTAGTTCGAGGCGTCGGTAGTCAAGTTGAAAGACTTTTCGAAGTTGTGAAGGACAAGATTTCCGATGACTTTAGCAGCGTCTTCAAGTCGTTGAAAGCCTGCAATACTTCTTCCTGCAATGTGATTTTCACCTTCTTGGATTGACTCGCCTTGATCTGAGCATTCTCATCTCGTGTTAGATTCGTCGGGGGTTTAACTACTCTGGCATAATCCCTTATGAATTTCCTGCAATAGGACGTGAGCCCTAAGAAGCTCTTCAATTCCTGGAGATTTTGTGGAGGAAGTAACTTTTCGATAACTGCTACTTTCTTCGGATCAGCTTTTACACCGTCGCGGATATAACCAAGAAATTCGACCTCTGATTTCATGAAGTTAGTTTTCTCAAGGTTTACTTTTAGGTTTGCTTCCTCGAGTTTCGCGAATACCATTTCTACCTTCTTAATATGATCATCCTCGTCATGGCCGAAGACAATTACGTCATCAATGTAGACGTAACAAACATTACCGATGTATTCCTTCAGCACGGATGCCAAAAGGCATTCTCAGGAATTCATACTTGCCATTCGCAGTGGAGAAGGCATGTCACAGGGTTTCATAGGAATCTGGTGAAACCCCGAGGTGAGATCTATCGTAGTGAAATAGCTTTCTCTGCCCAAATTGGAAAGCGTAAAATTGATGTCTAGGATGATACTCGTACATATCCGAAACCGTAACAGCGTTTAGCCTCTTGTAGTCAATCACTATCCTGTACTGTTTCTCGCCTGATGGTTTGGTTTTCTTTGGGACAACCCAAATAGGGGAATTATAGGGACTTTTCGAGGGACCTATTAGTTTTAATTTCTGCCTCTATTGTACTTTTTATGGTTTCACTTGCACTAACAGGTCCGAAGAGGGGTTCATAGGTTTTTATTAGTCGGCGAAGCTTACTCTTGGTTTGTTCGAAAAGATTTTCGTTAAGGAGTAGATTTATTTCCCCCGAGATTTTTTCCTTCAATGGGATGGTTATATTCGGATTGAGTCTCAATGTATTTTCCCTGCGGTCAATAACCGCCTCAATAACCTTTAAGAGAATCTTCACAAATGATTCCATCGAAGGAATTTAGACCGGGCAATATGTAAAATGTTAGCAGTGTGTCATTGCCGATTGACTGGAGAAACCTACCACAGATTTTGCCTTCTATCTTAATGTTACCACCAGCTGAATGCACATAGAAAGGATGAACCAGATGAGTGCGACGAGATGATGTTTTCTTAACTACAGATGGGGAACGTAAATTTTTTTAGCTCCCTCGTCAACGAGGAAGCTGAGAGGGACCCTTCCCCCATGATATATTCTAAATATGGAACTCTGGACGACCGTCCTTCATAAAATTTACGATTGTCGCATCAGCGGATTCCTTCACGTACGTCCAGCGACACAAGTGTAATTGTAGCACTTGATGTCTGTGGGAATGGAATGTGTTGTTCGTTATAGAAATTAGATGCTCCTTTGGCGTGGGCATGCACTTGCAGTCTGGGGATTTGTTGTTGTTGTTAAGTGCAGTTGAGATGGATGTGCAGTTTGGAGATTTGGTGTCATTTGGATGTTATTCGCGTTAACTCCTCCCCTCTTAAATCAAAACGTCCTCGTTTTGTTATTTTCTAAAAAATTGGAATTTGGCTGATAGTGGTTATTCTTGGGGATATTTGTGGAGTTTCTTGTTTTTCTGCTTTGGTCGATACTCCTGGTGCTTCTGATTGCTTGTCTTCTGTTACATGGCTGATGATTTTATTGAACGTTACCCCTGGTAGGTGAGGTTTGTTTTTCCGTCAAGGTTTGATAATGCATATGGCGAGTATGATAATAACAGCTACAGACATGCCATATCCTCCAATATGCTTAATGTTATTTTCCGACTCAAGCAATTGAATAAAATTTGTTGTATTTGTATGAAGCTCCTTTATCATTTTCAGTGACAGGATTTCTTCGTATTCGGACTTGTTATAATAGGGCTGCAACAACGCTGGTAATGGTTTCACACTCACTTTCTGCATGGATAGATATTTCTTCCCCTCTGCTGTTATAGTTGTATTTTGGAACCGTATGACGTAAGTTCCAAGTAGACTCATCTTTTCGTCGTTTATGGTGATTGTGCCATTATATTGATTAAAAAAAAGGATTCCGCTTGCGATCTCTTCCACTGATGCTATGTGTTGATTGTTAATTTCTCTGCATGATGAAGGTTGACTTATAAGTAGCTTAGGGATACATAGAGAATTACTAATATCTATTACATCTTTATCTATGCATATTGACAACTTATTGAATGACTTACATTCTTTTATAATTCCAAAAATATTATTCTTACATTTAAGTATTTCCTTATAATCTATTTTATTTATAAGTATTCCTCTTTTTATTGGTCTTAATAAGATTTTAGTACATTCTTCGTAATGTGTAAGTGGAACATTTATAACGTATATAATTGTTTTTTTATTCAAAGCTATCCTTACTTCGCTAACATTTCTTCTATACTTACATTTAACATGTTATCTTTTTCTAATACATCTTTTATAGTTTCAATCTCTGTTTCAGACAGAATAAAGGAGTTTAAAACGTTTGTTTTTGCCCATTGAATGGCATGGTTTACATTGTTTATTTCCTCTTTTACAATATTTATTTTATTTCTTATTACTAACAATTCTTCATTTTTAGTGATTTCACTTTTCTTAAGTGCTTTACTGATTCCGTTTGTGGATTCTACTATTTATTTTATCTTATTTATTATATCTCTATTTATTACTAACTGCTTATTATTGTTTTTAAGAACGTTGTTAATTTTACTTGAAATAATTTTAAAATCATCGTGGTCAGGTGAACCGGCCACCCACTTCCAAGCACTTCCGATGATGTTCAATGAGCGCTTTCTTCTTTGAGGTGTGAGTCTATTTATAGTGCCTTGTATCTGATCTAAATCAATATAATTGGTCTTGGGGTTTGTTGGTTTTCGCTAAGTACGAACGCGTTTCGTTTATAAAATTTTGATAAATGTCTAGGTCTATTATGTGTATTATCTTAAAGTTTCCGTCTTGTAATCTAGTTGTTCCAGTCTCCATCGTTAGTAGTTGGGCATTTGAATAGTCTAGGATTTGAACGCCAGCAGCGTGGGCTGTGACAAGGAATCTGAAAAGGAACAGTTTTAATTTTTAATGTGAGATTTATGCACAGTTTTGCCGGATTGTGTTAACACGGTGGTCGATAGATTAAGGGCTACTATTTCCTTTTTATACCTCGAAGTTAGCTTTGAGCCTACCCGCTTATTTTGCTTAACGTAGATTATCTGACCAGGAGAATATTCTTTAATTGGATGTCGCTTTTTGTTATGAAATCTTAAGTCGGCTTCTTGTTTAGATTGGATTTTTTTAATGGTTTCCTTTCGTGCCTTTTCAAGTAAGTTTGGATCTGAAGTGACTCTTCGTCCGAAAAACGCTTCTATCGGCTTTTTTCCAATAGTGGAATGAATTGAAAGGTTATACTAGAAAACGGCTCGCTCTATAAGTTCCGTGAAGGAACGGTGTAGTCCATCTGTCTTTAAACATCTCATTATCTCAATAAGAGTTGAATGAAAACGTTCTACTTGACCGTTTACCGTACTGGAATATGAGGGAGTAGTAAACATTTTTATTTTAAGTTCCTCCTCTATCATAAAACTAATTGCCACTGAGTTAAAAGACTTCTCATTATCTATTACGACCGTTTCGGGAAGGCCAAATGCGAAAAGAATGTCCCTTAAAGGTTGTCTTATGTCCTCTACCGCTTTGGATCTTATGATCTTTGCTTGTGCATATTTGGAGAATTTATCTACAGAAGTAAGCACAAGTTTACCTTCTGTTGAGAAGATGTCCAGGTGAACAATTTGTCCTGGGTATTGCGGTATTGGTGTCGGCTGTATGATAGGTTTATTCGGGTGTCTGTCGTATTTGCTTTCTTCATAAAATTGTGCATATTGCTCTTCATTCATTTGCTCGGTTACGGGGAGTTGATCAGAGGCTGTGGTATTGTTCGTTTCCGGATTAATATGAAAATTAGGCTGCCTCGTTTTCAGAGAAGATTGTTGATTAAAGGGTTTTGGTTTCATCATCTCAGTTGGCTTAAACTGGTGGCTGTGTCCTTGGGTCATAGCTTCTGTTTTCATAGGAGCTTGGTTAGAGAACTGGTTTCTAGGTTGGAAATTCTGATGGTAATTGGGATTAAAGTTTTGAAAGGGTTGAATATTACGATTCGGTTGTTGACCGAATGATTGAAACTGTTGCGGTTGGGAGTAGTTCGGGTAAGTACCGCCTTACGGTGGTTTGTGGGCTACGTGATGCAACGGTGGTTGGGGACGTTGGCCTTGCGAGTGCTGAGGCCGTTGCACATGCTGTGTATGGTGTGGATTTTGGGAATGATTTGGTATTTGAAAACGCTGCGGAGGCTGTGTTGGAACAGGCTTCTTAAATCCTCCTTGATTAGCTCGAACATACTGAGCTCGGTAACTTTGGTTTTCATATTTCAAACATAGGTGCAGAGCTTGCGGCAGGTCTACTGGTTCTCTCATGCCTAAAAAATCTGACAAGTTACCTCTCAACCCTCGGATAAACGTATCCAACGCTTTATCCCTATATGTCTGCGTTAGTAATTGCAGTGCTTCAGGTCCAACATCCATACAGGAAATTCTATTTCTAATTAGAGTAAACTGTGCACAGACTCTCTGGTAAAATTGTTGGATGCTGCTATTATCCTGGACGAGGTTTGACAACTGGTATTCCAGTGTGGTCACATCTCGCTTGTCCGCGTAATGCAGAGTGAGGCAATTTATGATACTATCCCAATTGAGCGGGGTATTATAGGATTCGAGTGCAGCATCAGCCGGACCTATTATTTTATTTCGCACTACATTCAGGATTCCATAGTATTTGGGAGACCCTTTGATGTGCTCATAAATTTTGAGAACGCGCTCGACGCTTTTTCTCCATGACGAGAACTCGCTAGCGTCGCCTGAGAAATTCCTAAGGCATCGAACGATGTCCGGAATTCTTTCTAAATCTTCGAGTTGGTTCCTATGCTCTGATCAGTACCAGAAAAACGGTGGGCGTTAGGGTTTAGCACGCTTTCGACTAGCTGCTTACCTCGTTGCTCGAGGATGCGACTAACTATTGATGTAACAAGCATGTCTAATTCGGGGTGTGCTCTAACTTCCTGAACATCGACACTAGAAGAGGTCGATTGGTAAGAGGTATTAGGGTCTTGGGTTGTTGGTTGTGGTATAGTAGTCGGGGCCATGGTTGGTAATACACTTGGGGTATGGGTATCGTTATTACCTCTGGATCTTGTTGTAGGCATTTTGATTTCGATCTAGGCTTATATATAGAGAAAGTATAAAGAGACAGTAATACAAGGATCTTAGATATATTATGGGTAGGTATTTACGCACGGTCCTGACAAACTTTTTAAAGTAATACACACGGATTTATATGGAAAAAGAATATTATTAAAAAGATATTAAATATTATTAAATGGGTTATTCCTAAAAACAATAATAATAGGTTTCACTGTTACTAATATTTTATAACTAAGTTGTTGAGGAAAAAATAAAATAATAATTCTCCCTTTTTAACTAAATAAGGTTATAAATTTGTCACTGTTAAATTATAGCATTCCCGTAGGTTTTAACTTTTCTTAACTCCGTTTTTTTTATTTTTTTTTATTTGATTTAATTTATTTCATATATTTTTTTGTTTACAATTAATAACTAATTTCTTTAATATTATTCTTGTAGAGTAAATTCTTTTTTTTATATATATTTTTTAATTAAAAAATGTTTTCACTTTTTCTTCTTAACTCTAACTTAATGCTAACTTACAGGGTAAGTATCGGTAACATCCTCGCTGGTGTTCCAGATGATTCCCTTTTCTCCGTCGTTGTCCGGTGACTCAGGATCCGGGTGACACACTTTAATATCTACGAGGTCCACTGAGGCGTTTCTACGGCCTTTTAGCGGGGTTACACTTTTTTTGGTTCACGGGACCCGAAATTTGCACTAAATTACTACCTCCCATGTCTTAAAATCGCCCGAACGACGAATAACGAACAAATACTGGAAACAGCGGGCATAGATCCAAATGAGGCTGTTGATGATGATAACTTCTTTGTGATCGAGGATCCGCAGGAGCAGGTAGAGGCTGTAGGAGCGACTTTCCAGGAAGTGTACAAGGCGAATGTTATCATTGACCCGAACCACGATCTGGAGAATCGAGTCCTTGTGCACAATTTCTGCCTTCGAAATGAAGTTAATTGGCGATTCGAGAGCTCGGGTTTCACCCAGTTCAGTGACGAAAATATGGCAAATAATGCCATCACCAACGATAGGGTACTACCCCCGTTCATTTCGAAGGAGGAGCTCCAAATGATCTTCGATTCACTTAGAAGCAAGAAATCAGCGGGAACCGATGAAATACCGAACATTGTGCTTCGACATCTCCCTCTAGAAGCGGTGAACATTTATACCATCCTGTTTAATAATGCAATGAATAATGCACATTATCCAGCGCATTGGAAAACTGCGGTGGTACATCCGATCTCCAAAAGGGATAAAGATACTTCCAATCCGGCGAATCTCCGCTCGATTAGTCTTCTTCCAAACATCAGTAAGGTTTTCGAGAAGGTGATCAATAGAGTCCTGACTAAGTGGGTTGAGGACAAAAATATAGTTCCGGATAATCAATTCGGTTTCAAGGCGGGGCATGATATCATTCATGCTGCGTCTAAACTGGTTTCTGATATCCAATGGAACAAAGGCAAGAAACAGTGCACTGGTGCCTGCCTGATTGACTTGGAGAAGGCCTTCGATACCGTATGGTTAGAGGGACTCTTTTTCAAGCTGGACAGGTTGGGCATTAGTAAACCACTGCTGTATATTCTTTTTGATATGCTCTCCAGTAGACAGTTCATCGTGAAGAATGGCGATGTGACTTCTGCTGGAACATGTAGCATTAAAAACGGTCTGCAACAAGGTGCGGTAAATTCGCCGATCCTGTTCAACATTTACACAAGTGATCTGATAGGTTCACTTCACCATGCCATAGCGTACGCAGACGACTTAATCGCGTACAGAACAGGTCCAAAGATTGAGGTCATTAATATGCTTTTGCAGCGTGACTTCGACAAAATTAAGCGATATTGCGATGACTGGAAGTTGAAAATCAACTTTCAGAAGTCGGAAACTATTCTGTTTAGGACGCCTTTGTCTGGGGCCTCTAGGGATACCAGAAAGAATTGGCGAAAGTTTTCTATCGTCGGACAACACGGACAGCCACTTGCTTGTCGAAATGTAGTCAGATACCTTGGGATCTGGCTAGATCAATTTCTGTATTTTAACAAACATATAGATGTTAGGCCAGAGCCAAAGGTGCTTTTGCCCTTACAAAGAGACTGTTTTATAACATCCAACTCGATGCGAGGGTGAAGGTGATCTGCTACATGGCCCTTATCCGGCCTATGCTTGTATTTGGATGTCCCGTGTGGTTTAACGTGAGAGCAAGTTTATTGGAAAAGATTCGGGTGTTTGAGAGGGCTTGTCTTCGCTTATACAGAACACCAGAGTCTGAGTACATAAAATTCTATCCTAATGAGGTCTTATACAATAAGGCGAACCTAATAAGAGTGGACAATTTCGTCATTAAGTTAACTCGAAGGCACATTGCAAGAGCAATGACCTCATCGAACAACCTGATCTCCGGGGCTTTCTACCCCAATTATATGTATCACGAGAGAGTTCGCTTTGACGGCTTTATTCCTCCAGAAGCGTTCCTCTATCTAGATAGTAAAGGTCTGGTCCAGGACAGATTGGCGGTTCCGCTAATCTTCCACGTCGCTCGAACAGCTGCGTACAGGCGACTCAACTACGACAGAGACGTCGCACACGGCAGTGCGGAGCGTCTCCGGTTCAGTAGGGCGGTAGGGAGTCGCGACATGAGGGATGTTGCTCGGCAGCACCAACAATTTTGGTGGCTGGTTGAGGGAGGGGAAGTTTCGTCGTCCAATTCCTCCAGTACTGGGTAGCTCCATAGGAAGCAAAGTCGGTCGTCTGACTATTTTATTAGCCATGGCCGGCTTACATAGCTTTAAGTAGGATTAAGTTAGTTTTTAAGAAAAAAAAAATATATAAAAACACAAAAAAAATTAATAAAAATGAAAAATTAAAAAAATAAATAAAATAATATATATATATGCATATACTTATATATTAAGTATATAGGTATTATGGATGTATATCTATATGTATGTGTGTGTATGTATTAGATGTAAGTAGGTTAAGTAGGTTAGGTAGTCTATAAGTTTTTAGTTTTAAGTTTTTATAATATTAAAAAAACAGTCCATTTACTAAGTTTTTAGTTAAAATTTATTTTCTTAGTTCTAGTATTAAGTAATGTTAAATTGAAAATAAAATTAGAATGTAAGATTCGTCGAAAGACATAGTTTAAGTGTTAGGTTTAGCTTAGAGCGCCCGCATGGGGCCAGTAAGTTAGAATAAGATTATTTGTAAGTTATTTAAGCTAATTTTTAAGCATTTTTTTGTCTAGCATGTAAGCGTAAATTAATTAGTTAAATAAAAATGCATTTAAACTGAAAAAAACTGACTTGCACTAAATTACTTTCTTTTTTTCGACCGGTTTTATATTTTCCACCGACGTGAACAGAACGCACTATGACTGTTCGTAACCGTAACTTTATGCACTTCGGGTCCCTGCTCGGGCGCCAATTAAAATTACATTTACTATTAAATATAAAAAAAAACTTTATTATTTATTTTTTTGGGCAGAGGTTACCCTTACACGTGAGTATAAGCTTAAGACTGAGCAAACTAACAAAATTTTCATAAGCTTAAATACTAATGGTGCGATGATAAGATTGTCGCATCAGCGGATTCCTTCACGTACGTCCAGCGACACAAGTGTAATTGTAGCACTTGATGTCTGTGGGAATGGAATGTGTTGTTCGTTATTAAATTAGATGCTCCTTTGGCGTGGGCATGCACTTGCAGTCTGGGGATTTGTTGTTGTTGTTAAGTGCAGTTGAGATGGATGTGCAGTTTGGAGATTTGGTGTCATTTGGTGTCATTTGGATGTTATTCGCGTTAACTTATATGTATTTATAATTTATAATATTTTAATGTTAAGATATATTAATTTAATAAAAGTGCATATAATATTTGGAAACGATTCGCGAGGTTTTAGTGTACTGTAGTGTATGTTTGTATTTAAGTATTCTGTGGAATTTGATATAAGAGTTTCATCAGTATAAGTTTTATTTAATGGCAGAAGGAATATTTTGGTGATAGGTCGTTTCATTTCTCCGTTTTGTGTTTTGATTGTGACCACGTGAGTTAAATTGTCTGTTCCAAGATGCGTGTCGGTAATCCGAGCCAGGCTCCTTTTCGATGGTGTTAACCGCTCATCCTTCGCCAAGACGAGATCTCCGATGTGTGGCTGATGTTCAAGCCTGAGCCATTTCAGTCATTGTTGGAGCCTGGCGAGATATTCAGTGTCCACTGCTTCAAAAATATTTGGGAGAGACCTTCAATCCTTTGCCATCTATTGAGAAAGCCAAGTTTAGCATCAGTCAGTTCCGGGTGAGGTACATTATTTAGTGGCTCGCCTATAAGGAAGTGTTCAGGTGTCAATGGTGTGAAGTCGCCGGGATTGGACATTGGACAGAGTGCCCTCAAATTAAGACATGCTTCCACTTGAGCAAGAAAAGTGTTGAGCTCCTCCAATGTGAATACCTCCGTACCAACAATTCGCCTTAAATGAAATTTGATGGATTTCACTCCTGCTTCCCATAACCCCTCAAAGTGGGGGAGAAGCCGGAGGAATAAAATTCCATTTTGTGCCATCCTTTGCAAGTATTTCAGCGACTTCCTTCCAATCAGTTTGAGCAGCCATCAGCAATTTTCTTAACTCTTTATCCGCTACTATGAAGTTGGTTCCGCAGTCGCTAAAGAGTTGTACGCTAATAAATGTTTGCGTCGTTAGATCACTTACCAGCTCTATATGGATAACCTTGATAGCAAGGCAAATAAATATTACAAAGTAACCCTTAAATACTTTGGAACCCCGTCCTTTCCAAGCCATGACGTCAATTAGGCCCGCGTAATCAATTCCGGCGTGTGAAAATGGTCGTGAACTGTACTCTAGGAGCTGGTAAACTGCCCATCATTTGTTCCGCTGGACGTGCTCGGTAGCGAAAGCAAATATTGCAGGCGTGTATAAACTTTTTGACGGAGCTCTTGATACACCATATACAATATGTGGTGCGCAAGTATGCCATCATCTTCTGGATTCCGCCATGTAAAGTCTTCTCATGTGCATCACGCAGTAATAGCTGAGTGAAATGATGATTTGGGCAGTGGATGATCTGGTGTTGCTGTTCGTAACTCAGATTTGAATGTTGTAGTCTGCCTCCGACACGCAGGATGTCATCCTTGTCAACAAAGGGGCTTAACGATTTCAGCTTTCCGCTTGATGCAGTCTTAATTCCTGCAATTTCTGTGATGTTTCTGTGAAAGTACATCATAGTTTCTGCATTTGCATACCTGTCTACTATTAAATATAAACCTATATATAAATAGGGGCCTTATCAACATCGAATGCCTTTTATTAGTAAACTTATTGTATTTTCTTCTCTAAGTGTACAGTGCACACGAATTAATCGTTTTTCTATTTCGGTTTTTAGTTCAGTGGGCTGAGGAGGGCAATGAAAATTCCAGGTATTGTGTAGGAAATCTAGACCGTTCCACCAGAGTTTGTTTTCTGCCAGAGCTGGTGGTAGAACTCCACGTGATGTCAGATCAACTGGGTTTAATTGTGTTGGGACGTTTCCAGATATTATCCTTTGTTAGCTTCTAGATTTCTGCTACCCGATTGCTGACGAATGTTGTCCATTCGGATGGAGGTGCAGCTTTTCATGCTAAAACAATGGTTGTATCCACACACCCATACCTCCGAACATATCTGAAATCAATGACAGTGGATGTATACTCCAAGAGAGTGGCCAGGATTACTGCGCGGCACAACTCAAGACGCGGGCAGACTCAACTGTGCAACTTTAGTTTTGGATAGAAACAGATGTACGTGCATCATATCTTTAGAGTCCAAAACTCGTAAGTATACCGCAGCCCCGTATGCTCGCTGAAACACGTCACTAAATCCATGTACTTCCAGGTCTTGCTGTGTGTCGTGTGCGTAAATCCATCTTGGAATTCGTATCCTTTCAAGTGATGGAAGTTCTCTGCGGAAAATAGACCAATCTTTCTGAAGTTCTGGCGGAATTGGACTGTCCCAATTGCTGCACAATTGCTGCATCATCATTTTGGCCTTTATAATGCAGGGTGGGATCCATCGCAGTCGTTGAAAAGATGGTCCTTTTCGTCACCTCAGTTGTGTCGCAACAAACGTTCTGGGATGAGAATGAGTCCTCTGATGGGAACCACTTAACTCTTAAAGCCTTTATGTGCTCGGGCGAGTCAAAGGGTACTGAAAAATCGACTTCTCGTTAGTCTGCCGGTATGTGATGGAGAATATCATCAGAATTGCTCGTCCATTTTCTCAAGCTGAATCCTGCTGAGGAAAGCAAACCTTGTATTTCTTCCCGTTTACGCAAGGCTTCTTCTATAGAACTAGCCCCACTTATAAGGGCATCCCCATACATATCTTGTTGAACCATTTTTGCTCCAAGAGGATATTTGTGCTTTTCCTCAGCAGCCAATTTGTTGATGGTCTTTATGGCGTGGTAGGGTGCTGATGTTGTACCGAAAGTCACCGTCAGCAGTCGATATACCTTGATTGGTTCTTCTTTAGTATCCCGCCAGTAGATGAGCTGATAATAGGTGTCCCGATGCGCCACACGTATTTGCCGGTACATTTTTTCCACGTCTGCAGTGAAGGTGTATTTATAAGTTCTCCACCTCATAATTATATCAATGATATTCTTTTGTACTTTCGGTCCACTGTTAAGATGCTGGTTTAATGATGTCCCATCTAAGGTCTTTGCAGCAGCATCGAAGACAACTCGTAGCTTAGTGGTGGAGCTGGAATCTTTAAAAACTGGTGGGGTACAAAATAGTGAAAAGATGTTTTAAGGACTTCGTCATTATCAATATCAACTTCTGTCATTTAATTGAGAAGTAAGTATTCCTTAATACATTTATTATATTGGTTGTGTAGTGCGGGGTTCTGCTCAAACCTTCTCTCCAACTGAAGAAACCTACGTAAGGCCCCTCCTTTTGAGGATCCAAGCCCAGGTTGTCTTCCCTCCTTAAATGGAAGCGATACCTCGTAACGCCCATCGGGCAGTCTCTTAGTGTTCTGCATATAATGTACTTCGAAGGACTTGTCTTCTCTTGATAATTCCATAGTTTTGAGTGGCTTCTCTTGAATTTCCCAAAATTTCTTTAGTTGCATGAACGAAGGGAATGTGGATTTTTGTTACAGAGCTTAATCGAAACTGTTGCAGACCTTACACCGAAACTGCTCCTTTTATTTTGGCCTAATGTGAAAAGAGCTGGCCCTTGCTTCTAAACTCCGATGGTTACTTCCTTTCTTCCCTTGTTGCTCGACTACAATTTCCAGTGCACCAAATCTAGCTGAAAGAAACTCTGAAGACTCCTGGTAAGTAGGTGAAGACTTATTTATTCCTAACTTTTCTTCCCATAACTGTTGCGTCATTACAGGAAGTTTTTGACGCATACAATAAATGAGAATTTTATCCCATTATTCAACTATAAGCCCAAGATTATCAAGTAAATGCCGGCATTCCATTGACGTATCTAAAATGTATCAACCTTGTAGCAGATTCATGTTGAATAGATGGCTGGCTGACAAAAACTTCAAATGTGCACTTACGAGCATTCGCGTATTTAGTATTTTTATTGCAGTATAACAACGACATTTATAATATACCATTCAAATCTTTAAGCTATAAATGTGATACAATTAATAAGTGGTTTAAGATTAAACTAAAACAATTCTTTCTCAATAAAGTAAACTTTAAAAATATTAACATCTGATTGAAATAAGTTTGAGTACAAAGAGAAAAAAAAATTATAAGCTTCCTTGAACAATTAAAATAAAATATTTATGTGATGTGCAATTTATATTCAGCATTCCTGTTAGTTGTCTGCTATATGTCGAAAGAGAGTTTCACTAAAGCTATTTGTATTATAGAGTCGTCTTATATTAAGGGGGAGTGAATTCCAAAGGCGAATGGCGTGAACGAAAAACTATCGTTCAGTAACTTGATAAGCAACACGAGGTACAATTAAACTTAAAGATCTACTTGAATACGAAAACCTTAGTTTATCATATACAGTTTGTCAAGAAAGTGTTTTTACAAACAAAAAATTTGTTCAAATGTATTTACTTTTTGTTTATACAGACTAAACTACATATTTTTTTTATTTTTTATTTACATTTCTTAAGACCAATATTTAAGTAAACACATAACAAAGAAATGTGTTCAATTTTATGGAAAAAACATAACAATAAACAACAAAAACGAAAGAATTCACAAAATTACAGTGTCAAGAAAGTGTTTTTACATATTTTTCTTTAGCATTTAAAAGTAAATTTTATCAACTTATTTTTATTCAATATTTTGTGTGGCGGCCTTCAGCATCGATAGCAGCTTGCTTTTCATCGATCTAATTAATTTTCTTAAGTCGTATTCCTGAGGTATTTTTGATCATTCTTCTTGAATAAATTGCGTCAACTGATTAGGACTTCTTTTTCAAATGCGCCCATAAATTCTCTATAGCATTTAGATCTGGGCTCTGGGCAGGTATATTGAGTACTCTGATACAGTTGTGAAGCAGCCACATCTTAACTGTGTGCTCCTTGTGCTTGGGATCATTGTCCTGGTAAAATTTAAATTCTAGTTTTGTGGTATAATCACCGCCGACGATTCCAAATTTATGCAAGTACTGCTTCGCATCCATGTGTCATCAATAAAAACTAGGTCCCCAACCCCTATGCTCGATATAAAGGGTTTTCCAATGGGGACTTGACAACTTTGAATTTAATTTCACTAGTCATCAAACTGTCACTGTCAATTTATTCATTAAACTCAACATTTTCATCATGGTAAAGTACACGAACGAGCAACGTCTGCAAATTATAAAAATTTTCTACCGAAATTCGGAGTCGGTGACTGCAACTTTAACAGCGTTAGCTCCAATTTTTGGTCGTAATTCTCGCTCTAGTAGACAGGCAATAACAAGTTTAGTGCAAAAATTTGAGTCTACATATTCGTTGTATGATGTTGAAACGTCAGTGAGACAACGGGTTGGTCGAAGTGTCGAAAATATCGCTCTGCCGTTCAGGCGTCCGCGTAGCAAACGATCCAAATCAGTCAATTCCACGGCGTTCTCAAGAATTGGGCATCGCTGAGACCACATTATGGCGTATTTTTCGTAAGGATCTTGGTTTACACCCATACGAGATCAATTTGACTCAAGAATTAAAGCCGATGGACCATTTGAAGTGACGTACGTTCTCCGATTGGGTTCTGGAGAAGATGCGCCAAGATGATGAATTTCATCGCAAAATCATCTTCAGTCACGAAGCTCATTTTTGGCTCAGTGGGTTCGTCAATAAGCAAAATATGCGTTATAAGTCAGGTGAAAATCCACATGTGCTTCATGAATCACCACTTCATCCACAAAAAATAACTGTTTGGTGCGGTTTGCATGCCGGCGGCGTTATTGGGCCATAGTTTTTCGTCTACAATAACGATCGTCACGTTACTGTGAATGGTCAGCGTTATCGCGCCATGATCACCGATTATTTTTGACCCGAATTGGAAGATATGGACTTGGACGACATGTGATTTCAACAGAATGATGCCACAAGCCACACAGCACACGCTACAATCGATTTATTGAAGAGTAAGTATGGTGAGCGTGTTATCTCAAGACATGGGCCAGTCGATTGGCCGCCTCGTTCGTGCGATTAGTCATTAGTCGTTAAGTCATTGGCTTATGCCAAGACGCCGACGACGTTGGAAGAGCTCAGAGCTAACATTGAACGCGAAATAGCGACCGCTTCGGCCGAAATGTGTGGCCTAGTCGTTGAAAATTGGGTCCAACAAATCGACCGCTGCAAACGTGCCGCGGTGGCCATATGAACGAAGTCGAGTTCCATTCATAAATGTTTTGATTGTACTTCAAGCCGATAATAAAGTTTTTGCAATATCTCAAATGGTTTGCATTTACTAAAAAAAAAAAATTGTCAAGTCCTTATTGGAAAACCCTATACAAGCCCACACCATAACGGACGATTTATCAAATTTCACTGTTGGTAGTATATTGCTTTTAAAGATTGCCGCCACACTCTATTGGCTCCCTCGTTATAATACAACATTACGAAGGGCGTTCAATATATTCTCGGTATCGATATGAAGGAAAATGCGAATTCAATTTAAATTGTTTTTATTTTTCAATATAATCTCCCCTAACATCAATGCATTTGTTACATCTTGAGATAAGCTTTTTTAAACCCTCAAAAAAATAAATTTCCTCTTTCTCTGCAAAATACCCATTTATTGCCGACTTGAGTTCTTCATCATCCGAAAATCTTTTTCCACGAAGACATTTTTTCAAATCCGGAAACAGGAAATAATCACTGGTGTTGGATTTCTTCGAAACCACAATCTCGCGCAGCAGCCTTGGAAGCTCGCGCCGTGTGAACAGGAGCGTTGTCATGAAGAAGCAACACACCCGCTGCGAGTTTACCCCGTCTTTTCTTTTTAATTTCCTCCCGCAAATTATGCAAAGTGGAAGCGTAGGATGTGGCGTTGATGGTTTACCTTTTTATTTGTACTCAATGAGCAAGATTCCCTTTGAGCCCAAACAACTGTGGCCATGAGCTTCCCGGCAGACGGAGTGACTTTGAACTTCTTCGGGGGGTCTGTTCCTTTTTTATGGCACTGCATGGACTCTTGTTTGCTTTCAGGGTCATAGTGGTGGACCCATGTTTCGTCCCCAGTAACAATTCGATCCATAATACCGTCCGCGTTCTCACTACACATCTCCAAAAGCTCTCTACAGCATGCGATTCTCACTTTTTTCTGAGGCGCTGTGAGCATTCGTGGCACCCACCTTGCACTGACCTTTGAAAGGTTAAGATGGTCATGAAGAATGGTGTGAATGGTACCAATTGAAAGCTTGGTGATCTCTGCCATCATTTTCACCTTTATTCGGGCATCCTCAAGAACAAGTTTTTCGACTTCTTTGATGCTTTCTCCCGTACAAGCAGTAGCCGGGGCGCCGGAGCGGGGGTCGTCTTCAATGCTCTCTCTGCCTCTCTTGACCACTTTTGCACAGTTGATAATGAAGGTGCAGAACCCTGGTAAACAGCCACCATCTCTTCATGAATAGTTTTTTGACTTTTTCCTTGCTTAGTGAGAAATTTAATTACATCGCGATGCTCAATTTTCACCATCATCGTCTCAGTTGCCATTATGATTCTGTTTAACCAGAGATAAAACGCGAATTAATAATCACATTTATATGAAATTTTACATGAATGCACTAAAATAATAGTATTACTTGATAAATAAGTAAATAAGTAATGCTTTTCTTATGTTGTCTTGTGAGAGCAACGGTTTCTTTCGCGCTACTCTTGATCAATATTTGTGCTTTAAAAGCACCTGCCGAATAGTCTCGTAAGGTACATCGATTCCACATTCCAACTTCAGTTCATTTGCCAGCGACCTAGTAGATATTTGGGGATTTTCATATATTTTCCTTATTATTTTTCGTTCATTTCTTTCTGATAATTTATAAGGCATGCCCTCTGCCTTCATTAAATGCTATCGTCAATCACTTTTTGCACGATTAATTATTTTATATATTGTTTGCGCGGTCAAACCAAACAAAATCAGAAAGGACTGTTATTACTGAAAATTTCATTCATAAACGTAAAACCGCAATGTGTAAAAAGACTTTCTTGACACACAATTTCTTGGAATAAACTTATTTTTGTTATTTTTTCTTATGTTTTTAAAATAAAATCGAGTAACTGTTTGCGTTATCTTGTTATTTAAATGCTAGTTTTAAGAAGTGTAAGGTTAGGTTAGGTAAGAGTGGCTGTTGGAAATACCAACTCACTTAGGCCCATTGCCCCTTTGTGATGCCACGTGCATCTATGATCCTCTTACTAATGGAACCAGTTTGAGCTTATAATAAAGCGTAGGAGACTGTTAACGTCTATGTTTTCTAGATGAAGCGTTCTTCTCTGGGAGAGGGCTGGGCATGTGCAGAGTAGGTGGCGGATTGTCTCCTGCTCTTCCTCGTCCATGCAGCTTCTACAGAAATCATTAGTAAAAGCGCCAAGCCGTCTTTCGTGCTTGCCTATGAGGCAGTGTCCAGTAATGACACCTATTATGGCACTGAGATGTTTCCTGTCTAAAAGGATCAGACACTTAGAGCGATTCAGATCCAGCCTTGGCCAGATCTGTTTGGTCGCTGGATATGTTTTCCCAGCAGTCCACCTAAGGTCTGTTCTTTTATTGGCATCTAGCTTTAGTGTTAGTTTGCACGTAGCGATTGGTATACCTATACTACCTTTGTCCGGTAGGATAGGTAGAGTGGTTCCAATTTTGGCGAGTTCATCGGCTCTGCAGTTCTCTGGAATGTCTCTGTGGCCCGGCACCCAACAAAGGTGAATGTTGAGCTGTTCTGCCATCTCCATGAGAGATGATCGGCATTCAAGGGCGGTTTTAGAATATAATGAGACCGAGTCCAGGGACTTGATGGCGGCCTGACTATTCGAAAATATGTGGATATCCTTTGCAGATATCACGTTTTTCTTCAGCCAGGACAGAGCTGCTTTAATCGCCAAAATTTCCGCCTGGAACTCGCTACAGTGATTTGGAAGGCGGAAAGAGAGGCTTAGATTTAGCTTATCTGATAAAACACCGCCGCCAACTCCGCTATCGGTTTTAGATCCATCTGTGTAGAGATAGATTGACTTGTCCTCCATGAAAGCATCTTGCTCCCAGAATGATCTAGAGGGGAAGCTTACGAGTACATGGAAGTTTTTGTCAAACCAAAGTTCAGGTACGGTGTAATCGATGTTCGCTGTGAGGATTCCTAATGTATTAAGAATATTGGCATGGCCAAATGAATTATTTGTTCACTGTTTAGTCGCTTTAAGGCGAATAGCTGCAGTTGCAGCTACTTGCTTGCTAAAAATGTCGAGGGGTGTCAAGTGAAACAGAATATCTAATGCCGCAGAGGGGGTAGACCACAAGGCTATGCTTGTGCATAGATATACTGTTCTTTGGACTCTGCTTAGTTTAATGCAGTTGACAGCATTTTCCAAGGCCGTCCACCAGACAACCACCCCGTAGGTAAGTATCGGTCTTATGACCGAGATGTATAGCCAGTGGGTTATGCGAGGTTGAAGAGCCCATTTGTTCCCAATGGCTTTTTGCAAGAGAATAAAGCTTTTGTGGCTTTATTGACTCCTTCTTGAATGTTAGGTTTAAGAAGTGTAAACCAAAAATTAAAAAAAAAAATGTGTAGATGAATCTTTATTAGCAAGAGAAATATAAATTGGAGTAATGTTTTTGCTTGTAAAAACACTTTCTTGACAAACTGTAAGTTATGGGACTGTTGTTTGATTATAATCCTGTGTAGATATTTGATTGTGCAGTAGTCAAATATTAAAAGCAATGTTGAGCTTACGTCTGGCAAAGGCGCCGGTGCAACAAATGATCATACAGTGAAATTAGTTCCTTTGAGTAATTCCTAAATGCTGTATTAATCTATCAGCCTCGTCTGTGACAGTCGATTTTCGAAAATGCAGGTTTTGAATCTCACAAAGGGATGTGTTATTATGGGTAAGAGACTCAAAAATCTCATGGAATGATCTCCAATCTTCATAATTTCCAGAAAATGTAGGTAATTTGGTTACTGGTAATTTTAAATCCCGATTTTTATTTATTTCCACAGAACTTAGCATTGATCCTGAATTCCTTTCTGTTGCTGCCAATTTGTCAATGCTGTCCAAGAATGCGGTCCGGTAATCCACATATAGATCCTTTATTTTGCCGAACAGCTTCTCCCATTCTTCTCGATTTTCAGCATCCTTCGATGAACCTGCCTCCTTGTTATACTCGGAGCTAGCATTGAAGTTCTTATCCAGGCGCTGAGATAATTTTTTGAACGCTGTGCTTCAGGCCGTTTCCCAAAATTTGTAAAATCTTTTTGCATTTGAGCAAAGATATTTTTTTGCAATTTCTCCATTATGCTCACTGTGCCACAAAAAAAAAAAACATAATTTAATCGAGGTAAGAAAAATAATTTGATTTTCTATTGTACTAATTTGCACTTACTTTATACACACACAGCGGTATTTGTACGGTAATTGTTGCGTTTGGTATCAACATATATGCCTATATACCTTTGACTGGAAAACGGTCACACGAAGCGGTGCTTATGTTTGTACCGTAAGTGCTGCTGTTGGTGCCAACGGTTATGAAAGCCGTATGCTGAAAGAAAACGGAATCAAGATCTTCCCCCAAACGGAAAAAATTACGTAGAATACAGTAACTTTAAGTTACAATTAATTAATTTTTTCTTCAAACGGTGTACTAAACTTTTATGATATGTATGTCTTAGATTAATAACACATCTATTTTAATTCAAATTAATTTTTAATTATTAAATAATTGTTTTATTTTGTAATGTAAATGTAAACTTGAATTTATTTTATTTAGACTTAAGTAAGAATACTAGATATACATAATTGTGTTTTTATGTGTAGATATTTAATTGTAAATCGCTTAGATCAATGCTTTATAAAAAGTAGTTGCGTTATAAAAAGTAATGAGTTTTATTGCAATTCATAATTTGACATTTTACATCACATTGACATTTAAGCAAGGTTGTTGTTGTTGGGCGCGTTCTTATCATCAGGGTGAGTACATAGATGGTAATTAATGATTATTCTAAACAATGACCCTGTATTCTCGGTCTTCTAAATAGAATTTGGTCCATGCCACAAAATGAGGGGAAAAGCCGAGTTTTTATAATTTAAAAATGATAAGTTGGTGAGAAATTTTATCGAATGCCTTGCTGAAATCAGTGGAAATTGAATCGACTTCATCACCGTCTTCTAAAGTATGGAGCGTCCTAGAGACAAACTCTGTTAGGCTAGTGGTCGTTGATCTACCTTTGTTGAAAGGCTAGTTACATATACTTGATGAGAGTGGAAGAGAAAAAAATAAAAACACACGGTGTTCAGCAGATAAAAAAGAAGTAGTTCTTTATTAATTTATTTTTCATGAAAAGTTCAATGTTTGATGAAAGATCAATAATTTATAGAAAAGCTTGACAGACAGGTGTTGCTGCTAAAAGTTGATTTAAGCTAAGTATTTTAATATTCAACATACCCCATCTACTTTAGCAACCCTAACCTTAATCAAATTCATAGCTTAAAAAATTCCATACCCAAATTCATAAAAGCAATAAAAATAAAAATTCATATTTCAAAATCGCATATCCAAATTTTTAAAGCAGTAATAATGTGCATTGTAAGTGCATCAGCAGGCATCTCCCTCGTAGGTAAACAGTGGAGTTCCACAACACCATCAGCTGCTGCCCGCCGAATGAAATGTTATCGAATATACAGATGGTTAGTTCTCGAGTGTCTCCCTTGATAATGTGCAATGAATGGAGCACTCTGACTATCGTTTTATACAGTTATCGGTTTGCATCTTGGATGTACATTTATTTCGGTTAGTAGCTGTTTAAAGTAGGCAGCTTCCTTTGCAGCAGAAGTCAAAGTGACATATTCTGCTTCCGCACTAGATGTTGCAACGATTGACTGCTTCCTCGATTCCCATGCTATAGCTCCATTTGCATCTTCTGCCCAATTTGAGTCCACATACCCCAAAATCGGCTTACTTGTTTTTTGGTAGATTATTTTGGCTGTTTGAGTCCCCTTCAGGTACTTAAGTATCGATATCGCGAAGTTCCATTGCTGTCTTCTAGGATCTTGTGAGAACTGCGAGAGCATATTTACCGCCAAAGCGATATGTGGACAGCTAAATATAGATAAATGTAATAGTCGTTCCATTAATTCTTGAAAATCCCTCTGATTGATTGGTTCCCGCTCGCCTTCGACTGATGGTTCCCTTTCAAATTTTGATTTAGCTGGAATAGGTAATTTATTTTTATTACAATTCAGTAAATCATACTTAATGAGTAAATTTTTTATACATCCTGATTGTGCAATTGACAACCAACCCTCCGCACGATTCCTTTCTATTTCCAACCCTACGCAGAGTTTCGGCTCTCCTAAATCTCGGATGTCAAAAGATTTCATTAAACAAAATTTTAAGAATTCATAATCTTTCGACCTTTTCGTTGCTACAATCAAATCATCTACATAAACTACAATTATTGTTGTAGTTGTGCATGTTTCACCCTTAAAATACATTAATCTGTCATAATTCGAATTTGTATAACCAAGTTCTTTAAGTTTCTGACCAAGTTTAGAATTCCAAAGCCCAGGTCCGTTTCTACAGATAAAGCTTATAAAAATCTCATAGAGCTAGGCTTTGCAACAGATGCAAAAGACTCAAAATAATCGACTATAAACATCTGAGTATAGCCCTTTGCAACCACCCTTACTTTTCTCCTTTCCACAGAATCATCCGGATTATACTTGGTCTTGAAGACCCATTTTGATCCAATAACATTTCTGCCAGGAGGTCGATCTATTAACTCCCAATTCTTATGTTTAATTAAAAGATCAAACTCCAACTTCATTGCCACCTTCCATTCATGAGCATCGATTAATTTTTCGATCTCCTCTAACGTTTTTGGGTCTCCAATCCCTACAAGACAAGTACTTTCAAGTACGTAGTTGGGTCGATTTTTATCTAGTACGTATTACTGAACGATTTTGATGGTGATTGACTTCCTTACTCTGGTTCACTTACATCTTAAATAGTTTTGAAGTCATACTGATAGTATTTACCCTTTTTTTCCTTGTTAACGTCTTTAATAAATTTAACGTCCCTAGTTTTAATGACGCTTCTTGTTCCACGCTTCCATAATCTATATCCCTTCGTTTCTTCCGAGTATCCGATAAGTAAATATTCTTCGCTTCTTGGATCGAACTTGCCTGGGTTTTTTCCTTTTTCTAAAACAAAACTTATGCAACCGATTTCTTTAAAAAATAAAACATTCGGCTTCTTTAAAGACCATAGTTCTTCTTTGGTTTTGCTCAGATTTACATTTGTTGGACATCTATTTCGTATAAATGCGGCAGTATTCACGGTTTTCATGGATTACAACGTTGTAGTGCATCATGAATTTTTGCCATAAGGCCAGACAGTAAACAAAGAGTATTATTTGGGTATTATGAGACGTTTGCGTGAAGCAATTCGCCGAAAGAGACCAGAATTGTGAGCAGAAATTTCATGGATTTTACACCATGATAACGCATCGTCGCACAGTGCCATCATTATTCGTAATTTTTTGACGAAAATTGCAACAAATACCATCCAACAGACACCGAATTCACCTGATTTGGCTCACTTTGACTTCTTTCTGTTCAATCGAGATAAAAAACCACTACGGCGAACCCGTTTCAGCACCCGAGAGGAAGTATGTAAAAATCGCAGGAAGCACTTATGTACATACCGAAAACCGAATATGAAAAATGTTTCTAGGATTGGATCAAGCGCTGGCATAAGTGTGTTGCAGTCGATGGGGATTAGATTGAAGGGGACAATATAGATTTAGATGGATAAACTTGTATTTTAAATTTTCTGAATAAATTCCGGGAACTTTTTGATCAATGTACCACAAACAAGCTCGTTGATCAATTTCCGCTACAATATACAGTCCATTTTGTCATTTGGCTAACTGGATATTCAAATAAACCCTACCAATTCTCATTATCTTTATCTTTTGATTATTTGCCCGTTTTACATACCCAATGCACTGATTATTCGACAATTCAATGAAAGCTCCCTTTGTGCTACATATGTGTGATGTTGCTTCACTGTCCAGGCACCACCGTAAAGACTTTTTTCTCGCACTAAAGCAGCTGTTCTCTCGTACTCTATTGATGAACAATGCAAATACTCTTGCATGTTGAAACCTTGTTCCTGGCTGTGTATATTCGGCGAATCTGGAGAGCTAATATCGAAATCAAATACACCTGAGTGTCAAACCACTACAAAACAATTTTCATGTCTTTTCCTTCTACCTTTCCACCCGCGCCCAGGCAACAGTAAAAGAGTATCTAACCCCTTAGGCGCGCGTAAATTAAAAAAAAAATTATACTCTCTACTGGCTCTACAATTTTTGGCCATGTGACCTTCTTTACCACACCGTCGACAGTTGTATGGAAAGAAACTCGATGATGGCCTTTGAGGCTGTTGAGAATATCTCGCTTCAGGTTTCTGTTTATAACGCTTGCTGCTATACTGTTTAACTTGCATCGCATTGTTTCCGTTTGACAAATCCCGCCTCTTGTCACCAACTTCCAGCAACAGCGTTCGTACTATATTTAGCGGGGGATATTCCTTTTGAGCGTCAAAAGCTCTGCACATCTTTATATTCCTCTGGTAGGCTATCCAGCAATAAAACTACCGCCAGACCATCATCCAGCTTCGCATCTAATTCTGTTAAACGAGAAAGAATAGAATTAAATTCACGTTGATACTCATCCATTGATTGCGACACATTCATCCGAAAGTGGATAAGTTTGCGGAACTCACCCCCTTCCGATCAAATTCTTAACTAGTGCTACGATCGCGGGCTCCATCGCTACTAATAACTCACTCCTAGCATCCTTGTCCTTGTCATTCCAAGCATCTTGTGAATCTCGATCTTCAGTGGGTTTTATATCTGCTCCAGTAACACATTTTAAATATCTGCCTTTATGTAGTATTCCTTCCAATTGGGCTTTCCGCGTTGAATAATTTTTTTCGCCATTTAGGAAGGGGATTCGTCCACTCAAGAAATTATTCATTTTTGCAAAAAGCAAATCACAACAAAAATTTATCAGATTGGCAAAATAAATACTGTTTTCCACAGTTCAAATCTTTACAAACAAACTGGGCCCAGAACCTGTTGAAAGGCTAGTTAGAGATGCTTGATGAGGGTGGAAGAGAAAAAAATAAAAACACACGATTTTCAGCAGATAAAAGAGAAGTATGTAGTTCTTTATTAACCGGAAGAAGTGTTTGACAGCTGGTTTTACATGAAAAGTTCAATGTTTGATTAAAGATCAATAATTTATAGAAAACCTTGACAAACAGGTGTCGTTGCTAAAAGTTGAGCTAAGTATTTTAATACTCAACAACCTTTCATGAAACCGTGCTGATTTCTGCGGATTGTTGGTCTATAATACGGAAGCAGTTGTTGATAGACTATGCTTTCAAAAAGTTTGGATATGTAAGAGAGTTTTGCTATGGGCCTATAATTATCGACTTCGGCCTTACTTCCTTTTTTTATGAAGAGGGATGATGTAAGATTCTTTCCACAGGAAAGGAAAAGTACCTATTGAGACAGACAAGTTAAATAGGGCAGCAAGGGGAGGACCGAGATGGGTAACATACTCTTTTATTACAATAGCCGGAAGGCCATCAGGGCCGGACGAAAAATCATCTTTAACTTTGGTAATGTTTTCAGATACTAAAGTTGTTGTTATATCTAGCGAGATGAATGACGTCTCAGGATAGGTTCTCATATAGCTAAAGTAACTAGGATCGGGTTCAGCTGTTTTCTTAGAAAAGGATTTGTTAAACTGACAGGCAAAGAAATTTGCAATGGTTTTTGGGTCGGCAGAAGATTCACTAAGAAATTTAAAAGTAGATGGGTAGCCGTCTAACTTTCTTTTGGTATTAAAAAACTGGTAGAAGCGTTTAGGGTCCGAGACTAAGCTAAATTGCATGCGGTAGAGGTACTCAAGGTAAAGAGACTCACAAAGTTCAGAAAAACGATTGTATACCAATCGATAATTACTGTAGTCGGAATCAGATTGAGTTCTTAAGAATTTGTGCCACAATATGTTTCTGTTATTACGGAGAGAGAGCAACGCCTGTTGTACCAGGGAGGAGCTGACACGCAGTCCTTTCGGAAGGTATACGGAACCGGTTGAGCAAAGGAGGAGAAAATTAACGAATAGAACGTTGATAGGGCAAGATCAATGTTAGTTGTCTCAGCAATAAAGTCAAAGTTAATGTTGCTGATGAGGTTTTTAAGTTTGTTAAAGTCGGTTCTTCGGAAGTTAAATGAAAATGAATTTTCCGAATCGACACATGTTTTACCATTTTCATATGAGTATATAATTGACAAGATGGGATGAAGGCGGTCTAGGGTAGAAAGAAGATGATCACTCCTATAAACAACACAGTTATCTGAAAAGGATGTGAAGACAAGGTCGGGTTGTCTGTTGTATTAGGTATTCCACTAATCGGATATAGACTTGAGTTGGTTAGGCAGTCCACCATCAATATTTCAGTTTGTTAGGAACTGTAATAGTTTTTAAAGTTTGAACGAGTTCTTTGCAAGTGGGAAAGACGTTTAGAGCTGACATGCGAAGACAGCGTAGAAAGACCGTTATGAACTTCGTCGGAAGACATGTCGAAGCTCTCATGGTAGCGAACGAAAATTTCCATCAATTCCACTGGCTTAATAGGAAGACCTTGTCGTTGGATCGAAACCATAATGATGGTTTTGGTTATGCCATCAATGCAAACGGAGTTGGGTTTGTCGTGCAAGTAGGCAAGGAAGAGCCGAACTTTTTCATAAATGCGGCGGTCTCTCAAACGAGATACTATAGGGTTTTCCAATAAGGACTTGACAACTTTTATTTTTTAAAATAAAACGCAAACCATTTGAGATATTTCAAAAACTTTATTATCGGCTTGAAGTACAATCAAAACATTTATGAATGGAACACGACTTCGTTCATATGGCCACCGCGGGCACGTTTGCAGCGGTCGATTCTTTGGACCCAATTTTAAATGACTCGGCCACACATTTCGCGTTCAATGTTGGCTCACCATATTTACTCTTCAATAAATCGATTGTAGCGTGTGCTGTGTGGCTTGTGGCACCATCCTGTTGAAAACACATGTCGTCCAAGTCCATATCTTCCAATTCCGGCCAAAAATAATCGGTGATCATGGCGCGATAACGCTGACCATTCACAGTAACGTGACGATCGTTATCGTCGACGAAAAACTATGGCCCAATAACGCCGCCGGCATGCAAACCGCACCAAACAGTTATTATTATTTTTTTTTTTTTTTATTTCATTTATTTATTTATTTTTTTTTATTTCTTAAGACTTAACAATTTTTATACTTTTCCGCGAAGCCTCAATGGCTTTTCTGCAGAAGATTGCGTATCAAAAAGGTTTATTTCCAGGTAAACAAGTGTTCAAGTTTTTAGAGTTAAAATTACAATTTAAACATGGTTACATTTTGCTATATAAAATACAAATCGGAAACATTTCAATAAACTTATTTTAAATTAAATATTATAAATTTATAAATTTAGAAAGAAATTTTTAATCACTTTATTTCTACTGGATAGGTTCGTTATATTCCTTAGACTTTCAGGTAATTCATTTAAAATTGAAGGAACGGTATATATAAGTTGCCTTTTACCATAATTGTTATAATGTCGAGGCACTTGGAACATACCTTGAGCACGTCTTCTAGTATTAATATCATGGTCGATTGGTTTTCTAAAACGTAGGTCGTCATAATACTCAAGAATAACGGCCATCTTGTATATATGTTGAACTGTCATCGCTTTGAAGTGTCTTTCTTCGGAGATCGCATTTTGGTTGATTATCCTCAGCGCCATATTTTGCAGCTTTTGAAGTTTCATTATATGCGAGTAAGATGAGCTTCCCCAAGCAAGTATGCCATACCTTATCTTGGACTCAATCAGGGCATAATAAATTTGCTTCTGAATTTGCTGTGTTGCTAGGTATCGCAAATGTACAAGTGCGAATAAAGCTTTCTTTATATCTGTTCGGGTTTTGTCAATGTGTTTACTCCAGGTAAGATGGCTGTCAATAATTACTCCAAGATATTTATAGGATTCTACTACTTCGATAAGCTGTTTTGGTGTCGAAGCACATGAGTCATTTTCGAACCGTATTTTCTGCTGTGTAACGTTATGATGTGGGCTTCGAATATGCATCATTTTAGTTTTTGCTGCGTTGATTACAAGGCCATTGTCATGACACCACCTTACAGCATTACTGAACTCTTCCTGCATTATTTCAGTCGCTGTTTGAAGAGACCTGTGACGAACTACTATCGCCGTGTCATCTGCATAAGCAAATGGTATACTTCTTTTAAAAGTACGTAGAAGTTCATTTGAATATAAAATGAAAAGAATATTGCCTAATTTCGATCCTTGGGGGACGCCGTAATGCACTTGTTCCATAGAGCTATACACGTTCTTAATTTTTACGCAGAACTGGCGGTTGTTTAAATAGTCCCTAATCCAATCAGCCATTACACCCCGAATGCCTATACGTTCGAGGGCTTCTAAGAGTTTTGTGTGGTTTAGAGTATCAAACGCCTTACTAAAGTCCATAAACAGTACCAGTATATGGTGGCTTTTATTTAAGCTCTCATTGATACAATATGAGAATTCCCCTAGCAGTGTTCCCGTGCTTTTGCTTTTCTGGAAGCCGTATTGACGTTGGTGAATGAGTGAATATTTATCACAAAACTATAAAGGCGATTAACCATTATTTCTTCCATGCATTTGTCCATCACTGGCAAAATGGATATAGGTCGATAGTTACTTATTTCAGATTTTCTACCACCTTTGTAAATTGGTCTTACTACTGCAGTTTTAAAGGTTTTGGGAATTTTTCCTTCTGCCAGACTTAAATTTATCAATTTGCACAGTAAGGGGGCAAAAATATCAGCGTGTTGTTTAATATCTCCTGCTCGGATACCATCGGCCCCTGCGGATTTTCGTTCGTTCAAGCGTCTTATTGTATTATAGACCTCGTTGATATTGGTTTCAGTCGGAAATATTGTATTGCTGATGGTTATGTTGTGGTGATTCGATGTTATCTGCTGACAATGATGTAGTATTTTATATACTTGTTGGGAAAAGTGTTGTGCAAATTTGTTTGATATGGTGGTTATACATTTTTCTGACGAAAAGTTCTTCACAATTACTTCATCAACGGTGAGCTTATGCCTTCCCAATATCTCATTAATTAAACCCCATGTTTTGCGCGGATCTGCTCTAACCTCGACAAACTTGTTTTTATAGAATGTTGACTTCTGTGTTTTTATTTCCTTATTTAATTTGTTTCGAAAGTGTTTGTATTCAGTTTCGTAGCTTAGATTTAACCTATTGTTTTTCCATTTTCTATAAAGACCATCTCGTCTTTTGCATTTTTCTCTTAGCTCAGGACACATCCAGGCATTATTTTTACATTTACTTTTTATTATTCTCACACACGTGGATTTTGTATATATATCTTGCAATTTGAGGACCATCTTCTCATAGAGAGTAACTGACACACCTTCATTTAATACTTCGTTCCAGTTTGCTTCAGATATTAATCTGTCTACTTTTTTTGTACTTATGTATGGTGCAGATATGATTTGTTCTACATTTTGTTTCATTGTTTCTTTATAGTAAAGGATCGGGTAATGATCCGTTATACCACTTTCAATAACAAAAGACTTAATTCGATAGTCTACTGTGCTAACTAAGATATGATCTATTATAGACTTTGTTCCTCTTTTTGGATCTATCCTTGTATATTTATCAATTGCATTTACAAGGCCTAATGACGCCAACATTTCCAAGTAGTTTTTCACATGACTACAATTATTATTACCAATATTAATATTGATATCCCCCAGAACAGTTATTTCTTCTTTGTTTTTTAATACGATAATATTTTTTTCGAATTCTTCAAGAAATGCTTTCTGGCTTAATCCAGGTGGTCTATACACACCAAAAAGGATTTCTTTCTCTTTGGGTATAGAAATTTTTATATTTTCATAAGCAACACTCTCTGAAGGTAGACGTATATAGTCAATATTATTTCGGATAAACATGCGATGAAATTTTTTGTGGATGAAGTGGTGATTCATGAAGCACATGTGGATTTTCACCTGACCTATAAAGCATATTTTGCTTATTGACGAACCCACTGAGTCAAAAATGAGCTTCGTGACTGAAGATGATTTTGCGATGAAATTCATCATCTTGGCGCATCTTCTCCAGAACCCAATCGGAGAACGTACGTCACTTCAAATGGTCCATCGGCTTTAATTCTTGAGTCAGGTTGATCTCGTATGGGTGTAAACCAAGATCCTTACGAAAAATACGCCATAATGTGGTCTCAGCGATGCCCAATTCTTGAGAACGCCGTGGAATTGACTGATTTGGATCGTTTGCTACGGACGCCTGAACGGCAGAGCGATATTTTCGACACTTCGACCAACCCGTTGTCTCACTGACACGGCAACATCACACAACGAATATGTAGACTCAAATTTTTGCACTAAACTTGTTATTGCCTGTCTACTAGGGCGAGAATTACGACCGAAAATTGGAGTTAACGCTCTTAAAGTTGAAGTCAGCAACTCCGAATTTCGGTAGAAAATTTTTATAATTTGCAGACGTTGCTCGTTCGTGTACTTTCCCATAATGAAAATGCTGAGTTTACTGAATAAATTGGCAGTGACAGTTTGATGATTAGTGAAAGAGTGCGTTCACAAATTAAATTCAAAGTTATCAAGTCCCTATTGGAAAACCTTTTACATAACGACTGTCATCATTCATATCAGAAATTTTTTTTAGTGAGTTTGATAGTTGGTGGAAGGAGTGGGTCAAGGTATTTCGGGTGAGAATCGAGGGCAGTCGAATTAAGAGAACGAGCGGATGCAGAAGGGACAGGTTGGTCGAGCACCCCAGAACTAGAATCTTGACTAGTGAGGTGGGTTGGATCAGGGGGTGTTCGGAAATACAATTGCATTTAATTTCATATACATAGTTATTTTATTTGTTGAAATTGTCATCTTTGTCATATCAATTTAGAACTTAATTTAAATGTAACTACTAAGGTCTTATGTAAACAAAGAAACGTAACGTAAGATTATGAATTGTAATATTGTACAAGTGTATGACAGTTGAAAGATGGTTGTGATTTTCGGACCAATAAACGTGTTTTATTTAACCGCATTTTTCCACCCATTTTGAACCCTAAACATCCACAAACTCAAAGAAAAAACCCTACATACCCCAAAATTTGGTCCTTACGAGCCGGATAACATTATCCCAAATAAATTAATATTTTTAAAATAAAAAGTGCAAGTGCAAAGTGCAAGAACAAAGCAAAAAAATATACACATATATAAATCTACTGACTACTTAGTCATACATATATATATTCCCTCGCGGTCGGTGTCTTTCCCCTTGTCTTGTTCCCTTTAAAGACTCTTTCGGTGGTTGTGCATAAATCGGAATTCCTGCGCCATGTAAAAATTAAATTAAATTTGTCAATTTAATCTCAACTGCCACCAGCTGGGCAAAGCTTACCAAAGGTCGTAAGTTGCTGAAACAGATATATAATTAATATTATTATTAATATTGATATTATATTATTTTAATAAAAATCTGTACCCAATAATAAGTAATAAATACTTGATACATACCTACATATTGGTTTACAAATGATTACAAATGTAAAAAATGTCGAAATAGTCCACGGCTGCAGATCAAAAAGGTGTTCTGAAGCAGATTCTTCGTGACCACGCTAACTTCAAAAGGACTGGAGCATCACGTCGTACAGCCAGCTATCTGTCAGGTCGTCTTTTTATTCTAAGGGGTCCGCCACCTAACGTTTTTTTTTCAACTAGTGCTTATTTCGTGAATGGTAACACTTAGCGTATGTCTGATTTGACAGATAATTAGTTTTATCCTACCGCTGAACGAATATGGTTGTGTATACGCTTGAACAAAGCTGGGAACGTGGGCCTGCGATCGACTTAGAGGAGATGCCGATTTTGCCAAAAAAAATCATCTTTTCAGATGAAGCTCATTTTGATCTTGGCGGGTATGTAAACAAGCAAAATTGTCGCATATGGGGCACAGAAAACCCGCACGCATACATTGAAAAGCCGATACACCCAAAACGAGTCACTGTTTGGTGCGGATTTTGGTCCAGAGGCATAATTGGGCCATTTTTCTTCGAAAATGAGCAAGGAGTGGCCGTTACAGTCAATGGCGATTGTTATCGGGCCATGTTGAACGAATTTTTATTCACAAAAATTGAAGAGGATGCTACACTCGATGTTTAGCGCCCTGTTTTTGAAGATCGCATTATCAGCCGCAGAGCTGATGTCGTTTGGCCACCTCGGAGCTGCGATTTGACACCGTTGGACTATTATTTGTGGGGTGCCGTAAAATATAAGTGTTACGCCGACAAGCCAGAGACAATTGACGCTTTAAAGGACAATATTCGTGAAGCCATTGGTGAAATACAGCTGCACACAATCGATAATGTGCTTAAAAATTGGACCGATCGTGTAGGCTAGTGCATGGCCAGCTGAGGCAGCCATTTGAATGAAATTATTTTCCATTATTAACCGGAAGGACAAAGCTAATTATCTGTCAAATCAGACATGAGCTAAGTGTTACCATTCACGAAATAAGTACTAGTTGAAAAAAAAAAGCTCTGGAAGAGGAAGATTTTGATGAAATTTTTGATGTATTACAGGAAACATATTTCACTTACGGAGGGATATTGGTCGATACTATCGACAATGCCAAGTCAGCATCTAAGGAGATGAATGTGGAAAGTGAAAGTGAGATGAAGGTGCTTCTTGCAATGAGCTTTCGTTACCTCAAATTCAAATCCCGCATTTCGAGGGCTCGTACACAAAATGGCGGGCTTTCCATGATGTGTTTTTATCTTTGGTCCACACAAATAAGAAGCTGGGCGAAATTCAAAAGCTTCACTATTTAAAATCTTCTTGTCGGAGAAGCTGCTCGTTTGTTGCAGCATCTAGGGTTGTATTCTGGCAATTATGACAAAGCATGGGAACTGATTGTCGCCAGATACGACCACAACCGAGTGTTGGTAAATGCTCATTTCCAACTTTTTTTTCGCACAGCAGCAGTTGATAAAGGAGACTGCAAGTAATATAAAGTCTCTACTGGACACGTCCCAGGAATGTTTCCATGCCCTTTAAATTTATATGTTATGACATATTAATGTTATATATATGTATATGACATATTAATTTATATATTAGTACAAAAATTACCTGCTTTTACTCAGGGTTTGTGGGAGAAGTTACGTAATTCAAAGGAGTTGCCAACACTGACACAATTTACAGAGTTCCTGGAAGCACGGTTTTAAACCTTGGAAGCAGTAGCTGGAACGAGTGGCATAAAGATTAGCGGTTCTTCTTCACACAAGGCTGTTGCGGTCGAGAAGAAAACCGTGTTGCAGAAGCAGTTTGCATGCCAGGTATGTGGTAGGTCAGCACTCCCTTCGAACTTGTCAGAAGTTTATTGCCATGGAGATCTGTGAACGATCTAAGGCAGTGGACAGAATTGGGGTTTGCCGGAACTGTCTAGTATACAGTCGCAGGACTAGTCAATGTCAAAGCAGTGTGCACTGTTATTACTGCAAGCAGAAATACCACTCTCTGCTGCATGTCAACTGTGGAGGGTCGAATATCGCAAAGGTTAGTACTAACACTACTATAGGTGCACAAACTTTCCACATAAAATCAAAATTTAAGCCACCTAAAGTAGTCTCTCCTGAAGTACATCAGCCAAGTGTTCTTCTGGCAATAGCAGTTGTTCGAGTCAGGTCGTCAAATGGTAATTATTTTAATTTGAGTGCATTACTCGATCCTGGATCTGAAGCAACTTTTATTTCTGAGTCAGCTGTTCAATTGCTAGAGCTTCATCAACAGCGAACTCTCATTAAGGTATCTTAATGAGAAATTGGAAAAAATTAGCAGTGGTTCATGTCAGCGCTATGTAAATCTTACCTTTGTGTCGCTGGTAACGCCATTCGAAACAAATACTCGAGCCTACGTATTCAAATTGCTGACTGGTCTGTTGCCGTCCAAGCCTTTAGCTCTACAAAATTGGGAACACATCGAGGGCTTAAAGTTAGCTGGCACACAATTCGATAAACCTGCAACTGTTGATCTTCTCCTGGGAAGCGATGTTTATTGCGTGTTCATTCGATCAACTATTATACGCGGTAATGATGAAAGATCCCCAATCGCACACGAATCAGAGTTACCTTGCAACTCAGGTTATTTTACAAAATAAAGAACCTGTCCATAGCTTCTTACAAGTTCTCGAGAACGACACTCAGCTGCGAAGGTCCTGGGAACTGGAGGACTTGCCTTTGAACTCTAAAGAAACAGCTTAAGACAAAGCCTGTGAAAAGAATAATATCAACATAATAAGAAGATTGACTGAAGGTCGATATGAGGTATAGTTACCGGATGTAAGCCTGGGTTTGGTGCCTCAAAGTTAGGTGCTTTACGTAGGTTTCACCAACTGGAAGGAAGATTCCAGGTAAACCCCACACAGCACAAGGAGCGTTCCAAGGAGCAGTGCAAGGAGCTTCGTCAGATGACAGAGGTTGACAAAAAGAATACCATACTGGATACACCAACCAGAACGTCAACAACCAGAAGATTCGTCGCAGTCCTGCGTACTACAAACAGTTTGTACGAAATTGCCGAGCACAAGCTGGGAAAAGAGACAGAGGTTGCATTAAAGATAGATGTAATCGGCGAAAAAATACTTGCAAGGAGAAGCTGCCGTGGAGAAGGGAAGATACCTTGAGGGATGGAAGCGAGTTCAATTGGTGACCAACTACTTTCTGCGCAAATGGAGCGAAGTATATCTGTCCAGGATGAAACGCGGAGACTTAGTTCTTTTCAAGGACGAAAGACTACCGCCATTGCAATGGCGACTCGGACGAATCATCGGCGCACATCCCGGAAAAGACGGACTTGCTCAAGTGGTTACGAAATGTACCGAAACCGGAGAACTGAATCGGTCACTTGGGAAAAGTGTCTATTTGTCATCACATACATTTAAAAAAAATCCCATGAAAAATCAAAGACATTTCTTTTCTTTTAAAAACAATTTATTGCATTAAAGGAATACAAATAATTACGAATTAATAATCAACATAATCACTTATCCTAGATTTCTCTACACAGTACAACACACATACATACAGTCCACTCTAAGCCACACAAAATTATACATTCCAGACAACGTTGCGTAGTTCCGAAATTCCAAAATGCCGACCGGAATGGGAGAATCAAAATCCCGACGACATTTGAAGCTTCTTACTGAACACTCGACGTTGTCCACTCAAAACACAACACAGCGCTTTAACAGGTATCCCTTTTTTTAAACCATTTTAAAATATAACAACACTCAAATATAATATTAAATATGTTGTACCTTTCTTTATTCTTTATTTTTTGTAATTTTATATAATACAGTATTTCTTACATAATTCATTTTACCCGAAAAGCTCCGTGCTATATTCAATAATACATAATTTAACAGTGAGCTTTGAAATTTCAATTAGAAAAAGTTTATTAAAAAATAGAAATGAATAGGTATAATATTTAAAGAAAGAGAGAAAAAAAAATAATAGGCGTGCTTTTTGGGTAATCTATATAGGCTTAATAAATATTTTCCATGTAAATTACACTAACAACTTAGCCTATATAGAATAACGAAATCTGTATAACTATCCAGCCTTATTTCCTTAGCCGCAATAAGAACTGTGCTACCAAATCATTTTTCCCCGATTGTTATCGAAAAATGCTATCGAATATGTTAAAAGTGATACAACTGAGAGACTTCAGTCATAAGAAAAATCATTTTACTATCCGCTTTTACACTTCGCAAGTGTGTAATGCGTATGTTCTGGTTATTTTCTTTTGAACTGTCATTCAGTGTTGCGCGCAATTTTACACGAAAGCTCTCTTTCATTTCATCTTTGGCGCTCAGTGTTTCATAATTGAAAATGAGCCCGCTTATTAATTCTTTGGCCCATTTCAGTTTATCCGCCATACTGAAATGTTGTGTTCGTAATAACAGCCAAAGAAATAATGAAGCAAATGCGAAAAAGAAAGAAGAAGGAGAAAAAGAAATGTCAAAAACATGCAATGAAAATGCAGTGTATTAATGTGTTCGTCAATTGTTATTCCTAGATATTTCGTTCGCTGTACAACTTTAATCTCCTGGTTCCCTGCCGACAAAGGACAATTTTCATTTCGGTAAACAATTTTAATTTCTCCGCTCCGCTTAGATGGTGTGCGAATGTGCATCACTTTCGTTTTTTGTTTTGCGTATTAATTATGAGACCATTATCATGACACCACTTCGAAACGGCATCAAATTCACTCTGAAGATTTTTAACGGCCGTGTTAAGATCTCTATGTTTGACAACGCTATAGCTATATCGTCCGCAAATGCATACGCAGTACTAATTTTGAAGACCCGTAACAGTTCGTTTGTAAAAAGAATGTATAAGATAGGACCAAGTTTGGATCCTTGGGGAACACCGTACGAGCTTGATTTTTCTTGGCTTGTTTCCGTTACCACCTTAACTCTGATTGTTCTATCAGTGAGATAGTTTCTGAGCCAATTTGATATTACTCCCCTCACACCGATTCTTCCGAGACTCTCTATAATTTTCTCATGTGTCACAAGCCTTGCTGAAGTCAATATCAACTACCAGTATGTTGAGGCTCCTGTTTAGTCCTGCATTGATTGTGTTCGTAAACTCTCCTAATAGTCTGGCCGTGCTTTTGTTTCTTTGGAAGCCATGCTGGTTTGGATGAATAATTTGATGTTTTTCTAAGAAACCATTGAACCTATTTACCATAACGTTCTCCAAACGCTTTTCAACAGCAGATAGAATAAAAATAGGCGGATAGTTTTCTACATTATTTTTAGCACCAGCCTTGTAGATTGGCCGCACGATAACTGTTTTCATTAACCGTGGTACGTATCCTTGTAAAATACCTCGATTAAAAATTGCTGTATAACAGGGGAAAGTATATGGGCGTTTAATTTTAGATCTATTGCTCTTATATTGTCAGCTCCAGGTCCTTTTTTAGTGTTCAAAAGAGTTAAAATTTGAAAACTTTCTTCTACTGAAACTTCTCTTACAAATATACTTTGATGTACCTGTACATTCTCATGGCTAGATGTCTTAATATTACATAAGTGTAAGATGGATAGGGTATTTTTAGAAAACTGATCCGCAAACTTCTCCACAATGCCAATAAAATCGTTATTTTTTATTGAAAAATTGTTGCATACCACTTCGTCTATTGAAAGTTTCTTTCTCCCCAATAAATCATTTATAATGTTCCATGTTTTCCTGGGATCATTTTCATTTTCGATAAATTTCTGTTTATAAAAATTTGTTTTGACTACTTGTATTTTTGCGTTAACAATATTTTATAATAGTTTGTACTCCTGCTCGTAATTTATACAACTTCGACTGTTTCTCCATCTTCTAAAAAGCTCATCCCTCTTCTTGCATATCCAAATTACTTTTTCGTGATCCATGGTTTCTGTTGTCGTGTCTTTTTGGAAGTTTTTGTTTTGCTGGCTTCAGTATATATATAATTCATTTTTTTGTCGAATTTGTTATATAATTCCTCTGCGTTGTTAAACTTCAAAATCTCATTCCAGTTAGTTTGCTCTATAAACCTATTTACTATTTCTTAATTAATCTGTACAGCATTCAATTTATCCATTGTTCGGTTCGGTTCGGTTCCTCTGTTGCATACAAGATGGGAAAGCGGTCAGAAAGATCTGTTTCTATTACCGCTGAATATATTTTCTGTTTTGACATACATTGACATACATATGGTCAATGAGGCTGGACGTGTTTTTTTTACATCAACACGGGTAGGTTGCATCATTTTTGTAAGGCCTTTTGCATCCATGACTTCCATATATTTTATGACTAAAGAGTTATTCCTATCTTGAACATTTATATTCATGTCACCTAATAGAATGTTCGTATTGTTTTCTTTAATCTTATCATTAATTTCATCTATGAATCTTGTAATAAAGGGTTTTCCAATAGGGACTTGACAACTTTGAATTTAATTTGTGAACGCACTCTTTCACTAATCATCAAACTGTCACTGTCAATTTATTCAGTAAACTCAACATTTTCATCATGGTAAAGTACACGAATGAGCAACGTCTGCGAATTATAAAAATTTTCTACCGAAATTCGGAGTCGGTGACTGCAACTTTAAGAGCGTTGACTCCAATTTTCGGTCGTAATTCTCGCCCTAGTAGACAGGCAATAACAAGTTTAGTGCAAAAATGTGAGTCTACATATTCGTTGTGTGATGCTGCCGTGTCAGTGAAACAACAGGTTGGTCGAAGTGTCGAAAATATCGCTGCCGTTCAGGCGATCCAAATCAGTCAATTCCACGGCGTTCTCAAGAATTGGGCATCGCTCAGACCACATTATGGCATATTTTGCGTAACGATCTTGGTTTGCACCCATACAAGATCAAGCTGACTCAAGAATTGAAGCCGATGGACCATTTGAAGCGACGTACGTTCTCCGATTGGCTTCTGGAGAAGATGCGCCAAGATGATGAATTTCATCGCAAAATCATCTTCAGTTACGAAGCTCATTTTTGGGTCAATGGGTTCGTCAATAACCAAAATATGCGTTATTGGTCGGGGTAAAATCCACAAGTGCTTCATGAATCACCACTTCATCCACAAAAAATAACTATTTAGTGTGGTTTGCATGCCGGCGACCTTATTGGGCCATATTTTTTAGTCGACGATAGCGATCGTCACGTTACTGTGAATGGTCAACGTTATCGCGCCATGATCACCGATTGTTTTTGACCCGAATTGGAAGATATGGACTTGGACGACATGTGGTTTCAACAGGATGATGCCACAAGCCACACAGCACACGCTACAATCGATTTATTGAAGAGTAAGTATGGTGAGCGTGTTATCTTAAGAAATGGGCCAGTCGATTGTCCGCCTCGTTCGTGCGATTTAACGCCTCTTGACTATTTTCTGTGGGGCTACGTTAAGTTATTGGTTTATTCCAACACGCCGACGACGTTGGAAGAGCTCAGAGCCAACATTGAATGCGAAATAGCGGCCGTTTCGGCCGATATGTGTCGCCGAGTCGTTGAAAATTGGGTCCAATGAATCGACCGCTGCAAACGTGCCCACGGTGGCCATATGAACGAGTAGAGTTCCATTCATAAATGTTTTGATTGTACTTCAAGCCGATAATAAAGTTTTTGAAAGTTGTCAAGTCCTTATTGGAAAACCCTATACTTAACTTAGGCATGAATATACTTTTTGTCATCCCCTTGAATTATTTCTAGATGAATTCCCTCATAGTTTTCAGATTCAGATGGTATTTCTTGACAATTTTTTTTCTTTCCTTCACAAATATAGCAACACCTCCATCTTTTCCATCTCGATTTAGGAATTTCGAAACAAAACCATCAATATTATAAAATCGATTCCTCTCCACTTCCTTTTTAGGTACACAACGCATGAGTGTAATGCGCATGTTTTGGTTATTTTATTTTGAACTGTCATTCAGTGATGTGCACATTTTTACACGAAACCTTTCCCCCTTCTTTGGTTTTTCATGTTATTTGACAGCTCTCTTTCATTTCATCTTTGGCCCTCAGTGTTTCATAATTGAAAATGAGCTCGCTTGTTAATTCTTTGGACCATTTCAGTTCATCCGCCATACTGAAATGTTGTGCTCGTAACAACAGCCAAAGAAATAATGAAGCAAATGCGAAAAAGAAAGAAGAAGGAAAAAAAGAAATGTCAAAAAGATGCAATGAAAATCTTACCCACAAGTAGTGGGAATTTGGTTAATTGGGTATTTTTTGTCTCATTATCCCTCTCTTTTGCACTAATTTGAATCTTTCAAAACATGCGACGTGTAAAAGCGGCCTAACTAGAGAAGGTGTCTGTTAGTTTATGTAAGTCGATTGTTTACAAAAATGGCAGCATCATTTTCGTTTTGTGTACTTCCGCCATTTCCAGTATTTTCCCTAATTTCTTTTCAGTGTGATATTGCGAATTATTTTAGTTTGCAGTCACCGACTATCCTTCGAGCCGGTTACATCGTTCTGTCTTATCCATTGCTAGGTATTTTTTCAGTTGGTGTCTTTCCTCGCTATTTCTATAGCCACTGTACCCACTTAATTATATTTTATGCCCCGTGCCTTATAAATATACCCGAAAGTGAAATAATTGAAGAACTTAAATCTCAAGGCGTTGTCGATGTATTCAAATTTAAAAGACACACCGACGGTAATCAACGTGCCACAGGATTTTGTCTCTTTACCTTCGATCTCTTCCGCCCTCCAACATCACTTGATATCGGCTGGTTTGATGTGAAAGTCGAAGAATATTTCCCCAATCCAATGCGCTGCCGCAATTGTCAGCTGCTTGGACACACAGCTAAGCGATGCAATGGAAATTCTTCATGTGAGTCTTGCAACCTACCACCTCACAACCCTGAAAGCTGCACGCGCACTTTCTGCGCAAACTGTCACGAAGTACACCCATCATCGTCAAGAATGTGTAAACGATATTTGCAAGCAAAGGAAATATTAAAAATAAAAACTATTAGAAAGTGCAGTATGGAGGAGTCCAAGCGGATTTTTGGTAAGCAAAACCCTACTCCAGCACTTACTACCAGTTATTCTACTGTTGCCAGAACTCCAGCTCAGACCGAAAATGCCCCCACTGCCTATTCTCACGCAATTCCCCCTCAAACTAGCCAAATAAGTTCCAACACCGCTTCAGCCGCACACTCCCGCAAAATCGAACCATTGACTTTGGTTAGACTGAAAGCACCAGAAACATACAGTGGCTCAACATTATAATGGGACACTTACAAAAATGAAAAATATCAATTACTTTCTAGGAACTTATAAATGTTATAGATGAAATAGATATCGAATTTGAACCTTCATACTATCAGTTTATGAAGAAACAAAAATCATATGAATTCATTAACACAAAGTAAAAAAAAATCAAAAACTAAAAAAGTCAAATTCTGTAGCTCAAAGTAATAATGGGACACATGGCAACTCTAATTGATTTTGCTCTAAGAAACGGTACATATTTGGGTTTCTTTTATATGACATTTACGCGAATTTCTATTATTTCATTTCAAGTAATATTTCGATTAGTAAAGCACGCTTATTCAAACAGAATATCAGTTATGGCACCACGCGGTCCTCAAACTTCAGCAGATATTAGGGAATTAATATTAACGCATTCCAAATCTGGTAAATCTGTGCGAAATATTGCAGAAATAGTGAAGCAACCTCGATCTACAGTGTTTAATATAATTAAACGCTATAATGATGGAGATAATTTTGCTAACAAAGCAAAACCCAGCAAGCGGAAAATTTTTTCCGATTCCGATGAACGGTGGCTTATAAGTCAAATCAAGAACCACCCACACCTTAATGCACCAAAACTTGCTGCTGAAGCAGAAAAATATCTTGGCAAAAAATCCAACCCAGAAACCATCAGAAATATATTAAGGAAACATAACTTCAATGGCCGAGTTGCTAGGAAGAAACCTTTCATAAGTGAGGCAAATAAGAAAAAACGCCTAACCTTCGCCAACAAATACAAAAATGAAGATTTTACGTTTTGTAGTAAAGTAATTTTTAGTGATGAATGTAAATACAATGTTTTTAGATCAGATGGGCGTTCATATGTGTGAAGAAAGGCAAATGAAGAGCTACGGGAAAAAAATTTGAAGCCAACAGTAAAGCACGGTTTGGGATCAGTTATGGTTTGGGGTGCAATATCGGCAGCAGGACCTGGAAATCTTTACGTTGTAATGTAATGTAATAGTAACGAATTGTAATATTGTACAAATGTATGACAGTTGAAAGTTAAATATGGATGTGATTTCCGGACCAATAAACTTTCTCTTTGCTGTAACTATTAAACAAGAAAAAACGTGTTTTAATTAACCGCATTTTTCTACCCATTTTGAACCCTACACATCCCTAAACACAAAGAAAAAACCCTACACAGCCCAACAGGGGGATTGGTAGATGAAGATGAGGAAGGGGTGGATGGGTTTAGTATATGGGGGCTAATAAAATTGGGATATTTGTCTGATGGGGCAACGTTAGTTGGAACTTGGGTAGAAGGCGCAGGAGCAAGGTTAAATGAAACTCTGTTTTGAAGCGGCTTTAAAGGTTTGGTGAGGGGAGGGAGAGGATTTGGTGTCGCGACTCTGGTGTTATTTTTGGTTGGTGTAAAGAGGGAAGGAGTGAGGAGAATCTTGGAAAGATTTGGATCTTAAATGACCAGTTTGAGTCGGGATGTTGATGGGAGCAGAATTGTGGCGGCTATCTTTTCTTTTATTAGTAAACTTATTATCTACCATATCCCTCCATTGGGTGATGACCATCTTTTCCGAGATTGGTATGCCGTCCGATTATTTGAACACCCAATCGTATTTAGTGGGTATACGAATTTCAAAACACTGGCCGTTTTTGCTCTTGACTTTTCCAACTTCTTTACCTTTGACATCTGTGTACCAAATTTCTTCCTAAAAAGGGCTTTGATCCAGGACGGACTTGCGTGACGTGGGGCAGCTTGGAGGAAGAAAGTAGACAGTTACGGTTTTTTGGTGGCTTCAAGATTCATTTTATTTAATTTTTGAATTCTTTTGGACCATTCAGGGAGAGTCCAGGATGTCCCAAAAGCCTTGGGACGGGATTGGTGATCGAAGTTGCATTTATCGTAGAGGGTTGGACGGGGACTTTGATGGTAGCGTTTAATGAATGAGTTGGGGCTGAAGTGGTTGAGAGCGATGTATATAGCTCGTGGTGTAAGGATTTGTTACTGCAGATGGAGGTGCATCCGGCTTACTAGAGATGCGCTTTAATTCCTCCAATATCTGCATCGTGGTTGATCTAGTGGATGCAGCTTCCTCACTAAGAAAAATGAGGTCATGTTGGATGGATCCGATGTTTTCGGTATGTTCAGTATGCTTGAGATGTAGAAGAGCTGAGCTGATATAATTTTTCCCAAATGAATTGAAGTTGACTGAATGGCTGGCAACGTGTTTGAGCAGTGAGACTTATCAGAATCGGCTAATTTAGTGATTTTAGAGTGCAGGGATTGGACAGCTGATTTTATGGTGGTTATGGTGCTATCGATCGAACAGTTTAGATTGTCATGGCTCTCAGAAATGAGTTTGGGTATATTTTTAACTGAATTGAACTTCGCATTTCAACTCTGCAATCGAGACTTCAAGCCCAATTAGTATAATGTAGTTATTACATTTTATAGCCAGCATTATATGTGCCAGGGAGATGGTCTGGCACTCTACACAGAAAAAGCAGAATATGCGCTTATACTCTTCGAGATGGTTTTTATCGTTTCCGCTCAAACTAATGCATATGGGATGGAACAACTTCCCACATATCCCATTTCATGTAACCATTTCCAATGTGTTAGTAGGTACAGCGCAGTCAGTAAATCCAAGACATGGTTAAATTAGATCAGAGTATTAGCAAGTAGGTTATTATTTTTTTTTTGTTTTGATGACACTGAAAAAATACAAAGTCACTGTGTTTTAATGACACTGAAAAATTATGGTGTAAGTGATTGGGAACAAGTAATACGGTTCGAATGGGGCTAAACATGAAACAAACAAGGAAAAAGGTCAAACAGAAAAACAATTATTCACAAAATATCGCGGAGCGAAATTGAAACAAGTCCGAACTTCACGGTGGGTAGACTGCTAGATGTTGTTGAAGAGTATGGAGGAACCTTTTTTGCGGTAGTGCAGGACTTAAAACTTTCCTAAACATCTGATTAATGGGTGTCGTTATCGTGTTCGATGCACCATAGTTGTGAATCATATGATTCCTATAATTCCGATTTTGGATCCACGATTGCTGTCACTTTTTCTTCACTGAATGATTCAGTTTTGATTTTGTTCACCATCAATGAGAGTTGATGGTTGACCGCTGCATAGAACTCGTCTAATCTCGTGTTCTTTTAGACAGTTGGTTCAACTGGTGGTCCAGTTTTCTCACGTCTCTTTTGTCTGCATAGTGCAGAGAGAGACACTGTTTAATGGCTCGCCAATCGTTATCAAAAATGTTATACGACACCAAGGCTGCATTAGCAGGCTCTCTTATTTTTTGCCTAATATGTTGTAATCTTGCCCTATACATGGGTTTAGCCCTTACTATTTCAAAGTCCTTTAGGATCCCCTCAACAGTATGCACCCTTGTTACATAGTGCCTTACACAGTCTGGCAGACGAGAGATATCCCCAAAATCCGCCTCGTGCCTGGGACCGCAGATTCGATTTCCGCGTTTTCAGCAACGGTCTTGTCTTAAGATATGATATGAAGATATGCGCCTTAAGATATGAAATAATGGGGTGTCTTATACAAACCATAACACGGTGCGGTTGGAGATACGGAGCATGTAGAATTATTCTTTAATTTAAGTTTTTGCTATTCATTCGTTTTCAATTGTATCAAATAAAATTGTTTAAAATCTCATACATGTATAGCCAGTAGGTTATGCGAGGTTGAAGGCCCCATTTATTCCCAATGTCTTTTTTGGCGAGCTATTGTAGCTCTATTGATTCTTTCTTGCATGTTAGGTTTCCAGTTTAGTTTCCTGTCAAAAATGACACCCAGATATTTTTCTGTATCGGAAAATACTAAACCGGTACCATTTATTGAAGGAGGGTCTATAATTGGAATTTTGTATTTCCTGGAAAAGAGGACAAGATCAGTTTTATGAGGGTTTATTCCTAATCCACAGCGATCTGCCCAACGATTTAATATATTGAAGGGTATTAAGATGCTTACCTGAGACGTCTTTAGCAACGTCATCCACATAGGCAATCACCCTGCTACCACCCGCTTCCAGGTATATCAGCAGTTCATCAACCACTAAGTGCCAGAGAAGGGGAGACAGGACACCGCCTTGCGGCGTACCTCTGCTGACACATCTTTTAGCAGAAGTCTCACCCAGATTGAAGTTGATCCTGGTTTTTAGCATAAGACTGATCAATTCCCCAAGTGAGTCGTCTACCTGCAGAGTTGACAGCGCAGTCGTGATTGCGCATGTGTTGACGTTGTTAAAGGAACACTCAATGTCCAGGAAAGCAACCATTGTGTACTCTTTATATTCTAGGGATCTTTCAATGTAGCTAGTCAGTGAATGCAGAACCGTTTCCACCGACTTTCCTTTACAGTGGTCATGTTAAGCCCTTGACTTGGATCAATTTCAGCTCGTATATGGATATCAATCAGTCGTTCTAGAGTTTTCAGCAGGAAAGATGATAGACCTATTGGCCTGAGGTCTTTGGGACAACATGAGAACATTTTCCGGCTTTGGGATTGGCAGTGGAATGTGGATAAGTTCTACACAGCTCCTCATAATATTTTCTAGCGCAGGCAGAATAATATCTGAGGAACTCTGTAGCTCGGCAGGAACTGGGTGTTCAGTAACAGGTTGAGTGATTCATCACTTGAGGTTGCCCAGGAGCCATCGACCTCCAGGATTGTCGCTTTTCCTTCCTCAGTTCTTTTTTGTATAACTTGAGGGATTCTTAATATGAGTCAGTCACTTTTCTCGTGCTTTTTGCTACGTTGCAAAGTTTTTTGAAAGTGTTTCTGAGCAGTCCCAGTGCTGATGTCCACCAACGTGGCTTTTTCTTGCCTCTATGTTGAGCCAGAGTGAATTCCTTGACTTTCATGTCAAGCTCATTTATGTCACGCGGGGGACTTGATAGTTCAGAGGATAGCGTTTCTGACAGTATTTATCTGTATTTTGGCCAATCAATTTTCCGGTAATTCCAGAATTCTCGTTGGCTGGGGGGAGCATCATTCAGGCTGAATTGGATGTATCTGTGGTCTGAAAAAGTGTATTCAGACGATACCATCCTTTATCTTTCGCGCAGGCACACTGTAGGTGAATTACTAACTTTTTACCATACATAAATCGACAAATAGTTCCGTACGAGAATACAGCGAAACATCTTGGCATGACCCCTGATGCAAAACTCAGGTGGAAGCCACATATTACAGCCACATAGTACAAAAAATGTACTGGCTATTAGGTAGATATTAAGCCTTGTCAATACACAACAAGCTACTCTTATATGAACCAATCTTGACGTGTGGTATTCACCTCTGAGGTTCTACCAGCCTAAGCAACAGAATAATTATTCAAAAACTCCAAAATAAATTACTTCGTGGTATTGGTAATGCACCCGGGTATTCCGTAATGACAACTTGCATAGCGATCTAAATGTAGAAACTGTCAACAACGTCATCAAAAAATATGCGCAAAGTCATAGTGTAAATGAATAAATAAAATTATATATTCTGAGTTCACATTAAAATTGTGACCTAAATAAAAAAAAAATAATAATAGGTAATAATAATAAATAAATTATAAGAATGAAAATAAATTAATATCATAGGATATATATTTTGTAATTTTCAAAAACCGTATTAATTTAAGTCAAAATCAAATAGTTTAGTAGTGTTCAATTACTAGATTACTATAAAATAAATTCACCAGTGATAAAAAAAAAATAAAAATTTTACCATTTCTATAAATTGTCATTGTTTTACCATTTAAAATGGGCGTGTTTTGTGTAAAATGGGAAGGAAATCGTTTTTGATGACAATTCACACGAATTCACTGATCAGTAGAAATTCGGTTTTGATTTTCCAATATCTGGAAAGCTTGCCATTTAGGTTATTTTATTTATTTCAACGTAATAATAACCACGCACACTGGCGTAGGAATATGTACTGATAACGAACGCAACTCTACATCTTGTGCCGTAGGCGTCGACCATGGATTTGAGTTGTTTACACTCAAACGCATTATAGACTGTTAATTAAACGTTTTGAGGCAATCAGTGGAAAGTCGTTATTGAAAACCTGAAATCTGGAAAGTTTGCTATCTAAGTTGTTATGATTGCCAACGTCATGTATCAGAAGTCTGGAAGGATTCGTTAAGACACTTGTTTAAAAAGTGTATGTGAATTTTCATAGGGTTCGTAACATAGACTAACTATAACTATATCTAGTTATAGTTAGTCTATGGTTCGTAAGAGGGACACATGATTGTAAAAGGATTAAGAAAGTCCGCCACCTACAAAGTTTAGTTTATTTATTGTTTGCTCTATCTGTCAAGACCTATAATGCGTATTATGTATTTTTTGATTGACGTTCCAAATTTTATTCTTAAATCGCTTTCATCGGCTTATGTTCCTCTTAGTGCCTGTTCACATTGGCGTTGACAGGAACATTGTCCGAAAGAGGGGGACGCTTTTATTGAAGTGGGAAGAAGAAGGGTTACTTCCATCGAGAATCCATTTCTAAAGTGGATTCTCGGGTGCAACACATCGTTTTTTTCCATTTCGTTCCATTTCTGACATATTTTTTCATTTTAGTTTTGATCTTTGATGAGAAAGGAAGTGTGAAGAATAGGAAAAACGTATGTTTCAGGCCAGCTGCGCAAATTTAAAAAATAAAAATGCTCCTATTCAAGTGTTCCACTTGTCAAAAAGTCTTTCAACCCCATGACAATGTGAACACGACGTCCATGGTGAGGACTTTCAACCCGTCGCCAATGTAAACAGGCACATAGGGGCGGCTATATGTGTATACCATGACTCGTATACCTACACAAGAATGAAAGAATGGATTCTTTGCTTCATGTTGCATACATACATAAGTACTGAATTTCTCAAACAAGCACCATTGTGCTTTATCGCTCGTACACTTATGAAACTTACAGTACTCGCATTTTTTTCTTCGACTTGCGCCATTCGTTTTTCAGTTCTTTTCTCCTATTCTGCCCGATACATAATTTTATTGTTTATCCTATTCTCTCTTTAAATAATTTGCAAATAGGTTGCAACCAACGATAGGAAGTAAATAAACAAATTTTTATTTCATTTCTCTAGTTTGGCAAAGAATTTATTTTTCTTTTGTAACTGTTTAACGTTGTTCGGAACATATAGAAGAAAACATACATTTTCTTTATGTCAATTAGTATACACGTGCGGCTTTTAAAAAAAGAAGTATTTTCAACTTCAAGTTTCATGAACTTGAATTATTTTTCATAATACCACACAGACTCCTTGATCATAAAGGTCAAATAACTAGAAACGTAATTGATTTCAAGAAACAATAATGCGGTTTGCAATTGTTTTGTGTAAAATAGTGTAATTGCATTCAATAGAAGCCAACCCATTACTTTTTATAGTGAAGATTAGTCATTGCACAACTCAGACTATTTGATCTGTTTTGTTACAATAATGATTGACCCTGTAATCGTAACTCAGCAGAGCAAAGAAAAGTCACAAAACTGATGGGCCAATGAATATTGTTACGGATGCGTGGAATAGCGAAACGAGTAAATACATACTGCACCTTTGTCGAAGAAGCTGCCTTCGGATCTCTTCTGCTTTCTTGGAAGCCATCGGCTTTATTAGTTTCTTGAACTTTGATTCAAGAGAGTGTACCTTTAGTTTTGTGACGACAAATCGAATAAATACAAAATTAAAAGGCTATTGAAAGTGTAAAAGTCTACCCAAGTGGCAAAAAAAAGGGTGACGCGAATTAAAAATAGGCAGCAAAAAAATATCGACGAAACGGGTCACATTGATTGCTTGTCTAATCAATGTTGAATCTTTATTAAACATATTTCAAGTATTAATATTTGCAAAGAAAAAAACGAAATCAATTTCTATTTAGTCGTGTTGGTAAGAATATTTTTTGTAAATATGAGTGCTTCCGAGGCTGCAACGGTCCGTCAAACTGGTGCCTGCATTTGTGATTATGATTGTGATTGTACCAGCACGTTATGTGAAGCAGCAAATGTGAAAGATAACTCAAAGAGAAAATCTGATTCACAAGAAGGCACGTGGTCATCAACCGGCTTCAATTACATTAACCCTTTTGTGCATAAACTGCAAATTGATGACACATTCGATTTGGCTAAGGTAATTGTGATATCTTTTATATTCATATTAGTATTAACAACTACAATTTAGAAAAAAACGAGATAAATTGATATGTATGCATGTTTCTTATAATGAAAGAAGTAAGGATGTATGTAGTATGTATGTAAGTTTTTTATATTATATATTATTTTATTAATACATAGTATGTCTGTATGTTTATATATCCCATCTCCAAATCCCGTCAACGCAAACGGGACGGAATATTTTGCGAAGAATTGTTCTCTAGAAACGACTGAGGACATCCTTAGCCTCCATGCATCTGCGCCATAACGTAGGACTGGGATGATCAAGATCTTATATAGAATCCCCTTAGTTTTTCTTGATAGGGCCTTACTACTCTTAGCCCAAAGAATCAACGACTGATTTGCAAGAGTGATTCTTCGTTTTATTCCTGTTGAGGAGTTATTTGCAGAATTCGAAGCAAATCCAAGATAGATAAAGCCCTTAACTGCCTCGAAATTATAGCTGTCGATTGCGACTGTCTGTTCCATTCCTCGATGTTGTGTGTTCCTTCTTATTGACAGTATCAGTGAACCAAAAAAAATTACAAAAAGTTAAAACTGATATATCTCAAGAACTTGTAAAGATATTAAAATGAAATAAATTGTGTATAATCTTACAGTTTTAAAATTATTTAATGGCTTAATTCTTTTCACTTATTCTAATTCATTGTGCTTGGAAAAAAAAAACAAAAATGGCAGTATTTCAATGTCCAAAATAAAACTGGGACAGTAACATTTAAAACGTATAAAATAATAAATATTAATTTTATATAGTATGTTAATATTTTGTATGTCTTTGCTTTTAAGACGGATTGCAGTCTTTTATTCATTGAATTTACTAATTTCTCCGTAACTAATGATGAAATCCTATCCCATTCTTTATGGAGTGCAATTTTAGATGTTGTTTAGATGTAATTGTTTTTTTTTTTCGTAATTTTCTTTCCAATATAGCCCATAGGTGCTCTATAAGGTTTACTTCCGGACTTTCCAAATCAACCAATCTTTTATAACACATGCTGTGTGCTTGGGATCATTATCATGCACTATTATTACACGTGGTGGTGTAATAGTTGCAGGGATGTAACGCTTCAATATTTCTAAATACACCATTTTGGTTAAGTTTTCTTCATTGATGTGCAATGAGCTAACTCCACTTGCTGCCATTGGACCGCAAACCATCACACTTCCTCCACCGTGCTTTACTGTTTGAGTGACATTTCTTGAGTCTAAAGCCGTTCCTTCTCTCCGCCATACAAATCAACGACCTTCGGATAATTCGTCGCAAAATATAACCTGTTTCCAGAACTCCGCAGTTTCAGAAACGTATTCTTTGGCATACTCAAGTCTCTTCTTTATATTTCGTGCCGACAATTTAGGTTTTATTCCGCGGTTTATATGCTTTGTAACCCTCTTTATGGAGAAAATTGCGTACAGTTTGCGGATGAATGTCTACAATTTTTTCTTCTTTTAAACTTGTAGCGATCTCGATGGCTGATTCCTTCGGGTTTGCTTTTATTATCCTTAAAATTCTTCGTTTAGTTTGCTCCGTTGAAAGTTTTTAAGGTCTTCCACTTCCAGAAGGACGTTCTAAACACCGATTCTTCTTGAAAGATATTATAATATTAAACACAGTTGACTTCGGTTTTTTTAAATTGCTGAGATTTGACGAATGGTGTATTTTTTTTGTAATAATCATTGATTAACTCTTTTAAGCCACGCGATGTTTGTTTCTTTTTCCTTTTTCTTGCGAGGTAAGACTTGGAGATATCAAAATGCGACTACTAATAACTTCTCACAATTAAAGAACCCATATGTTACCTCAGACAAGAAAAACAAAGTAACGACACTTCCACAGCGCCCTTGAAAAACACTGTCCCAGTTTTATTTTGCCACTGAAATACTGACACTTATTTTTAAGCATATTGAATTAGAATAAGTAAAAAGAGTTAGACTATTAAACAATTTTAAAAATGTAAGATTAAATGCAATTTATTTTATTTTAATATCTTTACAAGTTGTTGAGAAATATCAGCTTAAACTTTTTGTCAGCGCTGTTCCACTTTTTTCTTGGTTCACTGTACTTTGTTTTACCCTCATTTACCGCTAAACCCATTTTGGCAGCTTCCGTTTCAATGCTAGCGAAAGCACCGCTGAGTTCTCCCAATTATTTTAATATCATCGGCGTACGCTAGTAGTTGCACAGACTTTTGAAAGACTTGTAAATTCTTTCAAGCATGATGTTAAAGAAGTCAACTTGTAAAACCATTTTTGACATCAGTGATCTCGTCTAAGTCGGTACCTTGAGGGAGCAGGAAGCGTTCTCAGTCGACATTCTGCATAGACGAACAAGTTTGGCAGGGATGACAAAACTATATAGATCGTCTCTATATACGCGGTTTTAAAATTGTGCAAAAGATGGTGGGTATCGATTTGGACTTGTTTTTTTCCCAAGATCTGCCAGACGGTGAAGATTTGGACGATTGTGGAGTTTCTTGGTCTGAAACCGCAATGATAGGGACCAATCAGGTTGTTGGCAATGGGCAAGGGCAAAGATCTTGTATCCGATGTTGAGGAGACTTATACCTCTATAGCTGACGCAGTTGAGGGGGTCTCCTTTTTTGTGGATCGGGCATACGGTGCTGAGATTTCATTCATCAGGCATACACTCTTCTGACCAGATCTAAGAAATGAGTTGGTCCATGCTCCCCACAATGTCATTCCCAGTAGCTTTGAATACCTCGACCGGTAAGCCGTCAGGTCCAGCTCATTTATTGGATATGAACTTAGACATTGCTGTCCTTACTTCGTTCTGGTCAGGAGTACGGAAGTTTTGGCTATCATCGTCTAAGTTGATTGGTTTATTCTGCTTGACGGCACCATGTTGAGCTTCTTCGCCGTTATACAGTCTGTTATACGGAAAAATGTTTCTATATTCTCAGCACTAGTGCTGTAAAAGTAGAGACAAAATGAATACCCGTATGAATCGGTTACTTTAGGTTAGAGTATCCTTTACAAATATATCGTTACACGTTACTTTAGTTACACACACAAAAAAAAAATCATAAACGTTATTTCTTGCATGCGAAATCATTTGTGTGCGTATATTTCTGCAAAAGAAACAAAATGATGCGAGTAACTAACTTGTTGGGAAGTAACTTTCGGGTATTTGGTATGAAATGAAATACTCCTATCGTCCAACCAAAGATTCTTTAACTTCATACTTCGCAGATTTCTCTTATGTCTTGTCGAGGAGCTCGTAGAAGCATTCTTTGGTGGCGTCGTCCTTGTCTTTCGTAGGGGCATGGGCGCATACTAGGCTTATATTCGCAAATATAGTCTTGATGCGGATTGTCACTCACGTGTCGGAAACTCAAAACTTCTTGCCACAGTCTGCTGTATATGATAAATCCACGATTGTTCTTTTCCTTATAGCAATCACCATAATATATATCTATATATCACAGTTTAGCGTCCTCCTTATGATCGGCCCATCCCATCGCACTTCCTGGATGGCGGTAATATTTGTGTGATAGTAGTAGGACATAGTAGGAAATCTACTAATTTTTCAGATGCACGTTGTCCTTTAAACGTTTGCTAGTGTCGTCAAAAGTGAGTTCATTTTTATCCGAGGCCATTAGTTGGTTTGTCATATATTTCAATATCGTCTGTATAGGGTTATGAACCCTAAGACGGCATACAACAGTATAATGCTACTGGCCGGTCATGCCCTTACTATTTTATCCTGCATGAGTAACGGTTTACTCATACATTTACCGGGGACCACCATTGGGAGGTAACGGGTTTTTCAACAGGGACGCTACAAAAGTAGATCGACAGGGACAGCAAACGACGCCATATTTCTTGCCGCTCTTTTGACATTTCTTGATGGAAAGATATACGAGCCAACAACGAGTCGAAATTATTAAAATTTACTACCGAAATTCGGAGTCAGTGGCCTCAACGTTAAGAGCGCTACGTCCAATTTATGGTCGTCATAATCGTTCTAGCAGATCAACAATTGAGCGTCTAGTGGAAAAATTTGAAACCACAGGCACAGTACAAAATGTTCCCGTGCCAGTGAGACAAAGAAGTGCCCGTAGTGTCAAGAATATTGCTGCCGCTGAGGCTTCAGTTGCAGAAAGCCCAAATGTGTCTCACACGTCGTTCTCAAGCGTTGGGCATCTCTGTGACGTCGTTGTGGCGAATTTTGCGAAAATATCTTGGCCTACATCCTTACAAGATTAATTTGACGCAAGAACTGAAGCCGCTTGACCACCAGAATTTCATCGAAAAATCATCTTCAGCGATGAGGCTCATTTCTGGCTGAATGGCTTCGTCAATAAACAAAATATGCGGTATTGGTCAGGCAACAATCCACACGTACTCCATGAGTTATCATTGCATCCTGAAAAAATTACAGTTTGGTGTGGTTTATGGGCCGGCGGCGTCATTGGGCCGTACTTCTTCCGTGATGATCAAGAGCGGCACGTTACTGTGAATGGGGATCGCTACCGTTCAATGATAACCGAATATTTTTGGCCCCAATTGGATGATATGGAATTGGAGGACATGTGGTTCTAACAGGATGGCGCCAGAAGCCACACAGCGAATGTCACAATCAATTTATTGGAAACCAAGTTTGGAGAACGTGTTATCTCACGAAATGGTCCAGTCGCTTGGCCGCCTCGGTCGTGCGATTTGACGCCGTTAGACTATTTCCTGTCTATGGTCTATGCCAACAAGCCAGCGACGATTGATGAACTTCGTACGAATATCGAACGTGAAATTGCAGCAGTATCGGCCGATTTATGCTTGAAAACCGTCGAAAATTGGGTTCAGCGTCTGGACTTCTGCAAGCGTGCCCGTGGTGGCCATGCAAAAGAAATCGAGTTCCATACATAATGGCATCGAACGTACTTTCACAGGAATAAAGAATTTCATTGATATCCAAAACCTTTTTTGTTTTATTTAAAAAAAACTTTTGTAGCGCTCTTATTGAAAAACCCTTTATGTATGTATTTATGTACTTATTTATTTAGTAAACTATTACTATTACAATTCATTCATATATAAATAAATATGTAATTACAAATATGTAAAAAATATATACAATAAGAGAACTAAATATTTCTTATACAACTGTGTCTCTAATATGAGCTATATGTAAGTAATTTTTTAAATCTTAAGACAGTCTCATTTCTTATTTCAAAGCATATTTTGGTTTCTCGAGTCTCTATACATTTGAAGTCTAAAATCATAATTAGGTCTTAAATCATACGGTTGCGTTTCACCAATGTAAGTTAATCTAGAAGTTAAATATGTAGGTATATTGTATTAAATATTATCCTTTGCTTGATTTTCAACCATTTTAGGCATGATAGCATCCATATATGTGGTGTGTAAAAATTATATTTTAGGATATTTCTCATTGCTTTGTTTTGTAGCACTTAAAGTCGATTCATGTACTCATTATTAACGATGAATATAATTGTGGAACTGAATTCGAAGTATGGTTAATGAATAGAATTTTTTTTGTCACTTTTTTTTTACAACATAAGTCATATGTTTGTTAAAACTGAGATTATTGTCCAATATGACTCGATGGTCTCAGGTACAGAGCAATGTTACCAGACATTTTGTCGTCAAAGCTCGACAACATCGATATATCCGAGCTTTGGTTCCAACAAGCCGCTGTGTAGGAGAAATTTGGCGACTGGGTCATCTCACTCGATTATTTTCTCTGGGGCTACGTCGAGTCTATCCTAACAAACCAAACACTTTACACGAGCTCGAGGCCAACAACAGGTCAGAAATGCATCCTGTCCTAGATGCGGAGGTTTTAAGCAAATCCTTTTGCAGCTCTGCTTTGACACCTTTTGAAAATAACATCTTTCAAATTTGTGCGTGCATAGCAGCAAATGGGATTTCGTATCTCGTAATTATGATTACTTTAATTGTTTCAAAGTAAATGTTGCTTTAAAATTAAGGCACCAGACCATTGTGCGCGCGCGGTACGAAGGTGTATTTTCCATAATTTTTTTCGAGCAAACGATTAATGTTTTTTTTTATTGATACTAATATTCAATATACAGGGTGTCCCCTAATTCGTCGACGATAATTTGGGAAATGATTCCTGGGAATGAGAGAAAAATCATTTTTGGGAAATGATTCCGGGGAATGAGAAAAAAATTGGAGATAGACCCTTACTGTAGAACGATGTTTTTCTTAGAATATGCCCAGGAATCGTTTCCCGAATTATCGTCGACGAATTAGGGGATACCCTGTATACATATAGAAGATACTACACAAATTTTTTTATTCGAATCTTAAGAATAGTATGTGGTGTACGCCGCTTCCAAAAGGACACTCCGACGAAGTTGCTGCTTGATGGTTAACAGCAATTAGGCCATACGGTTCATCAGAAAAATACAAAAAAATATATATATTTATAAACTGCACATATAGGTTTATAGCATCACGTAGGGAAGGGGGCGCTTTATAAAAAAAATCCCTACGTGGTGCCATAAAGACTGTATTTTTAAACATTTTAAGACTTCCACCCACATGGTTCTCTTTCTGTAAAAAAAAGAGATCTTTTATGAAATAATATAAGAAGAATGCAAAATTATTTGCATAAGAAGTTGCAGCTTTAACAGAGATATCCACGTTTAATTCATAATATCCTAAATGATGGACTTGTCAACACAAGAATACGCAGACATGGTTTATATCTATGGTTTCTGCAAAAGTAAGGGCCAACGTGCGAGGTCGGAATATCCGCGACGATACCCTGGGACTGTTCCAAATGGAGACAGGAACGACGTGGAAATCATCGAGAGACTAACATCCTGCTTTAGTAGAAGGTGTACGCAGTTACCAAGGCATTTACATTACATTTCAAATAACAGTCTTAAGCAACTAGGCAGACATTTTAATCCAAGCAGGACTTACATCTGGAGAATTCTACATTCAGAAGGCATGCATGCATTCAGTACAGGAGCTACAGCCCGAGGATTCAGAGAAACGTTTGGAATTCTACAATTATGTTCTGGAAAGACACTTCGTGGAAGAGATATTTATTGGCCGGATTCTATGCACGAATGACACCCAATTCACCAGGGATGAAATCACTAATTTCCACAGTTTACATACATATCTGGGCAAATAGCAACTACCACTCCTTGAAACACAGAGCTTTTCAGCATAAGTTCAACGTCAATGTGCCGCAGACATATTGGGTAACAAGCTGATCGGACCCTATAAGCTTCCTTCAAGGCTTAATTCGAATCTCCACACGGAATTCTTGCGAAGCAAATTACCAGACCTAATAGATGATATACCACTGCAACAAAGAAAAGCCATTGTGTATCAGCATATGGCGACCCCGCACACTATAGCCATACAGTTAGAGAGTGATTCGATCGTGTGTATGAAAATTAGTGGGTAGGGCGGGATAGACCCATTCTGGGACGGAATATACCCATTCTGTGACCTTCAAGGTCTCCGGACTTGATCGCAATGGACTTTTATTTATGGTGACCGATGAAGTACATTGCTTACTCATTAGAAATGATATTGGATGACTTGCACCATGGGATTGACTAGGCAGCAGCGAAATTCTAGAAGGTTATACAAGGTTAGATGAACAAAATAAAAATAAAAATGTGAAATCAATATTCGTATTTTTTTTTCTAAATTTTTTAACAATTTTTAATTTAATGTTTTACTTGTTTCAATAAGTTGTCATATCTTGACATTCTTTTTTTTTGTAAATAGTAGGTAATTGTTTCAAAGTTCCAAAAAGTAGAGGCTAATTGCATACTTTTCCGAAAAAAATATGACGAATCAAAATCTTAAGTTTAAAAAAAAAATCACTTTTGATCTTCAATAACTTTGACACAATAATTTTAGGGCAACATTTACTTTGAAACAATTAAAGTAATCATAATTACAAGTTCAACGGTACCCCATATTTACCATACACGCATAAATTTGAGAGATATTATTTTCAATAGGAGTCAAAACAGAGCAGCGTAGGTCTTTGCTTAAAAGCGCTGTATCTCGGTGGGGCTGTCACAATATAGTCACATAATAGCACACCACCTTGTCTACTCCAGTCTTTTTAGTTTCATAGGTCTGAGTGGGATTGAATATTGGCTATTGGCTATTACAGAGCAATGCACGTTATGACAACTTTGTCGGCGATGCTAAAACTTGATATGGCTTATGGTTCTCCTAAAATCCATAGAAGGAAGGTGGGCATCGACCTAGGCTTCTTAAGGTTTTTTTGTAAGATCTCCCATATTGTGAATTTTTTCTGTCAATGCCTAGCATATTCGAACAACACCTTACATATTGGTTAATTTGAACCACTTTTTTCCCGTTTTGGAAAACATACATATACCGATCTCTACAGACATTACTTAAAACAGATAAAAAAGAGCACCATCGTTTTAGTACTTCTTCGCTATTCCTACCGTTCTGATCGAATATCCATCACTGGATTCTGGTCATCACTGCAGAAATAAATTATAATTGAAGTAATGGAAAGGACAGCACATTTTCATAGAGCGATAAAATGCTGAAACCGCTATAAGGTCAATGCCAGACAATGTACCTGTACTGTTCGCATTGCACATGCAAATACTTCTAAATATAAGGCAAGAGAAATTACTCGTATATAGGGGACCGATAATTTACCACATACAGGGTGTGGGGAGTTGTAAGCTTATTTAATTGGAGCAGTCGGTAGAATATTCTTAAAACGAAGGGTGTCCAATAAGAATGGACTAGTTTAATAACTGCAACTAAAAATCCTTCCTAGTGAAGTGCATTCGAACTTTTAATAATCGCAACTAAAAATGAATCGCAGTAAAGTGTATTTGAACTTAAAATTAAAATAAAAAAGAAGTGTATACTTTCGACTACAAATCATTCATAGTGAAAAAAAAGACAAGACTCAAGAAGGAATCTCCTCGGAACAAGAGCAAGTAGAGGAAATGTGAGTTCTATACTCGATCTAAACAATAAAATAGAAGTTCATACAATAGTAATGTATGAAGATAATAGGGAATTTCTGAAGGCATTATTATTTATGTTAGTCTCATAGTAATAAAGTTAAAACGATCTTGTACTCATAGTGGACTGGTTTCCAAATTGGAAGGTTAGGTGTTCGAATTCCAACCTCGCCCGAAAAACATTCATTTTTTTCAGTTAACGAAAATCAAGTAAGATGAGTAGTTGACCAAAAATCAACAACAAGCCTACTTCCACTAAGAATCCCCATTAAATGTTGGATGCCACATATGGAGCGAAACATCTTTAGTTCTCTCTCTATCAAATTTTCCAAAAATCTTAACACATGCTGAGGCATTATAAGTGTATTCATACCCACCACCTGAGTGTTAAGTTCTAAAAAAAAATATGTATAGGTTTTGATGAAGGGAATTTACAAATAAATAGAAAGAAGAATATTATAATGGTAGACAAAAAGAGAAAGAGAGTACAAAAATACTAATCTACATAATGTAAATTATGCTAGTGTACCATCAACATTAGGCCAAACAAACTTTCAACCAGGTAGTCAACAACAACAAAGGCAATCTAATAACCACTCGAATCCCGGACAAAGCAATCAACTAGAACGAAATACTAACTATTAAAACTCTAGACAAAGTGACCAACAAAGAAGACATAATAACGGTAATAAATTCGAACAGAACAGGGAACAATATAATAAACAAAATTATGAACTAATGGACATAAACAATAAACAATATAAACAATATAGCTCATGCAAACTCACAAGAATACTAAAATCATACGGAAGAAAATACTACTCGTATTAATGAACAGGAAATCTATTCAATAGAGGAACCAGTTTTTCTATATCTAGCCTGTCAGTTAACACTAGTTAATTTGATTACAGTAGATTTAGAGCTTTAGTTCAAGTAACTATATACCTTAGCCCGAATTGTTCCAGAAATTTTTTTGTGTGTTTTTTTTTAATTTAAATCGTATAGACGATCCTAGTAAAACATACAATGACAAAATATATATTTCGAATGTTAATATTTAGTTTATTTAATAATGTCCAGTATTAAAAACACAAAGCTGAAAATTTACCGTTTATGAATGCGTTATAACTTTTTATGCCGATGTAAAGGTATACGCAAGACGTGTTGCCATGTGGCAACACGGGGACAATTCGCGTTAAGACACATAAATAGTAACATTTGAGTTGAGCATTTAAAACCTTATGCACAAAAAAAAATTCAGAGCTTATTGAAAAAGTATAAATGTTTATTTACTAAACAGAATTAACTACTGACTAACAAATAAATGCCCAACTCTACAGACTCCCTCCAAAACCCGAAGAAGAGGTGAGAACCCAAATTAACGATATAGAAGAACAAGCGATTACTAGGTGGAATGAAAAGTAACCTCCTTGGGCATTCCCAAAAAAATTTTTTTTTAAATACTTTTTTATTTTATTCAATATAGTCCGCTTTTAGCTTGATACACTTATTCCAGCGATTTTTGAACTTCTTGATTCCGTCTGAAAAGTAATTTTCCGGAAGGTCTGCAAAATACTCCTCCGTGGTGTCGATGATTTCCTCGCGTGAGCTGAATTTTTTATTGATGAGCCATCTTTTGAGGTTTGGGAAGAGATAATAGTCCGAGGGAACCAAATCGGGCGAATACGGTGGATGCGACAGAAATTGGAGCCGTAAGTCATTGATTTTAGCTGTGGTTGCGATGTTCTTGTGCGCCGGCGCATTGTCTTGCAAAAACAAAATTTTTTTCGCTTCATGTGAGGCCGTTTTGCAGCGATTTCGGCCTTCAATCGCCCCAATAATGCACAATAATACTCGCTGTTGATGGTTTTTCCTTTTTCGAGGTATTTCACGAAGAGTATGCCATGACAATCCCAGAAAACCGACGCCATAACCTTTCCGACCCATCGAGCCTCCCTTGGCCGCTTCGGAGCACTCGTGCCGGCTTCAGTCCATTGCCGGGCACTCATTCTGTTCTCTGGTGTGTAATAGTTTATCCAAGTTTCATCAACAGTTACCAATCGACGCCAAAAGTCCGCCCGATTCCGCATCAGCAAGTCCAAACACTCTTTCGAAGTGCTCTCGCGTTCGTGTTTTTGGTCAGGAGTGAGCATGCGCGGCACCCAGCGCCAGGATAACTTTTTCATATGCAGAATATTGCCCAAAATATGGCGTGTGCGCTCAGTACTAATCTTTGTGGTATCTGCTAGTTCGCGCACCTTCACTTTCCGGTCAGCCAACACCATTTCATGTATTTTTTTGACATTGTCCTCTGTAACCGCATCGGAGGGCCTGCCGCTGCGGACTCGATGGTAGTGGAGTTGCGGCCACCACGAAACTCTCGAAACCAATATTTGGCGGTGTAATCTGACGGAGAATTAGCCCCATAATATTTATCCAACTTTTCTTTTGTTTCCTTTGCCGCTTTGCTTTTCAAAAAATAATGTTCTATGAGAGAACGAAAATCGTTTTTGTCCATACTCAATATGATGCCAAACACGTCAAAAACAATCAGCTGTCAAAACAAAACTAAAGACAGTATCGCACTGAAATTTGGCATATCTGCCTAAATATGAACGGACTTCAAGGCACCATAACAGTTTTGCAGTAGCATTCTGGCGGTCAAGGAGGTTACTTTTCACCCCACTTACTCGTAGTATTCGCAAGTCAAATAGCCGTTGTCAACTTTAGATTGTGTTCATTACCGAGCACTAAATGAAATTACAGTGGATGACAAATATCCGCTACCGAATATAGCGTCAATATTAGTTAAGGTACTCGTAGTTAAGTCATAATATTTTTTATCCTTGAGAGATATCATCAAAAAACGGTACACTCTGACGATATTTATAAGACTGCATTTGTTACACCGAACGGTTTAATGAATATATTAGAATCCCTTTCGGGCTCAAGAACGCCCGGCGACATTCCAACCCCTAACTGAATAAAATACTAAGAGAATGTATAGGAACGATCTGGATTGTATATCTTAACGATATATGTACTTATTTTCTCTACTTCATTGGAGGAGCATAAAATATCTTTAGAGAAAATATTCCAAAAATTCCAAAAACATGGCCTTCAAATACAGGGTGGCGCATAACTAGCGTTATGGTTTAATTAATAAATAACTTTTTTCTTTGGTTTTATTTAACTTTTGCATTTATTAACCTTTAGCTTGTAGTTTGGAAATATGTTTACATTTTGTTTTGAATATAACATCTCTCAAATGGTGATCATTTATCCAGAGCATTTTTCATAACTCTTCTTAGAATATTAAGTACCAGCAAAGAAAAAAATCTGGTGCTGTTAAGTCGGGCGAATGCGGTGGCCAGTTGAAATTATATAATTGCGATATTATTCGATCGCCAAAAATTTCCCTCAGGAGAGTCATAGTTTGACGGGCTGCGTGAGCAGTCGCTCCATCTTGTTGGAACCACAATTCTGATTGTTTTCCACCTCTGGCCTTGAAAAATATTTAATCATTACCTAGTATTGAATGTCATCCACATTAACCGCAACTTCTTCGTTTTCCAAAAAGTATGATACTGTGATAACCACTTAAATGTGAGCAGCGACATCTAGCAGAAAATGTCGAAGACAAGAAGATTTCGATACTGGAATAACAAAGTCTCGACTGGAGGGTGGAATCGAATTTTCTAGCAAATTGGAAATTGTATGGGACGCTGGATGGCGAGGATTGTTCTCGAAGTATGTCATTCGAGTATAAATACCAGCATCCCAAAGGTATGCAAATGAGTTCTAAAGTGAAATCTGAAGTGTTAATTAGGAGAAGTGATTAAGTGGTTTAAGTAAAAGATAAGAAAAGTATAAGCGGTTGAGAAATTGGATTGTACTGAGAGAAAGAATTAAATAGTGAATTGTAACTGTACTGAATAAAGGGATTTGTATTGAAAAGAATAAGTTCTATCATTTGTACCCACACAAACATTTTACATTGGTGTCAGAAGTGGGATAGGACTTATTGTGTGAAAAGAAAAAAAAGAAAAAAAAAAAAAACTGTGTTTTCTTCTGACTGTTTGAAAAAGCTAGAATGGGTCGAAAACTATTGCAGTTGACCCTCGTCCAACTCAAATCCGAGTTGAACAAGAGAAGCCTCAGCGCCAGTGGAGGAAAAAGTGACCTGGTGCTCCGTCTTCAGGAGGCTTTGAACAACGAGGGACATGATCCTGATGCATATTCCTTTGATGTTGACGAGGATGAACAGACAAGTACCGGCAATGACATGGCTGCAATGATGCAACTCCTCTTATTAAAAATGGACGAACAAAACAAAAAAATGGACGAACAGAAGAACAGTCTCGACCAACAAAAGAAAAATCTGGAAGAACAGAAGAACAGTCTGGAACAAAAAATGGACGAACAGAAGAGCAGCATTGAACAAAAATTCGACGACCAAAAGAATAGTCTAGAACAAAAACTGGATGAACAAAATAACGTTCTACACCAAAAGTTCGAAGAAATAGATAACAAATTTGAAAGAATAGAGAAGAATGTTGGCGAAAAATTGGAACAAATGGACAGCAAAGTTCAGCAACTGGCAAAAGAGCTCGACACAGTGCGAAAACAGAAACTGCGAGAATGTTCTTTAAGCGGTCCAATGAGGAAAGAGTTGAAGCCTCCCTCATTCGATGGCCAGACCTCCTGGTCTACTTATAAGAAGCAGTTTGAAATGGCTGCCTGTGCAAACGACTGGGACAATAAGGAGAAGTGCTTTGCCCTAGCGATGGCCTTACGTGGTCCTGCGGCAGAATTGTTACAAACAATCGATATCGAAAAGAATAGAGACTATATGGTTTTAGTGCAAGCTATAGAGAAACGGTTTGGGGATAGCCACATGCGGGTAGCTTACAAGGTTCAATTGCAAGGCCGTATGCAGCAACGAGGAGAAACACTGCAACAGCTCCAAGCAGACGTGAGTAGACTGGCACATTTGTCATATCCCACCGCAGGCCAAGAAATAATCGACGAAATGGCAAAGGACGCATTCATCAGGGGAATTGCAGATTTGAAGCTACAATCAGCAGTAAGGATGGCCGGGAAAAGAACCCTTGCTGAAGCACTTGCCTTCGCCCTGGCGATGGAAGCATCCAAACAGGCTTCCAAAGGAATGCATTTCGTAAGGGAAATAGTATCTGGTGAATGCTCCTGCTCAAGACCAACTACCATGCAACGAAATATCCCGCGGGAGAGACGAAGAATGCGCTGCTGGAACTGCGATAAAGTAGGACATTTGCAAGGGCATTGTAAAGAACCGGTACGACGAGAAGGCTGCCTGCACTGGGGTAACAAGCAAATAGAAAGAAAAACCGGCAGAAACGAATACAAAGAAACCGATCAAACCTCCCGAAGCTATAAGTTGGGAAATGCTTACTTCGCGAGGCAGAAGCCTGTAGCAGGAGTCGACTCCAGGGTAATTATCCCAGTCTCACAGGTAAAACAATGCAATGAAGTAGTCAGTGGTAAGGAAGCGAAAGAACAGGCAACTATCCAAATGATCAGGACTGAGCCAATAGAGGGTTGGAGTATAGACGAAATCCGTTCCTCCCAACAGGCAGACAATGACATCGAACCAATATTGGCCTGGAAAGAACACGAGGAAAGACCAAGCTGGCAGCAGATATCAGATCGGAGCCAAACTCTGAAGGCATACTGGGCACAGTGGGACTCGCTTTTTGTGCAAGATGGATTGCTGAAGAGAAAATGGGAAAGTGCAGATGGGACAACATCTCGTATGCAGCTAATTGTGCCACGGTCCAGAGTCAACCAAGTACTCCATGAAATACATGACGGAATCTCAGGAGGCCATTTGGGAATAAACAAGACGTTGGAAAAGGTAAGGGAACGTTTCTATTGGCTAAGCGCTAAACAAGATGTCGAGAATTGGTGCAAAAAGTGCATAACATGTGCAGCTACCAAGGGTCCAAAAGTAAAGCCACATGCACAAATGCAACAATACAATGTCGGAGCACCTTTCGAACGAATAGCCATCGACATCGCTGGGCCGTTTCCCGAAACCTTTAATGGAAACCTATATACTCTCGTAGTCATGGATTACTTCAGTAAGTGGCCGGAAGTGTTTGCCATCCCAAATCAAGAGACTAAGACCGTAGCCGAACAGATAGTCAACAACTGGGTGAGCAGGTTTGGGGTCCCAATGGAGCTGCACTCTGATCAAGGGCGAAACTTTGAATCAAAAGTCTTCCAGGAAATATGCCAATATTTGGGAATAAGAAAGACAAGGACAACACCACTACACTCTCAATCTGATGGAATGGTCGAGCGATTCAATCGGACCTTGAATGAGCATCTATCTAAGGTTGTCAGCAACTGCCAGCGGGATTGGGATCGACACATACCCCTCTTCTTAATGGCCTACCGAAACGCGGTCTATAGCTCAACAGGGCACACACCATCCGAGATCTTATTTGGTCAAACGATTCGGTTGCCAAGTGAAGCAAAATTCGGATCCCCACCGACGGAGCCCAAAGAGGTGAACGAGTACGTGAATGACTTACGCAGCAGGATTCGTAAATTGCATGAAGACACCAGAGAAAAGATGAAGCTAGCAAGCAGCCGCATGAAAACTAGGTACGATATCAAGGCGAAATCTTCCGGTTTCAACGAAGGAGATCTGGTTTGGCTGTATAATCCTCAGCGTAAGAAAGGCAAATCACCAAAATTGCAACAGGACTGGGAAGGTCCATACAAGGTGATAACCCGCATTAATGACGTTGTCTACCGGATCCAGCGTGGGAATCGAGGAAAATTGAAAGTGGTCCATTTGGATAGAATGTGTCATTTCAACGGGATGCTGAATGACGAAGTTGTTCGGGACGAACAACTGTAGGGAGGGAGCAATGTGATAACCACTTAAATGTGAGCAGCGACATCTAGCAGAAAATGTCGAAGACCAGAAGATTTCGATACTGGAATAACAAAGTCTCGACTGGAGAGTGGAATCGAATTTTCTAGCAAATTGGAAATTGTATGGGACGCTGGATGGCGAGGATTGTTCTCGAAGTATGTCATTCGAGTATAAATACCAGCATCCCAAAGGTATGCAAATGAGTTCTAAAGTGAAATCTGAAGTGTTAATTAGGAGAAGTGATTAAGTAAAAGATAAGAAAAGTATAAGCGGTTGAGAAATTGGATTGTACTGAGAGAAAGAATTAAATAGTGAATTGTAACTGTACTGAATAAAGGGATTTGTATTGAAAAGAATAAGTTCTATCATTTGTACCCACACAAACATTTTACAATACTTTCTTACTCTACATCTAACTGGGTGTATTAGATGTTCAACAACTATTTTTATAATTTGGGTGGCTCATATTCTGCAGTTTTGTCTATTCGCGTGACCATTTATGTGAAAATGGGTCTCATCGCTCATTATGAGGTTGTGAATAATCTTGTTGTTCCCTGGCAACAATTCTTGAAAACGTCGAGCCTAATGAATGCGTATTTGTGAATCATTTTGTTTTAACTCGTGAATCAATTGCATCTTATAGGGAAAAAGGTTGCAAAGACCGCCTAGACACCACCAAGTGGAAGTTTCGGGGATTTTCTCAATACTTGCTCGCACCCGAGCAATGTTTACTTCATATCTTCCGGCACGCGGAATGCGACCCTGCAACCCTGTACAACTTAGCAAATGTTCATTTGTAAAGAAAAACACCGAATACTTAGCCCATATTTTAACTTCCGAATGGATGATTCCATAGCCAGATAAGGTAGAGGTAATTCAGAAATACCCATTACCCTCAACAACAAAACAATTAAGGGGATTCTTAAGAAGCACAGGACATTTGTCAGGGTTCACTCCAAGATAGCACACCCCATAATAAAATATTTGAAAAAGAACATGAAACTCAATAACAAGGACCCAGAATAGATTCAAGCCTTCGAAACATTGAAGGAAACGCTTGTTAAACATCCTTTACTTAAGTTCCCGATTTCAAGAAACAGTTTTCTCTATATACCAATGAAATTAATTTCGCTTTAAGAGTACTATCTAACATAAGAAGGACAACCAGTATCCTATGCCTTTCGAACGACCATGAGAAGGATTATTCAGTAACCGATAAAGTGTTTCTAAAATTTTCAAAGAGTAACTTTGGGGACAAAAATCACATGGTAGTAAAATATTTGACAAAAAGATATATGTTGTGTATGTAATTCTTAAATTACAAGAATTTGGATTCGACATTGAGTACATAAAAGTCACGGAGAACATAGTGGTAGACTACTTAAGTAGAATTACAAGTGAGGTCAACGAAACTTCAGAGCTAGATACTGTATTTTCAGATAAAAAAAACAACTGTTAGACCACATACCAATAATGGAGGAAATTGTAAACGTATACAAAATTGATCTGATACTTACTAACTTAGTAAAAAATGGAATAGATATACAGGGTGTCCCAAAAATCAACTTCAAGGAAACGGGTGATGGGTCAAGTGGTTTCGGTTATCACAAAATTATAAAAGAAACCTAAGTCATGTACTTTTAAAACTATTGGCACTCAAAAAAAAATCGAAAAATCTGATACCCTGTGACGATCTTTCAAGTACTGTGACCGCAAATCTTTACTTTTCTTTGATTTTTTTTGTCACGTAACGCTGAGTAACTCTTCTGTAAATCACGGTCCAAAATTAAAACATAACTATATCGGTTTTAACTAAAATATTCCTGTTTTGTCCATCCATGTATCTGAAAATCATTAATCACCCAACTTAAACTGACTGTACTGACAAAAAAATGTACTATGCCATTTTGGCAAGTAACTTTAAAAGATGGCGTATTTAGTCTGGATTCCAAAATAGTATGCCACTTGCTAGACTAACGCTTACGAGGGGCGTTCAACATATTCTCGGTATCGGGGTGAAGCTGTGGTTATATATATAAATTGACTTATTTATCAAGTAATACTATTATTTTAGTGCATTCATGTAAAATTTCATATAAATGTGGTTATTAATTCGCGTTTTATCTCTAGTTAAACAGAATCATAATGGCAACTGAGACGATGATGATGAAAATTGAGCATCGCGCTGTAATTAAATTTCTCACTAAGCAAGGAAAAAGTCAAAAAACTATTCATGAAGAAATGGTGGCTGTTTACCAGGGTTCCGCACCTTCATTATCAACTGTGCAAAAGTGGTCAAGTGAGTTCAAGAGGGGCAGAGAGAGCATTGAAGACGACCCCCGCTCCGGCGCCCCGGCTACTGCTTGTACGGGAGCAAGCATCAAAGAAGTCGAAAAACTTGTTCTTGAGGATGCCCGCATAAAGGTGAAAATGATGGCAGAGATCACCAAGCTTTCCATTGGTACCATTCACACCATTCTTCATGACCATCTTAACCTTTCAAAGGTCAGTGCAAGGTGGGTGCCACGAATGCTCACAGTGCCTCAGAAAAAAGTGAGAATCGCATGCTGTAGAGAGCTTTTGGAGATGTGTAGTGAGAACGCGGACGGTGTTATGGATCGAATTGTTACTGGGGACGAAACATGGGTCCACCACTATGACCCTGAAAGCAAACAAGAGTCCATGCAGTGGCATAAAAAAGGAACAGACCCCCCGAAGAAGTTCAAAGTCACTCCGTCTGCCGGGAAGCTCATGGCCACAGTTTTTTGGGACTCAAAGGGAATCTTGCTCATTGAGTACAAAAAAAAAGGTGAAACCATCAACGCCACATCCTACGCTTCTACTTTGCATAATTTGCGGGAGTAAATTAAAAAGAAAAGACGGGGTAAACTCGCAGCGGGTGTGTTGCTTCTTCATGACAACGCTCCTGTTCACACGGCGCGTGTTTCCAAGGCTGCTGCGCGAGATTGTGGTTTCGAAGAAATCCAACACCCACCCTATAGTCCAGACCTTGCTCCTAGTGATTATTTCCTGTTTCCGGATTTGAAAATATGTCTTCGTGGAAAAAGATTTTCGGATGATGAAGAACTCAAGTCGGCAATAAATGGGTATTTTGCAGAGAAAGAGGAAATTTATTTTTTTGAGGGTTTAAAAAAGCTTATCTCAAGATGTAACAAATGCATTGATGTTAGGGGAGATTATATTGAAAAATAAAAACAATTTAAATTGAATTCGCATTTTCCTTCATATCGATACCGAGAATATATTGAACGCCCCTCGTAATTGTGGACAAAAAAATTATTTTGATAAAGAAACCCGACTCATAGTTAATTCTCTTTAGTAAGTTAAAATGAGTACCAAGTGTGAGCGAGACAGACAGTGACGCCTTGATTTAGACGGATAAACACGCCATTTCGACTAGTGTGAGTGAAACAGATAGCGATGCCACCCTTGTTAAGTATTGACGCATAGGCACATCGTTCAATACTGCCGTATATTACGCTCCTTCGCTTACTGCGCATTATGCTGTATTCGTGTTGATTTCGTGCTTACAATTTTGGCTTTCTTTATTGGACGTCATTGCATTGCGACTTTGATTTGCTATCTGACCGTTTCTGTCGAACTTGGATTTCTTCTGGACTAGTGTTGATCGTTGATCCTGTGATTGTGTGCGAATGCCATCATGCCATCTCGATACACTGCTCAAGAATATGCTAACATGCATCTCATTTATGGGGAATGCAGGTGTAATGCTAGTGCTGCAGCCAGACTTTATCATGAGAGATGCTCAGCGTCATCCGGATCATCGAGTGTTTGTAAATGTGCACCGGTCATTCTCAGAGAGTCGCTTTCCAAATTTAATAGTTAGTGAGGGAAGACCCGTCATGCCCTACTCAGACGAAGTCTTACAAGCAGTCGCAATTGAAGAAAATATAGGATTACCCAAAAGTACAGTACACAGAATTGTAAGGAAAAACCAGCTCCATCCGTACTATGTACAGCGAGTCCAAAGTCTGCTACCCCGAGATTATCCAGAAAGAGTTCAATTTTGTCAAACGATGGTGCAGAGGTTCAGAGAAGATCCGAGATTCTTCGACAAAATTCTATGGTCGGACGAATCAACTTTTAAAAGGGACGGTTACATGAACAATTTGCACGAGTGGCACGTGGAAAATCCACATTTAATGCGGGAAGATAGATCACAGTACCGTTTTAAGTAAACATGTGGACGGGAATTTTGAATGGTAGAATTATTGGCCCATTCGAGCTGCCGCAGAATTTGAATGCGGAGGTTTATTGAGATTTTTCGGAGAAGTACTTACCAAATTTATTGGAAGATGTGCCACTTAATATTTATGCATGCATGCTCGCACAGTACAAGAGTTCCTTGATCGGGAATACTCCAACAGGTGGATAGGGCCGACTGGTGCAATTTCGTGGCCAGCCCGTTCCTGATTTAAATCCACTCGATTTTTTTTACTGTGGAGCAGTAAAATAAAAATGTATTCCAAGCCGATAGAAAATTTAAACGAGCTGCGACAAAAAATTGCAGAAGCCGTTGAAGACATCAACTCCAGAAGATATGCCCGTCTTATTACCAGATCATCGGTAAAAAGATGTAGAGCTTGCATTGCCGCTGCAGACAAACAGTTTGAACATTTGTTGTAAGATACAAGATCGGTAGATGACGTTTAGTCGCGCAACAAACCACAGTTATATAAAGCGATCCTGAGAGTGCACACCAAGAGAACGTACTAGGTGGGGTGAAAAGTAACCTTGACCGCAGGAATGCGCTGCTACTGCAAAAAAGGTTATGGTGTCTGGAAGTCCGTTCATATTTAGGCAGACATGCCAAATTTCAGTGCGATACTGTCTACTAGTTTTGTTTTGACAGCTGATTGTTGTTGACGTGTTTCTCTTCATGTTGAGTATGGACAAACACGATTTTCGTTCTCTCATAAAACATTATTTTTTGAGAGGCAAAACGGCGAAGGAAACAAAAGAAAAGTTGGATAAATAAAATGGGGCTAATGCTCCGTCGATTACACCGTCAAATATTGGTTTCGAGAGTTTTGTGGTGGTCGCAACTCCACTACCGATCAAGTCCGCAGCGGCAGGTCCTCCGATGCGGTTACAGAGGACAAGGTCAAAAAAATACATGAAATGGTGTTGGCTGACCGGAAAGTGAAGGTGCGCAAGCTAGCAGGTACCACAAAGATTGGTACTGAGCGCACACGCCATATTTTCGGCAATATTCTGCATATGAAAAAGTTATCCTGGCGCTGGGTGCCGCGCATGCTCACTCCTGACCAAAACCACGAACACGAGAGCACTTCGAAAGAGTGTTTGGACTTGCTGATGAGGAATCGGGCGGACTTTTGGCGTCGATTGGTAACTGTTGATGAAACTTGGATCCACTATTACACACCAGATCAATGACTTACGGCTCCAATTTCTGTCGCATCTACCGTATTCGCCCGATTTGGTTCCCTCGGACTATTATCTCTTCCCAAACCTCAAAAGATGGCTCATCAATAAAAAATTCTGCTCACGCGAGGAGATCATCGACGCCCCGGAGGAGTATTTTGCAGACCTTCCGGAAAATTACTTTTCGGACGTAGTAAAAACCTTGAAGAACAAAATTGTGTAAATCTTTGCGATGACAAAGAATTTAATTTATCTGGAAATCTTATAGTAAATATTATTGTAATACAGTGCAACCTCGATATATCGAAACTGAAGGGAATTAGAGAATGTTCGTTATACCAAGTAATTCGTTACTATGAGGTTCGTTATATAGAAATTAGGTTAATCTATATATAATCTCGTTATATTGAAACGAGGTAAAACAATGTTTAATACGAGTAATATCAACTTACTAATCTGCTTACTCGGTTATAGCGAACGATTTTCACTAAACATCAAACAACAATGATTGTCTTACGACATACTGGTTATGTCTGAACATGTCGAGACATGAATTATTGTGAAATTGAGTATGTATGATTTATACGATTCGGTATGTAAAGGTTATAAGCATAAAATTCGTTAAATAGAGGTAAATAATAATTTCACTTTATATTTTGCAAAGATTGAAAATTCATTATAAAAAGGTTTTTGACAAATGTATTCGTAATGTAAAGGTATATTTTGCATTAGCTCTTACGGACAGTACTAGGGGATTTCGAAGAATTCATTAAATCGAGGAAATCATTATATTGAGGTTCGTTATATTAAGGTTACACTGTACACATACAGGGGGAGAAATTATATATCTGTACGGCGATATTTTTATCAGAAAGGCAATGGCCTAATTCATTATTTCAGAAACAAATTACAATATATTTGAAGTAAGGTAAACGACAATGAACTTGTACCATTCGGATTGCATATGCAAATACTTCTAAATATAATACAAGATAAATAATAAAGAGGACTGATGATTTTACCACCGAGCTGTTGTGCTGTAGTTTATAGTTTATTTCATTCGCAGACTGCCGGCTTGCTTACGTATACACTAGTCGGTAAAATATTACCTTAAGCGCCCTGTAGACGCTAAAACATGGTACTAGTAAACATGGTACCACTAACCAAGTTTTAGCTGATGTTGATCGTCTGCGGGCTGGTACGCATACCAATTTTTTGGTCTCACCAACATCAGAAATTGGTCTCACTAAAATCAAAACTGGTTTGATTTTTGTCGATGTTTGTGGGCGGAGTTTTGTGTTGCTGATACTATGTTTGAGTGTCTGCGCTCTCATCTGCCAACATTTACTCGAGCAAGCTATTTTATCAGTGAATTTCGTCGTGTGAACACACAAAATAATTGGGAAAAAAAGGTGAACATTCCAAATACTGACGTTTGGAAAGAATTTTTCGAGTGTTTTCACACCCTACCATCTTTGTGGAGAGATGTGTTCTATTATATTGGAGTGAATTGGTCTCAGCGTCTGCGGGTTTTAGTGGTACCATGTTTACTAGTACCATGTTTTAGCGTCTACAGGGCGCTTTACGCAATTTTTTTGGAATGACATTTCCCTTTGTCGATATCATGTGCTATAATTTTTATTGTGGCTAATCTGGTAGTCTGTGGTAACCCTTGTACGCACTAGTTCATTCGATTAAAAACATTTATTGACTAAGGTTATGCTTGTTTTACATCCAGCGTTGCAGCTACACTTGTATGCCAGTATAAGTGCCTTAATGAATGCTAAGGGTTACTTGCAATTATTGTAAAAATGCTTCGATGTCTTCTATAGGCGAATACAACGCATTTCCCGAAGTCGTTGACTTTTTTTACATTTTTAACTTTAATTTGTCTCTGATTTAACAATATCTAATTGAACTCAACAGCATTCTAGTTCGTTTGTATTAAATCTCTCTCTTAATTGAATTTCTATTGGTGTATTTATCGTTCTTATACCACTCGTATATCACTGTGTAGGAAGTAAAATTTTCGCCTAAATTAATGAAGTTAATAAACTCGCCTAATGTTGCAATTTCGAAGTAGGTATATGGAATTCTTTTTTTGTTACAATTATGATATCTTTGTTCTGGTATAAGTTTTTATTTCAAATTTCTTGATGGTATAGGGTCTTCCAATCTGTGGTCTGGATTTGACATCCCTGTTTCCATCACAGACATCAAACCGAACTGTCATCGAAGGCATTTTACAATATGGACCGTTTAACATTCGCTGACCGTGTTAAAATTGTGAAAATTTACTAAAAAATAGTGATTTTGTAGTAGGTACGTTTCGCGCATTGCGAGCAGATTATGGTCGACATTATCGTCCATCCGAGCGTACTGTAGGCAAAACTTTAGAAAAATTCGAAGTGACTAGCTCTGCTATAGACGTTACACCCTTATTGAGACTCGAAACGAAAATTCGGACAGACATTTTTTGTACTTAAAATCCCATATTAATTTCTGACAGTTCGTTATTTGCCACAAATTCGTGGGATGTTAAAATTCGGTATGGAATAAGATTAATAAATTTTTTAAAGAACTTGTTGTTTTCAAGTGTGTGTTGGGTTGAAATGTCAAGAAAAGATACGTAAGTATCGAAATACTTGCTTGTGAAATGTTTAGATGGCATAGTTTAAATAGAATCGTGCTTTAAAAAATGTATACAAAAAAGTTGCAATTGAAGCAGGATCAGTACAAAAGAGTATTTGCTACCAGCTCGCAGCATTCTTTCACTTTCACCAAGCGAAATAGTCAATTTAAAATATTCTGCTAGGAGTATATACCTATGTGTATATATACATACATATGTGCAGGACTCCACTTATGTGAATTTCCAGTCGCATTTCACTGTCTCTATTGATTGGTTTAACCATATATTTAACAAAAAGACATTGTATTATATACTATTCACTAAATATTTCATGGAAAATTAAAAACACAACAATTTCTTCGTGTTTCAAAGTGCTTTGTTTACATTTTTTAAAGCACGATTCTATTTAAACTAACCCATCTATATATTTCACAAGCATTTATTTCGAAACTCACGTATTTTTTCTCGACATTTTAACTTTTTATCATACAACAATAAATTCTTTAACAAATTTATTTATTTTGTTCCACATCGAAATTAAACTTTACATATGAACTTGCTGCCGGCAATTAGCTGTCAAATATTAATCTAGGAGCGTAGGTGCCTCCAAGGGTACCGCCACCAAGGGGCATTGAAAGCACTTTACCGAGTGTCAATAGGGTTCAACTCACTCAAGAATTGAAGCCAGCTGAATACGGAATGCGTAGACTCGGTGCTTGAACATAAGCGTATGGATGACCAATTTTCTCACAACATTTTCTTCAGCGATGAGGCTCATTTTTCACTCGGTGGATACATACTCGTACTTTAATAAACAAAATTGTGGAAATTAAAATTCACATGTAACTATCAAAAGACTAAAATGAGGAAGGTGTAACCGTTTTGGCTTTATTGCAAGGAAAATTTCCTGTACGTGTTATTTCGCGTTTTGGTGATCTGAATTTTCTGATTCTTTTTGTGGGGCTATGCAAAAGATCGTATTAATGCACACAGTCCGCAACCACTTGACGTTTTGAAAACGAAGTAATGGTCGAGTTATTGCCAATCATCGAAAAGTACCTTGTCAGAATCAAGTCCTGCAAGAACTCCCGTGGAGGACATTTGGATGATGTTATATTTCATTCATAATGGCAAGATCCCAACAATATATTGAAGTAAAAATTTTAATTAAAATCTACTTTCGGGACCACAAAATATATGACCCTGTATTTGAGTAATTTTCTATGGTTGGTTAAAATAAAACAAAGTAATCAGAATGAATATTTGTAATTCAGTTCAGTTGTAATGGGCCAATTACAAATACTGCTTTTTAAGACATGCTTAAATATGAAATTAGAAGGTATCTTATTCGTTGTTCGGTTAAAGTATGAAATTATTGAATTTGAATTACAACTTCTTCGTAACATTGAGCATGACGTACACAAGCACCTTACATTGTTTTTACTCTATTCGTCTTATTTTTTCTCTAAATTTTCATAATTTATTTTGTTAATAAAAGTTTCGTTTAACCTTATGATCGACATTCCTAGATACAGGTTTGTGACACATTTATTGTCATATGAAAAATATAGTGTAATACAAGCTTTGACGTACATTTTTTTTATTCCTAACTATCACGTACCTACTTATCACGTAATCTTACTCTTTAATAGAGGGAATTCTTTCATTTCACTCATCGTCATTATCTAGCGCTCTACCTATAACTTTAAAATAATCAATCTAGAGGAATGTTTATACTTAAATAAAACAAAACTTGTTATTGTAGAAGTATAAGGTTGTAATATAAGTACTGCGCGATTTCTGGATGTCTGTTTACTTTTAATTAACTAGCAACAAATGCCAGTGGTCAATGCAACTCCCTTCATTAGCCCACCTCTCAAGTAACTTCTTAATGGTGTCACTAAAAAAATGGTTTGGCTTTTACGAAAAAAAATACCGCAAGAGACTCTTGGACATCATCCCGAGATCTAAATTTTTTTCCATCAAGGAAGTTTTGCAGACTTCGTAACAAATGGAAATCTGAATGTTTTAAATCTGGAGAATAAATCGGATGCATCATTTTTTGCCAATAGAACTCCTGTAACTGTGTGCAGGTGGTCATAGCTGTATGCATTGAATTGAACACTCTTTCGATTAACCAGACATGGCCGTTTCTACTCTAGTGCCGAATTTAATCTGGACAGCTGTTGACATTGGACTCCTGCGGTGGTACTCTGGTTACGAGGCAACAGCTCAAAATGGATTATTCGCTAAGCATCCCACCATACAGACAGTAACACCTTGTGCGGATGTTGTGTTGATCTGTGTTCTGTGAAGAACACATTTTCCATCTCTGGTAACGATCCGGTTCAAAAACGTAATTTTCCCAACTTTATGACTTTTCCCATATTTGTTAGGTGTCGAGGTATGGTTTATGGCTTAAAGGGGGATTTTTTTCGACGGGGGATTTCAGGAGCACGTCGTCTAACTCTTCTGCCCTATCCGAGCGAGTTGCATGGTTTAGGTCAAAACTGACATTTATAAACTTTACAAACCGACGCCGACATTTGGACTTGCGTTTGATGTGGAACTTTGATTTCTTTTTCAGTGTTGGCTTTCAAGACTTGCAAGGTTTGTGATTTGTTGTGGAAAACGCGAGATTTCAAATGAGGAAGTCTGGTACCTTCTGATCTGGTGATCGGGCCGGCCAGTGCAAATCGCCAACACAGAAGATCACGCGGCCTGAAAATTCTTGATTCAAAATCTCCATCGTTGCTCGAGCTGTGTGAACGGTTGCTCTGTCTTGCTGGGACCAACAATGTTCGAGACCCAGTTCAGCAACTTCCGGCAAAAAAAAACTCGTTTAACATCTGTCTGCAGCGCTCACCAGTTACAGTTACGGTGTTGCCGTCGGCGTCCTCAAAAAAATAAGGGCCAATCGCTTTCACTGCAAGTGCCGCACCAAACAGTCACTTTAAGGGGATGCAGTGGCTTTTCGTGCATTTTGTGTGGATCGTCCGTGCAGTAATTGGTGAATTATTTGCACTGTATAAGGGAACATCTTTAGGTCCTTCAGCAAAATCCGACGCAACGAACGTCTGGTGATGCCAAATTGTGTGCATCGTTGTCTTGTCGATGTTTGTGTACTCTCTCGGCCACAGCAGTAATATTCTCGGTCGTTGCGACATCTCTAGTGGACCCAGTTTGTACGACACGAAACGCTTAATTGCTCGCTTCATTGCTTGTTGTTAACTAACTCTCTATCTGTCTACAACACAAATGTCAAAGCACAATGACACTTGACGCCATTTGCAAAAATTATGGCATATTAACATTATTACATTACTTTTGTTCACCTTGTATGTATTTCCATTTCATAGGTTTTGTTATTTCTTAGTATTATTTGAGTTGTATACTTGTTAATTATAATATTGTATGTTATATTCTCTGAAATATGAATATGGTCAGCAATTCTTTTTCTACTTAGTAAATCGCAGCTTTTACTACCTCCGCTCATTCATCTACATTAAATGGTGTTTTTAAATCTGAATCATCATCTACACACTTTTTTACTCGTATTTTCTTCTTTCACATCAGGATTTGATGCTTTTAAACACTAGATGAGTTAGACCAGTGAGGTTCTTTGTTCATGTTAAGAGAACAATCTCAGTTTTGAGAGGGTTAGCTATCTGAAAGACACCACTCGTCGATCACTAGTAGGGCTGCCTACGCTTTAGATCAGAGAGTCGCTAAGTAAGATCCAATAGACAGTACAACTACATCAGTTGCATATCGTTGAGCGTAGACTTTAGAACCATTGAGATCGTTAAACTCTGAGACGACTAACGTGTACCATAGCAGTGGGGACAAGACGCCGCCATGATGGAAACTCGTGTAAACATACCACCATAACGTATTGGCTGTAGTCAGCATCCGCAATCAAGGTCCTATTCACCAACTCTTATTCATACAATTAACAATTAGTGACTCTAATCATCTTGGATAGAGCATGCATTCGCAAACCAGGTTTTCACACATGAAGCTCAGAATCACACTGAAAAGTGTGAAGTTCTTGGCTACCGTGTAGTCATCTTTTCTGATTTCCGGTGTAAAGACTACTCTTACTGTTTCGGTATGTATGCCAGTGCTAGTTGTGAAGTTTTTTTTGAAGCACTGGAGAGGTGATAGGGTCACCCCTGTAGTTAGATATGTCTAGTCGATAGATTCAGTCCACCCGGTTTTGGTGCGCAGGATATGCCAACACCAAGTTTTTCAGGGTGGATTTGATTGCACCAATCGACCTTCGTACATCAGAATAACGACATTTGCGGACTTTACCGCTGGCTTCGTCTTGACATGATAATATCGGTTTTATTTACTTCAACGGGTTTGACTACTTCGTCCGATTTCAGTAAACTGGCATTGGCCTTTGTTGGTTGCAGCACCAATTTCATCCGGGCTTCGGGCACAGGAAAAACGAGAGCAAGTGCCAGGCGTTTTCTTCCTTTTTGTCATATTCGAGTAGGAAGAAAAGGATGCAGTTTCAGTTCAGAGAGCTAGATCAGTTGCAGTGGGTAACATTTCCGCCGATCTGTTTATCTTTGCCGCTTCTTTGCGCAATGTCTTTGCCTTAGATGGTAATCCTTCAGATTGTGCCTCTTCTATAGCTTTTTCAAACTTTTCGGTTTCATAGAACAAGTAGTCAAAAACAGCACTCTGACTAACATTCTGTCTATTCTGATCAAGCTTAACCTTAACAGCGTCTGCGCGTCTCTATTACTCTCTCTCAATGGAGAGAATAGAACGATTCTATAGCCCCATTATTCAAAATGCGTTCGATATGATTACTAAAGAGATCGCTGGTTCCGACAAAGGAAAAGGCTCCGCACACCAAAGGAAACATTAAATGAATATTCTTCCATTTGTGCCAAACAGGCTGAACTTGAATTGATCAGTCCAAAGAACCTACTTTAGTCCTTAATGTCGCAATTTTGATTAGATCACTTTTTATCTTGACACTAAATCGCTTAATGATGTAATGGACATCACTTCTTTTAGAAATTATAGGAAATTGTAGGAGAATAATTTGAATTCGTATTTCAATAGATATCTATATAGTATAAATTTATATTCATTTTAATTCGATCTTTAACCTTCACATTGAAAACTGGTAGTTAACTAGAATATTGCTTGCTATAATTTTTTTTAAATCAATTCTATCGGCGAGGATAACAATACACCTAATATTGTGAATGTACTTCCGCAAAAATCAGATACGGCACCAATAATGAGATGATTGAAGGAAAAAGTTCGTACTTGTCAATGGATTGGAAAAAAATACATAAAATCCTTGAAATAATGGTGGTTTTAACCTTATGACTAATAGTGTACATCATAGACTGTGCAACACAAATTTCCAGTTCCGTGAGACTCTCTTTTTATTACTCATTTATCTATGCATTTTAGTTTATTAATATATATATAGGTGGCGCAAAAGTCATCACCCCATGATGCTATTGTATAATTTTTGCAAATGGCGGCAAATGTGAACTCTACTTTGACATTTGTGAAGTAAACAGATACAAAATACCTGTTAGCAAGACATGAATCGCTATACTCTTCTGCTGAAAGATTGTAAGATGTTCCCTTAAAAAGTGCAGACAATGCATCAGCTGTTAGCTGTTGACCGCCAAGCGCGTGTAACCTATGCTGAAGTCATCGTGGATCTCGACCACGAGGGAGAGAACTTATCATCGAAAATCGTCGTGATCGACGAGGCCCATTTCAATCTCTGTAGATACTAGGTGGGGTGAAGAGTAACCTCCTTGGGAATGAAAAAAAAATTTTTTTAAATGTTTTTTTATTTTATTCAATATAGACCCCTTTTAGCTTGATACACTTATTCCAGCGATTTTCCAACTTCTCGATCTCGTCCGAAAAATAATTTTCCGGAAGGTCTGCAAAATAATCCTCCGTGGCGTCGATGATTTCCTCGCGTGAGCTGAATTTTTTATTGATGAGCCATCTTTTGAGTTTTGGGTAGAGATAATAGTCCGAGGGAGCCAACGTTAGCGAATACGGTGGATGCGACAGCAATTGGAGCCGTAAGTCATTGATTTTAGCCGTGGTTGCGATGCTCTTGTGCGCCGGCGTATTGTTTTGCAAAAACAAAATTTTTTTCGCTTCATGTGAGGCCGTTTTGCAGCGATTTCGGCCTTCAATCGCTCCAATAATGCACAGTAATACTCGCTGTTGATAGTTTTTCCTTTTACGAGGTAGTTCACGAAGATTATGCCATGACAATCCCAGAAAACCGACGCCATAACCACAGATAATAAATTTATACAGATGTATAAATCGCTGTAGAAAAAAATGGTTCAATTTTTGTCAGCTAGCCGACACTCGTCCAGCCGACACGAGCTTTCGGAATAATGTAAAGCTTTTTTATTTTCGCTCTTGCTTTGTTACTGAGAGATTTTTTTTCTCTCACCACAAGTTGAGGGCAGTTGCAAAAAGGAATATGAAAAACAATTGCAAGGGGTTTTGCGGGAAGGGGTATGAAGACTTGGCTGTTTGTTTTCATTCGACTGCAATAGGAAATTATGTAATTTTTCATGAATTGGTATTTTGTTTGAGCGTATGGGTGTGTATGTAAGAAAAAACAATTCAAAGGCGGGAAAAGTCGAATATTTCTTTACATTTTGTAATTGAAGTTTGACGAGCAAAATATTATTCGTGTTATTAATATGCAGTGCAGATACACCTGTGTGCAAAATAATAGCAGTGTTTAATGCTTAACTTTATTTATTTTAGAATAAAACAAATTTTATAGCACCTTTTTTTTATTATTTATTTTTTCTTTCTCTAATGTTCTAAAGACTTCGTATTGAATTTGAAATCAAGTAACTAACCATTCTTATAGAAAACCTAAAATACCACCTTGATGAAAAAGAATTTATTGAGAAAATTAAAAATACAAGTTTATTCATCTAAATCTATATTGTCCCCTTCAAAGTAATCTCTTATCGACTGCAACACACTTATGCCAGCGCTTGATGAAATCCTCGAAACATTTTGTATATTCGGTTTTCGGTATGTCCATTAGTGCTTCCTGCAATTTTTCCATTACTTCCTTTCGGCTGCTGAAACGCGTTCCCCGTAGTGGTTTTTTAACTCAATTGAACAGAAAGAAGTCACAAGGAGCCAAATCAGGTGAATTCAGTGGCTGATAGATGGTATTTGTTGCATTTTTCGTCAAAAAATTACGAATAATGATGACACTGTGCGACGGTGCGTTATCATGGTGCAAAATCCACTAGTTTTCTGCCCACAATTCTAGTCTCTTTCGGCGAATTGCTTTACGCAAACGTCTCATAACGCCCAAATAATACGTTTTATTTACTGGCTGTTTTGTTTCGAACCCTGCGACACTCTCTTGCTGTCATTAAATTGGCTTCAAAAGAGGCATGCGAAAGCAAGAGGAATGGTTACGAAATATTGTTTGTAAAAATTGTTATTTGAGAAGGAGGAAGACCGTAAAAGAAAAGATTCGTCCGGGTATTCTTCGCGCTGTAACTCTTGAAGAGACAAGTAAATAAAAAGAAGCAAAGTTGCAAGGATCAGTTGCATTCTAATAAATCGCTTCTCAATACGCTTGAGTGTTAAACAAAATTGAATAAAAAGATTTATGTAATTATAGTAATCATCATTATATTTCTACATTCATCATTTGATCGTTAAGAAACAATTTTTAACATAAACTAAAGTTTTTCATTCATTATTGTTATTTACTTATCTCACTTATTCATCATTTGATTGTAACAAAAGAAATTAAATTAAACATGTCTGTCTTATTTATATATAATTTTCTTCTTTTTTTTGTGGAAAATCTAACAAAACAAATTAATTATATTGTATTTACTATATTATAATATTTATTTTCACTTTTCTTTTCTTCAATTTTCACCACTTCATCTTGTCTATTTGTTTATTTACTCTTCCGGCCTGGAAAATCTTGGAAAGAACTAGCCAGTTCCAAGTCAATACCTACCACCTACGAGGGGCGTTCAATATATTCTCGGTATCGATATGAAGGAAAATGCGAATTCAATTTAAATTGTTTTTATTTTTCAATATAATCTCCCCTATTGATGTTAGGCATTTGTTACATCTTGAGATAAGCTTTTTTAAACCCTTAAAAAAATAAATTTCCTCTTTCTCTGCAAAATACCCATTTATTGCCGACTTGAGTTCTTCATCATCCGAAAATCTTTTTCCACGAAGACATTTTTTCAAATCCGGAAACAGGAAATAATCACTAGGGGCAAGGTCTGGACTATAGGGTGGGTGTTGGATTTCTTCGAAACTACAATCTCGCGCAGCAGCCTTGGAAACTCGCGCCGTGTGAACAGGAGCGTTGTCATGAAGAAGCAACACACCCGCTGCGAGTTTACCCCGTCTTTTCTTTTTAATTTCCTCCCGCAAATTATGCAAAGTGGAAGCGTAGGATGTGGCGTTGATGGTTTCACCTTTTTTTTGTACTCAATGAGCAAGATTCCCTTTGAGTCCCAAAAAACTGTGGCCATGAGCTTCCCGGCAGACGGAGTGACTTTGAACTTCTTCGGGGGGTCTGTTCCTTTTTTATGCCACTGCATGGACTCTTGTTTGCTTTCAGAGTCATAGTGGTGGACCCATGTTTCGTCCCCAGTAACAATTCGATCCACAACACCGTCCGCGTTCTCACTACACATCTCCAAAAGCTCTCTACAGCATGCGATTCTCACTTTTTTCTGAGGCGCTGTGAGCATTCGTGGCACCCACCTTGCACTGACCTTTGAAAGGTTAAGATGGTCATGAAGAATGGTGTGAATGGTACCAATTGAAAGCTTGGTGATCTCTGCCATCATTTTCACCTTTATTCGGGCATCCTCAAAAAGAAGTTTTTCGATTTCTTTGATGCTTTCTCCCGTACAAGCAGTAGCCGGGGCGCCGGAGCGGGGGTCGTCTTCAATGCTCTCTTTGCCTCTCTTGAACTCACTTGACCACTTTTGCACAGTTGATAATGAAGGTGCGGAACCCTGGTAAACAGCCACCATCTCTTCATGAATAGTTTTTTGACTTTTTCCTTGCTTAGTGAGAAATTTAATTACAGCGCGATGCTCAATTTTCACCATCATCGTCTCAGTTGCCATTATGATTCTGTTTAACTAGAGATAAAACGCGAATTAATAATCACATTTATATGAAATTTTACATGAATGCACTAAAATAATAGTATTACTTGATAAATAAGTCAATTCATATATACAACCACAGCTTCACCCCGATACCGAGAATATGTTGAACGCCCCTCGTATGCTTATGACAGCCTCCATTGTACTAGGTTTCATAATGCGATGGGCTAATTCGGGGTCCTAAGAAAACTTATCCGGTTGTGTCGCATCATACTAGAAAATTTGCGATGCGCCTTACAGCTTGGAAACAAAACCTCAGAATTTTTCCAAACCTTCACCGGATTCCGGCAAATAGATACGCTTTCATAATATTGTTTTTTCAATCTCATATTAAAATACTCGTATTATGTAACCGCAGGCAGGTATAAGCACAATAAAGATCTGCCCAGCTGTTGGGACACGTTATTGATATAAACTCTTCAGGGTGACCAAAATCTGCTGCCATTGTAAAGTATATTTTATCAAGCAAAGATAACCCCGTCATTTACCAAATCGTACAATTTGTAACTGTAAATGCTCATTACTTTAGAGGAGTTCCTCTTCCTCTGGGTTAATGCAAACTGAACAAATGACACCTTGTCGAAGATTACCACCAGAATAAGCCTAGGCAACCGGTGCTACTTCAGTCTGGTTTAACAAACTGGATCCAAAGTCTCTACTCCAAGGAACATTGATTTTACTAGTTAAAATATGGCTCATTCATGGCTGTCGGAAAAATATTTCCAATATTTTCCTTACTTACTTAAGTGGCGTTACAGTCCGGGGTGGACCAGGACTTCAACCAACAAGCCTTTCCACCTGGCGCGATCTTTCGCCAACTGTTTCCAGCGGTGCTGCACTCCCAGTTGGTTAAGATCCCATTCCACTTGTTCGAACTCCCATATATTCGGCCGTACATTACTGCATTGTCCCCGAGTCTCGGAATTGAAGATTTTCGATCTTTACATACAAATATTTTGCGTACAGTTTTAAAAACTCCCTTTTACATAACTTGAAAGAAAAGGGAGCAAATATGTACTCGTAAATAACATATACATACATTTTCCGAATAAGTTCGATGTTGCTCAATGTTTGGAAATTTATAAAATTTTGTAGGTACTTAATGTCCTGAGCACAAAATTAAAATCGGGAAATTGGTCTAGCGCTCATGTACATACGTATATCTTCAACCCCATAACATGTATTAGCCCTTAACACATCGTGCTTCAAATATCAACCACTTTTATAGTGTGGTGTAACGTCATACCCGCCCCCTCCAGCACGACCAAATCGTGGACCATCGATCTCATGATCTTCAAAATTATATTCCTACCCCCATTTAATTTACATTGTATAACAAGTTACAAACAAAATAACAAGCACACGTACATAAACCCAAGTAAACCGGTTATGCTGGGCAACGTCAACGTATGTTTTTTTTTTTATTTATTTCTTTCGTTCACGTATTGTTTTTGCATGATAAACGACTTTGCATGTGTGAGTGACAAGTGGCAAGAGCAAAAAGCGAAAAGAAATAAAATGATTTTTCTGCTCTTTGCAGCTTTTTAAAAAAGCTATTTTTTTAGTTCGATTTCATTTTCATAGGACAAAACTTCCCATATGAATGAGACATCTGTATAGATTTATTATCTGTGCCATAACCTTTCCGACCCCTCGAGTCTCCCTTGGCCTCTTCGGAGCACTCGTGCCGGCTTCAGTCTATTGCCGTACACTGATTCTGTTCTCTGGTGTGTAATAGTGAACCCAAGTTTCATCAACAGTTACCAATCGTCGCCAAAGTCCGCCCGATTCCGCGTCAGCAAGTCCAAGCACTCTTTCGAAGTGCTCTCGCGTTCGTGTTTTTGATCAGGAGTGAGAATGCGCGACGCCAAGCGCCAGGATAACCTTTTCATATGCAGAATATTGCCCAAAATATGGCGGGTGCGCTCAGTACTAATCTTTGTGGTATCTGTTAGCTCGCGCACCTTCACTATCCGGTCAGCCAAAACCATTTCATGTATTTTTTTGACATTGTCCTCTGTAACCGCATCGGAGGGCCTGCCGCTGCGGACTTGATCGGTAGTGGAGTTGCGGCCACCACGAGACTCTCAAAACCAATATTTGACGGTTAAGAGAGAACGTTTTTGACATCGTTTTTGTCTATACTCAACATGATGCCAAACACGTCAAAAACAATCCGCTGTCAAAACAAAACTATAGATAGTATCGCACTGAAATTTGGCATGTCTGCCTAAATATGAGCGACCTTCAAGGCACCATAACCTTTTTTGCAGTAGCAGCGCATTCTGGCGGTCAAGGAGGTTACTTTTCACCCCACCAGTATGTGAATAATCAAAATTGTCGCTTCTGGGGCACCGAAAATCCACGAAGAGCCGTTATACCCGTTCAAATTTACTGCATGGTGAGCTGTTTACGCTGGAGTCGTCAGCAGTCCTTATTTTTTTCGAAAACGCCGCGGCCCACATAACTACTGTGGACGGCGAGCACTACAGAGTCATGCTCAACGACTATCTCCTTCTTCAATTGGATGAATTGTGGCAGGAGAACATATGGTTCCAACAGAATGGAGCACAGCGCAGTTTTGCACTGACCGGCAAATCGCCTGATTTAACGGTTCCAGACTTCTTTTTGTGGGGTTTTTTGAAGTCTCGGGTCTATATCAAAAAGCCTCAGACTCTTGAAACCTTCAAAGAGAATATCCGTCAAGAATGTGAGGACCTATCGCCTGAAGTTCTGGCAAGAGTAATGGAAAATGTGCACAAATCGGGCCCGAATGGTCATCAATTCTAGCGGTGGCCACTTATCAATATCATTTTCTCGACTTAATGGAAAAAAAAATTAAGACATCAAATAAACATAATCCAAAAGCAGAACCAACGTTTTTCATTATTAAAAAAAATTACAGCCAAATATCGGGTGACAACTTTTGTGCCACCTTGTATATTAGGAACTTATTCTAGTTCCCTTTGTTTTACGATTTTTATGTTATGTTATATATCAAATGTGTGCATATTTACGTAAAAAAATTAAATCGAAACAAAATAAATATGTTAAGTATAAATTGTATTCACAATCTGTTTTTATCATATCATATATTTTAAAATTTTTCATATGTTCTAAAAATAAGATATTATTTTTACTCATATCTTCTAGCATAAGGTGGCTTAGAATTTTTGGTAAGAAAATAAATACCCCCTTTGGTTTTTTTGTTGAAACCACCGCCTAATAAGGCATACTGCAGTGGGATGATTAAATTTTCGATTTTTTAATAAGTCAAAAACAAATTTATCGTCACATCTCTTGAACCAAAATCCAATTCTGGTATTTAAAGACTCAGCAAATATATTGCACAATGTTTAGATAACCGTTCACTGTTTTTTTTCTTAAATCGAACAGGGGAAGCGCTGGATCTAAACCAAAGTTCACTGGAATACGACCTTCCTGTACATATTTTCCGGCTCTACCAGCTATATGAGCTCCCATACTAAATCCAATCAGTTGTATATTTTCGAAATGAATTCCAGCTCTCTCTGCTACGAGTATTCAACACAATATAATGCTCATTTTTATTTGGAGATTTAAAGGACACGTCAAATAAAAAGCACTTCTCAGCATTTAACATTTATAAATTTAATTATCATCAAAATGTTTGATCCGTTTGTAATTTAAAGTTGTTTTATAAAGAAAATAATTAGGATTTACCAATTACTCCGTTTCAATGGCTTTTTTGGCGGAAGCTTTAAACAAATATAGGCCCATTAAATCCTTACTTCATTTACCTGATCGCGGTTGGATTGCATTAAAATGTGATAACCTTAACGATTCCGAATTGTGAAATTGCAGTCTCTCTCGTTTGTACGAGTATATATTTACTATTTCTCGTTACTAAATAAAAGGAGACATCTTTTTCTGATCCGAAAAAATAATTTTATTATATTGCTCGCTGCTGGGAAAAATCCAATGCCAATGCCACCTGAAACACTATTTAGATAGAGAACAATTCACTAAAACTACAGATCAAACTTATTCGTATATTTTTCTATTCATTTCACCGAATAAAGGGATTAAAAACTTTAGTGTTGACATTTCGTTAGTCTCTTCACGCCAATGTATACCAATTAAGTGAAGTGGTCTCAGCCAATTCGTAAATTTGAGACTTTTAGTTAATCGTTTTCACTTATTCGAAAACAGGTTTTATTCTTTTATTTATTTATTTGTCTTGCTTTCTTAAAGTGTAAATGCTGCATGTTTAACAAGAGGAAGTAATGTAATTGTAAACCCTTCTCTGTATATGATGGAGTGCATGCATGCCTTGTGAATGCAAAATTCACCAGGTGTAAATTCAGCTTAGATTAAAATGTCTGCTTAGTTGCCTAATACTGGTATTTGGATGATTTTTAAGTTAAGGCAAAACTCCTTGGTTGCTGCGAACACTTTCTGTTAAACCAGGAAAATGTTGTAATAAATTGCAATGAATTAAGATATCAATAAGTTCCACCTTTTTGAGTTAGTAACTGAAACTCTCTGCTAAGGAAGAAAAATAAAATATTCATATTCATATTCAATTTCAAATATTTCATTTAATGAAAACCATTTTAAGATATATTTTTTAGAGTTATTTGTGAAAATTTGTGAAAAAACATAGCTAACTCCTTTTTCCACTAAAACACTTTTATAAAAACAACATAGGGGTTACGTGATTTATTTTTGGTTTTAGAAGTTCCTGAAAGTGCTTTCTCTTAGAAACGTTTCTTTGAACAAATATGATCCATATTTAATGGCATTTTACACTGCTTTTGAAACTTAATTTGTCAGGCAAGACATTCTTTGTAGTACGAGTATTACGGATACTAGTTAGTTAGCGAAAATGGTTTTCCACATTAAGTAGTGGAAATGGACAGTATTTACTTTGCTTGAGTTTCTTATGATTTCCCTGTACCGTTCTGCTGTATACCGCTTTCATGTTTCCGTAATATCGGGTGACCAGATAGCAATGAGTTTTTTCAATTGTTATGTTTCAGCAGCTGTCAAAGTTACCTGTCAAAATATTCAGTAAGGTTTGCCATTTCATCAAGAATCGTTTTACGCTTGCCGATCGTGCGGAAATTATTATTAAGATATTATCGCAATTCCGGGTCAGTTGTAAATATGCTACGTGAATTTCGTCGTGAGGTCGGTCGTCTTCATGGATCCAGTATGCAGGCAATTCGTCGGACCGTGGAAAAGTTTGAGCGTGAGTACACTCTTTTGGATCTATAGCCGCCGTAGCGGCCAGTATCGAAGAAGATCCAGAAATGTCGATTCGGCGCCGATCAGCTGAATGGGGCATCATCAGAGTCAACCCGGCTCATTTTGCGGTTGGATTTGGGCCTACATCTATTTAAGATTATGCTGACGCAAGAATTGAAGGCGGACGACCATAGACAACGCCGTGAGTTCGCTAATTGGGCGCTGAAAATGCTGGCCGGATATCCGGATTTTGGCCAAAAACTCATCTTTTCAGATCTCAGGTATAAAGCGATGTTAACCACTGTCACAGCTCGACAACATCGATATATCCGAGCTGTGGTTCCAACACGGCGCTACATGCCATACAAGCGAAGCAACGCTCGAAGTTGTGAAGGAGAAATTTGGCGACTGGTTCATCCCACCGCGAGCGTGCCAGTGGTTAACATCAATTAGCCGATCATGTATTTGACACCACTCGATTATTTTCTCTGGGGCTACGTCCTTAGTCTACGTTAACAAGCCAACCAACCGAGCTCGAGGCCAACATTCGATACGCTATTGCCGGAATAACGCCGCACATATTGGACCGAGTCATCAAAAATTAGACCGACCGCTTGAAGAACTGCCAGTGAAGCCGAGGCGGCCATTTGAATGATGTGCTGTTCCACACATAATGGCATGAACGTAGCTTTAAAATAAAGCCAGAAAATGTCACACCGTTGTTGTTTTATTTAAATTTTTTTTTTCCTATCGTTCTTATCTGGTCACCCTTTACTTTTCGATTCAATCAAAATTAGCTTCTAAGTAGTGCCCAAATTCCGGAAATCAGAATCCATGATGTCAAAGCAGTTATGTAATATGAGAACTTGACATAGGCATATTAGACAAAAGTTTTTGTTCTTTCAAAGCTTTTAGAATCCTTATGTTCTTGACAAATTCACATTGTTGAAAAAAATATAAAAATGCACTTATTACTTCGGTGCTTCCTCCGTCAGCTATACGAGAATCTTCCGTCCACATTAGCATGTATGACATTTCCACATCGGAAGTAATGACATGAATTCCCAAGTTGTGGAACCACATCTGTCTCAAAGAAAACGCTTTGAATCTTGTTAGATGCTTTAGATCAAATGTTATATGATATATAACAGACCTTTGGATCAGAACTAGTTTTTTCACGACCAATTTGTTGATTTTGAAATGCAGATTTGTATTATAGCTTAATTCGATTTTTAACCGGGTCTTTGCCCAGAATCAGACGTGCTATAAGTATCACTTCTATGATGGCGGAATGAAAATTTAATTTAGTGTTAAAAGTGTTTCGGTAATTAGACTCGTTTCTTTTGTGTGCACTTTTTAATAAAGAGCTTGTACATTGTTCTAATATTGTAAAGTAAAGTTGATAGATATAGCCAATGTGGGTTCTTCAGCTGGAAGTTGAACGATGTGATCAGTTACAAAAAGTTTCTCTTCTACTTGGGCGACGTAAATGTTTTCATCTCTTTATCCAAAGATGGATAAAGGATGTTGTTATCTTATATACGATATCTTTTATCGAATTACGCCGATTTGTTCCTTTGCGGTTTGGTACAGTTAATAGATTGCAGCTTTACATACCCTCAAACACTTTCCACTAATGACAAGTTATATTCATATGAAAAATTTCTTTCCTCAATAGCACTTATTGTTTTTCGGTTTGTTGGCATCATAAAATACTTTTAAAAACAATAGCATTTTTAGCATTTACTATATGTTTAGCTTGTAAAAGATATATAATAGCTCATTTTTGTAATCGAAACCAATGTTTTGTGAACAGAAACGGCAATTTTCTATGTATAATATTAAAGAATACGACCGATTCCTTATTAAAACCGTGTCATCATGTTTTATTTATTGTATTCATATGTGTAAGTATATCTGTACGAGTTTGTATATTATTTTAAAGTATTTTGTATGAATATATAACAAATAGCACTCGAAGAAAAATACGTACATTCATAATATACTGTCACTTTTGTTAAACTACAATCAAAGAGCATGTTATTGCCTTGCTATATATGCAATTACTCTGTAATATTATTTGCAGTAATATATCAACATTTCCTGTCACTCCCTCAAAGCTCCTCAAAGTGCTTTGAAATGGCATGTCCAAGTAAAGAGACCAGGCAACTTCTAAACAGGTTACTTAAGACTGGAATCTTTACAGATCGAAGCAAAAGGAATGTATGAGGCTTATTCAGATTTCGAAGAGTGTCTCTTATAAAGACTTTTGCGAAAAGATCGAAACTATCGGTGAAACCAGTAGGCTGGTCAAGGGATACTATTTTCGAAAGCAGAGACTCATGCTTGAGGCTCACTTCCTAGGTAATCTAATTGCAACCAGCTCACAACCAGCTCCTACTAACGAAGCTGCTAGTGAACTGAATAACACAACACACCGTAGCTGGTATAATTCATCGTTTGTGGTGACGGATGAGGCTAATAAATATGCTGTCGTTTCCTTTGATATCTTTAAGTCGCCTGCCACCGATGGCATATACCCAGTTATGTTACAAAAAGGTATAGATCAGCTGTTAGTAACTCTGAAGAGAATTTTAACTGCTAGCCTGGTACTGGCATCTATACCGGAACCCTGGCGAACAGTGAGAGTAGCCTTTATACTAAAAATCAGAAAATAGGACTACACGGTCACCAAGAGCTTCAGACTTTCAGACAATGCGACTTTCGATGGCATGTGTAACTCGGGCAGACAACATGGTGTAGACGAATCACTACTGTGGCGGGGTGAACAAGGGTTGCCTACAAGGCGGCGTTCTGTCTCCACTGCTGTAGGGCATGTTAGTCGACTCACTGCTCAGCGCGGTAAATATGACGTCTATGAACAAGGACACGCGGATGTTACAGCTGTACTGTCTGTTGGATCGTGTCTAGCGACTGTGTAGTATAAAGCGCAGGCAGTCCTAGACATGATCGATGATTGGTACACTAGTAATGGGCTTTCACTCAATCATCTTAAAACTGAGGTTGTTCTCTTTACGATAAGGAGGAAGCTGTCTGGTTTGACTCATTTAGTGCTTAAAGGCATCAACATCCATCTGTTTTAACCAGACTCCAAAAAATGGTCTGTTTCGGCTGCAAGGAGGCTTTCCCTGGCACACCTGGATCTGCTCTAGACGCATTGATGAATCTCCCTCCCCTTGATATTCATATCAGCCGTTTTCCGTTTAAAAAGAAGTGGTCTTTGATAAAACACACACAGGAGCTTTGATGACTTTGTGCACCGATTGTCTTATGACCCTGGTCTTATGAACATGCCGTCTGATGCTATGACACCAGAACTCCTGCTGGGGCGAAGCATTTGCATCTGTAGTGACAGCCAAGCTGCGCTTAGAGTTCTGCTAAACCCTCTTACTTAATTTGGTAGAAAAACAATTTGACAGTTATATCGCTACAACAAAATTGAATATGCCTATACTTATTATTTTGTCCAGTGGTGTATGTATAATCCAGCTTATTTCATTTCATTTATATCATTTCGGTCTGGTCTTCTGGCCAAATGCGGCTTAGCACAAATTAATCATTTTTTAATTTATTTTTAATATTCGCGTATATTTAGGGATTTCAGAATTTTGAAAAGAGTTTTTGTTTCCTAGAAAAACTAAGTTCGAAAAAGGTAATATGGAGAAAATTGGATTATGTAAAATCTTATTGAGTCTCAGAGTAGCATAGGCTTTTGCATTGTCGAGGGAAACTGTACTAATATCAAGTTCTAATACATCATTAACTTAATACCAAATTTGACAAATTAACATACACTGGTGGTCACATAATTAGCACGTTCATATAAAATCCGTTATTTGTCTGGTCTGTCCTTATTTAAAATTAAGGTGAAATTTTTCGTGTGAAAACTTTGCTGTTGCGTCACGCGATTATGCCGTTAGCTTTCATTAATTAGTAGACTTTAAGAATTGATCATTTTTCTTAAGTTATTTTCGACAATTTACAGTTATTTGATTAGTAAGTGTTTACAGTGAACTCTCTCATAACCGGACACTGACGGTACCAAGAAATTTGTCCGCTTATGAGAAAAAATGCGACATTGACAACCTTGAAAAAAGAAGCACAGATATGCAACAGTATGCATTAAAGGGTTAACAAATGCTTCACTTTTCCCATGGTGATGCTATTCGACCAAATTACGAAAAAAATACTAATTTGTATCTATGATATTCAGGCTTCAAATTACGCATACACTTACACACAAACCTACGTATTATGCGACGAAAATTATAGTTGGATAGTCGACAGAAGGCCGCCGTCGCCGCAGCCTACTATGTGTACATTCTTTAAGATTTGTTTTTAATTTTTTGCTGGATAACAAGGGTAACGCGCAAAGAAAAGGAAAACAAAGCAAACAAAATAAAAGATAACGAAATGTGCCAGATGCGTTTTGTCCGTTTAAGAGAGAGTGAAATTCTATAGAAATTATAGAAATTGGTGTTCTCGTCCGGTTATAAGAGAGTCCGTTTATGAGAGAATTATTTACATTAAAAATCTTATAGATAATTCCGTTCGTTGAAATTTGTCCGGTTATGAGACGTGTCCGCTTATGAGGTGTGTCCGTTAGGAGAGAGTACACTGATTTGAAAATTTAAAGACAGAATTACAATAAATTTTATTAATCAGATATGTGAAAAGGTGTAAGCTGCTCCGAAAAACAGAGGAAGCTTATAATCAAACTTAACAGTTACGTAGATTTCAGACACATTAGGATGCTCCAGGAAAATGGTATATAATGCTTTTAACCATATGGACAATATGGGACAACAAAAAAGCGTCAACGATCTCCAAGATCTCGCAAAACGTCTGTAAAACAAGATTCAATAATAGCTAAGGCTGCGAAAGTGACTCCATTTAAAAGTTCAAACCAAAAAAAAAACGAAATGGAGTTACGAGTATATCATGGTATTTGTGTATCCTCAAAAACAATCAGGCGTCGTTTGAACGAGAGAAGAACCGATGAAACCATATGTGTCGGAAAAAATATGAGATTAAAAATATCGTTTGCTAAGGAGAATATTGAAAGCCAATTATTTTTTGGAAAAACGTGCTTTGGAGCGCTGAGTCGAAGTTTTGCCGATGGGGTTCAGATGGTAAACGGTATGTTTGGCGTCCTGTTAATCAACAGCACAATCCCAAGTACACCCTCAAAACCGTGAAATACGGAGGAGGAAACATCATGGTTTGGAGAGCTTTTCCATGGCATGTTGTGGGCCCGATCGTGCGGATAACATAAAAAATGGATCAACAGATGTACAGAAATATCTTTGTGAATCATAAGATACCAACTCATAACTAACTAAATCATCGTCATCATGTCTGAATTATGTGGAAGTGCGAATTGCTCCCTAACAAGTGACCTGAATGCTGTTATAGTGATCTGAAGTGGTCTTTATAGCAAGTCGTTCCATGCCCTTTGCATTGGCTTGAGTAAAAGATCCATCGCGTACCTAAAAGATTTTAAAAACAACTTTTTGTTTTATTGTGATGAGTGCAAGGACATCACTCCGTCCCACATATTACTTGCTATTAAGTGTCTCAGTGATTCGGTCAATAACTTTGCGGCAGAAAACAACCATGTCTTGAAATCAATGCAAAACCAATTTACCAAATATGATGACCTTCTGAAATCAGTTGAAGATTTGTCAATTTCACTCGAGCAATCTGCAATCTATAACAAGAGTCAATTTAGAAACTTATCCATGCAGTTGGCTCAAAACAGTGACTTAATAAAACGAAATGACAAACATGACTTTAGTGAAGATTCAAAAAATTTTCTATCCCATAGTGTTAAATCAATAATAAAATCTTACATCCCCACAATAACAGACGCTTTAAGTTCTCTACGGTCTTCCCTCGATTTTCATCTTCAAAGAACATCCAGAAGCAGCGTTCCCTCTCCGCCAAATAATGATCAGTTGCTCATAAACATCATGTGCCAAATAAGCGATTTAAGCAACGAGATAACCGAATCACGCGCGCTGTTAATCGAAATTGCTGATCACATCCGGATGACTTCCTCGATTCTTACTGAGATGCTTGAATCTGCAATTATGGAACCACCAGTAACTCCTGGATCATCTTCTCCTCCACCACAATCCTCTTTGGTAAACGATGCTACTACACCAACTCCTGAACCCACAATCTCAAGATTCGGAATCTTATGGACACTTTCGGAGTGGAACACGAGAATTAAAAAGTTGAACAATTTCAACAAAGCTGAGTCAGTTGCCTTTTTAATAAGAGGTAGACTCCTCGATCGAAACAGTCTAACTAGTCTCTTCAAATCTAAATTTAAAATAGATGTCAGTAACTGCCGTAAGATCTCCACCAACACCTTCAAGGTAAGCATACCGTCAAAATATGTATGGGTGTTTATCAACCCTGCTTCCGACTTCATCAATCTGGGTGGATTAACTATGGATAGAATAAAACCGAATACAGGAAACAACAAACATCTCAAGGATACTACCATTAAGTTCAGTAACTCAAAATCCACTATATCTAGAAAACAGAACAATATTAATTTTAAGTCTAATCCTATACCGAATCCTAACTCTTACAAAAAAAACCCAACTCCTAACAAACAAGTTCCTGATGCAAACTGGAGTTTTAAAGTTGGGACATTTCCTGTCTTCACTCCTCCTTCAATTCATACTGCCAATCGCGTATATACAAAACGTTCTTCCACCGCGTCCAACTCAATTCCTAAGCGCGAATCTTTCAATCTTGATCCTCCTCCCAGTCATTTACAAAACCCAACATCTCCTCATTCACTCATACAAAAACGGCATACCCCAACTTTATTCGCTCCCATATTTTAAATCCCTCCCCATGTTCTAAGCTAGATTCCCACCCTAATACCACACAACCTTCTCTTTTAGACCCCATTCTTCCTCAAAAGGCAAAGTTAACCAAGCACCTTATCGATTCTGGGGATGATGGCCGATATGTTCTCTCTCGTTTAAGAGACTGCAGATTATATGATAATGTTCGCTTATATCTCGCCTACCTACATGATAAGCCTGACTCTGTCTGTATCGACGGTATAACGAAAATCAATGCAATGGTTTCCATTCTGCAAGAAGGCCTCCCCACTAATCATGATGACGTGGTTAATGATCTCTCTTCTTTTGCGTCTCATGTTAGCTCCAAACGCATATTACACCTCCAGAGAATACGGTCTAGTTTCAAAAACTACCATCGCTCCTAACCCACCACTCAATTCTTTTCCGAAGCCTCCCTGTATTATCAAAACGTAAGAGGATTACGAACTAAGATTTCTGCTATATATCTTAATTCGCAGATTCTGCCCTACGACATCTTTGCCCTCACAGAAATCAATCTCACCCCTGATATCAAGAATAATGAATTATTTTCCCAAGACTTTGATTTACACCTCTTGATAAAGAGGACAATTTATATGGCCGTGGTGTCCTTCTAGCTATACACTCTCATCTCGAGTCAAGACCCTTTAAAAAATCGTCCACTGCATTCTTTGAATTCGTTTGCGCTAGAATTCCTATTTGCAAACGCAACCTATATATTTGTTGCTGCTATATTCGCCCATCTCAACCAATTCAAGGTTACCAACTAGCTGTTGATGCAATCGACTGCATTTTTAATGCTGTTGATCCCAATGACGTTGTTATTTTTTTAATCTACCTAAGCTTCTATGATAAATAATATAATAATAATAAACATTGATATTTTGCGATGGCCAGCACAAAGTCCTGATCTCAATCCGATTGAGAATTTGTGGAATGACATCGAACGAAGTATTGAAGGAAAAAACCCAAAAAATTTGGATGAATTATGGGAGAGCCTGGTCGGCTATAACTCCGGAACACTGCAGACGTTTGGTGGAGACTTTGCCACTTAGATACTCTGAAATCATTAAAGACAAGGGTTTTCCAACAAAATATTAACAAAAGAAAAAGAAATTTTGTAAGTAATTACCGAATTTTATGACTTTTACAATTTAGGGAGGAAATGTCCAAGCTAAAAATACAGGACATTCTTTTATTATTTCTTCTTTATAAATTTTGCACTCCTAAATATAAGATGTAAAAACACATCAATAAATTTTGATATTAATTAACAACTAATGAAACGTTGTACTACGATTTTTGCTCTAAACAATGCGTGTACTAATTATGTGAGCACCACTGTATGTGTTATTCTGTTGTGCAGGTATGCAAATAGGTATAAAATGTTTTTATGTCGGTTTAAATATGGGTTTTTCGGTTTTACTTGCATTATAAGAATTATTATTGAGTAATTTTATATCTATTTTCGTGTTTGTTTCGCAAATTACAATAATTACACCCGCAAAAAAAATTGCTCCCCTAGTAAAGTCATCGGCAATATATTGGTGAGTCGGAAGTTCTTGAGTGAACATCTGTGCCGGTAAGTGTGCTTGACGTGTGAGAATTTAGGGTTCATTACAAGTACCGTTATTTTTGTTCTAGGAATTATTTACCATGCTGTCGGCAGTTCAAATTCGAACCCTTTTCATTAACGAATTTAAAATTTGACATAATGCGTCATTGGCAATGAAAAACATTAATGACGCATTTGAGGATGTAGCGGTAAACGAACGCACTATACGACGTTGGTTTGGAAAGTTCCGTTCGGGAGATCTCAGCCTCGAAAATGAACCAGTTGGGATGCCGGAAACTTTATTTGACGACGATATACGAAAAACAACCGTAAAAATTCCTTCCCCAGTTTCAATTGCAGCAGACAATTTCAATCAGCTGAGTTTATAAGGTTATAATATTCTAAAACTAAACCGCGATGAATAATTTAATTACTCTTACGGACAATGACTAAGTTTTACAATGGTAAAAAAAAATTAATAATTTATAATCCTTGTAAATTACAATTGGTTTTAATTAGTACATTTTCCCGCGGCAAGGTTGACTCTCCCTCCCACTTTTTTCTGAGTGGGAATACCGAACTCTGGCGGTATTCCACCAACCCCAAACCTCGGAAAACTACTCACATACGTTCTACGGGCGGTTTTCACAGAAGAGAACGAGGAAGTTCCGTAGGTGAAGCCCTAAGCACGGTAGGCAGACTCACGATGAACAAGGAACTTAAGACGCGACAGAAGGTCCACCAAGTAAACCGTTTTCGGGGACTGTAGATAGCAGACTCCCAACAGGCAGCATGTCTGAAAGTCGCTGACGGGTGGGGTAGACGGTCCTTATAAGCCAGACACTCAATTCAATTTTAATTTATTTATATCAATCGGTAAGCACAAGTAAGATTAAAGTCTTTTATAGTACAATGAATTTTAAGATAAAATGGGTTCAAATAATAAAGAACTAAGTTCAAAAAATATATTTATATTCACATTTCAATTTACAAAAAAAAAAAAGGTAAAAAAAGAAAAACAAAATATTATAGGGATTAGGGACTGGATTAAAAAGTTAAAAAGAAGGATCATGAGGAGATGAAATAGAGATGGATGCGAAAAAGTAAGAAAGAAATAAAAGAAATAAGAAATTTAGAAAAGATTTACGTACTTAGAATTATTTATTTTCGAAATGTGCTAGTATTGTAATTTTAAATTGGTCGGCTACCATATTTGCTTGACGGTGACAGATAATGAGTTCCAAAGTGTAGCAGTGTGGACAAGAAAGAGGCGTGACGTATTTAAATAATTACAAGTAGGCGTTATAAGGTTAAAGTTTCGGGTTGACTGGACAAATTGCAGTTTCTGATAAAGAGATGATAGCGAATGAGTCTGAATTATTTTGTGCATGAGAACACAGCATCTTATTTCCAAGAAACTCTGGAATGAGCAACCAAGAACAAGTCTGTGGTACCGGATACATGATTGAATCTCCTCATTCCATAGACATATCTCACCATGTCATTAAAGACAACAAGTAACTTGTGTTGAGTACACAGCTATAGCATAGTCAAATTTTGGTTCAAGTAAAGTCTTAATTAGCCTGAGTTTAGGGTCCATAGGAGTAAGGCTGGCAAACAACCAAAGCTTACGTAAGCCTGCATGAATACGCGCTACAATGTAATTTGCATGGTCAATAGCAGAAAGGGATCTATTTAACTTGTAACCAAGATTTATGACAGTGTCCGAAAACGAGAGTCTACAGGAGTATAAATAAATAGGCGGTATTGGTTCAGTGTCATACAATTTTTTTGAAATTAAAATTAATTGGGTTTTGTTCGGATTTAAGATTAATCCGTTATTTTGCGCCCATTTCACTATAGAGGATAAATCTGAATTAAATCTTGCCGCGAGATCTTCCACTAGTCCAATTTGTCGAGATACATATCGTCATACATATGTGCGTCATCAGCAAAAATATGTATAAGTTCATTACAACAAACTTGTGGTAGGTCACTTATATATAAATAAAACCGGATCGGGCCCAGAATTGAACCCTGAGGTAAACCAGCGAGTATCATTTTCGGGCGAGAGTATTTCTGCTCAACAAAAACCTCCTTATTAATCTCACCGCGTAGTCGTTAAAACCAAAGTAGAGCTCAAGTTTCTTACATAGAATGTCGTGATTCACCGTGTCAAAGGCATTTGAAAAGTCTAGTAAGCAGAGAAGTGTAAGATAGTCCTTATCATACTCTAATCTTATATCGTCTAGAACTTTAATTAAGGCCGTTGAACACCTATGTTGAGCTCGGAAACCGGACTGTACAGGAGACAATAAATTATTTAGGTGACTCATAATCTGCTTAGCAATGATCTTTTCAAAAACCTTGGATAGACATGGTAAAATACTAATAGGATGAAAATCGGACGTTGACGACGGATTAGACTATTTTGGTACCGAGATGATCTTGGCTTTTTTCCTGCAGTCAGGGAAAGTGGACGTTGTAATACAAAAATTAAGCAGATGTGTGACACAACTATCAATGTGAGGAAGTATCATTTTTATGAAGCGTAAATTTAATCCATTCTCCCCAGTCGCATTTGACTTAAGATCTCGAAAATTAAGTATTACATCAGCTTCAGATACGACTTTAATAAGTCAATTTATATATACAACCACAGCTTCACCCCGATACCGAGAATATGTTGAACGCCCCTCGTACATACAGTCTCTTAAAGCATCTAATTCAACTTCATGTGATCAAATTTCAAGTAACGTTTTGAAAAATATATCTCTTCTTGTTTCAGATGTATTATGTCATATCTTCAATCTAATTATATAAAAGGGTATTTTTCCAGATTCACTTAAAACAGCTGTTGTAATTCCACTACATAAAAAAGGAGAATAAAAGGTCTTTGAATAATTACCGTCCAATTTCTCTTTTATCAGTCTTTTCAAAAGTCTTCGAGAAGGGGGTCAAATCAAGAATGCTGTCTTACCTAAATAAAACAAATTTCTTCAGTGCTTCGCAGTTTGGCTTTCGTAGTGGCAAATCGACTGAAGATGCCTTATTAAAGCTGTGCGGTGAAATATATAATAGTCTAAATGAATCTGATATCCCTGCTTCCCTTTTCATTGACATCACTAAAGCTTTTGACATGGTTGATCATAAGATATTGCTTAATAAACTTTATAACGCAGGTTTCAGAGGTTTTATCCATGACTGGTTTACTACTTATTTAGAAAATCGTAGTCAGAAAGTTAGAATTCGAAATTGTTTGAGTGAAAAAGTTCTCATCAATACAGGTGTTCCACAAGGATTTGTTTTAGGTCCTATTTGTTTTTAATTTTTGTAAATTCGCTTTTCATTCAACATTTCAAAGGTAAACTCACAGCTTTTGCCGATGACACCGCCTTGTCTTATCACGGTAAGTGCTATTTCAACATTTTTTTGGATATAAATTATGACCTAGATTTAATGAGGAGATGGTTCAAACTTCACAAATTGGTCATAAGCAATAAAACGAAGTTCATGTTTTTTAACATAATGGGTAAAATCTGTGAAGAAATGCCTTTACACTACCACTCACCCAATTGCAATAGATTCCGTTTAATTAATTCCTGTATACACGATAATAATATACCCACTTTTGATTGCCATGCATATTGCTCTGCCGACTGCTTTGTAATCGAACGCGTAGACAACTTTAAGTACTTAGGTATCACTTTGGATTATAGGCTCAATTGGATAGAATATACCACGTCATTAAAGCAATATTTAAACAGTGCTGTTAGACATATTTACCATCTTAGTCTATATTGCAGTTTGCCTATCTTAAAGCTAGTCTATAACGGTCTACTTAAATCTAAGCTCCAGTATGGTATAGCTTGTTGGGGTGGTACACATTCCAATAAAATAGAGCCTCTGTTAATCAAACAAAAATATGCTGTCCTTATTTTATGTAGGGTTAATCGTCGAACTCATAGTTCATAGTTTTGAGCTGTTTAAAAGTCTTGGTTTTCTACCTTTAAGATATTTGTACTGCTATAAGGTTTTAAAAATATTTTTTGAAAATTCCGGATATAACTCCTCAAGGGTTTATGATAACCAAAATCTACGTGTTAACACCAGAAATTTCGTCAATGTACCCACTATAAAAAAAACGCATTTTTCTCGCTTTTTTTTTGTTACTGCGCCCCGTTTATTTAACAAAATGCCTTGTAATCTAAGATGCCTGTGAGTTAAATCCGTTTTCCTTAAAAATGTTAGGCGTTGGCTTTTTTCTTTAAACTATGATATTATTGGTGACTTGCTGATTCCTTTGGTTTAATTTTTTTTTATTTTCTTTTTGTTACTGATTATATTTTTTCTAAATTTTTAAAAATTTTTTGCACTTAATCTCTCATTTTATTTTTTCAATTTTTATGATTTGTTTTTGTCTCTGCATTTTATCGCATCCCCATCGATAAATTAATACTTTTTTGTTAAATACGATTCGTACATTCGCCTCTTGTCAGAATCTGACAACAGAATGTATGTAGCTATTTCTCTTTAAAGCTAAAAGCTGTATCCTTTCAAAGAAAAATGTTTTTGTGGAACTATTGATTTATCTTTTGTATAGCTTTAAGTTTTTTTGAATGAAATAAAGATAATAATAATAATAATAATAATAATAATAATAATAATAACAATAAGAACTCTATTGTGATGCGTCAGCAAATACCCTGAAATTCCATATATATTCCATCTTCACTATCTTTACATTTAAACCAAGTTTCACTGACACAAATAATATCTGCTCTCGCATCAATTAAAGTATTGCGGACATAGTCCAATTTTGTCAAGCTAAGACTGCGAGCGTTAAGGTGACATACATTGAACCCATCGTAGGCATTCGATAAGATTGTTCACCAATGTCCGTGCCTCGACCTCCCCACACCTGATATTAGACTATTATGAGCCACCAGAGCTTAAAATACCATAAACAAATTATAGTAGCATAGTATTTTACTTTAGCACAGGGTAATCTATACAGAACAATACATAAACAGAAGAAGAGAAGAAAATACGAAAACATATAATTCCAAGCAAATAAAGGGGATATTGAAATGGTAAGAAAAGGGGACAGATAGAGGGAAGAATGAAGGGTATCATCATCAATAAGACTAAAAATTACAGTTCAAAAAATTTTAAGTTATGAATTCAAAAAATAGTTAAATAAAAGAGAAAATAATAAAAATTAACTATTACATTCGTAGCTAGTTTGGTACGAGTAGTTAGTCCCAGCAGCAGCAAGCAGATCATTGGAGCTTTCAATGAGAAAGCTCTTTCCATTCGCCGACTTCTTTATGTAAACATTTCCGTATTTAAACATAATAAAGACGGGTTTAGGATGACGAATCCTGGAGTATACACCCCAACAAAAGCCAAGTGGCACTAAGACATCCCGCAACTTATGTGGGTATAAGACATGAGCATCACATCCCACAGTTGATGTACCAGATACAGCTAGCCAGAAATGTAGCAGGTTCCATGGGTGAAGAGACGACGATCTCTTTTATAGTTGTTACAAGTTGTCTCATCTACGCAAGCAACTCGGTGAATAATAATAAAGGTCATCGCACCCATAATAAACTTCGTTTTATTACTGATTACTAATGTATAGTGTTTAGACCTTCTCCGCGATATATCCAAATCATAATTTGCATTCGCAAATAGCAAGATTTGTTTTTTTTTTTCAATATGAAAAATTGGTTTAAGAGTTTGGATATACATAAATTTACATAAATTAAGAACGGGATGGGACTAAAAAAAAACCCTAGATGAAATGTTTCGAACATAAGAAATTTTTGATATTTACCATTAGTTGTAGATTTTTTTTAGGTATTATAAGCAAACCAATTATGAATAAAATCCTCTTCATAAAATTTATTTAACGCAATATACATAAATAAATCCATACTGAGAAATTAAAGTAATTTGTCCTACATAAAAACGATAAAAGTCTAAAAATAGAACGATAATTGTTAAACACTGTAGAATTTCATTTTTTCATGCAGTGGTGTATTGTTATTGTTGTTTTCAGTGACTAAGGAAAAATTCACCTCTGAACGCAAAACACCTGAAATTTGAAAAAAGATGATTTTCAATGCAAAACGAGAGATCTGATCAAATTCAGATGACCTAGCTAGAGAGTGATAAATCTATTTTATGTGTTTCAAATGCTTCGAACAGTTCGAAGAAAAGGGCTCTGGATAAAAATTTATTTTTTTCGAAATCCTGCAGAAAATTTATATTCGTAGGAAATTATTGAAAAGATTGGCAATTTCTCAGATTCAGAAACAGAAAAATCCCCTTTCTTGATTAACACAGCCTGGCCTAAGTCAAACAAACTCGCATTTAATATTGGGCTTGCGGTCATAAGCTTTTGTCAATAATTCTCTCTGTCGTCAGACAACCGTTTATGAAGATCTTTCTACTGCTCCTGATATTATTATGGCCGACATCGCCGTAACAAGTGTTGTTGTTGTTGTATGATACACAAAAAACAGTGGGTGAAATGTTGCTTTTATCCCCTCGCATCTTGCTTATCATAGCCTTCTTTCGAGAAAGAGATGAACATTTTACGCAAGCAATGTTAGAATTTGCAGGTTTATTCGTGGCGTTCATTTTTAAATTTTTTTTTTTTTATAATTTACGCGCGCCTAAGGGGTTAGATACCCTTTTACTGTTGCCAGGGCGCGGGCGGAAAGATAGAAGGAGGAGAAAGGAAAATTGTTTTTTTTTTGTTTTTTTTTTTGTAGTGGTTTGAAACTCAGGTGTGTTTGGTTTCTTTGTTTGCTCTCCAGGGGTGGGAGTCCGAATAGGACGGAGAGTTTTTCTTCACTCAGAGTGATTCGAGATATAATTCCCAGTATTTTTTTTTTTTTTTTTTTTTTCATTGCTTGAAACTCTTATAACAGCCAAATCTACGTGTCAGTGTTATGCCTTCACACGCAGAATTTTTTTGTCTGAGTTCCAATTACACAATGAAAAACTGATTTGCCATGGGCAGGATTCGAACCTGGGCCCTCCGAGTGAGAAGCGTTTGCTACTACCACTACACCACGGCCACCCCATAATGTTCATATTAATGTTCTATTGTTTTTAACGTTTGTTTTATTTACATCCGGAATACCATCAATATCAACTGAACACTGCTTCTTATAAGAGTAATACAACTCTAGTAAATTCAGCTTAATCTCTAAAACATTAATCTTGTTATTGTATACGAACGTACACGCTATATCCCTTTCTTTCCTGCCTAATTTTCTTTCTCCCGTATTGTGTGCAAACATTTTAATGGTTCACTGAATCTCTTGAGCACGCGCCAATTATAAAAAAAGTCTTATGAAACCAAATGCGTATGCTTATTTAGTTACCACCAGTAACGTATACAATGAAAGACTAATCATCGAAGTTCAGTTCAGTCAAACTTTTTTGAACTCAGTTGGAGTATACGAGCATATGGATTATAATTCAGCTTCAAGTCAAGTTAACCTACACCATGAAACCGATTAACAGATACAAATTTTTAATCTCCAAAATCGCGCCCTATTTATTTAAAGTGTCCAATATGTTCTGGTTAAATTATTGCAACAATAAAGCCCGCTCTTTTCTGTAACCGTTAACCGATATGGTAAGCAGTTTTTACATGATGCGCGTACATCAAACAAACGAAATTGTTTATTAATGTATTCTATTATTTATCCTATAATATCCTATTCCCAAATTAATTTCTTGCAAATATTTTCCATTTATAGACATGCAAAGTTTACAGATTTATTTATATTATTACTTTTAGATCTATATGTTATCAGTGCTACTGCTTCCGTTCCGGGTAGTAGGATGTTTAATCTCTCTTCTGACTGCATGGGTATTTGCTTGTATAGCATTGCATGGTTTGACTCTGGATGATTTAAAGCAAAAACCATTATCTGGTTGGAGAAGGTAAGAGAAATAAAATACATATGTATAATAAACGTATTGTATTTAACATGTACATAAAATACCTGGTTACTGTAGATGCCGTATTATTTATTTATTTGTCTATTAACTCTATACATATATGTTAGAGTTCTAGCTTCAAATTTATAAACCAACAAAAAAAGGTACAAATTATTTTTTTAATAACTATGTAATTATAAAAGAAATCATATAAATAAATACGAATAAAGAAGCGGAATTTAAAGAAGAGGGGAGAATGTCATTAGCTTAGCCTTAGATGTCGCAATTTACATAATATTCAAAAAGTTGTTTCTTCAATTTTGGCATTCAACCTTTATAAACTTTGATTAAGTTTCATAAACGAACTGTATGCATGCATTCAGAAATATCCGCTATTTATTAAGTATTATGTTTGTATGTATTTAAACTGGGACAAATTTTCTCGTTAGAAGTGTTCTGTATTTAAAATAGGCTTGTAATGAATACCGAGCTATGATACATATTTTCTTTGAGAACTTAGATATGCGGTCGAATATTTTCAAACTGAAAATATTTCTAGCGCAATTATTAAAAGCATAGAACTGGAATAATTCCGCATCCATACGCAATTAAGGGTAGAAAACAAGCTTCTATTGCAATTTAATCGTAGATGAAAAAACTTGACCTATGAACCCTAATTTCTTTGGTTTTCGTGAAATTTAAATTGAACTGGTTTAGTGGAGACCAGGCAAGTATAGACATGATAATTGTTTAATGCTGTAACACCTATTGATTCTATTGATTATAAATTATAAGTCTTCCGTGTAAATAGAATATTGAGTCAAAAGCTTTCGAGAAGTCAAGAATAACAGCGAATGTCATTCCATCATTCCATTCCGTTATTAGCTTTTTTTTACGAGATATGTTCTCATTCCTAAAGTTATAATCTTCTTAAATTCTTTTCTTAGAAAGGGTAAAATTGGGATTGTCCTGAACTCTGTATTGTTTGCTGATAATGACTTAGGAAGGGGAAGTATTTGCGATTTGTTCAGCTGGATATACGGATATACGATATACGAGTACATTCATTTTCATATATATGTGTGTGACTAAAAGATGTAGCAGCGGTTTAATTTTATCAAGATGTACACCATCCAGTCGTTGAGGTTTATATTGTGTGGAAAGGATTGCTTTGCCTGTAGTTAAAGAATCAACTCCTTGTAACACAAACGTTGGGGCGTGTCTTATTGAGTCGAGTCAAATATCGTACAATCTTTCATTCTATATTATATTGTATTACTTAACATTGAACTAATTACTTCTGCAGTTTTTGAAATAAATAAAACCAAAATTTAATTTAATTGAATTTAAATTTATCCGAGCTAAATTTGTTACTGTAAAATCTTGATTTAGTTTTACGGATGTAAGAAGTTGAGATATTTCGGGTAAGCTGATATTTTTCAAGCATGTATTAAAAATAACATTTCGTTTTGCTAACAAGTCCTTAATTCATTGGGTGAATCATGGTATACTAGGTGGAGTGAAAAGTAACCTCCTTGGGTATTTTTTTTAAATGTTTTTTTTTTATTTTAGTCAATATTTTATTTTAGCTTGATACACTTATTCCAGCGATTTTCCAACTTTTTGATCCCGTCCGAAAAGTAATTTTCCGGAAGGTCTGCAAAATACTCCTCCGTGACGTCGATGATTTCCTCGCGTGAGCTAAATTTTTTATTGATGAGCCAACTTTTGAGGTTTGGGAAGAGATAATAGTCCGAGGGAGCCAAATCGGGCGAATACGGTGGATGCGACAGCAATTGGAGCCCTAAGTCATTGTTTTTAGCCGTGATTGCGATGCTCTTGTGCGCCGGCGCATTGTCTTGCAAAAACAAAATCCTTTTTCGCTTCATGTGAGGCCGTTTTGCAGCGATTTCGGCCTTCAATCGCTCCAATAATGCACAGTAATACTCGCTGTTGATGGTTTTTCCTTTTTCGAGGTAGTCCACGAAGAGTATGCCATGACAATCCCCGAATCCGACCAATTGAGCCTCCCTCGGCCGCTTCGGAACACTCGTGCCGGCTTCAGTCCATTGCCGGGCACTCATTCTGTTCTCTGGTGTGTAATAGTGGATCCAAGTTTCATCAACAGTTACCAATCGACGCCAAAAGTCCGTCCGACTCCTCATCAGCAAGTCCAAACACTCTTTCGAAGTGCTCTCGCGTTCGTTGTTTTGGTCAGGAGTGAGCATGCGCGGCACCCAGCGCCAGGATAACTTTTTCATATGCAGAATATTGTCCAAAATATGGCGTGTGCGCTCAGTACTAATCTTTGTGGTACCTACTAGCTCGCGCACCTTCACTTTCCGGTCAGCCAACACCATTTCATGTACTTTTTTGACATTGTCCTCTGTAACCGCATCGGAGGGCCTGCCGCTGCGGACTTGATCGGTAGTGGAGTTGCGGCCACCACGAAACTCTCGAAACCAATATTTGACGGTGTAATCCGACGGAGCATTAGCCCCATATTATTTATCCAACTTTTCTTTTGTTTCCTTCGCCGTTTTGCCTCTCAAAAAATAATGTTTTATGAGAGAACGAAAATCGTGTTTGTCCATACTCAACATGATGAGAAACACGTCAACAACAATCAGCTGTCAAAACAAAACTAAAGACAGTATCGCACTGAAATTTGGCATGTCTGCCTAAATATGAACGGACTTCAAGGCACCATAACCTTTTTTGCAGTAGCAGCGCATTCTGGCGGTCAAGGAGGTTACTTTTCACCCCACCTAGTAAATTGATTGGCATCAGCTGGAACTTGACCGGATTTTCCAACAACTTTCGAGCATAGCAAAACCTGCTATCCTGCATCCGTCACCATAAATAAACACTCATTGGGATCAAGTCTGGAAATCTTGGATACCGTTTTTTTTTTTTTTTTTTTTTTTGTATATATAATATAATCAGCGCGCTCTCAAGGGGTTTGTGTAACCTTAAAATGTTTGTACACAGCGCGGGCAAAGGAAATTTAGGGACGAAGAAACGAGCGGTACCGGTGTTCATTGTTTTTAAATGTTTGCAAGTTATAACGAACAGGAAATACAGAGATCGGCAGGGCATTCTATAAGCGGGTTGTAAGGCTTAGGAACGAATCACAATATTTTAGAGTACGTCCGAGAATGTGCGTGAGGGTATACTGATGAGCAATCATAACGAGACGTGTGTTACGGTTGAAAGTATGAATGTGCGGAATGCTACTGGCGATTTTAGTGGAGCGCTGGTGTTGGAAATAGCGATAAAACAAAGTGAGACAGGAGACATTACGTCGGTGTTCGAGGGTGTCAATTGATTGACTGATATTAGTATCATCTATATGTTTTATCGCACGGTTTTGAATCCTATCTAGCAGGTGCAGTAATGTTTTAGGAGCACCTGACCACTGGTGGGCATTGTACTCCAATTTCGGGCGGATGAATGTCTTATATATTGAGGCTAGATCAGAGGGGTAAAATATTTCTTACATCGATTGAGGAAACCTAGACATTTCGCTGCATATTTGGAGACATCAAATATGTGGTCATTCCAACGTAAGCTGTCATTGACACACATACCGAGAATGGAAAGTTTTTCGGTATCGACGATGCAAGTGCCATTCTTGGTTAATGGCTGTGTGTTTAAATTTCCCTTTAACGACAGCAAACAGCATTGTGTTTTGGAAGCATTAAATTCCACTCTGTTGATAGTTGATATCAGAATTTAATGAGCTTAGCATACGCTGCCGTTATTGTTTTATAGCCGAAAAGCAGGGCCGTGAGTCCGGGAACGAATATGAAAAGCAGAGAGTACTGTCATCAGCAAAGAAATATAATCCAATATAGAAGTAGCAGACAAGAGATCATTAATGAAAATTAAAAAGAGTGTCGAAGACAGAACAGAGCCCTGGGGCACACCAGCATTTATTTTGTGAATATCATACTTGAAACCATCCAATACAATTTGAATTGAACGTTTCTAAAGGAAATTTCTAATCCATTGAAGAAGAGAGTCATCGATCCCAAATGCACGCATTTTCGGCAAAAGAGCCTGATACCAAACTCTGTCAAATGCTTTAGAAATATCAACTGCAACTATCTTGCTTCCGCCAGATCGATGTACGTCTTGGTTCCACTTTTCGTTGAGACATACCATCAAATCACCAGTGGACCTGATGCTACGAAAACCATACCGACGGTTTATCAGCGGTTCCATGACCTTATAAAGAAGGGACGTAAGTGCAATGGGTCGGGTCTGTAGGAGGAGAGGGAAGAAAATTCGCCTTTTTTAGGGACGGGCTGGCAAAATGCTGTTTTCCATCTGCTCGGAAAGTGTCCTAAAGAGTAGGATTGATGAAAAAGCTTACGCAGTTTTTTTTGCCAGTGAGGAAGAACACCTCTTCAGAAGAAGGGGAGACATACCATCTGGACCAGTGGATTTATGTATATTAAGATCTTTAAGTACTCTTGCTACTACACGAGTGCGAATGTGGATTCGTCCCATTGAGGATTCGACGCACCCAAGTGTAGGCGGGGACAAAGCACAATCTGGGATTGTTGAGCAGGCCGCAAAGTGTGGAGCAAAGCAAACAGATAGGCCTTGTCCAAAGAGCTGACAGCTGGAATGTTATTGTAAATGAGCGATGGGAAGATGATGAGGCAGAATTTCTCATGTTTTTGACGAACGACCAAAAATGTTTACCGCCTGTTAATGTAATGTGGATCGTTATAGGGGAAACATATCGACCAGCTCAAATTCCTAAAGAATTGCTAAAGACCGCTCCAATTGGCTTTCTCGTATTGCCATACGGTTCTTTTAGGAATTTTTTCTCTAACTGTGTGGTCGGTGTACGAGAAATTAGCTGATATGACACGATTGTCCGATGAGCCTAGAGTGGAGAGCACATCAACGGTATACTTGTCAGGGTGAGAAGTTAGAAACAAGTCCAGGGTGTTGGCGGTATGACTATCAACGTCTGGTATTCGCGTGGGCTCATTTACAAGCTGCGTTAAAATGTTTTCCGCAGCGAAGATCTCAACGTACGCAGAAAAGTGATTACTTTTTAGCCCGCGTATATTGGCTACGTCTACCTGAGTTCCCCAGTCATAATCACAGACAAACAGAGAAAACACAAACACGGACACTAAGCAAAGCTGCGAGGTGAAAATTCAGACATTGGCTTACCGAATCAAATTGCTGTAGGTGTATGGCCTTACAACAATATGAAACAGTGCACCAACAAAATTTTCACTCACAACCCGCTATCCATCAGTTGTTACATACACTCAGTCACTGCCCGTACTGCTAAATATAGTAACGGCAGTGACCGAGTGCAAGCAATAGTACTTCTACCAGGAGCGGGAGAGGTGGGTTTACCCGCACTGTCTGATATTTATTTTTTTTTTCACTGCACTGCACTTTTTTATTATTATTATTTTTTATTTTTTTTTTATTTATTAATTTTTTTTGCACACGAGCGCGGTGTTTTTTTTTTATCTTTGCACAGCACACGATAATTTGCGAGTGCACTGGTTGACTTGTGCAGTCGTCGGTGGTCGACTCGGTACTCGAGTACGTATATATGATAAAAAAAATTGTGGACAACTTTCTTACATCTGTTTGGAAATAAATATTGAGATCCGTTTTTGAATCATAAGAAATATGATTCTTCCGTTTCTTCTGGAAACGGACTTGAGGTGATTGACTTTGATGCGGCTTGGAATATCAATATCTAAAAAGAAAATGACGGTCACCCAGTCATAAAAGGGCCAACTGAATTGACCATGTTCCAATGGACGCAAGGCACTTCTGGTTCTGTGATACTGAAGACTCGTCCCGCTCCTATTTGCAGCCGAGGTATCTCTACATTATTACAGATGACGCTATAGCGAAGAACCACTGTAAGGAGATTTAATTTTATATCGCAATAAACCACCAAAATCTTAACAACAGTTTTAGCCGATTACGTATTTCCCAAAAGGTCGTCAATGCCCTTAAGTGTTGAAGATCGGTGGCATCGATACCAAGATGCCGTAATTGATGTGTTGGGTTTCAGCAAGATCATGAAATACTTGGTTTGATGAATAGTGAAAGCGTGCACATGCTGCTGGACGACTCGCTCATGAAGCTGCGCTACACAGTAGAACGGAAGAACATCGGGTTCTCCTCCGGAGAAAACTGATAGTGCGAAACTAACAAAATCCGAACTGAAAACTGTAGGTCGGAAAAAACAGACCTCTTTAACAGAGACATCATCTCAACATCGCGTACAAGACCTTGTCTGCCATGAATGTAACAGTTTGGCTGATTTTCTCATATAAATAAAACACATTTCTTTAAATACAACGAATAAACTTTAATCAATGATATATTTTCCATTTTGTTCGCTGACCTGACCTGCCATCTTTCTGGCAACTTCATAATTCCACATTGGTATGACTTCTGATCTTTATCGACAAAAAACTGAACCTGGTGCGACTTCACACCGTCATCATCGTTGAAAGCTTTACAATCCAAAGAGTTTTCAAAGATCGAAATAAATGGTAATATGATGGAACAAGGTCAGGCTATAGGGTGGATGTAACCGCGATTATCGAACTTGTCGAGTTGTAGAGGCTGAGTAGGGTCAATGAATCTCGAGAAGAAATTCTCCAGACGAGTCCTGAAACCAAAGGATGCTGACCCCCCCTCCCCAACTCCCAAAGCCATCATTCCCCTGGGCTGGATCAAGGTGTTATACGACCCGTGCCGAAGATCAACCTGGCTGAGGGCCCAGTATCTCCAAAAATAGCTCAGTCGCAAACGGAGTATCCGGATACCTGCCGATCTCCGGATTAGCTAGCCTAATCTGTATATGGCGGATCTCTGTACAGATGGACATCCCTTTCTCCGCCACTCGTGGGACTATCAATGGAAAATAACCAGAAAACAAAAACCGAGGCCGGTACTCCTTCATTACCGGGCGGTGGAACGGTGACTACACCGACTACCGGCAAGGCTCCTGCATTGCCGAGAGGAGGCAAAACTGTGGCAGGCCATGGTGCGCCATCCTCTAAAGGCAAAAGGAATAAGCCAAACAATAAGAATTCAGGAAGTGTTAAGACTGTGGCAGGCCATGGTCCTATCACCTCCTCCACCCCTAGCAGCAGCAAGTTTGTGGCAGGCCACGGACTTGTCGCGGCTACCAAAACTCCTTCAGGGAGTGTTAAGACTGTGGCAAGCCATGGTCCTATCACTTCCTCCGCCCCTAGCAGCAGCAAGTTTGTGGCAGGCCACGGACTTGTCGCTGCTACCAAAACTCCTTCGGGGAGTGTTAAGACTGTGGCAAGCCATGGTCCTATCACTTCCCCCGCCCCCAGCAGCTGCAAGTTTGTGGCAGGCCACGGACTTGTTGCTGCTACCAAAACTCCTCCCTCCAAAGAGGAATCTGGAGCTCAGCCGCATCGGCAAGCTCCATCTAAGGCGCTCTACATAAGACGCCGAAATGCTTCACGCATCATCAAAACCTTCGGATCCATTCCGGAGGTGGAGAGAAGTGCGGAAATAAAGAGCAAGGTTGAGTGGGCTAAAAACATCCTAAAAGACGGATTTCCCACTGCTTCCACTGCTCACAAAACGTCAAAAGACTCCTCTAAGCGTCAGAGATCGTTGGAGGAAACCGTACCGGTTTCCAAGACGCCCAAAACACACAGTTCCACAACCCCTGGGCCATCCAACAGCAGATCTCTGAGGTCTTATAATGAAGTCCTAAAGGACGCATTGGTGATCGCGGTGATCGACAGAAGCGATACCGACGGTTCCATTACACCGGAACGGTGGCAATTGGTCAAGTTGAAGCTCTCGAGCAACTTCTTGGCCATCATGCGGGAGAACCCAGGACCACCTCCTATCACAAGCGACGCTGGCTGGCACCAAGGCCATGTCAAGCTCATCGCTTGCTCCAACCAGAGATCTCTCGATCTCTTCACCAAGGCCATCGATGGTTTAGGAGAGGTTTGGCCAGGTGCAAAACTCGAGGTCGTATCTAAGGAAGACATTCCTAGTAGACCTCGAACTCGTACCTGGATTCCAGCCGAACCCTCCTCTCCAGAAAGTATCCTGGAAATCATCCGGCTCAGCAACCCGACTCTTCCGACTCATGACTGGAAAGTCGCGAAACTGGAGGAACTAAGGGGTTCTTATAGATGCGCGTTAATTGTGATCAATAAGGAATCCCTTAATCCTCTGGCGCAGACGAAAGGCATGATTCGGTTCGGATTCGAGTCAATGCACTTAAGGGTGTACAAAAAGGATGAGCTGGATGCTGATAAGCAACCTCCTCCTCCTTTAACACCCGATATCACAACCTTGGATCTTGGAGCGTCGATATCCTTTCCAGAATTGGATAGCGACGACTCCAATCTGTCCGAGGTGACTACCAAGCCGTCGGTCTCCTCTTCTGACACATTGTCGGAAATGGAAACCGATGACGAAGCAATTAGAGGTTCTACACGATCAGAGATAGAAGATGAGCTCTTGGGCACATCTTCTGAATCGGAGGACCTCAACAACACCGTGGTGGAGGCGACTCTGGAAGACTGTAGCAATGATACGGTTTCTCCAGATTAATCTCCACCACTCAAAAAAGGCTTCGGCCGCACTCATTCTGCGTCTTTCCAAAAGCGCAGAAGACATAATTCTAATCCAGGAACCATGGATTGCAGAAGGCGTGGTTCGTGGATTTAGGACACCCTCATACGTTCCGCTCTATACAAGAGACAAAGGTAAGATTAGAACTTGTATATTAGTGAAACGTAGCCTTAATGTATTTCTACTTCCCAACCTCAGCGACCCCGACCTAACCGTTGCCAGATTAGAGACTGCCAAAGGCTCTTACTGGCTGGCATCGGCTTACCTTGGCCACGACCAAGTGGGCCCTCTCCCTGGTGATAACCTAGAAAGGGTGGTACTGGAAGCGGGAAGGCAAAAAACTGGCCTCATAATCGGATGCGACGCTAACGCACATCATACGGTATGGGGCAGTACCGACATCAATGATAGAGGTGAGTCACTTTTAGACTATATTTTAAGTACTAACCTCTTAATTTGCAATATTGGCAATGAGCCCACTTTCATAACAAAAAACCGACAAGAAGTATTAGATATTACTCTTGTCTCCGACAGCATCACCCAAAGGCTAACAAACCGGATGGTATCGTCTGAACACTCCTTTTCAGACCATAGATACATCCAATTCAGTCTGAGTGATGCTCCCCCCAGCCAACCAGCTTTCCGGAATTACCGGAAAACTGATTGGACAAAATATAGAGGAATACTGTCGGAAACGATATCCTCTAAACTATCAAGTCCCCCGCGTGACACCAATGAGCTCGACATGAAAGCCAGGGAATTTACTCTGACTCTCAATAAGGCTATGGCCGCTTCCTGCCCTCTTATTCAACCAAGAGGCAAGAAAAAGCCACATTGGTGGACATCGGCACTAGGACTGCTCAGAAACACCTGCAGAAAACTTTTCAACGCAGCAAAAAGCACAAGAAAAGTGACCGACTGGGACTCATATAAAGAATCCCTCAAATTATACAAAAAAGAACTGAGGAAGGCAAAGCGACAATCCTGGAGGTCATTCTGCGACAAAATCACAGAAACCTCTGAGGCTTCGCGGCTAAGAAAAATCCTCTCCACAAATCCTATGATACCCAGCTGTTTGAAAAAAACCGATGGCTCTTGGACAACCTCAAATGATGAATCACTCAACCTGCTTCTGGACACCCACTTTCCAGGTAGCTCCCAACTCGCGGCCAGTAACAGCCCAAACAAGCCTACTGCAACCGTGACCAAAATTCATAGTCTGATTACGAGAGACAAACTGCTCTGGGCGCTGCATAGCTTCAAACCATACAAGTCTGCTGGTCCGGACGGTATTATACCTGCCGAGCTACAGAGATCCTCAGATATTATTCTACCAGTATTGGAAAATATTATGAGGAGCTGTGTAGAACTTATCCACATTCCACTGTTATGGAGAGAAGTCAATGTAGTATTCATTCCCAAAGCTGGAAAATGTTCTCATGTGGTCCCAAAGGACCTCAGACCTATAAGTCTATCATCATTCCTTCTGAAAACTTTAGAACGACTGATTGATATCCATATTCGAGCTAAAGTTGATCCAAGACTTCTGTCTACGGCTCAACATGCCTACTGTAAAGGAAAGTCGGTGGAAACGGCTTTGCACTCTCTGACTAGCCACATCGAACGATCCCTACAATATAAGGAGTACACAATGGTTGCTTTCCTAGACATAGAGGGCGCCTTTAACAACGTCAACACATCCGCAATCACGACTGCGCTGTCAACTCTGCAGGTAGACGGCTCACTTGGGGAGCTGATTAATCTAATGCTAACAAGCAGGATAATCAACTCCAAACTTGGTGAGACTTCTGCTAAAAGATATGTCAGTAGGGGTACGCCGCAAGGCGGTGTCCTCTCCCCCCTTCTCTGGAACTTAGTGGTTAACGAACTACTGATATACCTGGAAGCGGGTGGTAGCAGAGTGATTGCCTATGCGGATGACGTTGCCATAGCCGTCTCAGGAAAGCATTTAAATACCATTAAAGAACTCCTCCAAGTAAATCTTAACAGATTAACCTGCTGGGCAGATCGCTGTGGATTGGGAATAAACCCCCATAAAACTGATCTTGTCCTCTTTTCTAGGAAATATAAAATTCCAATCATAGACCCTCCTTCAATAAACGGTATCAGTTTAGCTTTCTCCGATACAGCAAAATATCTGGGTCTCATTTTTGACAGGAAACTAAACTGGAAACCTAACATTCAAGAAAGAGTCAATAAAGCTACAATAGCTTTATTCTCTTGCAAGAAAGCCATTGGGAACAAATGGGGCCTTCAACCTCGCATAACCCACTGGCTATACATCTCGGTCATAAGACCGATACTTACTTACGGGGTGGTTGTCTGGTGGACGGCCTTGGAAAATGCAGTCAACCGCATTAAATTAAGCAGAGTCCAAAGAACAGCATGTCTATGCACAAGCGGAGCCTTGCGGTCTACCCCCTCTGCGGCATTAGATATTCTGCTTCACTTGACACCCCTCGACATTTTTAGCAAGCAAGTAGCTGCGACTGCAGTTATTCGCCTTAAAGCGACTAAACAGTGGACAAATAATCCATTTGGCCACGCCAACATTCTTAATACATTAGGAATCCTCACAGAGAACACCGATTACACCATACCTGAACTTTGGTTTGACAAAAACTTCCATGTAAGCTTCCCCTCTAGATCATTCTGGGAGGAGGATGCTTTCATGGAGGACAAGTCCTGGCTGAAGAAAAACGTGATATCTGCAAAGGATATCCGCATATTTTCGGATAGTCAGGCCGCCATCAAGTCCCTGGACTCGGTCTCATTGTGTTCTAAAACTGCCCTTGAATGCCGATCATCTCTCATGGAGATGGCAGAGCAGTTCAACATTCACCTCTGTTGGGTGCCGGGCCACAGAGACATTCCAGGGAACTGCAGAGCCGATGAACTCGCCAAAATTGGAACCACTCTACCTATCCTACCAGACAAAGGTAGTATAGGTATACCAATCGCTACGTGCAAACTAACACTAAAGCTGGATGCCAATAAAAGAACGGACCTTAGGTGGACTGCTGGACAAACATGTCTAGCGACCAAACAGATCTGGCCAAGGCTGGATCTGAGTCGATCTAAGTGTCTGATCCTTTTAGATAGGAAACATCTCAGCGCCATAATAGGTGTCATTACCGGACACTGCCTCATAGGCAAGCACGCAAGAAGGCTTGGCGCTTTTACTAACGATTTCTGTAGAAGCTGCATGGACGAGGAAGAGGAGGAGACAATCCCCCACTTACTCTGCACATGCCCAGCTCTCTCTCAGAGAAGGAAGCTTCACCTAGGTGCTTTCTTCTACAACGACCTAAACGATCTAGAAAAAATAGACGTTAACAGTCTCCTACGCTTCATTAAAAGCTCAAACTGGTTCCAGTAGTAAGAAGATCATAGATCCACGTGGCATCACAATGGGCCAATAGGCCTAAGTGGGTTGGTATTTCCAACAGCCACTCTTACCTAACCTAACCTAACATCAATTCGCAACCAAGCTGCAATAATTTTTGGCAAGTGACCAAAGATGTATGTAACCTAGCGTTGTCCTGGTAAAAAATGACACGTTTTCGATGGACCAACTGTGGTCGTTCTTCGTTGATTGCTGTATTTAATCTGTCCAGTTGTTGAAGGTACACATTGTTTGATTCCTTGGAAGCAGTTCAAAATACACCACACATTTCCAATACCACCAAATTGAGAGCAAAATATTCTTTTGGTGGATGTCAGCTTTCGAAGTGGATTGTGTTGGCTCATCAGTTACAGTAACGGTACTGTAAATAATAAATTTTTCATCACCAGTGATTACGGTTTTTTTTGCTATCTCTCGTACAGTTAAATTACGACCGGATTCGATGATAACTTTAATTAGATCATTATTAAGCTTATCCGATAGCCTTGATCGTTGTTCATCTTTCAGTGATAAATCTCCGGAACCAATTCCGGCACTGTCTTTCTTTTAAGGCTTCTTCACCGTACACATCACTTAACGTTTTAGCAGATTGCGCTACGCTCTTTCCTTTACGGAAATAAAAAAGTAAAATATGACGAGAATGCTCGTTTTTGCACTCCATATTAAAACTGACGCCAAACTAATACCTTTTCACAAAAATACGTGCAATTTGCTTCTAAAGCAAAGCCTTACAGCTAACAAATGTCAACAGGAAAAAAATATGTCATTGAAAGACATCTATGTGTGAAATCGGCAATTACTTAGTTGCCAACCGAATACTTAGCCATTTGTCTGAATGACACCTACCGATCTTAGACCAGGTTGGTCAATATTTGACCATTTATTCACACTATGCCAGATAGTTGAGAAAACCAAAGTCCAGATTGATACTCACATCTTTATCGATTTCAAGAGACGAGCTATTGTATATATGTATATATACTATTGCTATAGTATAACACTTAATTTTCGCATCCCTGCAGAGTTCGTCAAATGCTGCATGTGACTTATTTAACATCATATTTAGGAAAATTGTGCGAAATCGCATGCTAACACCAGAACAACAATTTTCCAAAAGTCTGTGCAACTACTCGTACTTGCAAACGTATATGCTGATGTCATTGATGTCATTACAGTTTGGCTATAATATCCTGTTGGAAATGAACTAATCCCCGGGAAAGGAGTTACGTGGCATAACTTTAAGGTGGCATTAACAGTGAACACAGCAGTAATCTTTTAAGAGATACATTAAGATACGAGTATTTAGAGGTGAGGCCCATAAATATTATTATAACTATTATATGTAGAAATAATTACTTATGAAGCGCAATTGAGTATCAGATGACAGTATATGTCATATATGTAACCGTCATTATGTGAAGAGAAAAATTATGCAAGTCATTGGTTTTTTTTTGTTTTGCTATTCGTAAAAAAGCGCAAACAATAAAAATTAGAAAGGGGATATAATAATGTTTTCATGCTGATATTAATTTTGATTATTTTCAGTTTGTTTTAATACAATATGTTTTTTTTATGATTGTTAAATTGAATATTTGCAAGAGACGCAGCTCTATGTACGTTTTTTTTAATGATCTTTTTCTGCATTGTATATATTTTGATTGACAATATAGCAGCCAAAAATATAATTATAATTATGAGGTACATTTCATTATTTTCGGGGTGTTCTACCACCTCATTAATAACATTGGCATTCGTCCGCTCTATTTGTCTGCTCACTGTTGTCTGCCCATTGCATAATATATATATTGCAACAATTTTCGTTTACGTTATTTTTATTGGTTTTGACACGTAGTAGTTCATATTACTTAATATAGCATAAGTTTACACTACTGCGTGTCGTTTTTCTATTATTCTTATTATACAATATAATAACTTAACTAATTCACCCAGCGTTAACGTTATTATAATGCTAAGAAAAATTTATGTGCAAATTAACGGACCATTATTTCTTTCCGCTCCTCATTAAGGCGCTGCCCACGGGTGGCCGTGGTCAAAGGTTCGAATCCTACCTATTGACAAGTTTTTCAAGTTTTTATTTGTGTATTTCGAACTCAGTCAGAAAAATTCTGCGTATGAAGGCACAACACTGACACGTAGATTTGGCTGTTGTAGAGTTTCAAGCACAAAAAACAAGTGTGAATTATAACCTTCGAACCATTCTGAGAGAAGAAAATACTCTCCGTCCTATTCGGACTCCCACCCCCTGGAGAGCGAATATCGAAACCAAACACACCTGAGTTTCAAACCACTACAAAAAACCAATTTTCCTTTCTCCTCCTTCTAACTTTCCGCCCGCGCCCTGGCAACAGTAAAAGGGTATCAACCCCTTAGGCGGGCGTAAATTATAAAAAAAAAGTAGTCCTTCTTTTAGAGCCTCCACTATCACTGCCCGCCGTCGTTGATTGGGGGCTCTTACTCCATCGCATTTTTTTTGAAGGGGCTAGCAATTTTGGAATTCTTATTGTTGTTTGTTCCGGTCCTGGAACCGCCGTTTTTCGGTCGCGGCTGTCTGTTGTCGATACTTCTCAATTTTTAATGGCTTGGGCTCAGCTGCCGCTACTGTTCGTTGTACTCGTATGTTCTTATTGTCACTCATTGAGGATTCTACCATTATATATTGCTGTTGTTTTTTTTCAAACAATTGATTTAAAGGAAACAAAACACAGAATATTGATAATACTCGTAATACACAAGCACACGCGCTGCCATGCGCATCGTGTCGTACTTATGACGTATGTATGGACAAGGAATCGTTGATTCAACATATTGTTAATTTGAAATTATATGAATATACATACGAGTATAATTTTTTTTTGTTGAAAATGAGCGCGTGCTCAAGGGATTTGTATACCCTTAAAATGTGTTGAACATACCCTAGTTTTCCTTTATTATTAGCTGACTGCGCCATCTTCTGTGTAATCTTAAATTTTAATGAATTCTTAACGATACGAACTTAAATGTTAAAAAATTGGCCAAATATATTTACACATTTTTTAACATCCAATTCCCTTTTTGGATTTCACCTAATAAAGTTAAGTACTCAAAAACTGATCTTCTTTTATTTCAACCATCCTACTAAAAAAACATAAATTCCAACAGATTATGGGCCCAGATTTGCGAACTAAAACAGGAATCTGCTAACATTTTATAATTATTTTCATAAATTCCAACAGCAAATCTTCGAACGAGATGAACAACGTAACCACAAACATTGAGCCTTTGGGAAAGGAAAACTTCGATACATGGAAGCTGCAAGTGGAAGCTCTCCTAATTAAAAGCGACTGCTGTTATTCCAAAGGTGGAGGTAGAAAACGCAACCTCAGAATCTGCTCTTAAAACGTGGAAGGATGGTGATAGAAAAGTACGCTCGGACCTTATTCTTGCAATAAATTTCTCCGAATTAAAGCAAGTTAAGAACTGTCTTACATCGAATGGCCTCGCAAGAAAAGCCACTCTGCTGAAAAAATGGTAGAAGGAATTGATGTCAGGGTACATATCGCGGAGTTTTTCGACGCCGTTGACAAATTGTTGGATATGGGAATCTCAGTTAACGGCGATTTTTTATCCATTGTGCTTTTCTATAGCCTACCCGAAAGCTTAGACAACTTCCGATGTGCGATCGAATCTCGCTATCATCTACCAAGTCCAGATGTGTTAAAAATCAAGGTCTTGGAAGAATATAACGCAAGAAAATGCAGAGATAAAGACCCACACCAAGATGCAATGTATATTCGAAAGCAAGTAGATAACAGAGATGAACACGATAAGGAACATCATAGAAATCATCAAAACAAATTTCAACGCACTGTGTTCATGTTTAAGTGTCATAACTGCAAAAAGATCGGACATAAAGCAGCCGAGTGTAGACAAAAGAGACACCAATCATTTGGGCGAACCGAATTCTCGAGAGTGTGTGCGGAGGAGAATGATAAATTGAAATCAACAACAGAGTTTGCAACTCTGATGAAAATAATGACGGCAGTAATTGTGACTGGTGTCTTGATAGTGGATCCACATCACATATGACGTCACAAAAATCGAGCTTTGATCAGCTGAGTTCCATTAAAAAGGAATTGAGCTTGGCAAACGGAGGGAAAACGTCAATATACGGTATAGGTTTGGTGAAAATGTCTGCGTCAGATGGTGATAATCTACAAAATTTAAGATTGAATGATGTTATGTTATGAAAATAGTGGACAAGGGCTGTGCTGTGAAATATGATACAAAAGGGGCATCTGTTATTGCGCCTAATGGAAAAATTGTTCTGGTGGCTGAGAGACGAGGTGATCTGTACTATGTGAAATGAGGCAAGGAAGCGGTGTATCTCGTTACCCTTAAGGCAAAGTCTTCTATGGAAGAATGGCATCAAAAGTTTGGCCATACTAATATTGATTATTTATTAAAAATGGAGAAAATGCAAAGTGTTTTAGGTCTTAAAGTTAAAGGTCAAAGGAATGATTTTATTTGCGAAGCATGTATAAGAGGAAATTGTCCACAGTAACCTTTGTGGGCCGATTAGAACTTTATCTATAGGAGGAGCAAAATATTTTGCAATGCTTATTGATGATAAATCGTGATGGTGCGAGATTTACTTTCTGAAAAATAAAAGTCACATTAGTGCTTTTAAACAATTTAAATCATTTGCAAAGAGGCATACGGGGAAGAAAATCAAATACCTTCAGACCGACAATGGACTCGAATATTGCAATCACAAATTTGACACATTCTTGAAAGACCTTGGCATTCGGAGATGACTGACAGCTCCATACCATAGACTAACTATAACTAGATATCAAACTCTACTAATACTTTTGCAAACGTTTAACTTTTGCACAGACACACTGTAAGTGAATCACCAACACATTCTCAATCTCTATAACCTGTCAGAATGGCTAAAATGACAACAAATTTCACTTAATGTTCGCTAAGTATATATAATAAAGGCAAAAATAAAAGGAAAAATATTTTTCGCTGGTGAATATTTAATTCAACGTGGTGAAAAAGTGAAGATAATAGAATATATTTAAAAAAAAACTTTTTTTTTGTTTCAATTGGACAAAAAGTGGATCGTTTCAGAATAAAATTAAAAAAGAACCTAAGGATCATATTTTGAAAGTTTCATTTGAAGATATAAATGAATTGAAACTATTACAATTCTGAAATCAAGCTTAAGCTTGTATTGAGAGTCAATTGTATAAGCATTTTTTATGTTTAGGCACAAACTCTGTACTCTGGACATCAATGAAAAGGATTATTAATTAATGGCAACTTTTAAAATCAATTTCCTTGCTGTTCTTTTAGTTTGAATGTGTTGAGTAAATAAATTAATTAAATAATACTGATAAGTACAATTAACATTTTTGATTATTTTTTAGTTTTTTAAGGAAAATATTTGTTTTTCTATTTGAATTTAAAGCTTTTCCAAAATATTTCGAGAATCTTTTTTTTCACACATTATAAAGTACAAAAGCGGTGGTATTTTAATTGTTTATTTTTTAAAAATAATTTCCAGAATTTGACAAACAATGTGAAATGATATCCCAACTTAATTTGGTTTTGTCGAAGGGAATTTTTGTTTATAATTCTTTTCAACAGATTTTGCTACTACTTTGTTGAGTATTCTTTAATGCTGTTAACATCTTTAAGCCGGTCTGGCATAGACCTTTACTTTTTGCCTTGTGTATTTGGACTGCAAGTTTCATTTGGTTGTCTTCATGCTTTCGAAGGCCTATTTGATTCATAAATGCTAAATTTTGACTCTTCTGAAAAAATCCTAGAAGTCAAATCCTTTGTTTTTTTATTTATTAGCAAAGTCCTTTTGTTTTTTTTTATTTGCTTCGCTGACGAAAGGTTTCTTTCTAACGGTATAAAATTTATACGCCGATTTGATGTCGTTGACATTCACGAAAATCCAGCCAAATTTTAGAATTACAACGTGATATTTGTGAAACGTACAGCGTTGTGTTTACATCGATTTTCTTCTTCTCGGAAATTTTTTGATGCAAAAATTGAGCAAAGTATATGGAAATGTTGCGTTAGTAATGGAATTAGTAATACAAAAGCATTAAATATGAACTAAATTGTCCAGTCACATCCACATTTTTTCAAAAAATAATTGGTCAATTCGCTGTCGTACTAAATGGACCTATAAAGCACTAATTTTCTATTTATTGTTCTATTTTCACAAATAAAAACAGTCAACATAATCATTAATTATTACTTCGTATGAAAAGTTAATACAATATTTTCCATTTAATCTAATAATCCAATTTATTCATGAATTGTAATTTACATTTTTTCGGAACATGCTCTCCTGATGAAAACATTCATGGTGAAGTGAAAAACTTACCCACACCGTGGTGAAATGAACAAATGTCAATATTTTATTGAAGAAGCAGCAAATCCAAGAAAGAAAAAACAATTTCTTTAAATTTATTGTATTTATTGGATAAACAAAGCAAAATAAAACAGTATTTAGTATTTAGTATTTAGTTGTATATAACTTTTATTTTCATTTTAAATTCACATTTATTTGATCAGCACACGATGGTTCCACACTGGGAACGCTTTTCTTGAAACCATTGCACTTCAAATGTTGTATCTGCAAGGAAAAAGGCATTATATGTATAGCTATACGAAAATGTATTCTTTTTACTCACATTTATTTGATCAGCTCACGATGGTTCCACACTGGGAACGCTTTTCTTGAAACCATTGCACTTCAAATGTTGGATCTGCAAGGAAAAAGGCATTATATGTATAGCTATACGAAAATGTATTCTTTTTACTCACATTTATTTGATCAGCACACGATGGTTCCACACTGGGAACGCTTTTCTTGAAACCATTGCACTTCAAATGTTGTATCTGCAAGGAAAAAGGCATTATATGTATAGCTATACGAAAATGTATTCTTTTTACTCACATTTATTTGATCAGCTCACGATGGTTCCACACTGGGAACGCTTTTCTTGAAACCATTGCACTTCAAATGTTGGATCTGCAAGGAAAAAGGCATTATATGTATAGCTATACGAAAATGTATTCTTTTTACTCACATTTATTTGATCAGCTCACGATGGTTCCACACTGGGAACGCTTTTCTTGAAACCATTGCACTTCAAATGTTGGATCTGCAAGGAAAAAGGCATTATATGTATAGCTATACGAAAATGTATTCTTTTTACTTACATGTAATTAGTTAGATCACTCATCCACATTTCTTAAAGCTCTTGAATGGTGCATTTAGATTCATTGTTCTTACTGTAAAAAAGAAGTAAAATAAATTATTTTGAAATTAAAATGTTTGTAGTTACTCACAAGAAAATGTAAACAAACTTTCCCAGCTGGTTTTGCCACATCCAATCGAAAGCAATCTGTTGGTGGCAGCAGTTTCCTGTAGAAAATGATTTGTTCTTGCTTCAGATGTGTAGAATTTTCTTCTTTTGTTGTCCTAGAAAATATAATAAAGAAAATTATTGTCCAACATTAAATTTTTGTGCAACTTACACGAAATTGAATTTGTAAACAAGAGAAATGTCAAAATCGGAATTCACCGCGTCGTTTTTATATGGATGACGTCACTCGTAAAACTTTTCGAATTTTGACATTGTTGACAATTCTCACGTATTCACGGACAGGTTCACACGGATAGGGACTTTCAGAAGAAAACCGGTTTTGATTTTCCAATATCTGGAAAGTTTGATATCTAGTTATAGTTAGTCTATGCTCCATACTCACACAGCAGAATGGAATTGCGGAAAGGAAAAACCGATCCCTCGTGGAAGCTGCGCGATGTATGATGATCCAAGCCAGTGCTACACCCATGCTCTGGGCAGATGCTGTCAACACTGCGAACTATATTAAAAACAGAACATGGAGTTTTTTCGATGAAAAAACCGAGGAATGCACTTTTGTGGGATACTCAAATGAAGCAAAGGCGTTTCGGATGTGGTCACCCTCAAGAAGGAAAATTATCATTAACCGTGATGTGAAGTATTGTAAAATGTTTGTGTGGGTACAAATGATAGAACTTATTCTTTTTAATAGAAATCGCTTTATTCAGTACAGTTACAATTCACTATTTAATTGTTTCTCTCAGTACAATCCAATTTCTCAACCACTTATACTTTTCTTATCTTTTACTTAAACCACTTAATCACTTCTCCTAATTGACACTTCAAATTACACTTTAGAACTGATTTGCATACCTTGGGGATGCTGGTATTTATACTCGAATGACATACTTCGAGAACAATCCTCGCCATCCAGCGTCCCATACAATTTCCAATTTGCTAGAAAATTCGATTCCACTCTCCAGTCGAGACTTTGTTATTCCAGTATCGACATTTTCTGCTTTGTGAATCTAGATGTCGCTGCTCACATTTAAGTGGTTATCACATTGCTCCCTCCCTACAGTTGTTCGTCCCGAACAACTGCGTCATTCAGCATCCCGTTGAAGTGACACATTCTATCCAAATGGACCACTTTCAATTTTCCTCGATCCCCACGCTGGATCCGGTAGACAACGTCATTAATGCGGGTTATCACCTTGTATGGACCTTCCCAGTCCTGTTGCAATTTTGATGATTTGCCTTTCTTACGCTGAGGATTATACAGCCAAACCAGATCTCCTTCGTTGAAACCGGAAGATTTCGCCTTGATATCGTACCTAGTTTTCATGCGGCTGCTTGCTAGCTTCATCTTTTCTCTGGTGTCTTCATGCAATTTACGAATCCTGCTGCGTAAGTCATTCACGTAGTCGTTCACCTCTTTGGGCTCCGTCGGTGGGGATCCGAATTTGCTTCACTTGGCAACCGAATTGTTTGACCAAATAAGATCTCGGATGGTGTGTGCCCTGTTGAGCTATGGACCGCGTTTCGGTAGGCCATTAAGAAGAGGGGTATGTGTCGATCCCAATCCCGCTGGCAGTTGCTGACAACCTTAGATAGATGCTCATTCAAGGTCCGATTGAATCGCTCGACCATTCCATCAGATTGAGGGTGTAGTGGCGTTGTCCTTGTCTTTCTTATTCCCAAATATTGGCATATTTCCTGGAAGACTTTTGATTCAAAGTTTCGCCCTTGATCAGAGTGCAGCTCCATTGGGACCCCAAATCTGCTCACCCAGTTGTTGACTATCTGTTCGGCTACGGTCTTAGCCTCTTGATTTGGGATGGCAAACACTTCCGGCCACTTACTGAAGTAATCCATGACTACGAGAGTATATCGGTTTCCATTAGAGGTTTCGGGAAACGGCCCAGCGATGTCGATGGCTATTCGTTCGAAAGGTGCTCCGACATTGTATTGTTGCATTTGTCCATGTGGCTTTACTTTTGGACCCTTGGTAGCTGCACATCTTATGCACTTTTTGCACCAATTCTCGACATCTTGTTTAGCGCTTAGCCAATAGAAACGTTCCCTTACCTTTTCCAACGTCTTGTTTATTCCCAAATGGCCTCCTGAGATTCCGTCATGTATTTCATGGAGCACTTGGTTGACTCTGGACCGTGGCACAATTAGCTGCATACGAGATGTTGTCCCATCTGCACTTTCCCATTTTCTCTTCAGCAATCCGTCTTGCACAAAAAGCGAGTCCCACTGTGCCCAGTATGCCTTCAGAGTTTGGCTCCGATCTGATATCTGCTGCCAGCTTGGTCTTTCCTCGTGTTCTTTCCAGGCCAATATTGGTTCGATGTCATTGTCTGCCTGTTGGGGGAACGGATTTGGTCTATACTCCAACCCTCTATTGGCTCAGTCCTGATCATTTGGATAGTTGCCTGTTCTTTTGCTTCTTTACGATTGCAGTGTTCGCATTTTACTCCGCACGGTCGACGAGAGAGAGCATCAGCATTTGAGTGGAGTGTTCCCTTGCGGTGTTGCACTTCAAAGTCGTAGCCCTGCAACTGCTCGATCCATCTTGCAACTTGGCCTTCAGGGTTCTTAAATTGGAGTAGCCATTTCAGAGCTGCGTGGTCTGTCCGGAGAATGAACTTTTGTCCGTAGAGGTACTTATGGAAATGCTTCGTAGCCAGAATTAAAGCAAGAAGCTTGCGCCGGGTTACACAGTAGTTCCGTTCAGGTCTGGAGAGTACTTTGCTGTAATATGCGACCACTTTCTCTTGACCGTCATGAACTTGGGAGATCACAGCTCCGACCCCAACATTGCTAGCGTCTGCGTCCACGATGAACATTTTTCCGGGCGTGGGGTAACCCAAGATGGGGGCATTGCACAGCTGGCGCTTCAGTTCTTGAAATGCTTTTTCGCATTCTCCAGACCACCTGAACTATTATTATTATTATTATTATTATTATTATTATTATTATTATTATTTATTCTTTATTCTTTTTTCCTTATAGAATATTAGTTCACAATTACGAAATAACATTATTGATCATAAGAATAAGTAGTGACATTCATATTATTTTAAATTTAATAGTAGCAATGCCACTTCATATCAAAAATTTAGAAAGTTACAAAAAGTTATAAAATAGTTACAAAAGAGTGGGGTATAAAGTATTAAAAATTTAGTTTCAAGTATTCAAAATTTAATTCGGAATTAACTTACATACGGAAGCAAATTTTTGATTTCTTCGTGATCGAAAGTTAGAAGCCAGTTTTTGATTTTTGTAAAAATTTGGTTGGGCGAATTATGAAAACGAATATCTTCTGGAAGCCTGTTAAACAATCTGCAGGACACAACAGTGAAGAAGTTTTTGTATAAAGTTGTTCGAAATAACGTTCTGAGTTCTATTACTCAAGTAGGAGGTAAACCATTTGAGCATAAAACCGCGGAATCCTGCACAAAATAATTTGTTCAATAAAATATCATGATTCACCATATCAAAGGCCTTGGTGATATCCACAAAAAGCCCGGCGCAGCACATTTTAATATCTAAAGATTTGTAGATAAATGAACAAAACTCTAGAAGAGCATCTTCTGTACAAAGACCTTCTCTAAATCCGAATTGATCAGGGCTAAAGAATTTTTGTTTTTTGAGAAATTTTAATATACGCCTCTTTACGACTTTTTCAAACACTTTTGATATTGATGGTAACAAGGAAATGGGCCTGTAATTGTTTTTGTCTTTTTTATTGCCTCTTTTAAAAAGAGGTATTACATTGGCATATTTTAGTTTGTTGGGAAAAGTACCCGAATGCACACTTAAATTAAAAATAAAGGCTAATATATCAGCGACGTATATTGCAACTTTTTTAAGTGAAATATTTGAGATACCATCATCGCCACATGACCTTGAATTGCTGAGTGAGCATATAGTACTAAATACCTCTGAACCTGCAATTTCTTCAAAAAAGAAGCTGTTATTACAAATATTCTCTTCCACTAAGCTGTGTCTAAAGCATCTTCTACAGTTATCCGTGTCTTGATCAGCTAAGAGGCCTACCGATGAAAAAAAAGAATTAAAAATGTTAGAAATTTGCACTGGATCATCGACAATAGTTCCATTGTTATCAAGTGTTATTGATTTAGAGGATTTGGGTGGATCACGACCAATTATTTTATTAATAAAATTCCATTATTTTTTAGGGTTGCCTAGGGCACCCTGTATCTTTGAATGATAGTATCTATCTCGAGCCACTATTATTTCTTTATTAACGATTTTATAGATATTCTTGGCTCTTAGTTTAAGCCTTCGATTAAAGGGATGCTTGTGCGCTTTAGTCCCTAACTTGTTTTTAAGTTTAATTCTCTTAAGTAAATTATTATTAATCCAAGGTTTTAATCTGTATTTAGATTTCTTGGGTATGAAAGTGTAAGAAAAATTCTTTACGTAGTTTTGAAAAAATTTTTTAAAATAAATCATAAGCCTTCGATGCATCACTTTCAGAGTAAATTTCACACCAGTTTTCAGATTGTAGTTCAATATTAAGTAAGTAATAATTTGTCTTTGTAACACTAGCAGAACATGTATTCTTAATAGTCTTTGTACGCATAATATCATTTAACCATATACCAGTCATACAATGATCAGTTATGCTTAAATCGAAGTTGACACCGAAACTTAGATATGTGGAGAGGTTTGAAAATCGTCAAAATACATGGTCAATGCATGTCCCGGAAATAGGCCTAGAAATCTCGTTTATGAAGCAATATAGGCCGTTATGAGCCTTTATTGTAAGGTAAGAATCAGCAAAAGAGTTTGATTTTAAAATGTCTATGTTAAGGTCACCTAAAAAAATAAGGTTAGCTGCCTTTTCACTATTTAGGAATCTTGAAAATTCACCCAAAAACACCTGCACACCATGAAAGTGAAGCCTGTATAAACAAATAAATTTAAATTTTTTATTACAAAGGTTAAAAGAAGTTTCTATTAAATCGGCGCTCACAAATTCCAGATTTTTTACTTCAAAATTGCATAGTAATAATTCTTCGCGAACAAAAACTCCTACACCTCCAGCAACATACGTTTCATTGGTGTTCGCAAAAAATTCATAACCTGTAATTCGATAATTGCTTATTTCGTTATTAAAAATCCATATTTCACTAACAAATATTAGGTCAGGAAGTACAACGAAAGATTCGAGGTTACACACTAGGAGATCAAAATTTTGCCGCAAACTCCGTATGTTTGGATGCACAATAAAAAAATAGTTTCCATTTTTGGAATTTAAAGAAGAAGAAAAAAAAACATCATAAATATTACATATTGTATTTGTGGTAGAGTTGTTGCTATTAGGAACATAATTATTAAAAAACATAATATTTTAAAACATAAGAACATAATTATTAAAAAAATATAATTTGGTTAATTTATTCGTCTTCCAATAAAGAAAGGTCTTCAAAAGAGTTAATAGCAACAACCCTACCATTTTCAATTTTTCGTAAAAAGATCCGCGAATTTTTAAACCACAAATACTTGAAATTTTTTTCAACCTTAATTTTCTTTGCTTTCATAAAAAGAGCACGAGTATAGTTGGTAAAAGATTCATTGATGAAAATTTTCTCGTTCGTTCCAGCAGAAAATAGTGATGTATTCATTTTTTGTATTGCATATTTCTTGGCGTTTAAGATTTTGTTTTTGACATCAGGAGAAGAGAAATGACAACAAATAATTTTTTGTTTGGTGTTGTTTTTTGTATTTGATGTGCGCTTCACGAAACATTTTACCATATCATCAGACGATAAAGATACACCTAACGCATTGTTGAAAATTGTCCTTGCACATTCGCCGACGTTTTTCTCATCAACTCCAGGTATCCCAATTATGTCAACGGCATTCTCTAAGCTCTTCTGTTCTCTCCAATTTAGTTTGCTCTCTAACAGATTAACTCTTGATTTGAGTTTGTCATTTTCTTCTTTGAGCTGATTTATCGTGGAGAGAAAATTGCAATTGATTGTTTTGAGAGCAACAATTTCTTTATAAAGAACTTGAAGGGTGACTTCTTCTTCTGTGGACACTGAGAATAAGTCACTTGCGCCTGCGGTTTTTGCTGCTTGCCCAGTAGGTGGCAAGGAGGTGTTGGTTAATTGAGATGTACTTTGTTGGATTTTAGTGCTTGATGGATTTGTGCCTGGACCTTTAGATGATGTTGTTGCTCATGTAGAAGGGGTCAGCGAACCCTGCACTTGAAGAGATTTGCGACGCGTAGCAGTACACTTGTCGCACCGATATGGAACATTATGTGTTTTCATATAATCAATGTCTGCTTCATTTAGTTTAGCACAATTACGAGTACCATGATAATAAATTTTGCAATCCACACAAGTAATTTTTTTATCAACACCGCGATCTATTCTTTTATTGCAAATTGAGCACAGCATTTTAAAAGATATGAAAAGAACTAAATGTATTAATACAAAGTTAACACCCCACTTAACTCAGAATAAACACGTCTGTTCTTCACGACGACACGACTTCATTGTCGTGTCGGCCTTTTTCCGTAAGTTGATGCAGGCTCTTTGCAATGCCAGAAAAATCCTTTACGAACCTTCTGTAATACGTGGCGAGTCCCAAGAAGCTTCTCAGTTGGTGTTTATCTTTTGGAGAAGGCCAACTTTTCACGGCTTCGATTTTGTCAGGATCCGTTCTTACTCCTTCCGCTGATATAATGTGACGCAGATATTTTACTTCCGGACGAAACAAGGCGCACTTTTCTGGGTTGAGCTTTAAATGAGCACTTCGTAGGCTCTCAAACACTTCTTTTAGATTTTCGCGGTGCTCCTCGTACGTCTTACCTATGACGATAACGTCGTCCAAATATACTAGGCAGGTTTTCCAGGTGAGTCCTTGCAATGTTCGTTCCATTAGTCGCTCGAAGGTGGCCGGAGCGTTGCACAGTCCAAACGGCATCACTGCAAATTGCCAAAGACCGCTTCCTGTAGTGAAGGCAGTTTTCTCACGGTCCGTACGATTTATCTCTACCTCCCAGTAACCGCTCTTCAAGTCAAGTGTTGAAAACCATTTCGCTCCAGAAAGCATATCCAAAGTGTCATCGATTCTCGGAAGTGGGTAGCTGTCCTTTTTAGTGACATCATTGAGACGTCGGTAGTCTACACAAAATCTCGTGCTGCCATCTTTCTTCTTCACGAGGACCACTGGAGATGCCCAGGGACTTTGCGATTCTTCAATCACTCCCTCAGCTTTCATCTTCGACATCATTTCGGCAACTTCTGTTTGCTTTGCCAATGGAAGACGCCTTGCAGGTTGACGGATTGGTCGAGCTTCTCCGGTGTCAATGTGGTGTTGAACAATATGCGTACGTCCATATTCTCCGTCTTGTGCAGCAAATATATCAGCGTACTCACCGATTAGTTTTTCTGCCAGGATTCGCTGATCTTCGTCCAGATTACAGAGGCTGAGAATTTTGTTCTTGATTTTAATGCTCTGAACTGTTGTGACCGGTTTTGCACCCTTTTTTCCGTTGTGGTCGATATAGATTCAACAGGTACGCATTTTCCCACTATCTCCCCCTTTTTCACATTTACACTGAATGTCTTTGGATTTAGAATCCTTACAGGGACCATGTTGTTCTTTGGCTCCACTAAGGTCTTTCCCACCATGAAGTCTGTTTTCTTTTCTGGCTCCATCAAATAGAATCGGTGGCTACCAGGACCGCCTTCCACTTCTGCCCACAAAATTGCTTCTGACGAAGGCTCTAGACTCTGATTGTTCCAGATGACGACATTTGAGACTGAGGTATTGGCGTTTCCGTATATCATTGGTATCTCCATGTTTCCGAAATTTCAGGGTTTGTGCCCCCAAGTCGACTACAAGTCCATGTTCTCTCATGAAGTCTGTACCAATGATGCACTCGTCACATATGTTAGCTACCAGAAACGCGTGAGTGAATGTTATTCCGGCCAATTGGATTTTTATGCGGACTTCACCATATACCTTAATCGTTGCTCCTGTAGCTGTTCGCAAGCTGCAACTGCTAGTGTTATGCAACCAAGACTTCTGGACAAGATTCCTCCTGATGATTGAGGCCGTGGCACCGGTGTCTATTGTTGCCATCCATTTTTCTTTTCCACTGACTACTTCTACTAGAAGGCTTTCGCTGCATCGTTTTGCCAGCGAGACTTGGATGACGGTCCTGGGGACGTCGACTCCTGCTACCAACTTCTGCCCCGCGAAGTTGGTGCTTAAGCATTTCCCGACTGATGGCTTCGGGAATGTTGACCGGCTTCTTGATAGCTGTTTCTGCGGGTTTCTTCCTCTATTTGCTTGTCACCACAGTGAGGGCAGTCTTTTCGTCGCACCGGTTCTTTACACTGCCTTTGAAGGTGTCCTATTTTATTGCAATTCCAGCAGCGCATTATTCGTCTATCCCGTCGAGTATCTCGTTCCTCGGCACTAATTCTTGTGCAGGAGCATTCGATAGATGCTACTTCCCTGACGAAATGTGTTCCCCTGGAAGCCTGATTGGCTGCTTCCATCGCCAGAGCGAAGGCAAGTGCTTCAGCCAGGGTTCTTTTCCCGGCCATCCTTACTGCTGACTGTAGCTTCGAATCTGCAATTCCCCTGATAAATGCATCTTTTGCCATTTCGTCGATAATTTCCTGTCCTGCGGTGGGGTATGACAGATGTGCCAGTCTACTCACGTCTGCCTGGAGCTGCTGAAGTGTTTCTCCTCTTTGCTGCGTTCGGCTTTGCAATTGGACCTTGTAGACCTCCTGCTTGGGGCTATCACCAAACCGTTTCTCTATAGCCTGTACTAAAGTCACATAATCTTTATGCTTTTCGATGTCTACTGTTTGCAACAATTCTGCTGCAGGACCGTGCAAGGCCATTGTTAGGGCAAAGCACTTTTCCTCATTGTCCCAGTCGTTTGCACAGGCAGCCATTTCAAACTGCTTCTTATAAGTAGACTCTGAGGTCTGGCCATCGAATGAGGGAGGCTTCAACTCTTTTCTCCTTGGACCGCTTCTCGCAGTTTCTGTTTTCGCACTGTGTCGAGCTCTTTTGCCAGTTGCTGAACTTTGCTGTCCATTTCTTCGAATTTTTCGCCAACATTCTTCTCTATTGTATCAAATTTGTCATCAACGTTCTTCTCTATTCTATCAAATTTGTCATCAACGTACTTCTCTATTCTTTCAAATTTGTCATCGATTTCTTCGAATTTTTGGTGGAGAATGTTCTTTTGTTCTTCCAGATTATTCTTTTGTTCATCCATTTTCTGTTGAAGACCGTGCAGATTGTTGGTTTGTTCGTTGAATTTTTGTTCAATGCTGCTCTTCTGCTCGTCCATTTTTTGTTCCAGACTGTTCTGGAGAATGTTCTTCTGTTCGTCCATTTTTTGTTCCAGACTGTTCTTCTGTTCTTCCATATTTTTCTTTGGTTCGTCCATTTTTAACAAGAGGAGTTGCATCATCGCAGCCATGTCATTGCCGGTACTCGTCTGTTCATCCTCGTCAACATCAAAGGAATATGCATCAGGATCTTGTCCCTCGTTGTTCAAAGCCTCCTGTAGTCGGAGCACCAGGTCACTTTTTCTTCCACTGGCGCTGAGGCTTCTCTTGTTTAACTCGGATTTCTCGGATTTGAGTTGGACGAGGGTCAACTGCAATAGTTTTCGACCCATTTTAGCTTTTTCAAATAGTCAGAAAACACTGGTTTTTTTTTTTTTTTTTTACACACAATAAGTCCTATCCCACTTCTGACACCAATGTAAAATGTTTGTGTGGGTACAAATGATAGAACTTATTCTTTTCAATACAAATCCCTTTATTCAGTACAGTTACAATTCACTATTTAATTCCTTCTCTCAGTACAATTCAATTTCTCAACCACATATACTTTTCTTATCTTTTACTTAAACCACTTAATCACTTCTTCTAATTAACACTTCAAATTCAACTTTGGAACCGATTTGCATACCTTTGGGATGCTGGTATTTATACTCGAATGACATACTTCGAGAACAATCCTCGCCACCCAGCGTCCCATACAATTTCCAATTTGCTAGAAAATTCGATTCTACTCTCCAGTCAATGACTTTGCTAATCCAGTATCGAAACCTTCGAGTCTTCGAGTTTCGACATTTTCTGCTAGATGTCGCTGCTCACATTTGAGTGGTTATCACAATATGATGGTCTTAATGCAGATGTATATTCGTAGTAAGCCTGAATAGTAACGGAGTTATGTTTGATGGTGCAACCTGATTCCTTCAGTTGTAATTGAAAGAAACTTGTTCCACATACCACGGACATTTGAATTGGTAATCTAGTAGCGAATATCCATTGGTTCTTATGAAATAGTTGTGTTAAGACGAAATTGTTTTGGACTTCCATTAGCTTGCCTTTTTGTTTCGTGAGGTTGTTGAACAGGTTAAAGCTGCAAGAACATAACTCAGATCCTTTGTTGAATTTCGCTTGTGAGTTGGAACACAAATAAGTTCCCTCCTTTATCATTCGGCATTCTTTTAAATCGTCTTTGTTTACTGGAACGTACTGATCTCTGTGACTGCTTATTGAAATGAGACTCGTACACGGGCTGATTGCCAGCATGGTCTTGTTTATAACAACTGGTATGGGTATCATATGGAAGAGATCATATTTTTCGTGATCGATTAATGGTAAGTTGATGATAAATACTACATGACCATTTGTGATGCTGCCCTTAATCGCCATTAACTTGTAAAGCTGAAGTAAGTCTGCTTCATCTCCGGGGAGTTGCTGAGTAGCTAACAAGTGGCCTTTAATTTTCGAAATTTCTACTTTTAGCTGCTGAGGTGAAAGAAGTAGTGGGTAGAAACACTCTTCCCTGATGTGTGTCAGTAAGCACGTCGAGTATTGCTGCTTGCATTCTCTGTAAGTTGGACACTAGCATTGTCAGCTGAATAGATATGGAGTTGAACATTTGAATTAGATCTACTTCTGCTTCTGTCTTTTGTATCCCATTCATAACCATATTGATCTGTTTTTCAAGTTGTGTAAATTTGGAAGTTGCGTCTAATTGACTTCGTTTGACGATGTTCACAGTAGAATCAATCATGGATGTCTGGGTTTTGTGTAGTTCTAATAAGTAATCCTCATTTTCCTTAACCTTATCAATTATGCTAGACATCTTTTCAGCATATTTGGAATCCAAGACACCAAAGAGAGAGTGGGCGACGTTTCCAATGATATTTAGAGCGCCCCTTTTAACTCTCCTTTCGGAAAGCAAACTGTTGTCAAACTGCAAGTTGGTTATAGTCTCACTGAAATGATCAACTAAATAACGGCAGGTAGTCCTCTTTGAAAATTGTTCGCACAAATTGTGTAAGACAAGCGTTCCGGTTGATAATGCTGCAATTTCTTTCTTGAATGGTGCTAGTTCGTAGTATGCAATAATTTTCCATTCAGCCGTGACAAATCTTGTTGTGCCCATGCCTTCAAAGCGAATTCCTGGCTCAGATTTAAATATTATTATTTGAACAGGATTTGCAACAATTATGGGGAACATCAATACTGCTATAAGCATTATGATCAAGTTGGCGTGGCTTAAGCGTCTCATTTTCTTTCTTGGTACTTCTACAGGTTCATGATGGTTTTGACTGGTTTCATTGAACTCGGGCTGGGTTTCAATTGTTTCAATTTCTTCATGATGTTAATTTATTGGTAAAGGTGCTAATCGATGTATTTCTCGTTTCCAAATACCGGTTGCAGTCTTAACGTCTGCGACTCGAACTGCTCCGTCGTCACCCTTGTAGACTTGAATTATTCTTCCAAGGGGCCATTGAAGAATTTGAACATTATACTCCTTGATGATTACCAGGCCTCCAGGTTTAATATTAGGAGATTGCTCTCTCCATTTGTGTCTGTATTGCAGCTCATTCAAATAGTCTCTAGACCATCTATTCCAAAATTCGTTCTTTAGATGCGAAACCAGTTTCCAGCGTGTTAAAGTGTTTGCGTTAGGTGTAGTTGTGTTTACATCAGGTATCGCTGTTAAAGGTTGACCGATTAAAAAGTGTCCCGGTGTTAAGGCAGTCAGATCATTTGGGTCTTCCGACATTGGAGTTATTGGTCGTGAATTCAAAACTGCTTCAATGCCGATCATAACTGTTTCCAGTTCTTCATAGGTTAATGATGCTGTAGAAACACTGCTCACTAATAGGAGGAATAAAGTTGAATTTAATTCCCTTGTCGCTGCAGGCCTTCATAATTTTGTCACTTGCAGTTGCGGAATAGATGGTTGATGATAATTCCGCAAGTTGATTACGAGCGCCAATAAATTTTGTGGCGTTGTCACAGTAAAGATTTTCGCAATGTCCTCGGCGGCCTATGAAGCGATTAAGAGCACCAATAAACGACTCCGTTGTTAGGTCACTAACAATCTCTATATGCACAGCTTTTGTTGTGAAGCAGCAGAATATCGCAACATACGCCTTTTGTGTTTTTTTTCCTCGTATTTTATAGTGTACCCAGAATGAACCGCAATAATCCACGCCCGAATTCAGAAAGGGTCTTGCTGGTTGGACTCGTGTAGGAGGTAAATTTCCCATAATTTGCTTTAGAAAGTGTGGCATGGCCTTATTGCACCTTATACAATGTTGCACGATTGATCGCGAAAGGATTTTTCCCTTTATTGGCCAGAATCTTTGTCGAGTGTGGACTAGCAATGTTTGAGGTCCACAGAGCTAATTTTTCTCATGAATATCTTTCATATTGGGTCATCATATGGTAGGAGCATTTGATGTTTTGCATCGTATGACAGGGATGAAGAGTTGATTCGTCCACCAACCCGAATAATTCCATTTTCGTCCAGAAATGGGGAGAGACCACTGAGAGAACTTGATTTGTGTAATTCTTTGTATTTCTTCAATTCCTTGATTTCACTATTAAAGTGTGTTTACTGTAATGTTGATAAAACTTTCATTAGTGCATCATCTATTTCCATGGGTGTTAATGTTAATTGTGTTGGAGTTGAAAGTCGATTCTGTTTGCAATGACGTATAAACCTTTTAACATAGGCTATAATGCGTATAAGTGTCTTGAATGAGTTTCCGTGGTTGACTTGCCGGAGAAGATTTTCTGTTTCGACACTTGTTACTGTAGCCGAAGTTTTCTTCCTTCGTTCTTCATCAGTGTTTATTGCTAAAGTTTTACAAAAAGGCCTTGACAATGTGTCCCCCGTCCCATGAAGAAACAGAGGTCCGTATAACCACATTCCGCAAGACTTGAGCTGACTCGGAGATAACCCACGTGATAGTACATCAGCAGGATTATCTTTTGATCTGACGTGTCTCCATTGCTCGGCAACTGAAAGATTCTGAATTGTAGCTACCCTGTTGGCTACGAAGGTGTGAAATGACGATGAATTGGAGTTAATCCAATTTAAAACAATTTCACAATCGGTCCAAAAGTATATTGTTGCGTCTTCAATTTTAAGGTCCCTTTTAGTTCTGGTTGCTTGAATAGTACTTAATACCGCAGCACAAAGTTCCAGTCGTGGAAGTGTCTGTTTTTTAAGTGGTGCTACTCGTGATTTTGAACATAGTAATCTCATAATTATTCTTCCATCACTGAGAACTGATCGAATGTATATCGCTGAGCCATAAGCTTTCTCGGAAGCATCAGCGAAGGCATGAATCTGAATTAACTTAGGGACTTCTGAATTAAAAACGTGTCGTGGGAAGTGCATGTTATTCAGTTCTTTTAGACCATCTTGGAACGATAGCCATTTGGTGTGAAACTCTGCTGGCAATGCTTCATCCCATGTGATTTTCAGTTGCCATAATTGTTGTATGAAGATTTTCGCAGTTACTATAACTGGTCCTAATATTCCTAGTGGATCGAAGATTCTAGCTACATCGGAACAAACTGTCCGTTTTGTTATGCGTGATTTCACCCCTATGCTTGTCTTAAAAATTAAATGACCATTCTTTGGCAACCATACTAGGCCTAGTGTTTTGATTGTTTCTTCCGCCTTGGTATTAAAGCCAAGAATTACTTCCCGATGTTCTGGTGGAATGTTTTCCAAAGCTGTGGGTGATTAGCGCACCATTTTCTTAGTTTAAAGCCAGCTTGATCGAGTATCTTGACGAGTTCTGTCTGAATTTCCTTGGCAGTAGTGAGGCTATTTGATCCGGTCAATCCATCATCAACGTAGAAGTCGTCTTGTAATACCTATGCTCCAAGTGGATACTTTGCCTTGTTAGCCTTGGCTAGCTCGTGTAAACATCCTACTGCCAAATATGGAGCAGACCTTGTGCCATATGTGACAGTGTTCAGTTGGTAGTACTTCAGTTTCTCGTTGGGATTCCTTCTCCAAGCAATAAGTTGATATCCTCTGTCATCTGGATGAACCAGAATCTGCCTATACATTTTCTGTATATCCGTTGTAAACACAAATCTGGGCATCCGGAATCGGAGAAGGATGGCAAAAAGCTCATTTTGAATAATAGGTCCAGTGTGCATAATGTCGTTCAAGCTCACTCCAGATGATGTTTTTGCTGAGGCGTCAAATACTACCCGAAGCTTGATGGAACTGCTATCAGGTTTTAAGATGTATGAAATGTAGAATAACATAGTTAGGAGATAATATGTCGTCGATGTTGACTTCCGTCATGTGTCCTAATGTCTCATATTCATCCATGAACTCAATATATTGATTCCTCACAATGTCGTTCTTCAAAAGCCGTCTTTCCAAAGCCAAAAATCTGTTTAGAGCAATATCTTGGGATGATCCTAAGGCTGTAGTGTTTTGTGCAAAGGGTAGTCTAACTATAAAACGACCCTTATCGTCTCTTCTTGTGGTTTGAGTAAAATGTTCTTCGCATCGTTTTTTTTTGGTTCAGCTACCTCTACTTCTTCGAGTTTCCAAAATTTTTCGATTATCTGATTTGTTTGGTCCTCAGATTCGCTACAAATCCCGCATGTTGCTAAAGCAATTGTGTTCGTTTCAACCTTTCCTGATAGGATCCGTCCAAATACGGTGTTTTCGAGTGTTGGCAAGCCCTCACCTAATTTTATTTGTCCATTGATAACAATTGATGAAAAAATTCTGCGCCGAGAAGAACGTCAATTTTGCCTGGTCTGTTGAAATTTGGGTCACCAAATGCTGCGTTGGTTGTGGTGATATTATGTTTTTGAGGACAAAAGCTTCCAACTGTGTGGAAAACCCATTTAGTCTTGAACATAATTGAAGGCTCACACGATGATGGACTTCCCTTTTACCATCGCCGATACCCTGAATACTCATTGACGTATTTTTTGGCGATATGCCCATTTTCTTGATGAGGCTCTCCGTAATTAAGTTGACTTGGGATCCAGAATCCAAAATGGCTCTACATTCAATGCTTTTACCGTTCCTATCGGTTAATCTTATTTGTGTTGTGCTGAGAAGAACATAACTCTTGTCATTTAATGCAGCCAATGTAGTCAATTCTTTTTTGTCTTTTGCTGATTCCAATATTGCTGACGTTGAGCTCTCCGTTTCTGCGATTTTGGTCCGATCGTTGCTGTGTAATAGTGTGTTATGCCTCTTATTGCATTTGGTACAGGTCCGCGATGCACATGCCCTAGCCTTATGTCCGAATCGTAGGCAGTTAATGCATAGCCTTTGCTTTTGAACAAATTGTAGGCGATTGCTGGTGGGCCAGTCTAAAAACTGTTTACAACCGTACAGCGGATGAGCTTCAGTATTGCATGCTCGGCATAAGTTTCCAGTTTTCTTTTCAATTTGTGTTGTCGATACAACTGACGAAAATGATTTTGAGTTTTGTTTTGACTGTGACCTTGATACCCTTTGTCCAATTGCTTCCAGTGATTGGAAAGGCAATTCCAGAAAACTTAGAAACTCCTTTAATGGTTGATTTTCCCTTGGGTTTCTGAGTGCTTGTTCATATAGTACGTGTGTGGTCCTATCGAGCTTCTTGATTAGGAGATGTAGCAATAGAGGATCCCAACTAGAAGTATTCACTTCTAAACTCTTTAAGGCTTGAAGTCCTTCTTGTGTGGTGTCATGGAGCTCCCTTATGGCAGAAGCTGACACATTTTCAGACGTATGATTTGGTTGACTTATAATTTTGTGGATTAATACTGTTGTTAGCACTCGCACGTTGTTATATCTCTCTTGAAGCGATTTCCAGGCTGTCAGGTAGTTTTCTTCCGTCAGCGCCAAATGTCCAATCAGTTTTTCTGCTTCTCCAGAGACATTTGTTTTTAAGTACCACATTTTTTGTACATTAGGAATTGGCTTGTTGTGTAAATAAATTGTTGAAAAATATCAAAAAATTGACGCCATTTTAAATAGTCTCCATCGAATTTCGGAGTTGTTAATTTTGGTAGGTTCAATGAACTGTCAATCGGTATGTTGTTGCTGTTCATTGATATGGAATGACTGTTCGAAGTCTGGCAACCCATTTTCATTGCTAAGTCGAGTATGTTGCTTTCTACCAGTGCTTCGACTTGAACATATGTACTTAGGTCATACCCATGTTTCGTTGGATCATCACTTAACTCCCAAATTAAATAATTAAGCGATTCGATTTGTTGCCATACCCGGTTTATCATTTCCCGCTTTGCCTCATAATATTCTCTGGGCCGTGGCTCATCGTCCTTAGAAACCGATCCTAATAAGCGATGCAGTGTATTGATTGCCTGAATCTGCTTTTTTATGATACCGCTGACACTACTAACATCAGATGCACCAGTCTTAGATACTGCAAGATGAGTGTATGAATTGCCTTTTAGTGAGCCAATATTCTTGTTGAATAATTCGGAGTATTGTATGACTAATTCCCGGATCTCGGTATAATAATCCTTTAAGAAGTATTCGTGGTTATGATCGATGCTGGACAGCCTTCGAATTCGGTTGTCCGTTTCTTCGAACTGCGACCATGCAGTCTCTAACAGTGACAACCGATCTTGAAAGTATTTGACAGTTGACTTTCTGTCCGCTCCATCCTTCTTAAAGTTTACTATGATCCGCTGAATTTCCTCGCCTGCCTTCAGTTGATTTGTTGCTAGTTCCTCCATCTTTAGCTAAGGCTCTTTTGATTGTGATTTATGATGGTGCAAATGTTAAAGCCCAGTGTTCTAGCCCTGGTAACGCTCTCTTGTACTCGCTTTTGATCCGATGAATATGTGAGTCAACTGTGTGAATCACTTCTTAGAGCAAAAGTCCAATCGGTATATGTGAAACAATGTGTGAATCACGTCGGGGTCACCAAATGTTGAAGACAATGCTCGTTTGCATTGGCTGTTTTAATTAAGGATTTGGACAGGGCACATAAACCTTGACCGTTTGTTTTGTAGATCCAAGCGCATAAACTTGGACTACAGTGGAGATTATGATTAAGACCCCTTACCACTGGTGGGGTCTTAATGTAGCGAAAAGCACAAGCTCAAAGTGTTGATCAATAGCGAGTGATTCTTTATTGAACTCTTAACTATATTTATACAAAATTATTGCTAACTAAGCTTAAATTATAACAATGAGGAAGAACAAAATAAATAACATGACCTATATAATTATTGTTCATACAAAGCAAAAAATGACAGTGAAACAAATATTGTCTATGTAGCAAAATGTGAGTTGCATAATTTGTAAGTGCAATGAATTATAGTTTGTGTGTAAAATATACAGCGAAGCTGTTGGAAAACATAGGTGTGTATTTATACGGTATTGTTATATGAAATACATTTGTGTGTAAAGATACTTAAAAACTAAACAGTGGCAAAAGAAATGAAATGTTGCAACCAACATTAACCTCAGAAGTGGACATTGAGGTTATGCTGCATGACGGAAGAAGGGGAAACACGGAGAACATCGAAGAGGAAATACCCGAATCAGGAAAAGATAAGCCAACAATGAAAAGAAAAAAATGCTCGAAAGAAAATCATGAAAAAAATATCCAAAGAAGAAACATTTCTTGAGAACAGCTGTGCGTACACCACCGCCATATAAAACCCCTGATCAGTCTTCCACTAACAAACCCACATAAAGTACAGCATCCACCCGTTAATATGAATCCGCGAATATAGTCATCGATGAGGACCCGTTGAACATAGAGGAAGCGTTAAGTAGAGACGAAAGTAATGAGTGTAGATGTGCTATTGAAAGTGAATATTTGGCTCATATTAAAAACAAAACGTGGGAAATTGTGAACAGATCAAACAATGAAAAAATTATTGAAACCAAATGCATGTTTACGACAAAATACAACTCGAACGGGGTAATCGACAGAAGAAAATGTCGGCTTGTGGCAAAAGGATTTGCCCAAGTAGAAGGTGTCCACTTCCACGAAACTTTCGCTCCAATTATAAGAGCTAGTTCTATAAGACTACTGATGGCAATGGCTGTAGAGAATGGATGGGAAGTGCATCAAATAGACGTTGTAACTGCCTACTTAAATGGAGAGTTAAGTGAACAAATCTACATGGAAATACCGGAACTACTGGAGGAAACAGTGGATAGCACAAATACAGACCTCTTAGATAAGAGAACCAGATATACTCTTCTGGAATGGCGGGAGGAAATATCTAATGGAAACCAGCCGAAGACCTGCCTATTAAAGAATGCTCTATATGGGCTACGCCAATCAATGGCGTGAATGGTATAAAAAATTAGATATAGAACTAACCAATTTAGACTTACAGAAGAGCGAATATGACCCATGCCTCTATGTGCAAAGAACTGAAGAAACCACCCTTGTAATAGCCATCTATGTGGACGACCTAATCATTGCATCCAACGTTCCTTATCAGATCACCAATATTAAGCAGAAGCTGATGCAGTTATTTGAAATGAAACACTTAGGAAGACTACTGTTTGGGACTTGAATTTAGGCAAAGCGATGACTTAACAGAAATATCAATATCACAACCACGATACGCACTGGAAATACTAAAACGATTCGGGATGGAAAGCTGCAAGTCACTTTCAACACCATTTGATGCAAACATCAAACTACAGCAATCACCAGTTACCAAAACTTAATTGGTTCTCTTATGTACTTGGCAGTTTCTACCCGTCCGGATCTTGCATACACTGTCAGTATGCTAAGCCAATTTAATACATGCTTTTCTGCGGAACACTGGAGTGCAGCTAAACGAGTGCTGCGTTATTTTCGGGGAACACATAACTTGGGACTAGAGAAAAACTATGTTTTAGTGACGCTGACTGGGGTGCATCTTTAGACGACCGAAAATCCTACACAGGCTTTGCCTTTACGATGGCTGGGGCAGCCTTAAGTTGGGAGGCACGTAAGCAGAAAACAGTTGCTCTTTCGAGCACAGAGGCCGAGTATATTGCGCTGGCAGAAGCAACCAAGGAAGCTATACACAGCGACTTATAACAGAGCTGGGATTGCCACTGGACTTAATAACAATCTATAACGACAACCAAGGAGCTCAAAAATTAGCGAAAAACCCTGCTTTTCAAAAGAGGACAAAACACATAGGCATTCGTTTTCATTTCATACGTGACGTTTTTAAACAAGGACTTGTCAACCTGGAGTATATGTCAACCAGCAAAATGCCAGTTGATATACTTACAAAAGGACTGCCTCATATTAAACATGGTACTCGTATATGCACCTCTTCTTTAGGGAAGGATTTTTTTCCTACGAGTAATTAGAGAGAAGGTGTTGAACATACCCAAGTTTTCCCTTATTAGCTGACTGCGCCATCTTCTGTACAACCTAAATTTTAATGAATTCTTAACGATACGAACTTAAGTGTCAAAAAATTGACGAAACATATTTATACATTTTTTAACATGCCATTCCCTTTTTGGATTTCACCTAATAAAGTTAAGTACTCAAAAACTGCTCTTCTTGTATTTCAACCATCCTACTAAAAAAGCATAAATTCCAACAAAATGTTTGTATACAGCGCGGGCTGTTGTAGAATTAGTTGTTCTTGTGAGGGTATATCGCATTACACCATGCTGTATGGGTATGAAGTAAACTTGCAAATTTATACACCAGTTGACGTTTGACAATCAATCATATTGTGTATGTTAAGACCCCGACCCATAGAATCCGTCGTTCCGTTGACGGTGGTGACGCATTGCCGGACAGAAAAGTCCCATAAAATCCGTCGCATACTTATGTTGACAAATGACAGCCGATGACGGTTTCGTTTGGGCTGTCAGAAGGCTTTTTTTGTGTAGAACACTAAAAACTTATTCGGACTTTTATATTTTAAATATATTTGCTTGTGAATCAATTTGAACATTCAGAGTAATAAATTAGCCAAACACAGCCGACTGCACAACACCAGAAACCTAGTCTGACACACTATACTATTTGACGTTTATGTATATTTATATGTGTTAGTACATTTTGACATAAAATCGAGGATAGAAATTTTGATTCTCAAATGAAAACGAGAAGCAAAATTTTGATTCTGAAAAAATGAGAGGAAATGGTTTTACATCACTCTTCCTCTCCGGAGCACGGAGAAAAACCCAAACGAAAACGAAATATGTATGAGATTTTCTCTACATTCTCTCAATGCTTCCACCAATGAAAATGCTTACTCTCAATCTGTGAATGCGTGAACTTCAATACTTGAATGTGTGAACTGCTAACGAATCATCGAATTGTATTCTATCTAGCTGTCAGTTAAAAATGACGGAGCGACGGATTGACGGAGTCGGGGCCTTTAGATTAGCATGCAGCGCTCAAAAATCATTTGACAGTTCTCAGCAGTACCAGCAGATGCACGTTGCCTCTTATCGAGGCAACATCAGAAGAGACTCTTGAGACTCAAATCCACTCACAAAAGTGTACAGCCAAGTGTGATTTTCCGCTGGTGGGGCCAGCAATTTTTTTTTTCGTAATGAGCGCGCGCTCAAGGGGTTTGTGTACCCTTAAAGTGATTGTACACAGCGTGGGCAAAGGAAATTTAGGGAGGAAGAAGAGAGGTACCGATGTACATTGTTTTTAAATGTTTGCAAGTTATAACGGACCTTATAACGAAACCTAGACATTTCGCATCATTTTTGCTGCCACTTCCACTCTATCCCCAATTGGTTATGCTGTTGATATCGGAATTTAATGAGCTTAGCATACGCTGCCGTTCTTGTTATACAGCCGTGCCGTGAGTCCGGGAACGAATATGAAAAGCAGAGAGTACTGAGATAATTAATGAAAATTACAAAGAGTGTCGGAGACAGAACAGAGCCCTGGGGCACACCAGCATTTATTTTGTGAATATCAGACTTGAAACCGTCCAAGACAACTTGAATTGAACGTTCCGAAAGGTAATTTCTAATCCGCAATGGTTTTGCCAGCGAGGAAGAACACCTTCTCAGAAGAAGGGGAGATATATCATATGGACCAGCGTATTTATGTATATTAAGATCTTTAAGTACTCTTGCTACTACACGAGTGCGAAAGTGGATTCGTCCCATTGAGGATTCGACGCACTTAAGTACAGGCGGGGACAAAGCACAATCTGGGAGTGTTGAACTGCATGAGGCGGAATTTCTAATGTTTTTGACAAACGACCAAACATTTTTACTGCCTTTGGGACATTGCAATATTTTTTGCCTCAGTTTTTGGTCGTATTGGAATTTCACACGCTTAAGAAAGGCGTTGCAGTCATTTCTGGCTCGTTTGAACTTTTTTCCTCTGTCGGGTTGGTCTTGAAGGACCGAAAAAACATTTCTCTAACCCTGACGGCCTCTTTACAGCTCGAGTCGTACCATGCCTTTTCTTTTGGTTTGATACTCTTCATCCGATGAGGAATAAAGGATCTCATTCCAAAGAGAGTGGAGTCAGTAATCATATCAGCAGCGGCATCCACGTCGTTATCGAGGAAGCATAACGACCAGTTAAAATTCCTAAAAAAACCGTTAAGACCGCTCCAATTGGCTTTCTCGTATTGCCATACGGTTCTTTTATGAATTTTTTCTCTAACTATGTGGTCGGTGTACGAGAAATTAGCTGATATGACACAATGGTCCAATGAGCCTAGAGGGGAGAGCACATCAACGGTATACTTGTCAGGGTGAGAAGTTAAAAACAAGTCCAGGGTGTTGGCGGTATGATTATCAACGTCTGGTATTCGCGTGGGCTCATTTACACGCTGCGTTAAGTTGTTTTCCGCAGCGAAGTTCTCAACACACCGTCCTTCGGGTATTAACTGTCCAGAATGTCGAAGCCACCCAGAATTGTGTATATTGAAATCGCCCATAATAACGATTTCATATGAAGATACAGGGATACAATTCTTTGAATGGAGTCAGACAGCGCATCAAACTCGTTAAAAGTCGAATTGCTGTCCAGTTTGGGGCTTCTGTAAATAAAGCAGTAGTGGATATTTTGCGATAATTATTGCGGATAATTTGAGATGGAATTTTAACCACATGAAGTTGAATTTCGGATTGGTCTGAGAGGTGTTGGCAGGGATCTACCTGTGTTTCACTAAGTGCCAAAACAGCTGTTCTGTACTTACAGACGTGGACGTACGCAGAAAAGTGATTACATTTTAGCCCCCTTTTAAGCAAGGCTGCGAAATGATATAGGGGTTTTAAGGAAACATTTAGGTATATTATATTATAGTTAATATTGTTTATACGATACTTATAGAAACACGATGTATTAATGACTAAAAATGTTCCAATCTATTACGTAAATTAATTGCCGATATTTTTTTAGAAAATTTATATTTTAGGGCAAGAAATTTTGGCGGGGGAATACATACATACGTATATCTATGTGTATATCTATCGAAATTGTCCCGAAAGTTTTATATATTGTAAAATGTTTGTGTGGGTACAAATGATAGAACTTATTCTTTTCAATACAAATCCTTTTATTCAATACAGTTACAATTCACTATTTAATTGTTTCTCTCAATACAATCCAATATCTTATACTTAAACCACTTAATCACTTCTCCTAATTAACACTTCAAATTCAACTGATGAACTGACTTGCATACCCTGGGGATGCTAGTATTTATACTCGAATGACATACTTCGAGAACAATCCAGCGTCCCATACAATTTCCAATTTGCTAGAAAATTCGATTCCACTCTCCAGTCATCAATGGTCGAGACTTTCTTATTCAAGTAACGAAATCTTCTTCTGGTCTTCGAGTATCGACAGCTTCTGCTCTGTAAATCTAGATGTCGCTGCTCGCATTTAATTGGTTATCACAATATGTATTATGAATTGACCGTAAGTTACAAATGGATAAATATATTAAAAAAATATATTATTTTTTCAGACATGTTCAAAAAGCAGTTGCGTATTCAATGCGCCTTCTTTACGCATCTGGATCATTCCATTATGTAAAGTTTATTGGAGAACGAGCATCTTCTAAAGAAGCACCTATTCTCGTCGTTGCACCACATTCGTCTTATGTGGACTCAATAGTTGTTGTGGTGACGGGGCCACCATCTATTGTTGCCAAGCAGGAAACCTCAAATATTCCACTTTTAGGCAGTGAGTATATTCAATAATAAATTTATATTATAATATTAATAATATTTTTCTTACAGAAATAATAAACTGTTCTCAGCCCATTTATGTATTGCGAGAGGATCCTAATTCAAGGCAAAATACTATTAAAGAAATCACTTCACGGGCTAAATCCAAAGAAGATTGGCCGCAGGTTAGTTTGTTTGAAATAATGAAGTTATTTTCATGTGTTCATTGTAATTGAGATTTATTATGTTTTATGAAAATTAACAGGTGGTCATATTTTCGGAGGGGACTTGTACCAATCGCTCTGCACTTATTAAATTTAAGCCAGGAGCATTTTACCCTGGTGTACCAGTACAACCAGTTTTATTAAGATATCCCAGCAAATATGACACATACACCTGGACATGGGATGGTCCGGGAGTGTAAGCACATAAATTAATCACGATTATGATTTTTTAATTGATTATTTTTAGAATAAGGTTGTTATGGCTTACACTAACGAAATTGTACAGTAGATGTGAAATTGAATTTTTACCAGTATATACTCCTAGTGCGGAAGAGAAAGCAAATGCTAAACTATTTGCCAACAATGTACAAGCAGTTATGGCAAAGTAACGTAAAATACTACAATATATGCATACTTGTTTATACTATACTGTTTATTATATATATACATACATATATATATATCACATATATAGGGTCCGCCAAAAAATTTTTTTTTTGAAAATGCTATAAAAAAAACTACTGAATATTTTCTCAAATTTCTTTTTTTATTTGAAAGTACAATCCTTCCGGTTAATAATGGAAAATAATTTCATTCAAATGGCTGCCTCGGCTGGCCATGCAGTAGCCTACACGATCGGTCCAATTTTTAAGCACATTATCGATTGTGTGCAGCTGTATTTCACCAATGGCTTTACGAATATTGTCCTTTAAAGCGTCAATTGTCTCTGGCTTGACGGCGTAAAACTTATCTTTTACGGCACCCCACAAATAATAGTCCAACGGTGTCAAATCGCAGCTCCGAGGTGGCCAAACGACATCAGCTCTGCGGCTGATAATGCGACTTGCAAAAACAGGGCGCAAAACATCGAGTGTAGTTTCGGCTGTGTGGCACGTAGCGCCGTCCTGTTGAAACCAAATGTTGCCAATATCCTCCTCTTCAATTTTTGTGAACAAAAATTCGTTCAACATGGCCCGATAACGATCGGCATTGACTGTAACGGCCACTCCTTGCTCATTTTCGAAGAAAAATGGCCCTCTGGACGAAAATCCGCACCAAACAGTGACTCGTTTTGGGTGTATCGGCTTTTCAATGTATGCGTGCGGGTTTTCTGTGCCCCAAATGCGACAATTTTGCTTGTTTACATACCCGCCAAGATCAAAATGAGCTTCATCTGAAAAGATGTTTTTTTTGGCAAAATCGGCATCTTCTCTAAGTCGATCACAGGCCCACGTTCCCAGCGTTGTTCAAGCGTATACACAACCATATTCGTTCAGCGGAAGGATAAAACTAATTATCTGTCAAATCAGACATGAGCTAAGTGTTACCATTCACGAAATAAGCACTAGTTGAAAAAAAGCTGTTAGATGGCGGACCCTATATAAATACAAACGGTCTTTCAAAAGTCGCGCCTAGATGTCAGTAGTGAATCATTTCTGAACGCTACCTTTATTTTTATGCCATCTTTGACATTTGTGAAGTAGACACACGAACAATTTTAACCATGGATAGTTACACGCTGGAACAACAATTAAAGTTATTTAAACCTATTATGAAATGGTCGACCTTTAAAAAGTAGGTACGTGTTGAAAAATTCGAGATCTTTTCGTTGTAAATATTCGTCTAAATGAGTCAATAACTCAAATGTTAGTGAAAAATTTTTAAGAAACTGGTTCTGTGGAGGATCGAAAAAGGTATGGCAGACCAAAAAGTGGACGCTCTACTGCGAATATTGCTGCTGTAGCATAAAGTATCGGTGATCACGACATTCTTAGGCATTAGGCATTCATCCATCGACTGTTCAGCATATGTATTTTAAATAAGGATTTACATTTGTATTTAAAGAAATAGACACAGACGATCTTTATTTTCAACAGAATGGAGCTACGAGTTACACAACACGTACAAAAATTGAGTTATTGTGGTCTAAGTTTCCAGGCCGATTAATTTCACGTAATGGTGGTGACATAAACTGGTCACCATTATATTACTTTCTTTGGGATTTTTTGAAAAGTAAGGTTTATGAGGGTAAGCGAGCAACAATTGCACAGTTGAAAAATAACATTTGGACCGGAATTCATGAACACCAGAAAAAATCTAAGTATTTACATGTTTTATTTAAAAAAAGCATCTAGGCGCGACTTTTGACAGACCTTTTATATACATACGTAAACAAATGTATATACATATATAATTAGATATATTTATATATATATATGTATAATAGATGTGAATGGAAAATATATTAAAATTAAATGTAAACACAATTTTATTGTAAGTTTTTTGTATTATTGTAATTCAGTTTTATAAGTCCAATACCATTATATGGAAAACGTAAAAAGTATATTTTTTTTTTTAATTTTCAAGTTACTTTTTTGCCGTTGGATAAAGTAATAGATGTGATTCCTAGAATAGGTGAAAAACGAAATTATATCAAATTATAGAAGAAATCTATACAAAACTTACTTTTAAACTAATTTTTGGTTGCATGTCTTTTAGCTTTTAATACTGCCTGGTAACGCCGTGGCAAGGTTTTTACAAGATGTTAGATGTTAGTATTTTGGCATTGGTATTCGTTCCCAAGTTTGCTTGATCCCAAAGTGCGGCCTTATTAAAACAACTCCTTCTTGACTTCAGACCACAAGTTTTCGATCGGATTTAGATCGAACAACTGAGCTGGCCAATCCAAAACTGAGTCCTTTTTCGCTTGAAACCAGGTTTTGGGTTTTTCGAGGTGTTCTTGTTACCTTGTTGGAACTTCCAAAGCAACGGCATTTCATCTTCGGCATAAGGCAACATGACGTTTTCTAGTATTTCTACATATTTTTCCTGAGTCTCTTTAATCCAAGATAACGGTGCCACACCATACCAGGAAAAAGGGGCCTTGATATCATTATCATTATACTTCCTCCACCATGTTTAATGGCTTTTTTTGGTGTGCTTGGGTTTGAATTCGTTACTATTGTAGAAGGTCGTCTTACATAGTATCTATTATCCGGACTAAACAAACTGATTTTGTCACTCCATAAAATATTTTTAAAGCGCTATATGCCCCTTTCCTTAAATTCCTTTATCTAGTCTTCTGTAAATCGTAATTAAGTTTTCCTATCTAATCGAGAACGCAGATTAGCTGTTTCTAACAGTTCTTGTCGTCATTGTTACATTTAGTCTCTTCTTAATTTCTGAAGAAGTAACGAAAGAGTAATTTTGAGCTATTCTCACTATTTGTCGGTCTAGAGTAATTTGAAATTTGTTATTACATATGAATATATAATATAGTGATTAAATTTGTGAGATGTCTGTATTTCAGATAAATAATGTGTGTATATACAGCCATACACATATGTAAATGTGTGTAACGAAATGGCAGATCAAAACCAAATATAGGAAATGCTTTGAAAGCATGAAATTAAAATATTAGGGTCTCTTATTATCTATTATTTAAATCGGTCTTAGAAATGCAATCCCTACATTCGATACAATTCTCTGTTATCAGTCAAAGATGTTATTTTCATGTGTGCAAAATAAGACCAGTTTTCTAAAAGATTTATTATTAAAGATCTTCAATTTAAAAATTCTTTAAAGAAAAAAGTGGATAAACAATATTTTGTGGAGCGACTTCATCGCAAATTGCTTTGTACTAGTGAACGTCGACTGTATACACAAAGATTACCATTCTCAGAAATTAAATTAAAATATACGACATGAACTTAGGTTGTTGGCCTTATTTACAGGGTTGAATGATTTCTTCTGACCTTCGTCTGTGCGCAAAAATCTTCGCTGAAAAAACTTACCGCTTCAGTATAAGCATTGTATATGAAACTAATAGTACTATCACCTGAGGAAAACGATGGTGGTGTCTCTAGCGGTCAAAGTGAACATCCGTCGCTGAGTACCACAAAAATATATCCCTCTTTTGTCTTAACAATTTCCGTATGTACTCAAAAGGCAATAGGCATAACGTACAACACATTTCCGCTCTAATCTAACCAATCCCATGCACAAACCAATCTCTATGCACAAACCCACCCCACTCAAACATCATGCTGTGTCGAGTAAGATAGATACTTTGCAATGTGAATAACTCGTCGCAGTCAGTTGCCCTGGTAGGTGCACAATCCTTCTGCACGTAAATCTGAATGATAATGAAAATGAAGCGAAAGGAATGCGCTAAAAAAAATACACACACATATAGCACATTCCTTTTTGCTTATTTTACACAAACGTAATATTTCCTTTTTAACTATGCCTGTGGTGTGGGTCTAGGGGGAGTGTCTGTGTTTATTTCATTGCGAAAAACTCATCGGCCTGAGCCACTGGCGCTGCTAGTTTCCGTCACAAGTGTATGTTCTTTTAAGAATTTATTTGTGCTTTTCATCAATTACTTATATACCATATGTGCATACAAACATATTATAATTCATTGGTAAACATTATTGCTTCCTTTAACTTGCACGCACGTGTATTTGATCTTCAGAATGTCTAAATGTTCATATAAAGATTGTGACAATATCAAAAGAACATTTTCCTTGCCATTTTTTACAGTTCCTAAAGATCGTAGAAGGGATGTTTGGTTAAAGCATGCTCAATGTAATACATTGAAAAAACAAATTTTCATTTGTGAAACACATTTTTATAGCAAAGATGTAAAGGTAGCACATCTAAAACTGCTATCTAAAAATACCCTGCCAATGTCATCGATGTCAGTGTGCAGTTGCTCTGATGTATCTATCGACCAGTCTTCTTTAGAATCATGGATAACATCAGAAACACAAAGCTTCCTTCAGCGGTCATTTCAGACAGTTCTAGTGCATCCAATGTACTAAGTATCACCCAAAACTTGATTGAAACTGACAATACTGCAATTTTTCCAACTACACTTTGTATTAATAAAGAATAGAGTTCCCAACCCTATGACATATGTATATTAGAGATTTCTCTCTACCTAGCCTTGAAAATAATAGTTTGAAAATTTCTCATTCACAGTTTCCTTCTCCCAAATCTCGTTTTCATTACATTTTCGATACGCCAAAACGATTAAAGATTGCTAAGAACTATAACTTGGAGAAAAACGTTGACATGCAATTATTACAAAACAAGCTAGTCGACGTAAAAACTTTTGTAAATACTCGTATGTAACTTTTTCATAAGGCAAATGCACATTGGACGAATGACGAAAAAGATTTGTGTCTGAAGTTTTTTTTATAAGTCTCCCTCATTATATTCCCATACGGTGAGCTCGGGATTTAGTTTACCATCTATAAGCGCAATCTATCGATGGCATTCTTCCTTATGTTTACCGGCCGGATTTCAAACCAAATGATTAATTTGTTAAAGGACAAGGTAGAAACGATGTCAAGCATAGAGAAAAGGTGCGTATTAATTTTTGATGAAATGGCTATCAAACCTGAACAAACAAAATGTAATCAAACCTGGTTACAACATTAAAAATGACATGGTATACGGCTTTTCTGACTTCGGGGATCTGGGTAGACGCGCCACTGTGTCCTCCAAAGTAATGGTTTTTACTCTTAGGGGATTAAATAAAAATTGGAAGCAAACCACATCTTATTATATAGGATGCCCGAAAGGTGATGAAATTGCCGAGATATTGAATATTATATTAATATATAAAAAACTATAGATTGTGGTCTGCAAGTTATTGCTGTTTATTGTGTCCAAGGCAGCAATAATAGAAATAAAAAATAGAGCATAAAAAATCCAATTATAATATCTGAAGATATTGTTTCGTGTCAAACTTTCCTTGTCAAACTTTTTGAAGAGGATTTCAAGTACATCTTCTAAGTGTGCTTTAAGCTAAACCCGAACAACTTTGAAAAATTGTCAGTCAAATTGGCTACCCAAGTTTTTAGTGCTAATGTTGCTGCTGAAGTCCTCAACGCAATGTCAGCAAAGTGTTTTAAAACTGAAGCCGATTAGAAGATTGCTGCCTCAACGGCAACTTTTTTGAGCAAAATGAATGATCTTTTCGACAACTTAAACAGTTACAGTTTAAATACAAGCAACTCTAATCGACACCCTATTTTACTACATAGCGAGACTACAAACTTTACTTGCTATAGAACTATTATGGGAAAAACCTAAAAATGACCAGCAATTCCTTCTAATTGAACATCTTAATACTAATGTTGCAGAAAACTTATTTTCAATGGTTCGATCAAATAGGGGATCATACGAACGGAACCCTTCAGCCTACAGATTTATTCGTAATTTGAAGCAAATTATTTTCAAAAATTTAAAGTCGCCAGAAAATTCAAGTTACGAAGATTCTTTGGCTGAGTCGTTGATCTGAAGCTGATTGCGAAGATCTTAAGTGTGATGATAATGAAGAATTCCACACTGAAGCTCCAGTAGAAGGTCATTTCATGGGAATAGATATTCTGTCAGTATCGAATACCATAACAATAGTTGCGATGACAAATTTGATGGTGATGCCAATGAGACAGAAATAGACAAATTTCGAGAACAAGCTCTGTTAATAAAATTAAGAGCTTACCACCTTGAATAAATTCTCGGAATTTAATTCAGAAAATTAAAAATACAAGTTTATTCATCTAAATCTATATTATCCCCTTCAAATTAATCCCCATCGACTGCAACAAACTTATGCCAGCGTTTTTTTGTTGGTTTCGGCTCATTTGGTGAACGCCATTCACTTGCCTGATGTCTGGATTGCGTGGCGTACTCATAAACCCACGTTTCGTCTCCAGCAATGATCCTTTTGGTGAATGTGGGATCGGATTCAGCCTCGCAAATCATCTCTTTTACGAAGTCAACACGGTCTCTTTTTTTTTCATGAAATTGAGGTCTTTTGGCACCAACTTTGCTGCTACACGACAGAAACCCAAATCATTAACCAAAATGTCTTGGACGGATCCATAGGCAATGTTCAAGTCCTCCGCTATCTCTCTGATGGTTAATTTGCGGTTATTGACCAACATTTCTTTTACTCCATCAATGTTTTCGTCGGTTTTGGATGTCGATGGTCTGCCACTACTATGATTGACTCACGACCACTTTTGAACCGCTCGTGCCACTGGTAAACGACCGTTTTCTTTAGAGAATCGTTGTCGAAACACTTTTCAAACATTTTCAATGTTCGCACCATTAAATCCATCCTACCCATGACAAGTTTTTCAAGTTTTTATTTGTGTATTTCGAACTCAGTCAGAAAAATTCTGCGTATGAAGGCACAACACTGACACGTAGATTTGGCTGTTGTAGAGTTTCAAGCACAAAAAACAAGTGTGAATTATAACCTTCGAATCACTCTGAGTGAAGAAAAACTCTCCGTCCTATTCGGACTCCCACCCCTGAGAGCTAATATCGAAACCAAATACACCTGAGTTTCAAACCACTACAAACCAATTTTCCTTTCTCCTCCTTCTACCTTTCCGCCCGCGCCCTGGCAACAGTAAAAGGGTATCTAAGCCCTTAGGCGCGCGTAAATTAAAAAAAAATCCATTTCTAAAATAGTAAAAAATAGCCAACACACACAGAGACGGATGTATTATTGGGTACGTAACTTTTGCAAATGTCAAGCTATGACGCTAAGATTTAGAGGGAATGTCAACAACAGATTTACCAACTTAACAAAAAAAAAGAGGGAACTCAAACCGGCACAATGGGAGTGCCACACGGTGGTTATTCCAGGAACTTTGGTATAACACTTATAGCCATCATCCGAATTTGGAAAGTTAACTGTTCCTTCTCTAGCATTTGAAGCTTATGTCAAAAGTATGCAAACACTTTTTGAAAACCAATTTCCAAAAATATGACACGTGCACGACGTTCATGGTGAGGACTTTCATCCCGTCGCCAATGTGCCTGTTTATATTGGCGAGGGATTGAAAGTCCTCAATTAAACATCGTGTTCACATTTTCATGAGGTTGAAAAACTTTGACAAGTGGAACACTTGAATCGGCATCAGCATTTTTAATTTTTAAATTTGAGCAGTTGGCCTGAAACATACCTTTTTTCCTATTCTTCACACTTCCTTTCTCATCAACGATAAAAGCTAAAATGAAAAAATATGTCAGAAATGAAACGATATGGAAAAAACGACGTGCTTGTGGAAGTAACCCTTCTTCTTCTCACTTCAATAAGTTAATTTTTATTCGTATCTAATTAAATTAATTTGTGATAATAAATAGTACACAGCAACATATTGTAAAATGTTTGTGTGGGTACAAATGATAGAACTTATTCTTTTCAATACAAATCCCTTTATTCAGTACAGTTACAATTCACTATTTAATTCTTTCTCTCAGTACAATTCAATTTCTCAACCACTTATACTTTTCTTATCTTTTACTTAAACCACTTAATCACTTCTCCTAATTAACACTTCAAATTACACTTTAGAACTCATTTGCATACCTTTGGGATGCTGGTATTTATACTCGAATGACATACTTCGAGAACAATCCTCGCCATCCAGCGTCCCATACAATTTCCAATTTGCTAGAAAATTCGATTCCACTCTCCAGTCTTTGTTATTCCAATATCGAAACCTTCTGGTCTTCGACATTTTCTGCTAGATGTCGCTGCTCACATTTAAGTGGTTATCACATTGCTCCCTCCCTACAGTTGTTCGTCCCGAACAACTTCGTCATTCAGCATCCCGTTGAAATGACACATTCTATCCAAATGGACCACTTTCAATTTTCCTCGATTCCCACGCTGGATCCGGTAGACAACGTCATTAATGCGGGTTATCACCTTGTATGGACCTTCCCAGTCCTGTTGCAATTTTGGTGATTTGCCTTTCTTACGCTGAGGATTATACAGCCAAACCAGATCTCCTTCGTTGAAACCGGAAGATTTCGACTTGATATCGTACCTAGTTTTCATGCGGCTGCTTGCTAGCTTCATCTTTTCTCTGGTGTCTTCATGCAATTTACGAATCCTGCTGCGTAAGTCACTCACGTACTCATTCACCTCTTTGGGCTCCGTCGGTGGGGATCCGAATTTTGCTTCACTTGGCAACCGAATTGTTTGACCAAATAAGATCTCGGATGGTGTGTGCCCTGTTGAGCTATGGACCGCGTTTCGGTAGGCCATTAAGAAGAGGGGTATGTGTCGATCCCAATCCCGCTGGCAGTTGCTGACAACCTTAGATAGATGCTCATTCAAGGTCCGATTGAATCGCTCGACCATTCCATCAGATTGAGGGTGTAGTGGCGTTGCCCTTGTCTTTCTTATTCCCAAATATTGGCATATTTCCTGGAAGACTTTTGATTCAAAGTTTCGCCCTTGATCAGAGTGCAGCTCCATTGGGACCCCAAATCTGCTCACCCAGTTGTTGACTATCTGTTCGGCTACGGTCTTAGCCTCTTGATTTGGGATGGCAAACACTTCCGGCCACTTACTGAAGTAATCCATGACTACGAGAGTATATCGGTTTCCATTAAAGGTTTCGGGAAACGGCCCAGCGATGTCGATGGCTATTCGTTCGAAAGGTGCTCCGACATTGTATTGTTGCATTTGTCCATGTGGCTTTACTTTTGGGCCCTTGGTAGCCGCACATCTTATGCACTTTTTGCACCAATTCTCGACATCTTGTTTAGCGCTTAGCCAATAGAAACGTTCCCTTACCTTTTTCAACGTCTTATTTATTCCCAAATGGCCTCCTGAGATTCCGTCATGTATTTCATGGAGCACTTGGTTGACTCTGGACCGTGGCACAATTAGCTGCATACGAGATGTTGTCCCATCTGCACTTTCCCATTTTCTCTTCAGCAATCCATCTTGCGAGTCCCACTGTGCCCAGTATGCCTTCAGAGTTTGGCTCCGATCTGATATCTGCTGCCAGCTTGGTCTTTCCTCGTGTTCTTTCCAGGCCAATATTGGTTCGATGTCATTGTCTGCCTGTTGGGAGGAACGGATTTCGTCTATACTCCAACCCTCTATTGGCTCAGTCCTGATCGTTTGGATAGTTGCCTGTTCTTTCGCTTCTTTACCACTGACTACTTCTGCTGGGAGGCTTTCGTTGCATTGTTTTACCTGTGAGACTGGGATAATTACCCTGGAGTCAACTTCTGCTACAGACATCTGCCCCGCGAAGTAAGCATTTCATAACTGATGGCTTCTGGAAATTTGACCGGTTTCTTGGTAGCCGTTTCTGCCGGTTTTTCTTTCTATTTGCCTGTAACCCCAGTGCAGACAGCCTTCTCGTCGTACCGGTTCTTTACAATGCCCTTGCAAATGTCCTACTTTATCGCAGTTCCAGCAGCGCATTCTTCGGCTCTCCCGCGGGATATTTCGTTGCATAGTAGTTGGTCTTGAGCAGGAGCATTCACCAGATACTATTTCCCTTACGAAATGCATTCCTTTGGAAGCCTGATTGGATGCTTCCATCGCCAGAGCGAAGGCAAGTGCTTCAGCAAGGGTTCTTTTCCCGGCCATCCTTACTGCTGATTGTAGCTTCAAATCTGCAATTCCCCTGATGAATGCGTCCTTTGCCATTTCGTCGATTATTTCTTGGCCTGCGGTGGGATATGACAAATGTGCCAGTCTACTCACGTCTGCTTGGAGCTGTTGCAGTGTTTCTCCTCGTTGCTGCATACGGCCTTGCAATTGAACCTTGTAAACTTCCCGCATGTGGCTATCCCCAAACCGTTTCTCGATAGCCTGCACTAAAACCATATAGTCTCTATTCTTTTCGATATCGATTGTTTGTAACAATTCTGCCGCAGGACCACGTAAGGCCATTGCTAGGGCAAAGCACTTTTCCTCATTGTCCCAATCGTTTGCCCAGGCAGCCATTTCAAACTGCTTCTTATAAGTAGACCATGAGGTCTGGCCATCGAATGAGGGAGGTTTCAAATCTTTTCTCCTTGGACCGCTTAAAGAACATTCTCGCAGTTTCTGTTTTCGCACTGTGTCGAGCTCTTTTGCCAGTTGCTGAACTTTGCTGTCCATTTCCTCGAATTTTTCGCCAACATTCTTCTCTATTCTATCAAATTTGTCATCAACGTTCTTCTCTATTCTTTCAAATTTGTCATCAACGTTCTTCTCTATTCTTTCAAATTTGTCATCGATTTCTTCGAATTTTTGCTGGAGAGTGTTATTTTGTTCTTCCAGTTTTTGTTCTAGACTATTCTTTTGTTCGTCGAATTTTTGTTCAATGCTGCTCTTCTGCTCGTCTAGATTTTTCTTTTGTTCATCCAACTTTTGTTCGAGACTATTCTTTTGTTCATCCAGCTTTTGCTCGAGACTATTCTTTTGTTCTTCCAGATTATTCTTTTGTTCATCCATTTTCTGTTGAAGACCGTCCAAATTTTTCTTCTGTTCGTCCATTTTTAACAAGAGGAGTTGCATCATCGCAGACATGTCACTGCCGGTACTTGTCTGTTCATCCTCGTCAACATCAAAGGAATATGCATCAGGATCATGACCCTCGTTGTTCAAAGCCTCCTGAAGTCTGAGCACCAGGATACTTTTTCCTCCACTGGCGCTGAGGCTTCTCTTGTTCAACTCGGATTTGAGTTGGACGAGGGTCAACTGCAATAGTTTTCGACCCATTCTAGCTTTTTCAAATAGTCAGAAAACACTTTTTTTTTTGTTTTTTTTTTTTTTTTTACACACAATAAGTCCTATCCCACTTCTGACACCAATGTAAAATGTTTGTGTGGGTACAAATGATAGAACTTATTCTTTTCAATACAAATCCCTTTATTCAGTACAGTTACAATTCACTATTTAATTCTTTCTCTCAGTACAATTCAATTTCTCAACCACTTATACTTTTCTTATCTTTTACTTAAACCACTTAATCACTTCTCCTAATTAACACTTCAAATTACACTTTAGAACTCATTTGCATACCTTTGGGATGCTGGTATTTATACTCGAATGACATACTTCGAGAACAATCCTCGCCATCCAGCGTCCCATACAATTTCCAATTTGCTAGAAAATTCGATTCCACTCTCCAGTCTTTGTTATTCCAATATCGAAACCTTCTGGTCTTCGACATTTTCTGCTAGATGTCGCTGCTCACATTTAAGTGGTTATCACAATATAATGGAAAATTGTTTCACATGTACGAGTATGTATGATACGAGTACCTACCGAAAATCTCCAGATTAAATTGGAATTTATATGTTTCTTCTTGTAGGATTTCGAAATTTTGTACTGTATACTGTATACGTATGTAACATATTGTGATAACCAGTCAAATGTGAGCATCGACATCTAGCAGAAAATGTCGAAACTCGAAGATTAGAAGGTTTCGATACTGGATTAGCAACTGGAGAGTAGAATCGAATTTTCTAGCAAATTGGAAATTGTATGGGACGCTGGATGGCGAGGATTGTTCTCGAAGTATGTCATTCGAGTATAAATACCAGCATCCCAAAGGTATGCAAATCAGTTCCAAAGTTGAATTTGAAGTGTTAATTAGAAGAAGTGATTAAGTGGTTTAAGTAAAAGATAAGAAAAGTATAAGTGGTTGAGAAATTGAATTGTACTGAGAGAAAGAATTAAATAGTGAATTGTAACTGTACTGAATAAAAGGGATTTGTATTGAAAAGAATAAGTTCTATTATTTGTACCCACACGAACATTTTACATTGGTGTCAGAAGTGGGATAGGACTTATTGTGTGTAAAAAAAAAAAAAGGTGTTTTCTGACTATTTGAAAAAGCTAGGATGGGTCGAAAACTATTACAATTGACCCTCGTCCAACTCAAATCCGAGTTGAACAAGGGAAGCCTCAGCGCCAGTGGAGGAAAAAGTGACCTGGTGCTCCGACTTCAGGAGGCTTTGAACAACGAGGGACATGATCCTGATGCATATTCCTTTGATGTTGACGAGGATGAACAGACAAGTACCGGCAATGACATGGCTGCGATGATGCAACTCCTCTTACTAAAAATGGAAGAACAGACGAACATTCTCCAGAACAGTCTGGAACAAAAAATGGACGAACAGAAGAATAGTCTCGAACAAAATCTGGAAGAACAGAAGTACAGTCTGGAACAAAAAATGGACGAACAGAAGAGCAGCATTGAACAAAAACGAAACAAAGACGACCAAAAGAATAGTCTACAACAAAAACTAGAAGAACAAAATAACGTTCTACACCAAAAGTTCGAAGAAATAGATAACAAATTTGAAAGAATAGAGAAGAATGTTGGCGAAAAATTGGAACAAATGGACAACAAAGTTGAGCAACTGGCAAAAGAGCTCGACACAGTGCGAAAACAGAAACAGCGAGAATGTTCTTTAAGTGGTCCAAGGAGAAAAGATTTGAAACCTCCCTCATTCGATGGTCAGACCTCATGGTCTACTTATAAGAAGCAGTTTGAAATGGCTGCCTGTGCAAACGACTGGGACAATGAGGAAAAGTGCTTTGCCCTAACAATGGCCTTGCACGGTCCTGCAGCAGAATTGTTGCAAACAGTAGACATCGAAAAGCATAAAGATTATGTGACTTTGGTGCAGGCTATCGAGAAACGGTTTGGGGACAGCCACATGCAGGAGGTCTACAAGGTCCAATTGCAAAGCCGAACGCAGCAAAGAGGAGAAACACTGCAGCAGCTCCAAGCAGACGTGAGTAGACTTGCACATCTGTCATACCCCACCGCAGGCCAGGAAATTATCGACGAAATGGCAAAAGATGCATTTATCAGGGGAATTGCAGATTCGAAGCTACAGTCAGCAGTAAGGATGGCCGGGAAAAGAACCCTTGCTGAAGCACTTGCCTTCGCTCTGGCGATGGAAGCAGCCAATCAGGCTTCCAGGGGAACACATTTCGTCAGGGAAGTAGCATCTGTCGAATGCTCCTGCACAAGAATTAGTGCCGAGGAACGAGATACTCGACGGGATAGACGAATAATGCGCTGCTGGAATTGCAATGAAATAGGACACCTTCAAAGGCAGTGTAAAGAACCGGTGCGACGAAAAGACTGCCCTCACTGTGGTGACAAGCAAATAGAGGAAGAAACCCGCAGAAACAGCTATCAAGAAGCCGGTCAACCTTCCCGAAGTCATCAGTCGGGAAATGCTTAAGCACCAACTTCGCGGGGCAGAAGTTGGTAGCAGGAGTCGACGGCCCCAGGACCATCATCCAAGTCTCGCTGGCAAAACGACGCAGCGAAAGCCTTCTAGTAGAAGTAGTCAGTGGAAAAGAAAAATGGATGGCAACAATAGACACCGGTGCCACGGCCTCAATCATCCAGAGGAATCTTGTGCAGAAGTCTTGGCTGCATAACACCAGCAGCTGCAGCTTGCGAACAGCTACAGGAGCAACGATTAAGGTATATGGTGAAGTCCGCATAAAAATCCAACTGGCCGGAATAACATTCACTCACGCGTTTCTGGTAGCTGACATATGTGACGAGTGCATCATTGGTACAGACTTCATGAGAGAACATGGACTTGTAGTCGACTTGGGGGCACAAACCCTGAAATACGGAAACATGGAGATACCAATGATATACGGAAACGCCAATACCACAGTCTCAAATGTCGTCATCTGCAGCAATCAGAGTCTAGAGCCTTCGTCAGAAGCAATTTTGTGGGCAAAAGTGGAAGGTGGTCCTGGTAGCCACCGATTCTATTTGATGGAGCCGGAAAAGAAAAGAGACTTCATGGTGGGAAAGACCTTAGTGGAGCCAAAGAACAACATGGTCCCTGTAAGGATTCTAAATCCAAAGACATTCAGTGTAAAGGTGAAAAAGGGGGAGATAGTGGGAAAATGCGTACCTGTTGAGGCTATATCGACCACAACGGAAAAAAAGTGTGCAAAACCGGTCACAACAGTTCAGAGCATAAAAATCAAGAACAAAATTCTCAGCCTCTGTAATCTGGACGAAGATCAGCGAATCCTGGCAGAAAAACTAATCGGTGAGTACGCTGATATATTTGCTACACAAGACGGAGAATATGGACGTACACATATTGTTCAACACCACATTGACACCGGAGACGCTCGACCAATCCGTCAACCTGCAAGGCGTCTTCCATTGGCAAAGCAAACAGAAGTTTCCGAAATGATGTCGAAGATGAAAGCTGAGGGAGTGATTGAAGAATCGCAAAGTCCGTGGGCATCTCCAGTGGTCCTCGTGAAGAAGAAAGATGGCAGCACGAGATTTTGTGTAGACTACCGACGTCTCAATGATGTCAATAAAAAGGACAGCTACCCACTTCCCAGAATCGATGACACTTTGGATATGCTTTCTGGAGCGAAATGGTTTTCAACACTTGACTTGAAGAGCGGTTACTGGCAGGTAGAGATAAATCGTGCGGATCGTGAGAAAACTGCCTTCACTACAGGAAGCGGTCTTTGGCAGTTTGCAGTGATGCCGTTTGGACTGTGCAACGCTCCGGCCACCTTCGAGCGACTAATGGAACGAACATTGCAAGGACTCACCTGGAAAACCTGCCTAGTATATTTGGACGACGTTATCGTCATAGGTAAGACGTACGAGGAGCACCGCGAAAATCTAAAAGAAGTGTTTGAGAGGCTACGAAGTGCTCATTTAAAGCTCAACCCAAAAGTGTGCCTTGTTTCGTCCGGAAGTAAAATATCTGGGTCACATTATATCAGCGGAAGGAGTAAGAACGGATCCTGACAAAATCGAAGCCGTGAAAAGTTGGCCTTCTCCAAAAGATAAACACCAACTGAGAAGCTTCTTGGGCCTCGCCACGTATTACAGAAGGTTCGTAAAGGATTTTGCTGGCATTGCAAAGAGCCTGCATCAACTTACGGAAAAAGGCCGACAGTTCAGGTGGTCTGGAGAATGCGAAAAAGCATTTCAAGAACTGAAGCGACAGCTGTGCAATGCCCCCATCTTGGGTTACCCGACGCCCGGAAAAATGTTCATCGTGGACGCAGACGCTAGCAATGTTGGGGTCGGAGCTGTGATCTCCCAAGTTCATGACGGTCAAGAGAAAGTGGTCGCATATTACAGCAAAGTACTCTCCAGACCTGAACGGAACTACTGTGTAACCCGGCGCGAGCTTCTGGCTTTAATTCTGGCTACGAAGCATTTCCATAAGTACCTCTACGGACAAAAGTTCATTCTCCGGACAGACCACGCAGCTCTGAAATGGCTACTCCAATTTAAGAACCCTGAAGGCCAAGTTGCAAGATGGATCGAGCAGTTGCAGGGTTACGACTTTGAAGTGCAACACCGCAAGGGAACACTCCACTCAAATGCTGATGCTCTCTCTCGTCGACCATGCGGAGTAAAATGCGAACACTGCAATCGTAAAGAAGCAAAAGAACAGGCAGCTATCCAAATGATCAGGACTGAGCCAATAGAGGGTTGGAGTATAGACGAAATCCGTTCCTCCCAACAGGCAGACAATGACATCGAACCAATATTGGCCTGGAAAGAACACGAGGAAAGACCAAGCTGGCAGCAGATATCAGATCGGAGCCAAACTCTGAAGGCATACTGGGCACAGTGGGACTCGCTTTTTGTGCAAGATGGATTGCTGAAGAGAAAATGGGAAAGTGCAGATGGGACAACATCTCGTATGCAGCTAATTGTGCCACGGTCCAGAGTCAACCAAGTGCTCCATGAAATACATGACGGAATCTCAGGAGGCCATTTGGGAATAAATAAGACGTTGAAAAAGGTAAGGGAACGTTTCTATTGGCTAAGCGCTAAACAAGATGTCGAGAATTGGTGCAAAAAGTGCATAAGATGTGCGGCTACCAAGGGCCCAAAAGTAAAGCCACATGGACAAATGCAACAATACAATGTCGGAGCACCTTTCGAACGAATAGCCATCGACATCGCTGGGCCGTTTCCCGAAACCTTTAATGGAAACCGATATACTCTCGTAGTCATGGATTACTTCAGTAAGTGGCCGGAAGTGTTTGTCATCCCAAATCAAGAGGCTAAGACCGTAGCCGAACAGATAGTCAACAACTGGGTGAGCAGATTTGGGGTCCCAATGGAGCTGCACTCTGATCAAGGGCGAAACTTTGAATCAAAAGTCTTCCAGGAAATATGCCAATATTTGAGAATAAGGAAGACAAGGACAACGCCACTACACCCTCAATCTGATGGAAGCGATTCAATCGGACCTTGAATGAGCATCTATCTAAGGTTGTCAGCAACTGCCAGCGGGATTGGGATCGACACATACCCCTCTTCTTAATGGCCTACCGAAACGCGGTCCATAGCTCAACAGGGCACACACCATCCGAGATTTTATTTGGTCAAACAATTCGGTTGCCAAGTGAAGCAAAATTCGGATCCCCACCGACGGAGCCCAAAGAGGTGAACGAGTACGTGAATGACTTACGCAGCAGGATTCGTAAATTGCATGAAGACACCAGAGAAAAGATGAAGCTAGCAAGCAGCCGCATGAAAACTAGGTACGATATCAAGGCGAAATCTTCCGGTTTCAACGAAGGAGATCTGGTTTGGCTGTATAATCCTCAGCGTAAGAAAGGCAAATCACCAAAATTGCAACAGGACTGGGAAGGTCCATACAAGGTGATAACCCGCATTAATGACGTTGTCTACCGGATCCAGCGTGGGGATCGAGGAAAATTTAAAGTGGTCCATTTGGATAGAATGTGTCATTTCAACGGGATGCTGAATGACGAAGTTGTTCGGGACGAACAACTGTAGGGAGGGAGCAATGTGATAACCAGTCAAATGTGAGCAGCGACATCTAGCAGAAAATGTCGAAACTCGAAGATTAGAAGGTTTCGATACTGGATTAGCAACTGGAGAGTAGAATCGAATTTTCTAGCAAATTGGAAATTGTATGGGACGCTGGATGGCGAGGATTGTTCTCGAAGTATGTCATTCGAGTATAAATACCAGCATCCCAAAGGTATGCAAATCAGTTCCAAAGTTGAATTTGAAGTGTTAATTAGAAGAAGTGATTAAGTGGTTTAAGTAAAAGATAAGAAAAGTATAAGTGGTTGAGAAATTGAATTGTACTGAGAGAAAGAATTAAATAGTGAATTGTAACTGTACTGAATAAAAGGGATTTGTATTGAAAAGAATAAGTTCTATTATTTGTACCCACACGAACATTTTACAATATATAATAGAAATGTAATTTAAATTTAGGGTACTAACAATTATTATTATAAATATATTATCGATTATAAATATAAAATTAACTAGCTGGCCCGGCAGACTTTGTTCTACCCTGGTGCAATGAGTTTGATTTGGTTAAAGTCCTTGTGCAAGAAAGTCTGGAAAGAAGGTTAACGATAGGCAAGGGAGCCGAAAAATTGCTGCGCCAATAATCAAGTGCGTAGTAGCGCGAAAATTATTTGAATGAAGAAAGACAAACGGCTTGATGTTTAAAATTTAAACTTAAAGTTCGTGCATTGAATTCTGAAAATAAAATGTCAGATTTAAATATGAGACGTCAATGTTGACATTTTTAAAAGTGACTTCAAAAACTGTAGATTGAAAATAGGAAATCTTTATAAATGAAAATCTCATATTAATATTTTGATAACAAAATATTGGAAACGAAAGTTCAAAATGCTTTCACTCTCACTATAATGATTTCATGTAAAACATGTTAATAATAAATACATGTACGCTAAATCTTGAATAATATTTTTTGTTAGTCCATCAGGAAAACAATTTGATGATTTTCCAACACGTGAACACGAAATATATAGTTGTCCGTGAAAAAACAGGGATTTTCTAGAGACTTGTTTATGGTCATCGTAAAGGCTAAACGTATGGTAAATCGTAAATGTTTGAACTGAGTTGGTGCGTCGATGGGTATCATTGGAACGGCAGTAAAATATTCTCTCTTTTGAAGTTTCCGTTCATCGTAGTATAATATTTACCCATAATTTTTCTAATAACTAATCTCATTTCATTTCAAGTCTGGGTGCATTTAATTTTTGAGCGCGTTGTTCTGCAGTTCTGCTTTCACGTACCAACCATACATTTCAATTGTGCCGTGTGCGACGATAAATATTTAATAGTGCTCTTTTTTTTGCATATTTAAATTATTAATACAATTAATATAAGAAAGCCCTATTTGCCTTTTATGTCTTCAATTAATATATTGACCAAATTTACACGTATTTCAATATTCGGCAAACCGTTTTACACTTCACAAATTTTGAAAAATATTTTAAATTTCACAAATGGATACTTTAGCCATCTGAAAATGATATTCTAGCATTCTAGCATAGCTATGAACCATCGTCCCGGCAAAACAAATATATTGTGGAAATATGACCTCAATCAGAATTTACAGGATCACTAACAGACGCACCAACTATTATATATAATCATATGTCGAATTGTAGCCCATACAAAAGTTTATACCTATGAAGGCAATCAACTCTTCTTTCTTCAAATTCAGTATTTTATTTTTGGTAGTAGCGAAGAGGTTGCTTTGATACATGATGCTCTCTAATATGCAATCAATGAAAACCAAGAAAGTATCTGTTGGCGTATCGCAATCTGAAAAAAATGCTTCAATTGCTCCAGTGTCACCAGAATATTCTGACAAGTTAGTTTGCTTATCGCATTTTTTCCACTTTCGGTCCACTTCAAGTATTTTCCGTGAAGTTTGTCTGGTAGCTACCGAAGTGTCTGGTATTGAAGCAGCAACATTCACATCAAGGATTCATGTGGCTGTTACCTGCTGAGGATTCAATAATTGCTGTCTTTCTTCTTCCAAGTTCAGCTGGTTGAGCTCTCTTTCCAATGCTTCTTCGAGAATTTCATCGAGGTCCCTCAATGGTTGTGATTGAAGGTCCCTTTGATTCTCGCCATCGGACACTCCTACATCAGATCCTGTGTTATTCTTCCAGAAGATATTCTTCGATCAGCGCGATATTATTATTATTATTATTTTTTTTTTTTATTATTTATTTTTTTTATTTATTATTTATTTCACTTAAATTACGTATAAATATAATATAAAAACAAATCCATATAAAATTCAGTACGTTAAGAATTTACAAAGTAAAGATATCGCGCATCGTAAGACCTTTCAAATAAAAATAAACCCAAAGTCCCTGACGCTACTTTGCAGTCCCCAGCAGATTTTCATAATCTTAGAACAGAAATAACTGGAAATATGTGTAAAACTCGTAAAAATACTTTTATCAATAAGGCTAACTAACTAATTCTAAAATAATCAGTACGAATCAGTACCGTCAGATAGGAAAGTGTTAACATGATCACTCACTGACAGCTGTCAATATGTATGCGTGTATGCACTACGACGTGTATTTGCCGTGTGTATGACATCACACACTGTATTGTTGTTGTTTTTTTTATTTTTTATATGGACAAAATCAGATGTTGACATAAAAAGTCATAACTCACGAACGTGTCGATCAATTTCGTGCAAACTTTAGATAAACCATCCACACGACAATACGTATTCGGTTTGACCGTTCGTGAGTTATAAAGTCACAACGTACTTGCAACAATTTTTTATATATATAGATTGTAAATATTGCATGTAAGACATATATATACCTATTTTATTTATTTCGACAGAGCGATGGACGTGCCCACTTCCGATTATTCCTTCGAAGACTGTATTATAATGAACCGCGCTAAAGAAATGAAAATTCCTTTTCCTGGAGAAATAGTGGAAATTGAAAGAGCTTTATTTAATTTAGGGTAAAACTAACAGTCTCTTTTATATAAGTTTATTAAATGTTTTTTTTTTAGCTTACTTCATTCATCTAAAAACGAAGAACTTTTACCAACGTATTGCAATTTGCAAGGAAATTTTGACATTAGGTTGGAGACATTTGCAGAGTTGCTAAGTATTGATATCAATAATCAAATGCTTCTTCAATTGTTTGCAATTTTAGATCAAGTTAGAGATAACCCTTTCGAGTGTGCGAACATAATAATAGTTCTTTTTGTTTTCAGCACCGATGTGGTACAATAAGCCTAAAAAACTATTTGTTGTGCTGTTTTTACTGTAAAATTAAAAACGAAGATGTAATCGAATTCCTAAGATCTGTTGCAAATGTAAGCTTCATAATATTGTCCCATTAAGAGTTGATTATTTAAATTCTGCTTAATTTCCAAGACAAAACTGATATTTTTTTATATAACATCACTGGCCATTATTTAAAATGGCAATATAAAAACTACAGAAACTAGAACTTAACCTTCGATGCGTTGAGATGCGTTGCAGAGAGCAATCTGTCCTAAATTCGGTTGTAATTGTAGACCTTTATAGTAACTGTTGAAATTGCATTAGCATTTTTTTTTTGTCAAATCATATTTTATAGCCCTTGTGTATACCTAAGTATGCTAAACTCATCCCTGAAAAAGATGTACAGCAGTGTACGTGTAGGCAAGAGATGCTCATTGACAATTTATCACAGCGATTTCTCACATGCGTTTGATAATTGATTTCACATTGTGTAGTAGTGTTATGTTCTTTTTCAATACTTCTTTACTTTAATGATATAATCTTAGCTGTTTTCATATGTTACTATTTAAGTACGAGTATTTACGCTATCAAATGTGTAAAAGTGTGTGTGTTATGAAGGTGTTTTGTATGCATGCCTGAGCCCGTTTTTGGATTTCACTGCGAATGTTTATAGATGCTAACTGCTGCCCCACTTTTGATGACACTTCGAGAATACGCTCTTCCAATTTACTTAAAGTTGCTATTTCGGTTGAGTAAACAATTTCTTTTATTCTTCCCCATACAAAAAAATTCAATACTGCAAGGTCAGAAGATCTTGCAGGTCAGTGAACTCGTCCATTTCTTCCTATTCAATGATTACCGTACTCTTTATCTAGCCAATTCTTAATCTCACAACCATAGTTTACTGAAGTACCATCCTGTTGGAAATATGATGAAGCTAGTTGAATCAGTGGAATGTCCTCCAATAGTTCTGGTAAATCATTTCGCAAAAACTCCAGGTAGTTTGTAGTATTCAGCCTAGCTGGTAGCTTGAGATTGCCGATTAACTTGTTTCCAATTACACCTGCCCTCATTATGATGATGAATTTGTGTTAAAATTAATTATGTCTTTTTGTATGCGGATTGTCTGCAGCCCATGTATGAAAAATATGAAATTTTGTAACCCCATCTCTTGTAAATTGAGATTGGTCAGTCCAAAGAATTCTGCTAATAAACTCGTTATCATCCAAGCTCCGCTCTAGCAACCAGTAAGACAACTCAATTCTCTTTTCCAAATCATCGGGAAGAAGTTCTTGCACACGTGTATGGTGGTATGGATTAAGATTTTCTCCGTGCATTTTATGTCTGGAAACATTGAATTGCAAAGCTAAACGTCTGATGCTGATTGATGGATAGTTGTAACAGCTTCCAGTATTCTTTCATTCACCGAAGTTCTTCCTACTTGTAAAGCTTCCGCGTTAGGTCGTGTATTTGAAACTGATCCCGTTTCTCGAAGCCTTCCGTATTTCCATTGCTCAGCTCACAAACGTAAATTATGTCTGCGTATTCTTTGTTTGTAAATGCAGACATTTCAAATAGTATTTGTAAGCAGCTGTAACCTTGGCAATAAAAATTAAACTAATGAATTAATTTTTTTTCTAATTTTTTATACCATTTTTCTTTGGTAAATTTTCCAAATGGGCCTTCGTCCCCAAACCTAATTCTTTCTGAGAACTTTTAAGAAACATTGTAAGGAAATGAGGGTTTTGACAGGTAGTCAAATAAACGAGCACGTTTTCAAAAATTTCAATAGCTATGCAATTTTAAAAAAATTATTGGAAATTTATTAATTCTTCGCAAACCACTCTTATTGTCAACTGGTGTTAGAAACGTCGGTAAACAATCATAAATTCCGTTTTTTACCTGCTGCAGGTTTTCACAAGTATCATAAAATCTATAAATTTCTGTAAACTTGTTGGTGATTTTTTTTATTATTATTGTTACGTTCATTAGAAAATAATAGTAAAACGTTATGTTTATTGCGCATTTTTTGGAGAAAAGTGACCTCAAAGTCAAAAATTATTAAGGCTATGAAAAATGGAACAGACTTATATATTGGATATCTGAAGAGCAAAAAAAGATATCAACTTTATTCAAACGTAGTTATAAAGGCCAGCATTTCTTCTAAAAATAAAGTCCTAAACGAATTTTCTACCACCAGTACTAACATAGCAAATTCCGTTAACGGGGGTCAGGGTACATCAAAGTAAGCCTTTTTTTAAATCCTCGATAAAGGATGTCAACATTGGAGATAGACCCTTAGAACGATTTTTTTTTTAGAATATATCCAAGAATCATTTTCCAAATTACCCTTGACGAATAAGGGGACACGCTGTATATAAGTAGTTGCGAGAAAAATAAATAAAACCTATCATATTTTCATACTTACTAGGTGGGGTGAAAAGTAGCCTCCTTGGGAATGAAAAATTTATTTTTAATTTTTTTTTTTTTTATTCAATATAGTCCCCTTTTAGCTTGATACACTTATTCCAGCGATTTTCCAACTTCTTGATCCCGTCCGAAAAGTAATTTTTCGGAAGGTCTGCAAAATACTCCTCCGTGGCGTCGATGATTTCCTCGCGTAAGCTGAACTTTTTATTGATGAGCCATCTTTTGAGGTTTGGGAAGATATAATAGTCCGAGGGAGCTAAATCGGGCGAATACGGTGGATGCGACAGCAATTGGAGCCGTAAGTCATTGATTTTAGCTGTGGTTGCGATGCTCTCGTGCGTCGGCGCATTGTCTTGCAAAAACAAAATTTTTTTTCGCTTCATGTGAGGCCGTTTTGCAGCGATTTCGGCCTTTAATAGCTCCAATAATGCACAGTAATACCCGATGTTGATGGTTTTTCCTTTTTCGAGGTAGTCCCCGAAGAATATACCATGACAATTACAGAAAACCTACGCCATAACCTTTCCGACCTTTCCATCGAGCCTCCCTCGGCCGCCGACTTTTCACCCCACCTAGTAAATTGATTATTAATACATACATTATATTCATTTTTGGAAGCTCGAGGGTGACCAGAAAAATATATTACAAGCACAACATTGCAATACAAATCAATATTTAAGACAAATGGCCGTTATTAAAATCAACACCCTGTAATTGGAGATCTTTGTTTGGTGCTAATTTGTGTTGTATTGTTGTAATAATTGGTTATTTTACATCGCTGAAAGTGGTCTCGGATTTAAAATTTGATGTTTCGACAATGCGACCCCTTGATACCTAGCTATGCCAACTGCTTTAATTTCATTTAAGATCTCTCTCTTTAAGTTACTTATTTTGTTTTCTCGGTTTAACTCACAGTTGAATTCGTTTTCCAATTGCCGATTTGAGTTCGCAAGTTTGATCTAACGCTGTTGCCGATACGGAGATCGTACATGTTACTGTTTCGGTTGAGCGTGCGCTCAAGGGATTTTAAGTACTCTTAAAAATAGGGAGGAAAGATAGAGAGGCACCGCGGTGCGTCAGTTTTAAATGTTTGTAGGCTATAATGACTAGGAAATATGAGCTCGGAAGAGAATTCCATAGGCTTAGGATACAATCACGATATTTCAGAGTACTTCCGAAAGTGTGCTTGTTGGTAAACTGATGAGCATTTATAGCGGGACGGCTATTACGTTTGAAGGGTTGGAATGATACTGGCAATTTCATTGGAGCGCTGGTGGTGAAAATATCGATGGAACTACAAGGTAAGGCAGGAGACATTACGTCGATGTTCAAGGGCGTCAATTGACTGCGTAATATTATTTATTTATTTTAAGTTATAAGAACATGAATGAATTTTACTTCCAGTTATAAGAACATGAATGGACATAAAATGGTCGCCAAGGTGATTATTGTTTCGTATTTTAGGTACATATTTATAGCTTTGACTCTTTAACTCCAATTCGGTGATCAGTGACACGAGGTTTAAAAACGCGAATTTATTCACACGTGGCTGAGATTGATTTTTAAATGAATGAGTATTTCGTTTCTGCTGATGTCTTTGATTATTTTTGATTGATGCTGTTCAATATACAGAGGGTGTTCAAAATATTAGAAACACTGCAAAAATTTCATTAAAAATATGAAAAAAATGTCAGAACCAATTCGTGCCTTAAAAAAAGTTAAGGGAGGCGTGACAAAATATTAAAGGAAAACATTTTTTTCCTCTATAAATAAAGAATAAATATGATAAATCTTAAAACTATAAAGTTGAATTTTTTATTTCATGCTCCAAAATCAAAATCCACAGCAATAAACAAAAAATATGTGAAAAAAATGCAGTGTTCCTAATATTTAGAACACCCTCTGTATAGTCATTTTGATCATTTAGTGGAATTCGCCAGAAATTTCTCGTTTGTGCTTTCATATTTTTAATTTCGTTGGGTACTTATCTTAATTTTAAAGTTTCATTCCATTTCATTCCATGAGCTATTTTTGCAAACCCTTTGTTGCAGTTACTAGTAAGCCTTCATAACCACTGTCCAGTGACTGTTCTATTATACATTTAGCATCTTCAAACGGAAGAAATGATAGTAAGCTTTGATGTGATCGAGTGCTATTGGTATTCTATTCATTTAAAGTCATAATCACACACTGAACTACAGGCGGTTTTTAGTAATCCATTTTTCCGAGTGAATTTAGGTAAATTTCTGCTTTTTTGATAGCTTGATAATAGTTTCGCAAACATTTCCGACAGCTGCTTGTCATTGTTAGCACGAATATGAAAAGGTTTGTTTTCAATGGCTTTCTCTTGAGATGAACATTCGTTTTCTTCGTCGAATTCAGTCTTAATCGATTTATTTATAATAATTTTTTTTCTTGTTACTTTCACCGCTTTTATAACCAGAAATACAATATTTGGATGAAATGAAATATTGGATGAGCCTCTATTGTTTTTGCAAGATGCTATTATTTGATGAGTGTTTTGGTCTTTGAAGATTTAAATGTCACGTTCTGACAAGTGGCTGAACGAGTATTTCCATTTGTTTCTTTGCTAAAGAGTATACCAGTTATCATCTGTTTAATGCTTCCAAAAGTCTAATCCTGTGTGTTAACATTCATTTGTTAATTTTTATTAATTTGTTGCGTAGGGTTGGGCGTACGTCTAATACAGCATCAAACGTTGTATTTGCGGTTTTTCTGCTAGCATTTTTTCTAACTACTTATCCCATTAAGAGAATCGTGTGTAAGGTTTTTATATATACGAGGGGCGTTCAACATATTCTCGGTATCGGGGTGAATCTGTGGTTGTATATATAAATTGACTTATTTATCAAGTAATACTATTATTTTAGTGCATTCATGTAATTTCATATAAATGTGATTATTAATTCGCGTTTTATCTCTAGTTAAACAGAATCATAATGGCAACTGAGACGATGATGGTGAAAATTGAGCATCGCGCTGTAATTAAATTTCTCACTAAGCAAGGAAAAAGTCAAAAAACTATTCATGAAGAGATGGTGGCTGTTTACCAGGGTTCCGCACCTTCATTATCAACTGTGCAAAAGTGGTCAAGTGAGCTCAAGAGAGGCAGAGAGACGACCCCCGCTCCGGCGCCCCGGCTACTGCTTGTACGGGAGAAAGCATCAAAGAAGTCGAAAAACTTGTTCTTGAGGATGCCCAAATAAAGGTGAAAATGATGGCAAAGATCACCAAGCTTTTAATTGGTACTATTCACACCATTCTTCATGACCATCTGAACCTTTCAAAGGTCAGTGCACGTCAGTGGGTGCCACGAATGCTCACAGCGCCTCAGAAAAAAGTGAGAATCGCATGCTGTAGAGAGCTTTTGGAGATGTGTAGTGAGAACGCGGACGGTGTTATGGATCGAATTGTTACTGGGGACGAAACATGGGTCCACCACTATGACCCTGAAAGCAAACAAGAGTCCATGCAGTGGCATAAAAAAGGAACAGACCCCCCGAAGAAGTTCAAAGTCACTCCGTCTGCCGGGAAGCTCATGGCCACAGTTTTTTGGGACTCAAAGGGAATCTTGCTCATTGAGTACAAAAAAAAGGTGAAACCATCAACGCCACATCCTACGCTTCCACTTTGCATAATTTGCGGGAGGAAATTAAAAAGAAAAGACGGGGTAAACTCGCAGCGGGTGTGTTGCTTCTTCATGACAACGCTCCTGTTCACACGGCGCGAGTTTCCAAGGCTGCTGCGCGAGATTGTGGTTTCGAAGAAATCCAACACCCACCCTATAGTCCAGACCTTGCCCCTGGTGATTATTTCCTGTTTCCGGATTTGAAAAAATGTCTTCGTGGAAAAAGATTTTCGGATGATGAAGAACTCAAGTCAGCAATAAATGGGTATTTTGCAGAGAAAGAGGAAATTTATTTTTTTGAGGGTTTAAAAAAGCTTATCTCAAGATGTAACAAATGCATTGATATTAGGGGAGATTATATTGAAAAATAAAAACAATTTAAATTGAATTCGCATTTTCTTTCATATCGATACCGAGAATATATTGAACGCCCCTCGTACATATATCTTTTTAATTATTATGACAAGACAGTCGTCAAATATTTGGGCGATTCCAGATTTACTTCTAGTTGTAATTTTACTTGAAACGCCTTATTCAGTTTGAACATGAATTCAGTTTGAACATGAATTCAGTTTGCTTATAACACTGTGGAAGAAGCGTTCTACCCGTATTATTTTCATCAGATATAGATATAGGGAGCCTCAGATATTTTCTGTTAAATGGGGTGAAATTGGGAGGGTGTCTACTCCCCCACCTCTCTGAGGTAGAAGAGATTAAAAATATATTTAAATGCTTCAAATATTTGTTTATAGATTCCTTATTCTGAAAACTCCGATTTTTGTTCCTCTGTTAGAAAAATTATTTCAGATGTTAGACCTATATTTATTTCAAGGATCTTGTCTTCCAATTTAAGTTGAAGTATTCCTCCCGCCAATGACATCAGCCAGTTTTTTTTGACAAATTTTAATAAAACATTTTGTTAAGCCGTAGAGCTGATAAGTTTGAATAGGTTTTCAGAACTTTTTCCGTAATATCCATTTGATAATATAGAGTACTTGTAAGTCAAATCATGTTGATCGATTTCTGCATTTACTCACAACCCATTGATCTTACAATTTGTGGCCTATTGTTACAGCCGCAGAAACCGTTTCGCCAATAGGAATTGTTAATATTTTGTGATTTTAGTTTAGAGACAAAATTTGATTATTTACACATTATGTTTATTTCAACAGGCATTTCAAATATCAATTGATACAATATATGTAGCGAAATATTGAAACAACACATCCCATGGAGCCTCTACATGAATCTGTATAGAAAACAATATCTCTAATTTTTGAGCACAGGTTTTATTAGTAAGATTGTTCAAGGCATTACAAGGTATATTTTTGAACCACAATTGGACCTTCTTCATTATAATTGTGTGATTGCACATGTTCTAGGGAATTAATTTCTTCTTTACTTTTTCGTTAATAGAGTTAACGCCACATTTTCTTAGGAATACCTTTTTAAATGGGAAACAACAAACAAATTAGATTTGGGAGGTTTTTTGACAGTATTGAAGCTATAATTCTCCACTTGAACTTTGACTATTGGATTTGACAAAAGCTTTTGGGAGCGTGGTATGTTCTTGAGAATGCAATCTTTTTTATGATAATTTTTGAGTCCAAAAAATTCAATCCAATTATGTCATTTTCTTTCAATTAGAAGAGCATATGAGCGCTGCTTTTGGTAAATTGGGGCTTATCGTCCACAATATCTCTTTAAGATCCTTGGCCACTTAATCACTAAATTGATCGAAATATCTCATGTGAGGCTTCTACCATGCAGCCATTGATTTTATTGGGCATAGTAAAATCAACTACGATCTCACAAACAAAGTCTAATTTTTAATTTCAGAGAAGTTTACCTCTAGTATGGAATAAGTCCTGATATTTTGCATACTAACGATTATCCGTTTAGTAAACATAGCCACTACTTTATAACTTAGGATTTCGATTTTATTAATATATAAACACGTCAACTTTTTTGCTATACTATAACTATCCAACAAGATAAGAATTTTATGACAATCTCAGGAAAAAGAATTATACCGTATGTTTTTTTGAAACTTAAAAATGATTTTTAATCTAAAGCTAAGGTAGAAGAAATACAATGAAAAAAGACTTAAGACTGTAAAACAAAAGAACAGTAAATAAGTAATATAGTCATTACAAAATACAGTAATTCATAAGTAAGTTAAATAGATAAATGGTTAAGTATAAGATATGCGAACTGGCATTATACCAAACTAAATCTGAGCAGCTTGGACTGAAAGCAATAAAAAAAATAATCTTAAATTTAAATTGTTAGCTCTTGTTGGGACACACTTTAAAAGTTTGTATAATGTTTATATATTTTTAGCTCTATGCACCATCTACTCAAAGTATATCTAGAGAAAACTTTTATAAAATTGTAAGACACAGTGGACGAATGAATCAGAAACAAAGTGACGCATTATTTTTCCGTATTGATTATACCAACAAGGGACACATCTCATTTGGTAATATTTGTTTGCTTATTTATTTCTTATTTTTTGTAATTTAGATTTTAATTTAAGTGGTATTTTACTTCGTTAAGAAAAAAAAAACATTTGTTTTAATCAATTCGTTTAAGATTAATAATATAAACATTTAATAATATAAACAATGATGCGCATAAAGAGGGCGTAATTTAGATGATTAAGCTATTTTCAGAGTGTACATATTTCTTCTATTGGATTATGCTAGTGCAGTAGAAACAGCAAAACATACTTAAACTAATAAAGGAACGAATGGAAAGTCGTATTCGGTTAAAAATTTTGTTTGATAGGCATGGTATTTTTATACGAGTATACATATATCAGTTTTTGCATTCCCATTCAGTTTTTAGTTGCTCTTGCTCATTCATCATGGAAACGAGCTTTTGAAAAAAAATCTAAAAATCTGAAATGGAATATTTTTTTCAGTGATATGGGTATGCCTATGAAATAAACCACAGTACACCGAATAATTCAATTATTTTTAAAATAGCAATAAATAATAAACAAATATACATTTAAACCTGTTTAATTTGTTACATATATTCATAAAGTTGATTAATTGCAAAATCTAGATACGTGACTTCATTTGTCCTTTTTTGTAATCATTTTCAAAACAAATTCTAGGTTTTTTAGTCCAAATATCAAGAACCAGACATAATAATAGAAAAATTAAATGAATTTTATTTATATTATAAAAAATATTATATTATAAAAAAATAATATGTAATTCCTCCATTCTACTGCTTCTGTGTGAATTTATAAATGAACAATTATATAAATAAAACTTATATTTTGGGGTTGTGAGGGGCTTTGTGTACTTCGGTTCCGCTTTTAAATCTCATAATGATATCTTATAAAAAATCAAACGAAGAGTTTATTTTATCAATCGCTGTTTTGGCCTAAGAAGACAAATTAGTAATAAGGCCTTTTCAAGTAAAGCTAAAGAGATTTTATAGAAGCCACTTATCATCATCCCAGTCCTGCTGATGAAGATATAATGACTATTGCTAGATCACGTTTTGTTACTGTTGACATTTGTTACCTTTTCATTTCCATCGGTGTCATTTTTCCTTTGTGCAACTATGATATTGTAAAATGTTTGTGTGGGTACAAATAATAGAACTTATTCTTTTCAATACAAATCCCTTTATTCAGTACAGTTACAATTCATTATTTAATTCTTTCTCTCAGTACAATCCAATTTCTCAACCACTTATACTTTTCTTATCTTTTACTTAAACCACTTAATCACTTCTCCTAATTAACACTTCAGATTACACTTTAGAACTGATTTGCATACCTTTGGGATGCTGGTATTTATACTCGAATGACATACTTCGAGAACAATCCTCGCAATCCAGCGTCCCATACAATTTCCAATTTGCTAGAGAATTCGATTCCACTCTCCATTTAAGACTTTGTTATTCCAGTATCGAAATCTTCTGGTCTTCGAGTATCGACATTTTCTGCTAGAGTTCGCTGCTCACATTTAAGTGGTTATCACAATATTCTTATTGAAAATATTGATGGTAGTAAAAATTCTTTTAGTGTTTTTGATAAATTAATCCGAAAAAGATCAAAATATTCTATTTACCAAATCGTTGATAGCACAATATATGCAATTTTGCTATTTCGTGAATCACTCAAATGATTCTGGGCCGATTTTCGTGATACGTCAAATGCCTTCGATTAGATTTGCAAGATTTCTTGAGCCTTTTATTCTTTAGAGTATTCTACCGCTTTCGCAGATTACTTTTATAATCGCTCCTATATTAATTAATAAAACACATATTTCCTGCATCAGCCTGGTTAACTGATTGGTTGCAATTTAAATGACCGCATTAGCACATTGTTAAATAAGCTTTTGAATTTGTCTGAGCGCCCATTTTTTTTTTATAATTTACGTGCGCCTAAGGGGTTAGATACCCTTTTACTGTTGCCTTGGCGCGGGAGAAAAGGTAGAAGGAGGGGAAAGGAAAATTGTTTTGTAGTGGTTTGAAACTCAGGTGTATTTGGTTTCTATATTAGTCCTCCAGGGGTGGGAGTCCGAATAGGTAGGAGAGTTTATTCTTCACTCAGAGTGATTCGAAGGTTATAATTCACAATTGTTTTTTGTGCTTGAAGCTTTACAACAGCCAAATTTACGTGTCAGTGTTATGCCTTCACACGCAGAATTTTTTCTGTCTGAGTTCCAATTACACGAATGAAAAACTTGTATGGGTAGGATTCGAACCTTGACCCTCCGAGTCCCGAGTAGTTGTCCTTGCAGGTTTTGTCTTTCTTTAAGCAATTTTCTTCTTTTCTGTTAACTAGATTAATACTGTGATATCCACTTAAATGTGTGAGCAGCGACATCTAGATTCACAGAGCAGAAAATGTCGATACTCGAAGACCAGAAGATTTCGATACTTGAATAACAAAGTCTCGACTGGAGAGTGGAATCGAATTTTCTAGCAAATTGGAAATTGTATGGGACGCTGGATGGCGAGGATTGTTCTCGAAGTATGTCATTCGAGTATAAATACCAGCATCCCCAAGGTATGCAAATTAGTTCTAAAGTGAAATTTGAAGTGTTAATTAGGAGAAGTGATTAAGTGGTTTAAGTAAAAGATAAGAAAAGTATAAGCGTTGAGAAATTGGATTGTACTGAGAGAAACAATTAAGTAGTGAATTGTAACTGTACTGAATAAAGCGATTTGTATTGAAAAGAATAAGTTCTATCATTTGTACCCACACAAACATTTTACATTGGTGTCAGAAGTGGGATAGGACTTATTGTGTGTAAAAAAACAACAACAGTGTTTTCTGACTATTTGAACAAGCTAGAATGGGTCTATTGCAGTTGACCCTCGTCCAACTCAAATCCGAGTTGAACAAGAGAAGCCTCATCGCCAGTGGAGGAAAAAGTGACCTGGTGCTCCGACTTCAGGAGGCTTTGAACAACGAGGGGCATGATCCTGATGCATACTCCTTTGATGTTGACGAGGATGAACAGACAAGTACCGGCAGTGATATGGCTGCGATGATGCAACTCCTCTTGTTAAAAATGGACGAACAGAAGAACAGTCTCGACCAACAAAAGAAAAATATGGAAGAACAGAAGAACATTCTCCAGAACAGTCTGGAACAAAAAATGGACTAGGAGAAGAGCAGCATTGAACAAAAATTCAACGAACAAACCAACAATCTGCACGGTCTTCAACAGAAAATGGATGAACAAAAGAATAATCTGGAAGAACAAAAGAACATTCTCCACCAAAAATTCGAAGAAATCGATGACAAATTTGAAAGAATAGAGAAGAACGTTGATGACAAATTTGATAGAATAGAGAAGAACGTTGATGATAAATTTGATATAATAGAAAAGAATGTTGGCGAAAAATTCGAAGAAATGGACAGCAAAGTTCAGCAACTGGCAAAAGAGCTCGACACAGTGCGAAAACAGAAACTGCGAGAATGTTCTTTAAGCGGTCCAAGGAGAAAAGAGTTGAAGCCTCCCTCATTCGATGGCCAGACCTCATGGTCTACTTATAAGAAGCAGTTTGAAATGGCTGCCTGTGCAAACGACTGGGACAATGAGGAAAAGTGCTTTGCCCTAACAATGGCCTTGCACGTTCCTGCAGCAGAATTGTTGCAAACAGTAGACATCGAAAAGCATAAAGATAATGTGACTTTAGTACAGGCTATCGAGAAACGGTTTGGGGATAGCCACATGCAGGAGGTTTACAAGGTCCAATTGCAAAGCCGAACGCAGCATAGAGGAGAAACACTTCAGCAGCTCCAAGCAGACGTGAGTAGACTTGCACATCTGTCATACCACACCGCAGGACAGGAAATTATCGACGAAATGGCAAAAGATGCATTTATCAGGGGAATTGCAGATTCGAAGTTACAGTCGGCAGTAAGGATGGCCGGGAAAAGAACCTTTGCTGAAACACTTGCCTTCGCTCTGGCGATGGAAGCAGCCAATCAGGGGTCCAGGGGAACACATTTCGTCAGGGAAGTAACATCTACCGAATGCTCCTGCACAAGAATTAGTGCCGAGGAACGAGATACTCGACGGGATAGACGGATAATGCGCTGCTGGAATTGCAATAAAATAGGACACCTTCAAAGGCAGTGTAAAGAACCGGTGTGACGAAAAGACTGCCCTCACTGTGGTGACAAGCAAATAGAGGAAGAAACCCGCAGAAACAGCTATCAAGAAGCCGGTCAACCTTCCCGAAGTCATCAGTCGGGAAATGCTTAAGCACCAACTTCGCGGGGCAGAAGTTGGTAGCAGGAGTCGACGGCCCCAGGACCATCATCCAAGTCTCGCTGGCAAAACGACGCAGCGAAAGCCTTCTAGTAGAAGTAGTCAGTGGAAAAGAAAAATGGATGGCAACAATAGACACCGGTGCCACGGCCTCAATCATCAAGAGGAATCTTGTGCAGAAGTCTTGGCTGCATAACACCAGCAGCTGCAGCTTGCGAACAGCTACAGGAGCAACGATTAAGGTATATGGTGAAGTCCGCATAAAAATCCAACTGGCCGGAATAACATTCAGTCACGCGTTTCTGGTAGCTGACATATGTGACGAGTTTCATCATTGGTACAGAATTCATGAGAAGACATGGACTTGTAGTCGACTTGTGGGCACAAACCCTGAAATACGGAAACATGGAGATAATTGGTATACGGAAACGCCAATACCTCAGTCTCAAATGTCGTCATCTGGAGCAATCAGAGTCTAGAGCCTTCGTCAGAAGCAATTTTGTGGGCAAAAGTGGAAGGTGGTCCTGGTAGCCACCGATTCTATTTGCTGGAGCCAGAAAAGAAAAGTGACTTCATGGTGGGAAAGACCTTAGTGGAGCCAAAGAACAACATGGTCCCTGTAAGGATTCTAAATCCAAAGACATTCAGTGTAAATGTGAAAAAGGGGGAGATAGTGGGAAAATGCGTACCTGTTGAATCTATATCGACCACAACGGAAAAAAGGGTGCAAAACCGGTCACAACAGTTCAGAGCATAAAAATCAAGAACAAAATTCTCAGCCTCTGTAATCTGGACGAAGATCAGCGAATCCTGGCAGAAAAACTAATCGGTGAGTACGCTGATATATTTGCTGCACAAGACGGAGAATATGGACGTACGCATATTGTTCAACACCACATTGACACCGGAGACGCTCGACCAATCCGTCAACCTGCAAGGCGTCTTCCATTGGCAAAGCAAACAGAAGTTGCCGAAATGATGTCGAAGATGAAAGCTGAGGGAGTGATTGAAGAATCGCAAAGTCCCTGGGCATCTCCAGTGGTCCTCGTGAAGAAGAAAGATGGCAGCACGAGATTTTGTGTAGACTACCGACGTCTCAATGATGTCACTAAAAAGGACAGCTACCCACTTCCGAGAATCGATGACACTTTGGATATGCTTTCTGGAGCGAAATGGTTTTCAACACTTGCCTTGAAGAGCGGTTACTGGCAGGTAGAGATAAATCGTACGGACCGTGAGAAAACTGCCTTCACTACAGGAAGCGGTCTTTGGCAGTTTGCAGTGATGCCGTTTGGACTGTGCAACGCTCCGGCAACCTTCGAGCGATTAATGGAACGAACATTGCAAGGACTCACCTGGAAAACCTGCCTAGTATATTTGGACGACGTTATCGTCATAGGTAAGACGTACGAGGAGCACCGCGAAAATCTAAAAGAAGTGTTTACTTCGTAGCCTAAGTGCTCATTTAAAGCTCAACCCAGAAAAGTGCGCCTTGTTTCGTCCGGAAGTAAAATATCTGGGTCACATTATATCAGCGGAAGGAGTAAGAACGGATCCTGACAAAATCGAAGCCGTGAAAAGTTGGCCTTCTCCAAGAGATAAACACCAACTGAGAAGCTTCTTGGGACTCGCCACGTATTACAGAAGGTTCGTAAAGGATTTTTCTGGCATTGCAAAGAGCCTGCATCAACTTACGGAAAAAGGCCGACAGTTCAGGTGGTCTCGAGAATGCGAAAAAGCATTTCAAGAACTGAAGCGACAGCTGTGCAATGCCCCCATCTTTGGTTACCCGACGCCCGGAAAAATGTTCATCGTGGACGCAGACGCTAGCAATGTTGGGGTCGGAGCTGTGATATCCCAAGTTCATGACGGTCAAGAGAAAGTGGTCGCATATTACAGCAAAGTACTCTCCAGACCTGAACGGAACTACTGTGTAACCCGGCGCGAGCTTCTGGCTTTAATTCTGGCTACGAAGCATTTCCATAAGTACCTCTACGGACAAAAGTTCATTCTCCGGACAGACCACGCAGCTCTGAAATGGCTACTCCAATTTAAGAACCCTGAAGGCCAAGTTGCAAGATGGATCGAGCAGTTGCAGGGCTACGACTTTGATGTGCAAAACCGCAAGGGAACACTCCACTCAAATGCTGATGCTCTCTCTCGTCGACCGTGCGGAGTAAAATGCGAACACTGCAATCGTAAAGAAGCAAAAGAACAGGCAACTATCCAAATGATCAGGACTAAGCCAATAGAGGGTTGGAGTATAGACGAAATCCGTTCCTCCCAACAGGCAGACAATGACATCGAACCAATATTGGCCTGGAAAGAACACGAGGAAAGACCAAGCTGGCAGCAGATATCAGATCGGAGCCAAACTCTGAAGGCATACTGGGCACAGTGGGACTCGCTTTTTGTGCAAGATGGATTGCTGAAGAGAAGATGGGAAAGTGCAGATGGGACAACATCTCGTATGCAGCTAATTGTGCCACGGTCCAGAGTCAACCAAGTGCTCCATGAAATACATGACGGAATCTCAGGAGGCCATTTGGGAATAAACAAGACGTTGGAAAAGGTAAGGGAACGTTTCTATTGGCTAAGCGCTAAACAAGATGTCGAGAATTGGTGCAAAAAGTGCATAAGATGTGCAGCTACCAAGGGTCCAAAAGTAAAGCCACATGGACAAATGCAACAATACAATGTCGGAGCACCTTTCGAACGAATAGCCATCGACATCGCTGGGCCGTTTCCCGAAACCTCTAATGGAAACCGATATACTCTCGTAGTCATGGATTACTTCAGTAAGTGGCCGGAAGTGTTTGCCATCCCAAATCAAGAGGCTAAGACCGTAGCCGAACAGATAGTCAACAACTGGGTGAGCAGATTTGGGGTCCCAATGGAGCTGCACTCTGATCAAGGGCGAAACTTTGAATCAAAAGTCTTCCAGGAAATATGCCAATATTTGAGAATAAGGAAGACAAGGACAACGCCACTACACCCTCAATCTGATGGAAGCGATTCAATCGGACCTTGAATGAGCATCTATCTAAGGTTGTCAGCAACTGCCAGCGGGATTGGGATCGACACATACCCCTCTTCTTAATGGCCTACCGAAACGCGGTCCATAGCTCAACAGGGCACACACCATCCGAGATCTTATTTGGTCAAACAATTCGGTTGCCAAGTGAAGCAAAATTCGGATCCCCACCGACGGAGCCCAAAGAGGTGAACGAGTACGTGAATGACTTACGCAGCAGGATTCGTAAATTGCATGAAGACACCAGAGAAAAGATGAAGCTAGCAAGCAGCCGCATGAAAACTAGGTACGATATCAAGGCGAAATCTTCCGGTTTCAACGAAGGGGATCTGGTTTGGCTGTATAATCCTCAGCGTAAGAAAGGCAAATCATCAAAATTGCAACAGGACTGGGAAGGTCCATACAAGGTGATAACCCGCATTAATGACGTTGTCTACCGGATCCAGCGTGGGGATCGAGGAAAATTGAAAGTGGTCCATTTGGATAGAATGTGTCACTTCAACGGGATGCTAAATGACGAAGTTGTTCGTGACGAACAACTGTAGGGAGGGAGCAATGTGATAACCACTTAAATGTGAGCAGCGACATCTAGATTCACAAAGCAGAAAATGTCGATACTGGAATAACAAAGTGTCGACTGGAGAGTAGAATCGAATTTTCTAGCAAATTGGAAATTGTATGGGACGCTGGATGGCGAGGATTGTTCTCGAAGTATGTCATTCGAGTATAAATACCAGCATCCCCAAGGTATGCAAATTAGTTCTAAAGTGAAATTTGAAGTGTTAATTAGGAGAAGTGATTAAGTGGTTTAAGTAAAAGATAAGAAAAGTATAAGCGGTTGAGAAATTGAATTGTACTAAGAGAAACAATTAAATAGTGAATTGTAACTGTACTGAATAAAGCGATTTGTATTGAAAAGAATAAGTTCTATCATTTGTACCCACACAAACATTTTACAATACTTTTCTTTCCATCTTACCCAAAGATTTTCACGTATTCTCTTTCGTTCTTTCCATAATTTTACCCGACGTATACTCGGTTGCTCTTTCATCGCAAAACGCAATAGTAACAGAAGTGGCTCTTCAACCGGCAAATGATCCGTTCGCAATGGATGTAATCGTCTTGAGTTTAAAACTGTTTTGTAAATACCCACTTGGTGCGGTGCTGCTATAGTCATTTATATTCATTCTGTCCCGTTAACACTTAAATAATAAAATGTTTCTCTCTTTTGCGACATATCCAATGTTTTCCAAAGTTATTTTACTGCCCTTACAATGACTTAACAATGTAAATATTTTAACATCTCACTTTTCGAAAGTAAATCTTCGGTAACATGCGAAAAATGGTGGTGATGTTAATTCTGAAAGTTGATCAATATGCTTCGCTCTCGTTTAGTTTTGTTTATTTCCTTTCCAACTCACTTTTTCCTGTTAGATTACAACAGACACAAACAACACATTTAATTAAGAAATTTCTTAACCCATTCTTGATTTTTAGTATCCAGTATCATTATCTGAACACTTTCATGATTTGTTGCTGTATGAGAATTACTATCAACTAGGCCAATCGTGATCCATTTGACACGATAACCGGATGTATCGTTATAGTAGCATTTCTGTTCTCCCCAATCGTCATTCAACTCGTAGTATTCATTAATCATCTATTGTTTAACCATTTATAATCTATGTCCTTCCATTCCATTGCTTTAATGACATCACCCTATAAATAGCTCTGCAGCAGATAAATCTAAACTAGGAATTGTAACCAATCTTATTGTAGATTGTAGATTATCTAGATTTTTCCCAGCTTCTAGAAATTTATGCTTCGCACGTTGTTCAACTGATCGAACAGCATTGTATGTTTACGACGTCATTTTGTGGTCACATAGCCACTCAAATTTCTTTAACCTTTAGTGAGCCCGGTGGGGACTCAGAGGCCCGACCCATTTTCAAATTAAAACCAAAAAAGGTTTATATTTTTATATTTTGTAATCATTTTAATTAATGTCGAACGGAAATTAATAATTTTTTTATTTAAATTATACGTTTGTTTTTTAATTTCATACATATATAAATAAAACGAGAATTATTTTTTCTCATAAGCCATTAAATATAACTTCCCGGAGTGGGGTCTTTCGGACCCCACCAGGCCCACGGCGTTATTCTGTTCACCAGGATTACGGAAGATTAAGACTTTCCTGAAAGTTTTCTCTCCAGAATATGCGTTGCAAATTTCACTGCTCTTCCGATATTTTACTATGCGTTTTTATTTTCGCATTTATTTCTATCGAATGCATACGAATCTGCTCCGCGTTTAATGGTGTCGAGCAGCAGCATTATATAGGCAAGTCGTAATAGGGCTCATACTATACAGAAGAGATTAAAAGGATGTGATGAACCAACTAATGGCTTCGGATAATAACGGATTTACTGTTGGCGAACCTTGCAAATGTTTGAAGGACCTTCGGATTTGCACGTGGAAAGTTCGGACATTTAACAGGCCACGTGCAGCCGATGAATGAGCAGAGGCCTTTGGTTGCTATTACACAGATATCACCGCCATCCAGGAAATGGGATGGAATAGGCTGAGCATAGGTTAGGTTAGGTAAGAGTGGCTGTTGGAAACATCAACCCACTTAGGCCTACTGGCCCATTGCCACGTGGATCTATGATCCTCTTACTGCTGGAACCAGTTTGAGCTTATAATAAAGCGTAGGAGACTTTTAACGTCTATGTTTTCTAGATCGTTTAGGTCGTTGTAGAAGAAAGCTCCTAGATGAAGCTTTCTTCTCTGGGAGAGAGCTGGCCATCTGCAGAGTAGGTGAAGGATTGTCTTCCTCCTCCATGCAGCTTCTACAGAAATCATTAGTAAAAGCGCCAAGCCTTCTTGCGTGATTGTCTATGAGGCAGTGTCCAGTAATGACACCTATTATGGCGCTGAGATGTTTCCTATCTAAAAGGATCAGACACTTAGAGCGACTCAGATCCAGCCTTGACCAGATCAGTTTGGTCGCTAGACATGTTTGCCCACCCAGTCCACCTAAGGTCTGATCTTTTATTGGCATCCAACTTTAGTGTTAGTTTGCACGTAGCAATTGGTATACGCATACTACCTTTATCCGGTAGAATAGGTAGAGTGGTTCCAATTTTGGCGAGTTCATCGGCTCTGCAGTTCCCTGGAATGTCTCTATGGCCCGGCACCCAACAAAGGTGAGTGTTGAACTGCTCTGCCATCTCCATGAGATGGCGGTTTTAGAATATAATGAGACCGAGTCCAGGGACTTGATGGCGGCCCGACTATCCGAAAATATGCGGATATCCTTTGCAGATATCACGTTTTTCTTCAGCCAGGACAGAGCTTCTTTAATCGCCAAAATTTCCGCCTGGAACACGCTACAGTGATTTGGAAGACGGAAAGAGAGGCTTAGATTTAGCTTATCTGAGAAAACACCGCCACCAACTCCGTTATCGGTTTTAGATCCATCTGTGAAGAGATGGATTGACTTGTCCTCCATGAAAGCATCTTGCTGAATGATCTAGAGGGGAAGCTTACGAGTACATGGAAGTTTTTGTCAAACCAAAATTCAGGTACGGTGTAATCGATGTTCGCTGTGAGGATTCCTAATGTATTAAGAATGTTGGCGTGGCCAAATGAATTATTTGTCCACTGTTTAGTCGCTTTAAGGCGAATAGCCGCAGTCGCAGTTACTTGCCTGTTAAAAATGTCAAGGGGTGTCAAGTGAAGCAGAATATCTAATGCCGCAGAGGGGGTAGACCGCAAGGCTCCGCTTGTGCATAGACATGCTGTTCCTTGGGCTCTGCATAGTTTAATGCGGTTGACTGCATTTTCCAAGGCAGTCCACCAGACAACCACCCCGTAAGTAAGTATCGGTCTTATGACCGAGATGTAACACATGAGTTGAAAAGTCCGTGCCGTTTTATAGTAAAGCACAACATTTTTGCGAAATTCAACTTTATTTATCAATATAGTTGCCTTCGAGGGCGATACACTGATTGAAACTATTTTTCAATCTTTCGATACCAGTTTTGTAGTACGATTTCGGCTTAGCCTCAAAATAGGCCTCTGTTTCGGCGATTATTTCTTGACCGGACTTAAATCTCTTTCCGGCATTCTTTTGAGGTCTGCGAATAGGAAATAGTCGCTGAGGGCCAAATCTGGAGTATACGGTGGGTGGGGAGCCAAGTTTCATCCATTGTCACATACCGATGCAAAAATTCGGCTTTATTGTGGTTGAACAGCTTTAAACACTCCTCTGAATCATCAACACGTTGTTGTTTTTGGTCGACTGTGAGCAAACGCGGCACCCACTTTGAACCGAGCTTTCGCATGTCCAAATATTCGTGTATGAATATCCAACACGCTGTTTTGATATCTTCAGAGCCTCAGCTATCTCGATCAACTTCACTTTACGGTCATTCGTAATCATTTTGTAGACTTTTTTGATGTTTTCATTTGAAACAGCCTCTTTTGGACGTCCACTGCGTGCATCATCTTCGGTGCTTGTATGACCACTTTTAAATTTTTCAATCCACTTTCGAATGGTTCGTTCGGCCATTCAGAGTCCGGGTAACACTTATCAAGCCATTTCTTTGCATCGGCTCCATTTTTTCCCATCAAAAAGCAATGATAAATCAACACACGAAATTACTTTGAATCCATTTTTTTTCACAATAACAAAAGTTGCTTCACTCACAACGCTATATCTCGAGAACTAGTCGTCCGAAAGCTGTCAACTTTATACACGTATCTTTTGAAGGTTGGTACTAACTGAAAATGGTATGGATTTAATTCAAGTGGTGCCCTCTCCTAGAAACGGTACGGACTTTTCAGCCCATGTGTTATAGCCAGTGGGTTATGCGAGGTTGAAGGCCCCATTTGTTCCCAAGAATCCCATTGTTTTGCAAGAGAACAAAGCTATTGTAGCTTTATTGACTCTTTCTTGAATGTTAGGTTTCCAGTTTAGTTTCCTGTCAAAAATGAGACTCAGATATTTTGCTGTATCGGAGAAAACTAAACTGGTACCGTTTATTGAAGGAGGGTCTATGATTGGAATTTTATATTTTCTAGAAAAGAGGACAAGATTCGTTTTATGGGAGTTTATTCCCAATCCATAGCGATCTGCCCAGCGGGTTAATATATTGAAATTTACTTGAAGGAGTTCTTTAATGGTATTGAGATGTTTTCCTGAGACGGCTATGGCAACGTCATCCGCATAGGTAATCACTCTGCTACCACCCGCTTCCAGGTATATCAGTAGTATATCAGTAGTTCGTTAACTACTAAGTTCCTGAGAAGGGGAGAGAGGACACCGGCGTACCTCTGCTGACATATCTTTTAGCAAAAGTCTCACCCAGTTTGGAGTTGATTATCTTGCTTTTTAGCATTAGACCGATCAACTCCCCAAGTGAGTCGTCTACCTGCAGAGTTGACAGCGCAGTCGTGATTGCGGATGTGTTAAAGGCGCCCTCTATGTCTAGGAAAGCAACCATTGTGTACTCCTTATATTGTAGGGATCTTTCGATGTGGCTAGTCAGAGAGTGCAGAGCCGTTTCAACCGACTTTCCTTTACAGTAGGCATGTTGAGCCGTAGACAGAAGTCTTGGATCAACTTTAGCTCGAATATGGATATCAATCAATCAGTCGTTCTAGAGTTTTCAAAAGGAAAGATGATACACTTATAGGCCTGAGTTCCTTTTGGACAACATGAGAACATTTTCCGGCTTTGGAAATGAATAATACATTGACTTCTCTCCATAACAGTGGAATGTGGATAAGTTCTACATAGCTCCTCATAATATTTTCTAACACTGGTAGAATAATATCTGAGGACCGCTGTAGCTCGGCAGGTATTATACCGTCCGGACCAGTAGACTTGTATGGTTTGAAGCTATGCAGCGCCCAGAGCAGTTTGTCTCTCGTAATCAGACCATGAATTTTGGTCACGGTTGCAGTAGGCTTGTTTGGGCTGTTACTGGCCGCGAGTTGGGAGCTACCTGGAAAGTGGGTGTCCAGAAGCAGGTTGAGTGATTCATCATTTGAGGTTGTCCAAGAGCCATCGGTTTTTTTCAAACAGCTAGGCATCATAGGATTTGTAGGGACGATTTTTCTTAGCCGCGATGCCTCAGAGATTTCTGTGATTTTGTCACAGAATAACCTCCAGGATTGTCGCTTTGCCTTCCTTAGTTCACTTTTGTATAATTTGAGTGATTCTTTATATGAGTCCCAGTACTTTGTGTACTTTTTGCTGCGTTGAAAAGTTTTCTGCAGGCGTTTCTGAGCAGTCCCAGTGCCGATGTCCACCAATGTGGCTTTTTCTTGCCTCTTGGTTGAATAAGAGGGCAGGAAGCGGCCATTGCCTGATTGAGAGCCAGACTAATTCCCTGACTTTCATGTCAAGCTCATTGGTGTCACGCGGGGGACTTGATAGTTCAGAGGATAGCGTTTCTGACAGTATTCCTCTGTATTTTAGCCAATCAGTTTTCCGGTAATTCCGGAAAGCTGGTTGGCTGGGGGGCAGCATCACTCAGACTGAACTGGATGTATTTGTGGTCTGAAATGGAGTGTTCAAACGATACCATCCAGTTCGTTAGCCTTTGAGTGATGCTGTCGGAGATAAGAGTAATATCTAGCACTTCTTGTCGATTTCTAGTTATAAAAGTGGGCTCATTGCTAATATTGCAAATTAAGAGGTTAGTACTTAAAATATAGTCTATCATTGATGCCGGTACTGCTCCATACCGTGTGATGTGCGTTAGCGTCGCATCCGATTATGAGGCCAGTTTTTTGCCTTCCAGCTTCCAGGACCACCCTTTCTAGGTTATCACCAAGGAGAGGGCCGACATGGTCGTAGCCAAGATAAGCCGATGCCAGCCAGTAGGAGCCTTTGGCTGGGAGCTAGGTACGAGTTCGAGGTCTGCTAGGAATGTCTTCCTTAGACACGACCTCGAGTTTTGCACCTGGCCAAATCTCTCCTAAACCATCGATGGCCTTGGTGAAGAGATCGAGAGATCTCTGGTTGGAACAAGCGATGAGTTTGACATGGCCTTGGTGCCAGCCAGCGTCGCTTGTGATAGGAGGTGGTCCTGGGTTTTCCCGCATGGTGGCCAAGAAGTTGCTCGAAAGCTTCAGCTTGACCAGCTGCCACCGTTCCGGTGTAATGGAACCATCGGTGTTGTTCCTATCGATCACGGCGATCACCAATGCGTCCTTTAGGACTTCATTGAAAGACCTCAGAGATGCGCTGTTGGGTGGCCCAGGGGTTTTGGAACTATATGTTTTGGGCCTCTTGGAAACCGGCACGGTTTCTTCCAACGATCTCTGGCGCTTAGAGGAGTCTTTTGACATTTTGGGAGCAGTGGAAGCACTGGGTAATCCGTCTTTTAGGATGTTTTTAGCCCACTCAACCTTGCTCTTTATATCCGCACTTCTCTCAACCTCCGGAATGGATCCGAAGGTTTTGATAATGCGTGAAGCATTTCGGCGTCTTGTATAAAGCGCCTTAGATAGAGCTTGCCGATGCGGCTGAGCTCCAGATTCCTCCTTGGAGGCAGGAGTTTTGGTAGCAGCAACAAGTCCGTGGGCTGCCACAAACTTACTGCTGCTAGGGGTGGAGGAAGTGATAGGACCATGGCTTGCCACAGTCTTAACACTCCCTGAATTTTTATTTTTAGGCTCGTTGCGTTTGCCTTTAGAGGATGGCGCACCATGGCCTGCCACAGTTTTGCTTCCTCTCGACAATGCAGGAGCCTTGCCGGTAGTCGGGGTAGTCACCGTTCTACCGCCCGGTATTGAAGGAGTACCGGCCTCGGATTTTGTTTTTGAGGTTTTATCCATAAATGGTCCCACGAGTAGTGGAGGAAGGGGTGTCCATCTGTACAGAGATCCGCTGTATACAGATAAGGCTAGCTAATCCGGAGGTCGTCAGGTACCGAATACTCCGTTCGCGACTGAGGTATTTTTGGTGATGCTGGGCCCTCAGCCAGGTTGATCTTCAGCACAGGTCGTATGACACCTTGATCCAGCCCAGTGGAAGAAGGGAGTGCTTTGGGAGTTGTGGAGGGGGGGGAGCATCCTTTGGTTTCAGGACTCGTCTGGAGAATTTCTTCTCGAGATTCATTGACCCTACTCAGCCTCTACAACTCGACAAGTTCGATGCTCGCGGTAGAAGATGGGCCGAGCATAAGAAGGATGAAAAACTGTGTGTGATGGTGATTGATACAGGGAAAAGAAACAGCCCTTAAGCGGATGCGGATTTGTTTTATGCGGCAAACTTTGGCAAGACGTTTTGAGCTTCCGACACGTGAGCGAGCGCTTTGTGACATAAGATTACTATGCGCCCATGCCCCTACGGAAGACAAGGACGACGCTAAAAAAGAATGTTTCTACGAGACCATCGACAAGACATATGAGCAGTGTTTTAGGTATGACGTTAAATTCGAACTAGCGATTTTAATGCCATGATAGGAAAGGCGGACATTTGGTAAGCAAAGCCTACACGATATCACGTCTGGCAACAGACTTAGGCTATCGACTTTGCAGCGGGACGAAATATCACTATAGAAACCACAAGGTTCTGTCATCTTATTATACACAGGGGAACATGGCGGTCTCCGAATCACGAGACGCTACATTAAATTGATCACATTGCGATAAACGTAAGATATGCTTCCAGTATTCTGGACGTCCGAACTTTCCGGGTAATCAAATTTGAGTCGGATCTGCACCCAAGGTAAAAATGCGAATTTCCCAAGTACCACAACAAAGGAGAACTACTATGAGAATATATAACGTAGAAAAGCTGCAATTGCAAGAGGCCTTCAGAATCTTCCGAAATTTCTCAACAACTCCTATGCCGCCAACATCAAGTACCGAAGACCACCAAGAAATCCCTAGTTTGATTAATAATGCCAGCAAGCACATGCAACTAAACAAGAAGTGTAGAAAGTAGCGTTGCAACGAAGGACGAAAGCCGCTCGTGAGCTCTACTAGCGAAAGAGATGGGTAGAACACCGGGTTCTCCAGAGCAAGTTTTACCAACAGGTAAAAATAACGTGTCAAGAATACCTGTACATAAACCTGTAGAAATGAGGAAGTAAACCTTGTAGTATAATCACAGTCAGTGCTGAGAATATGGATATTTTATAGGATGTCGACGCCCTGAATCCGGCCTTTCACTTGACCAAAGCGAAGTCAGGAGAACGATATTCAAGCTGGAATCCAACAAAGCTGGTGTACCTGATGGCTTACCGGCCGAAGTATTCAAAGCTGCTGGAAGTGAGTTATTGGAGAGCATACACCAACTCATTTTTCAGATGTGGTCAGAAGGCTGTATGCCTGATGAGGAGACCCTCTCAACCGTGTCAACTATAGAGGTATAAGTCTCCTCAATATCGGATACAAGATCTTATATGCCATATTGTGTGAACGTCTACAATCCTTTGCCAATAACCTGATTGGACCCTTTCAGTGTGGTTTCAGACCAGGAAAGTCCACAATCAAACAAATCTTCACAATCCGGCAGGTCCAGGAAAAAACTCAAGAATCCATTGTCAAACTGTGAGTAACGCACATATCTTGTGAGCTCCGGAAAATTCAGTGAATATAAATACTTAATTGATTTATTTTTTATAAAGTTTTTGTCTCAAATTTGTGTACAATAAAACATTCTACAGATCGGAGATAAAATTAACTCAAAATAAAGCCACATCTCATCATCTTTTAAGTTAAAAAAAAAATTATAAAATATGCATGTATGTCCATAAAATTTCAGCCATATATTAATACGAGTATGTTAAATGTAGACCGCAATTTTGTGGACTTGACTTATGTCTGGACATCTAAATCTGACTTTTATTAGGAGGATATGGGTTATTACGAGTTTTTTGTTTTTGCAACTATTAGGGATTCAATATAATTGTATTTTTATTAGTATTAGATTAGCTAGGGGAGTATTAGTTAGTTTAATTTGTTTACGTCAAACTGATTTAAAATCATTAATTGCTTATTCTTCTGTTGCGCATATAGGAATTGTTTTAAGAGGGTCAATAAAAATAACTTATTGAGGTATTTGCTCATGGTTTATGTTCGTCAGGTTTATTTTGTTTAGCTAACAAAATAACCTTCTTTGTAGACATGAACTCTGACTGAAATTTGACATTTCGTGTATATGTGAGTTTTTTTTCTGTTGAATGCGGTGGTAAACGTATTTTTTTTTTCATTGCCGAATAATAAGGAACAACTAATTTGCCTGTTGTCGAATGAACCTCTGCTTGCGAAATTAAATTTTTAACATAATTTGCCCAGTTATGACAGAAAAAAATTATATCAGACTAGATGTCAGATGTTTTGTCTGACATAATTCTGTCTCGCTGTTAGAAAATTTAAACAAAAAAGTCGATCAGTTTTAAAAGTGATTTGAGCCATATGGAAAATAAAATAAAAGGTAAGATAATAAATATCAAGCAGATCAAAAAATCCTTAACAATAAGCTTAATAAACTTGTAAACGAATTGCGTAAAAGTGAAGTTATACTAACTGAATTACCTGAAACAACATTTTTTAACATTTCCCGTCTAAAACACATAACAAAAGATCGAAACAACAACAATAACAGCATATCATCAACAAAGAAAGTAACTATGGAAAATATTTAAAAAGGAAACACCGATCGACTTTTAATAGAAAGACTATTTGTATGGGAAATTATATGTTCTTTATTATCGAAAATTTAACGACTGCCCTTGAAGAGGAAACAAAAGCGACTCATTGTATTAAATTAAGTGGTATGTTGAATTCATTTAAAAGTGTTACACATGTGTATGGTATAAGAGTGTGTGAGTACACATTAGAATATTACAAAGCTAATCCAGTATAAGAGAATCTTAAATCAATACATGGTTTGATAGGATGGAAATTCAAGAAAAGAAGAAATATGATTTAGAGACTAACAAAGAGAAACTTTACATTAAGAAATATTAAAACTTTTAACATCCTCCGCCCGAGTCAGCATGTGGAAGCTCCAATGGATACAACAGTTGAACAGGTCTTCGAGTATGTGTGCCATCTGAGTATCGTGTTTCGCAAGCTCTACCCTTACCATCACGACAAAGGTATTTTCAATAACAGCTAATTTCCAGCTGATTCTGGGTTTCGAAAACAACAACAACATCTTGGGTTGCAGTTGCACCGACGATCCGTTTTTGTTATGGTGAAAAGAACGTAGAAGTTGCATGTATTCAATCCGCCATCGCTTCCACAACATGCTGGCGTACTTCATCCTGTTTTTCCAAATATCCTGGATCTCACCGGAACTAAAGCCCTTATCGTTGGACTGGAGAATTCAAAGCGACCCATTAAAAAATCGGCAGGAGTCAGCGGAGCTGCATCAAGTGGGTCACTACTAATGTACGAGTATGTTAGCGGTCGGGTATTCACCATATACTCAGCTTCGACAATCAGAGTTCTCAACTGCTCAAAAGAAAGCTTAGCTCTTCCAATGACAACCTTTAATATGTTTTTTATACTCCGGATGAGGCGCTCCCAAAAGCCACCCCACCATGGCGCTCGTTCCACAATAAACTTCCATTTTATGTGTTTGTCTGTGAGAAAACGTTGTAATATCTCATCTCCAAAAGCTGCACTACCAGGATCTAGTTCTAGGGCCGCTCTTCGAAATGTCCGTGCGTTGTCGGAATATATTACGGAAGGTATTCCTCTTCTAGCAATAAAACGTCTAAGACCCATTAAGCAATACTCGGTGGACAAGCTGGGAACCAATTCCAAATGCACAGACCGCACAGCAGCACATGTAAAATCCATGAGATATGCTTTGTTCCTATCACAATTGCCTTGCTCAAAAAAGTATAATGGGCCGGCAAAATCGACACCAACATTATCAAAGGGACGCGACAGCTTTAATCTTTCAATAGGTATTTGGCTGTGCAGCAGGCTTACCCCATAGCTTTTGGCAGATGACACACTTTTTGATCCTCTTCTTGACTACTTGCCGCCCTTTTAGTATCCAAAACCTTTTCCTTAGTTGTAACAGCACCACATTTACCCCTCCATGCAGAGTATTTTGATGATATTCGTCAATAAGAAGATCAACGAGAAGACTACTTGGTGGCAAGATGATGGGATGCTTCAATTCGGAAGGTTCTTCTGCTAACTGCAACCGACCACGCAGTCTCATTATTCCATCATCCCCAAGGAAAGGCAGCAACTGAGCAACATTAGATGTTGAAAGCACAGGTTGGCCTTTCTGCAATAAACAAATTTCGTTAGCAAATTTTTCAAGTTGTAAGTACCTGAGCCAATATGTTTTGGCTTCAAAGATTTCATCAGAGGATAAATACGCAGGCAATTGATATTTTGTTTTACACAACCTCAAAAATCTCAAAACGAAACCAGTCACACTGTTGGAGCATACAGTCAAATAAAAAAAAAAACTTTGTATCAGTTCATAAATATATTTACTCATTTCATTTATTAAATCGAATTGTCAAGTGTAACACCTCTGTGTCACAAAACTAATTACATATGTACTTATTAAACAGTAACATTCATACGAATTTACCGATGCTGTACCTTTCAACAGAGCGAGCGGGAGTAGATTTTATTCATTCGTTGTTGAAGACTCAAATTGTGAACATTTTTATTCGTTTTCAAACCCAAAAACAAGAAGAAGCAAATATACTCCTACATTCATACTCAATCGTGTTGCACATTGAATTTGCGTTTTATTTCATTCGTAGTTTCTCGTGGGAAATTCTAACATAATTAATTTACTCTAATTTCGATATCGGCCCTTTTTTGCCATTTGGCCCACGAGAATATAGGGAAAAATTATTCTCCCAACATTTTGGCGACCGTGACAGGACGTTTTCCTGTAAATTTCGTTGTAGACGGTCGTGTAGAATTTCGTTGGAAACCAAACTGGTGGATTCGGAAGTAAATCTTATGAGTTACGCTGCGTCGCGTACAAATTAATTGGACATTTTAAAAACACATTCGAGCAATTTTCCGGCAGTGCTTCGTGGAATAGCGGCAGATAGCAGATATTTCATCATAGCGGACACTCTTCATATTGGAGCAAACAGACGGTTAAGGATAACGGGATGGGTATATCTGGTGACCATTAAGAACCGCATGTATAAATGAAATTTCATACATAGTTGTAGTTGCTGTAGTTGTTTAGCTGTTTGCTGTCAAGATTAAAGGCGTTTTCAAAGGTCAATTATCGTCAAATTAGGCATATTCAAGACACATTTTTTGGCGGTCTTGCATTATAGTTTTTGTTAAAATGCAAGACCATTTGCGATTTGGAAGTGACTGAAGCAAACTATTCGAAAGCGCTGTCAAAATTAAGAGAACGGTTTGATAATAAGAACCTTATGTTCCAGGAGCATATTACGAACATATTCGAGTTGCCAAGAGTTTCGGAGCCGTGTCAGATAAGGGCACTACTGGATAGTATGAGTGCGCATTTAAGTGCAATGCTATCATTAGGCAGCTACGAGAATGTAGTCCATGCAATGTTGATTCGCTTGGCAACTGATAGACTTGATCAAGTTTCGCGGGAGAAGTGGGACGAGGCCATAGATTTCAATAAGTTGTCTTCATGGACAGACTTTTCGAACACCATAGTCCGCCGTTGTCAAACCTTAGAAGCTCGCAAGACGTCTGAATCAACAACCTTCAGCGACCATCGTCTATCTGTTCGTGAACCAAAGGATCGTCTTCGTTTTACCATAACTGCATCATGCTTGGCATGTGCATTCTGTAGGGAACCTACGCACCCAATTAATACTTGTCCAGCGTTCTTAAAGCTTTCGGCCAAAGAACGACTTAATCAAACCAAAATTCTCGGGCTTTGTATCAAATGCTTGAGTAAAGGGCATACAGTTAGGAATTGCTCTCGCGAAAATTGTGAAATATGTGCCCGTCCACACCACACAACGCTACACCTCTTTAGACGATCACCTGAATGTAATCAGCAGAGTGCAGCAGAGGGCATTTTGTCTGGTGAAGTTACCAACACGCAGACGTCGCTGATAGGTAGCTATACCGTTGAAACGGATGGATATGTCTTTCTCGCCACTGCGGTCATCAACATTCGAGATAAGACCGGTACTCTGCAGCCAATTCGCGCCCTTCTAGATTCAGCTTCGCAACTCAATGTCATAACCCAAAAGGCAGCTCAACGACTGGGGTTGACGCAAGAGGGAGTGCATGCTGAAGTCAATGGGTTAGGAATATTTAAGTCACAATACAGATATCAGACAAACGCAGTTATTAGCTCTCGCCTAAACAATTTTTCCGCTCCTTTGAAATTAGCTGTTTTTCCACGTATAACCGGATTTCAACCATATAGGAATATCAATATCGATGGTTGGAAGTTACCTAAAAATATTAAATTGGCTGACCCATGTTTCAATCAACCAAATAGTATCGACATATTAATAGGAGCTGACACCTTTTTCAAAATTTTATCAGTTGGTCAAATTAAATTGGGAAATGGATACCCTCTATTGCAAAAGACACTAGTAGGATGGATTCTGACAGGTAGATTCCAAACTAAGACGGCTCAGGAACAATACTGTTTGGTTGCAACAAACGAGGTAGAGGATAGTGGTCCTGATGATGGTCTTGGTAATATAGTGGAACGTTTTTGGAAAATAGAACATCTAGTAACCCAAGATGCAGGTTTAAATGAGGACGAGAAAACATGCGAGGATTTGTTTAGGTAAACGGTGAGGAGATTGGCGAATGGCAGTTTTATGGTCAAGTTACCTTTCAGGGAGAATTTTAAAATGCTGGGCGATTCGCTACAAAACGCTCATAAAAGGTTTTTAAGCTTGAAAAAGAAACTAGGAAAGTATCCTTTACTGAAAGAACAGTATTCCGCATTTTTAGCAGAATATGAATTGCTAGGTCACATGGAACTTGTACGTCCACATGAAGTTGCGCAGGTAAGGTATTATTCTCCTCACCAATGCGTACTTCGTCCAGAATCGTCCACCACTAAGCTAAGATTCGTGTTTGACTGTAGCTGCAAAACTTCAACAAACTTGTCTCTTAACGATGTTCTAATGGTAGGACCCACGGTGCAGGATGATTTCTTTTCCATTATCCTGCGATTTCGGTTTCATAAATACGCACTCACTGCAGACATTTCAAAAATGTATCGGCAAGTGTTTGTAACTCCCAGCGATTCTTACTACCAATGTATTCTTTGGCGATCTAGTCCGAGTGACCCACTGCTAACTTATCGACTGAAAACCGTCACATATGGGACATCGTCGGCGCCATATTAGGCAACGCGTTGTTTACAACAAATCGCTGATGATAATAATCAGACACACCCTATAGCTGCAAAAATTATCCGTAATTACTTTTACATAGACGATCTTATAACAGGGGCAGATACCGTAAAGGAGATCCAATCAATCCGGGAAGACGTTGAACAACTATTGTCGTCTGCCAATTTTACACTATGAAAGTGGTATTCAAATGATTTATCGTTGTGGAAAGGCCTACCAGAGGAAGATATGGAAAAGCCACTTCGGATTAATGATTCAGATGTGATAAAAGCATTAGGTTTAGTGTGGCACCCTCGAACGGACACATTTGGATTTGCGTCTCCGTCTTTGTCTAAGAGTAGAAGGGTTACCAAACGCTCTGTACTTTCAGACCTGTCCCGCCTTTTCGACCCCCTTGGGCTAATAAATCCAGTAGTTGTTCGAGCAAAGATGTTTATGCAGGAATTATGGAGGGAGAAGATGGATTGGGATCAATCGTTGCCAATAGAGATGCATTCCAGATGGATGAACTTTTTGGAGGATCTTTCTGCGCTTCAAGATATTAGAATACCACGGTGTGCTTTCACAACCGATCAGATTAGAGGCTTGGAGCTGCACGGATTTGCAGATGCGTCCATGGGGGCGTACGGGGCTTGCATATATGTGCGTTCTATCGATACTGTGGGAAAGGTGGTCGTAAATTTGATGCTAAGTCTCGAGTAGCTCCACTTCTAACTAAGTCATTGCCACGATTGGAGCTTTGCGGTGCTCTTCTACTAGTCGAATTAATGGAACGAGTTAAGAGCAAGGTCACGATCAAACCCAACGAAATTTATTTGTGGACCGACTCCGAGGTGGTTCTGGACTGGATATCAGCACACTCGTCGACGTGGAATACGTTTGTGGCGAACAAGGTAGCCAAGATACAAGTGTTAACGAAGTCGTCGAGGTGGCAACATGTTAATTCGAAGGCAAATCCGGCGGATATTGTGTCGAGAGGGTCGACAGTGGGTGGCCTAATAGACGCTATATGGTTCAAAGGTCCAGAATTTTTGTTAAGGTCACACGATTATTGGCCAGTCCAAGAGAGGCATGTTTCAAAGCAAGTCCTCGAGAAACGGTCAAAAAAGACTGTTCTCCTTACATCGGCTAACAAGTGTTCGTATCATACGAACGATATAGTAACTTCATGAAGATCTGCCGAATATTTGCTGTCGTGTTTCGGTTCTACAATCGCTTGAAAAAAGGACCGAAATTGGAACTGGAAAGTACATTTACAGTAGGAGAACTCCACTCAGCGTTCTTGCGAGTTTGGAGTATTCAGCAGCACGAGTTTGCAGAGGAAATCCATTGTCTGGAAAAACAACAGGAGATTCAGTCTAAAAGTATGATCAAGGGATTATGTCCATTTCTAGATACCAAAGATGGTATTGGGGTACTGCGAGTAGGTGGTCGCCTAAAAAATGCCGAACGACAGCAAACATCCATTGCTTCTATCCAAAAACTCAAATTTTATAACAACATTTTTTAATTATTTACATAAAAAGTTTTATCACGCAGGTCCTACAGCATTGGTGGCGATTAGTAGACAAACAGTTTGGGTGGTGAACGCAAGGGCTTTGGCAAGGAGGATTGTTAGTCGCTGCACGCACTGTTTTCACTATAAACCAGTGCTGAAGCACCAGATTATGTTAAACCTTCCAGCAACACGGGTGAAATTCGAAAAGCCATTTTTAATCTCCGGAGTAGACTTTTGTGGACCAGTTACAACAACTCATAGGATTCGAGGAAAGCAGCCGTATAAATCGTACATCGCCGTGTTTGTTTGCTTTGCCACTAAAGCGACACATCTTGAAGTCGTATCAGATTTGTCGGCTAAAGCATTTATAGCAGCATTTCGAAGATTCCTGGCTCTACGTGGGTTTTCTATCGCATCTCTACTGCGATAATGGGACGAATTTCATGAATGCCTGAAACTTAATGGCGGATTTTCGAAAACATTTCATTGAGCAACAGATGCAGCAGACGATATTATCTTGGTGTTCCGCACAGATGGTGCAGTTTCATCACATTCCTCCCCGATCGCCTCACTTCGGACGCCTTTGGAAATCTGCCGTGAAATCTTGGCGCGTACATTCAGTTCAACCCGGCTTACATTCGAGGAGCTAACAACAGCTTGTGCGGAAATCGAGGCTATTCTTAATTCAAGGCCGCTGTGTCCTTTATCAACGGACCCTAATGACGAGGAAGCGCTGACGCCAGCTAACTTTTGGAATGGCCAATCTTAGGTCGCGGTAGTAGAACCTTATGTTAACCATAAAACATTATCCCTTTCAGACAGATGGCAGCAAATCTCAGTACTGAAGCAACATTTTTGGCAGAGGTGGTCGAAGGAGTATCTGCTAGGTCTTCAACAGAGGGCAAAGTGGAAGTCAGCGTCATCCAACGTCAGTGTCGGATCTTTGGCATTAATTTCCGAAGACAACTTACCACCTCAACATTGGTTATTGGGCCGAGTCGTAAGCATCAAACCGGGTTCAGATGGAAATGTTAGCGTGGTAGAACCGAAGACCAGAAAGGGGATACTTCGAAGGACGGTTCATCGCATCGCACCATTACCAATCGATGATAATTGAACGATCTCAAGTTCATTCAAAGGCGGCGGGATGTTGGAGCATACAGTCGAATAAAAAAAAAAAAACTTTGTATCAGTTCATAAATATATTTACTCATTTCATTTATTAAATCGAATTGTCAAGTGTAACATCTCTGTGTCACAAAACTAATTACATATGTACTTATTAAACAGTAACATTCATACGAATTTACCGGTGCTGTACCTTTCAACAGAGCGAGCGGGAGTAGATTTTATTCATTCGTTGTTGAAGACTCAAATTGTGAACATTTTTATTCGTTTTCAAACCCAAAAACAAGAAGAAGCAAATATACTCCTACATTCATACTCAATCGTGTTGCACATTGAATTTGCGTTTTATTTCATTCGTAGTTTCTCGTGGGAAATTCTAACATAATTAATTTACTCTAATTTCGATATCGGCCATTTTCTGCCATTTGGCCCACGAGAATATAGGGAAAAATTATTCCCCCAAAACACACTCTGATCAAGCGCTTCCATGTTCTGTAGTTTTCGTATGGCAAAAGAGGTTTTTTTGCAGGAAATAGGAGAAACCAAGATTGGCATCAATAACGCCAACTTTGCCGTACTACCAGGATCCGTTGAGGTATTGTCATCGTTGTAATATTTGTCATCCTTCAGCCACGCTGGTCCATGTGCCCACAAATCAGAAGAGAGTAGCGCTTCCGCCGTTATACCTCTTGTCAGAAGATCCGCAGGGTTTTCTTTCCCAGAGCAATGATGCCAGTCTATAATTGATGTATGATGACGGATTTCCGCAACTCGACTTTGCACAAAGGGTTTCCAACGACTAAATTCCCCTTGAATCCAGTTTAAAGTGATTTTTGAATCCGTCCATAGGTAAAATCTATGAATGGAGACCTTTAAATATTTCTTTAGATATAAGCACAACCGTGATGCTATTAAGGCGGCAGTTAGCTCCAGCTTTGGCAACGTAAGCTCTTTGGTTCCGTCTTGTTTTAATGGAGCTACTCTGTTTTTGGCACATAAAAACGCACAGTTGTTTTCTCCTGAAGTTAACGTATTTTTTACGTAGGCCGCTGCCCCATATGCCTTCATGCTGGCGTCTGCAAATATGTGGATTTGAAGTAGTCCAGGAGTAGTAATCCCAAGTGCAGATCGCGGAAATGTCATCTCTTCTAAACGCATCGTACTTTGTGCATATGTTTCCCACTCAGTCAGCAAATCAGACGTAAGAGCTTCATCCCACATTAATTTTTTCTTCCAAATGGATTGGAATAAGATTTTAATCTTGACAGTAACTGGGCCCAGCATCCCCAATGGATCAAAAATTCTCGCTATAGCTTGTAGAACAATTCGTTTAGTGACCTTGTTTACTTTAGAAGTCATAAGTCTTTCAACCGATTCTAAAGGCACTGTTAGTTCATCACTCAATACAAACCATCTAAGGCCTAACACTTTTTGCATTGCTGGTGTATCACTAGAACCAAGAGACTTCCTTATGAGCGGACTGTTGGAGTTGAATTTTCTTAGGTTCATGCAAGCGTTTTTCAATATCTCCTCGGCTTCTTTGCTAATTCGTTCGCCTACTTCTTCTTCTGTATAGACACTCACTACCAGGCCATCCATATAAAAGTTATCCCTTAATATCTCACATGTATGAGCAAACTGGTTTCCTTCGAGAGTAAAGTGCAGTCGTAAAGTTGCAGTTAAAAGAAAGGGACTACATTTTACCCCAAACGTGACCCTCGTCAATCTGTAGTCTTCGTATTCGTGGTTCTGGCTGGACGATTTCAAAGAAGAGTGCCAAATAAAACGATGACTGTCACGGTCATTTTCAATTAAAGAAATCTGGCGGAAAGTCTTTTCCACATCCGCAATAATACCAAAACGTCCGAGCCGAAAATTTAGTAGAACCGTCAACATATCCGGCAGCAGGTTCGCACCCACATATAGCTGATCATTCATCGAAGCCACTTCCTCTGTACTAGCCGAAGCATCGAACACAATTTTCATCTTCGTAGTTGTGCTTTCAGACTTGTAAACGGGTCTGTGCGGTAGATAAAATACACGATTAGAAGGTATACCTTTCGGAACTCAGCGATTCCGTTTGCAATCAACTGTTGTATGGCGGCATCGTATTCATTAAACTTTTCAGGGACTCGTAACAATCTGATAGTAAGCATATATAATCTCTTCACAGCATCCTTTCTGTTGTTGCCTAAAAGTATGCCTGGTTTTTTCCGCGGTAATGTAGCTTCATATCGGGGGCCCTTTTTCGTAATGCATTTGCTATTAATTCATCGGTCAAGCAATCATTTTCAACTTTTTCACTTTGAATTCCAATAGCTTCCAAATACTAAAAGGATGTTATATCGACATCGTGCAAAGAAGGTAGTATCAAATTGGTACTGGGAATAAAGGAAACACATGAGTTACTGGTTAAATCATTACTCTTACCAGAAACTGAGAGCGGTCCTTGTAAAGTCCAACCGAGAATTGTCTCTACAGCTTTCAAGGCAGACGAAATTCTTCGCTGCTTTCCGGTTACGACACTCCAGTAAAAGTCGGAACCAATTAGAATACTGAGTCCTTCCTCTGATTCGATGTCGACATGTTTGGAATCAGCTAATTGGAGACCATGGTATACAGGACAGGAACTGTCAGGAGCGCACAATACGTCCACACATATGTCAGGCACAACTAATGCTTCTAGCTATAGGCTTTTGTTGCTAAACTGGCTTTTTATGGAGATTAAAACTTTTTTCAGTTGCAGTTTTTTTTGCTGCTCGGAGCTGCGGCTATGCCCGAGCCGTCTTCAAAAAGACGATTGAATTTTGAAACGAAGAATTATACGCGCAAACATCCAAAACATTTTGTGTTACACTAATTTCTGAAATTACAGTGGGTAGGATTTTGGCTTGATGGAAAGAAGGGTCGGACATAGATGACATGTGTTTTCCTTTACATTTTCGGCACGACATAAACTTTCCACTGCGACATTTTTTAGATGAGTGCACGTTTACCACATCGAAAACATCGTCCGTTTTTTCGGAATACCTCTCTTCTGTAATACTGATTTTGCTATCGCATTCTTTAGTATTGTGCTTGTCAGATGAGCAAAAGAGACACTCGTCCTTGTCACTCGGCAAAAGTAAACTTGTTGCAGTACTGGATGTAAAGGATTTGACATTTGTTGTGACAGGGACAACTCGACTTCTTTCTAGTGATTCCACTTCTTTCTTTAAAAATTTCATTATGCTCTGTATCTGTTTATCTCCACTGTTTGAAAGAGTAGAGATACTTTTTTGCATTGATTCGGCTGATGAACAATCATTATCGCCTTCCATTGTGCGAAAATAGTCCACACGAAGATCGGTGGGTAGATAACGGAGTAAAATCGATTTCAACATTACGAAGTATTGGCTGGGTGGTATGAGCAACGATGTAAGAGTGTGACTGCAGGTTGTAATGGAATTGTACAATCTTCGAATGTATAGGTCGAAGGGAGATAAGCTGTTGCATTTGCTTGTCGATGAGCCGCTCTGTATCACCATATTGCTCTTGTACAAGGGAGATAGCTGCATCGTAACACATTTCAGAAGCCGTAAATCCTGCAATAACTTTTTTTGCGTTTCCAACCAACAAAGACTCCAAATAACTGAATTTGTCTGTTGGCGCCAAGTTCGTATTTTCGTGCACTGTTGCCCGAAACTGTTCCCAAAAGGGAAGCCATTCTTGGAAATTGCCATCGAATTTTCTTAGAGGCAATGTAGGAAGTTTAATGGGACAGTGCGCAACAGCTGTTGTATTGCCAAATGATGTATTCACGTTCGTCACCTGCGGATTCTGTTTCTTTCGGAGGTTGCAAAGGCGAGAATTTAAACGTGCAATCATACTCGTACCTATAGCCACATCTTGATAATCAGCAACCTTTTCCAGCTCCCTTTCCATGTCGTCGACTTTTATAAGCTTTTGATTAACAATTTCCTTATTGATGGTTAAAAGGCTCTCGATTTAGAGACTAACAAAGAGAAACTTTACATTAAGAAATATTAAAACTTTTAACAGTAACCGCATCGATGATTGCTAAATTGAATAATCCACGTTTGTTTTTTTTTCTGTCATTCCAGTCACACTGGACAAAATTGGACTGATATCCAATACAGCGATCGGAGAATTTGAATGTCTCTCCTCTAATGCACTGCATATGCAATGAAATTGCAGGTAGAGAAAAAAGCTTCACTCAGTTGTTTTCCTTTTGTAGAATTCGAGGCATTTATTTTATAGAAACACATACAGTACATCATGTGAAAACATGGTGGTGGATGGAGATTTAAATGTTGTCATTACAGATTCATCTAGACATTTTTTTACAAGTCATAGTGACAGGACAATTGATCTATTTGTAGTTTCAAATAAGAATAAAGTGTCTTTTTAATCAAATGCAAGGTATTGCTTCGTGATTTAAGAAGCATAAATACGGATGAACTTTTCAGCGAAATATTAAATATTGAATAGCAATACATATGTCAGAAATATTAATTCAGTCAATTGTAAAGTTAAATATTTAACTATACTTTTAAACTAATTATGTCCGTTTAAAAGATTCGATCCTCGTTATAAATGTCGCTGACTTAATAGAAGTATAATAGATTTAATTAATGAACGAAATTTTTTATACAATATTTACAATATCAAAAACAAAAAAGCAAAAACAATAGAATTACACATATATTACATTACATGGAGCGATAAAAATCGTGCAGAAATAAGGTCGTTAAATCCAAGGGAAATGCCAAAGAAGAATTTTATTGCGTTCAATTAGATGCTCATAAAAATTCAACAAAAAATGTATGGAATAATTTGAAAAAATTGAATACATATGTCAAATTAAATTTAGTAAATACCGATGATCCAGCATTTGCCAACGATTTGAACAATTCTTTTGCCCTTCATGTTTAAGTACACGTGTATGTTAGGATGTTCTTAATAACCCAATGGAAATTCTCATTTGACTGCGTTACAATAAATGCATGTTTCGAGTCTCTTCTCTCAATACAATCCAAAGCCCCCTATATCATTTCACTCAAATTCATAAAACTAATATTAGCTGCAATCATTCCAAGCATCACTAACATCTACAACGATTGCCTTACGAAGTCCGTTTTTCCCAGCCTCTGGAAATAGGCTGGAAATAGCCATTATGCCTCACATATCAAATAATAATGACTTTTCGAATTACAGCCATATTAGTATCTTACCATTTCTGTCTAATGGCTTAGAGAAATTGATGTTCAAACAAATAAATTACTATACACATAACATAACATAATTACTTGTCTCGCCTTCAATCAGATTTTCGCAAAAATCACTTGTGTGTCAGCGATCTTGAAAGTGCACGATGCTATTCGAACAGCAATGGACGAAGTTAAACTTACAATTTTGAAATTATTCGATTTAATTAACACCTTCAGCTCAGTAGATCAGTGGGTGGCTGGGGCTTAAGTGGTAGTGAACTGGCTTCCAAGTAGGAAGGTTGAATGTTCGAATTCCAAATGCGCGCGAAAGACATTCATTTTGTCAGTTAACTAATATCAAGTAATATGAGTAGTTGACTAGAAAACAACAAGAAGCCCCTTTAAATGTTGGATGCCATCCATAGAGCGAAATAGCCACTGACCCCAAACATATTTCTTTCTATCCCATTTTTCAAAAAAAACTCAACACCTGCTGAGACATTATAAATGTGGTTTTCATTTCATTTTCATTTTATATGCATTTTTATTATATCGAATTCATTTACACTCACAAGCTAGACAAAAAAATGCTTAAAAATTAGCTTAATTAACTTTATACTATGATAACTTACTGGCCCCATGTGGGCGCTTTAAGTTAAACCTAAAGGTAAAGGTGAAATATGTAGATCCTCGCGCACACCTCTCAGATCATGACGAATTCACTGCTGGTTTTAATGTCATTGATCTCTCTGCGTAGTGGCTTCAGTTTATCCAGAAGTGTAGTGTTTTTGATTAGAATCTCATTGGTTTCTGGCGATCCTACGTTTTTTATGCGTTTTTGTGCTGGCTGAGGTGGTGTGTTTGCTACGGGTGTAGATTTTAGGGCATTATCTACAGCAGCAGATGAATTGCACATTTATCTCCTACAGGTGGCACATCTTCATTCCCCCTATTTCGCTGTTGCCAATTTCCGATAGAATTTTTCAAAAATTGTGGGCAACCAAAGTACATTTTTCGGTTACATCTGTGACATGTCACAAAGTATCCTTCTTGGGGGAGGGAAAGTTGGCACTCACTGCACACACTCATATTAATTTAAGGAGGAAAATAAAAGTGTATTTGTAGCCAGCAAAAACAAAAATACCAAATTTAATGGCTTTAAAAAGGAATTTTATATCTTAAAATATCCTTTTCCACAATAATAAAAATTTTAAATTAAACAAAAATCTCTGTCCTTGTATTATATATTCTTTCACAATATAACTATTTCCATGGAATTACTCAACACTTTTTAGAATTTAATTGAGAGCAAAATTAAATCGCAACCAATCTAAGAGAATTATCATCAATCATAACATGCGGTATGCTGGAGTGGACTCAAAAAGCAAGCAAAAGTTAAACGTAGCACTTACGAGTAATTCCTGTCTTCGATTAATTCTCTAAGGAGATTTGACCATATCTCACTTATCTAATTGTATTTTCAATGCCTCGATAATGTCTTAGTTCGTTATTGAAATACTCGTATGTAAACTTATGCTTGGATTAATACACCATCGAATTCTTCTACACAGAGCCTTGGCCAAAAGTATTACGCACCCTATAAAATTCTATATATATATAATTGTCGCGCGCACAAGGGATTATGTGTAACCTTAAGATGTTTACACATAGCGTTGGCGAGGGGAAGTTAGGGAGGGAAAAAAGAGATACCGATGTGCGTTGATTTTAAATGTTTGCAAGTTATAGTTAAAGAGCTCGGCAGGACATTCCATAAGCCAGTTGTGCGGCTTAGGAACGAATCACGATACTTCAGAGTACGTGCGAAAGTGGGCTTTAGAGTAAACTGATGAGAATTCATAGCAAGATTGGTGTTACGGTTAAAAGTTTGAAGGGGCGGAATGCTAATGGCTAAATGGCACTGGCGGTGGAAATAGCGATAGAACATTAGAACGTAGAGACATTACGTTGGTGTTCAAGGGTTGTTTGATATTAGCATCACCTATAAGTTTTATTGATGATGCAGCAAGGTTTTAGGAACATCTGACCGGATGTGAGCATTTGACTCCTTTTGCCTTTTATTGTGGTCTGATCAGAGGGGGTCAAGTATTAGGTTGTACCCACATGAAATATCCGATTTTTTTTGTAAAAAGTCAATATTTCTTTTTTTGACATCTAAAGGGTCCGCCATCTAATGTTTTTTTTTTCAACTAGTGCTTATTTCGTGAATGGTAATACTTAGCTCATGTCTGATTTGACAGATAATCAGTTTTATCCTTCCGGTTAATAATGGAAAATAATTTCATTCAAATGGCTGCCTCGGCTGGTCATGCAGTAGCCTACACGGTCGGTCCAATTTTTAAGCACATTATCGATTGTGTGCAGCTGTATTTCACCAATGGCTTCACGAATATTGTCCTTTAAAGCGTCAATTGTCACTGGCTTGTCGGCGTAACACTTATCTTTTACGGCACCCCACAAATAATAGTCCAACGGTGTCAAATCGCAGCTCCGAGGTGGCCAAACGACATCAGCTCTGCGGCTGATAATGCGATCTTCAAAAACAGGGCGCAAAACATCGAGTGTAGCTTCGGCTGTGTGGCACGTAGCGCCGTCCTGTTGAAACCAAATGTTGTCAATATCCTCCTCTTCAATTTTTGTGAACAAAAATTCGTTCAATATGGCCCGATAACGATCGCCATTGACTGTAACAGCCACTCCTTGCTCATTTTCGAAGAAAAATGGCCCAATTATGCTTCTGGACCAAAATCCGCACCAAACAGTGAATCGTTTTGGGTGTATAGGCTTTTCAATGTATGCGTGCGGGTTTTCTGTGCCCCAAATGCGACAATTTTGCTTGTTTACATACCAGCCAAGATCAAAATGAGCTTCATCTGAAAAGATGATTTTTTTGGCAAAATCGGCATCTTCTCTAAGTCGATCGCAGGTAATATTTCCCAGCGTTATTCAAGCGTATACACAACCATATTCGTTCAGCGGAAGGATAAAACTAATTATCTGTCAAATCAGACATGAGCTAAGTGTTACCATTCACGAAATAAGCACTAGTTGAGAAAAAAAAAGTTAGATGGCGGACCCTTTATAACCTTCTTCCATCGTGATTCAAGGTCTATTATTCCTTTTTTATAGAAGGCTTGATTTTTTTACGCTAAAAAGTTTTCAAAGTCTTCTATGACCTCTGCTCGGTTTCGGAACACCTTTTGCCGACAAAATGACTCCAGACTGCGGAAAATGTGATAATCCGTTGGAGAAATATCAGGAAATCACGGTGGATGCGGAAGAATTTCGAATCCCAACTGTAGCAGCTTTGTGTGAGGTATGGGTCTAGTATTGTCAGGCAACAGTATCGAAAAATGCCTATTTGCCACCGCAGGATGCTTTTCAGCCAATTTCGTATGCATTATGTCGATTTCCTCACAAAATTTTACTGCATTTATCGTTTCCCTGGATGAAGAAATGAAAAGTGGATTGGTCCTTTCGATGTCTACCAGATTGTCACCATAACCTTTTCTGAGTGAAAACTAAGTTTGGGGGGTGTGCTTTGGGTTTTCGTCTGCATCCAACCACTGCCCAGATCTTTTACGGTTGTCATACAAAATCCACTTTTCATCACATGTGATTAAACGGTGCATTTCGGTGTCTTAGACTTAGTGATGCACAGGTTTCTAAACGGCGTAGTTTTAGGGCCTTGATAATTTATGGGGTACCCACTTGTCGAGTTTTTTCACTTTTCCTATTTGAGATAGGTGTCGATTTATTGTCATGGGGGATATTCCCATGTTGTGTGCAATGCCCCCCAGCGATTTTGTTGGGTCTGCATCCACTATTTCTCGTAAAATGGCGTCCTCAATTACCGTTTCCGGTTTCCCACGTGAACGGAACTTACCAAACCAACGCCGAATAGTGCCTTCGTTCGCCGCTGTATTCTCAAATGCGTCACTTATGTTTTTGGCTGCCAGAGAGTCATTATGTCCTAGTTTGAACTCGTAAATGAAAAGAGTACGCATTTGAACCGTCGACAGCATGATATAAAAATTCCTAGAAAAAAAGAAGTGCAACGGACCCTGAAAGTCGCACACATCAAACACACATACCACTTTACCTGATTAAAAAAAATCAATTTGTTGTACAGAGGTTCACTCGACAGCTTCTAATTGAGGACTAAGTGAAAAATCGGACATTTAATGTGGTACAACCTAATATATCTTACATCGATTGAGGAAACCTAGACATTTTGTAGCATCTTTGACGACATCGAATATGTGGTCGATTCAACTTAGGCTGTCATTGACACACATACCGAGGATGGAAAGTTTTTCGATTTCGACGATGCAAGTGTCATTCATGGGTGTTTAAATTTCCCTTTAACGACAGCAAATAGTATTGTGTTTTGGAAGCATTAAATTCCACTCTGTTGGTGGTTTCCCATTTAGTAAAGTTATTTACTAAATTTATTGGGCTTAGCATAGCCTGCTATTCCCGTTCAAGGGATCAGGGGATCAGAAGAAGGGGAGATACACCATCTGGACCAGCGGATTTGTGTATGTTAAGATCTTTAAGTACTCTTACTACTACATGCACTTAAGTGTAGGTGGAGACAAAGCACAATCTGGAAGTGTTGAGCGGGCCTCAAAGTGAGCAGTAATCAGATTAGCCTTGTCCAAAGAGGTGACAGCTGGAATGCCATTATAAATAAGTGCTGAGATAGAGGATAAAGCAGAATTTCTAATATTTCTGTCGACCAACAATTTTTACTGCCTTTGGGAAATTGTAGTATTTTTTGCCTCAATTTTTGGTCGTATTCGAATTGTACACGCTTAAGAAAGACGTTGCATGAGTTGCCATGAATTTTCGTAAGGAGAATCCGGCAATTTGTAAGACATGTGTACAATCGAATGGGTGGCCGTGGCTCAAGTGGTAGTGTGTTGGCTTCCAAATCGGAAGGTTCGGTGTTCGAATCCTAGCCTCGTCCGAAAGACATTCTTTTTTTCAGGCAACTTAATTCACGTAAGACGAATGGTTGCCTCTAATACAGCAACAAGTCCAATTACACTAATAATTTAGTCTCCCCATTAAATGTTGGATGCCACTCATGGAGCGAAATAACCACTGAACCCAAAAATCTTTCTTTCTCTCTCTGTCCCATTTTCCTTAAAAACTTAACACGTGCTCAGGCATTTTAAGTGTATTACCCACTTGAGTGTTAAGTTCTTAAAAAAAAAAATAAAAAAAAAAAAAACTGTTGCTTGGGAAAAATCTGATTCGGATTTTGTTGCAATAAAATTCCCTCGGATGAATATCTTTCGCGAAGCTCAATATCTGGAAAAACCTAAAAAAAAACGAATATCCTTGCAAAAATTGCGCGAAAACGAGACTTGGCTATATAGACAATATTGCAAAGAGACGACAAAAACGAGTGAAAAATTGAAAAGCTTTGTTGCTCTGATTGTGCCAACGACTATTGGATTTCACTTGTTTAGTTCGTTATTTTTAGAGTACAATCGATAAGTTTAAATGTGAATCACAGTAACATTATGGTTTGTGACTTTGATAAATATTGTGTGTTGTGTATTCCAACATTCCGCCCTCTTTGAAAGCATCTGGTTTCAACAAGTAAGTAGGGCAAGCTTGTGCATTGGTCTCTTGATACTCGTAATCGCTCTTGGTGTTCGAATTTCTACTACTTTCACGTTTCCGTCTTTGCCAGGAAATGCCGTTTGGATCCTTCCCAGCAACCACCTTGTGGGGGTGTCTTGTCGTCGTGAATGATGACTTCGTTCGTTGCTGCAGTTCTTGAAATTAATCATTGGTCCAACGCTTCCAAAAGTGCGTTTTTATAGTACGTTTTGCATGCGACACCGGTACTGCAAGGATGATGTATTTAGATCATCGTCTGCCGGTTCAGAAATCCCCGTAAGTGGTGAACCGATGAGTAGATGACCTGGAGTTAACGCTTCGTAGTTATTTGGGTCGTTTGTCAGAGGTGTTATGGGCCTGGAGTTCATCACCGATTCAATCTCGCAAAGTGCAGTGGCGAGTTCTTCAAACGATAGCTTCGTGTTGTGAAGTGTTCGAAGCACATGTTCTTGGGCCAGATTCACTGTGGCTTCTCAGATTCCTCCGAAATGAGGTGCCCTAGGAGGGATAAAATGAAAATTAATTTGTTCGATGCTACAAAAATCTAAAAGAGTATCTCTAGAGGTTTTGTGAAACAACATGTTATGTAACTCTGTCAGCTTTAAGTTAGCTTCAACAAAATTTGTTGCGTTATCGCAAAATATACCTGTCGGTAATCCGCGACGACTTATCATACGTTTTAACGCTTCGATGAAAGCTTCTGTTGTCAGATCTGACAACGGTTCTAGATGAACGGCCTTAGATGTAAAACAGACGAAAACAGATATGTAAATTTCCACGAATCCTATAGTATGTTAATATAAGTCCGCAGAAATCGACACCACATCTTAAGAAAGATCGAGCAGCGATGACCCTTTCCTTCGGAAGGTTATCCATTACTTGCTGTAGAAGTTTGGGCCTATATCGGACCCAATGTACGCAACTGTGGACGGTTTTACTGTTTGCCTAACAAGTGCGACGAGAACCTTTGGTCCAGCGTGGAAGTCTTTTTCTATGCAAGACATGTCTTTCGCCAGTAACACAGGGTGCTTGTGTTGCTCAATCAGCGTTGAATTTTCTAAATGCCCTCCAACTCCAAGTATTGGAAATCCTTTTGAAGTATCTACAAACGGGCTGATGTGCTTCAACGAACATTTCATAAATTTTCCGGTTTTGAGTAGCGCGATTTCTACCGGATAGTAGTGACTGTTCAATCCAAACGATTTTGTAAAATGCTACATCTAACTCTTCAGCGCTACAAACTAATGAGCTCTGCATCTCAGACCTTTTGATCCTTTTGATAAATCGTATGATATACGCGAAAATGTGTAAAAGTTTTATATATGAAGTTATTTACGTATCTTTTCTCCATTGCTAACTGCTCCGACGAAAGTGAGATATTTGGATTTGAAAGCAATTTTTCTGGGGGTTCCTGTAGAAACAAAGGTCCTTCTAACCATATCGATTTCGCAAACTCTTCTACAGTGCATCCGCGGGAACATATGTCTGCTGGGTTGAATTCTGTAGATACGTGCCTCCAGTTGAATCCCGCAGACGTCTCCTGTATCTCGGCAACTCGATTCAAAACGAAAGTACTTAATTTGGACGTATGGGTCGAAATCCAATGCAGAATTACGGACGAGTCTGTCCAAAAATGTGTTTCCAGATTAGAATCCTGAAATATGTGCCGAATTTTGCACCAAAGTTTTGCCAAAAGATGTGCAGCGCGCAGTTCGAAACGTGGAATTTGTTATTTCTTTGATGGCGCTACTCTCGACTTTCTTACTAACATACAGTTTAACTGAAGTACTATACAGTCATCGAGTGAATTCCATATAATTCCTAAAGTGCTTGTGACATTAGACTCATTGACATTTATATTCTTTCCAATATGATCAGATGAGATTGAGGAGCCATTACTGTGCCACTTAGATAGTTGGAATGGTCCTGCCGATGAAAGAATGGAAACAACTTCCTATTTTTTACGTTTAAGTGTTTATAAATCATCCGCTCCAGTTATAAGGTCGTCGACTTAGAAATCTCTACGAAGTGCTTCTGAGCCAAGTTTGTACCGCGACTCAAACTTATCTCCTAAATATTTGAGACATCGAATTGCTAGAATGGTGTAGATGAAGTTCCATAAGTGACCGTATTTAAAGCATAAGTTTTTATGGGGGAACTTTCGGTTTCCCTCCAAAGAATATACTGAAATCTACGGTGATCCGGATGTACCAAAATTTTTCGATACATTTTTACAATGTCAGCTGTTAGAGCGAATTTATGCAGACAAAAACGAAGTAAAATCATGGATAAATCATCTTGAATGGGTCCTACCATAAGGATCTCGTTGAGTGAAATGGTTGATGTAGTACGACACGAGGGGTCAAACACAACATACAATTTTATTGACGAACTATTCGGTAGTAACACGAATTGGTGAGGTAAGAAATAGTGAGGTTGACTTAGATCTGGATTTTTTCCCGATGACATGTGACCTAGTGTTTTGTATTGCTGAAGGAATTCCACAACCTAAGTTCTAAAAAATTGAAGCAATATCGTAGGACTCGGGAAAAAGAGATGTGTCTCGTTTGAACGGATACTTCAGTATGATTCTTCCACTGCTAATTTCCTCTACCGATTCGTTGAAGTGTTTCTCAGAATCCATTTGTTCGTCAGTCCATTTAGATTTTCTTCTTTTGACTGCTTCTAGTTCCCAAAATCGTTCCATAAACGCACCGAGACGATTATCATTGGAACTAATACAGCACATTCTCCTTTGATTGCTGCTTAGGGACTTATAATTCCCCGAGATAAGCCAACCGATACGTGTTTTTTTGAAGGGACGGTAAACCAGATCCAAATTTGATTTGGCCTTTCAGCAACAAGTCAAAAATGCTTGTGCTCTCAAAAGCATATCTATGGCCGCCGTTCGATTAAATTGCTCATCCGCAAGTTCAATGTTTCTGGGAACGTTCCAATTGTCGATGTTCATTGACGGATCAGGTTGGTAACCGGTAATTGAAGGTACCACTAGATATTCCAAAGATAGCTCAAATGGTGAATATCTGGATCTTATTGTGGTTTTTGTAATGCTGCCAATCTTAGTTTCTGTCATACCGATTCCTTGAATATCTATGTTTTTTCTTTGAGTTCGCAGGCCTAGGGTCCCAGCAAAATGTTCTTTGACCATATTAACCTGCGAACCAGAATCTAAAATAATTCGTCCTAATTGGAAACTTCCTGATGCATCTTTTACCAGAACAATGGCTGTAGCTAATATTACTTGAGTCAATTCCCCTTCAACCACCAAGTTCACTACATAAGAAGACGACAATGGCTCCTGTGAAGTTGAAATGCTAGCAGATTGGTTTTGCCGATGAAGCATCGTATGATGTAATTGCTTGCAAACTTTACATTTGAAATTTAACAAATATTTGGAAACGGTGTGATCCTTTCGTAAACAATTTATGCATAGACCCAGCTGCTTTATATTTATGAAACGGACGGAATTAGATAGCTCAGTAAAAGTTGTACAGCTTGTAACGGTGTGCGAACTATCTTTGCAAAATGTTGTTGTGTAATTGAAAGTAAAGTTATTTCGCAGTGTTCGTATTGAACCACTTTAGGTTTGCTAAATGATTTCTTGCTCGTGTTGAACCGCTTTGTTTTGCTTTCACGAGCCTCTAAATATTGACAGCGTCGACTCAAAACTTCTGCACCCTGATCCCATTTTGGGAGTTTATCATACTGAAGTTGTTCATTCCATTTGGCTTGCGATTCAAGATCTGCCTTTGCCATTGCAATATGAATTATAATGGCGTTACATATTTCAGATTCTGATCCTATAGATTGCAATATTTAATTATTGCAGAGACATTGTCAACAAGATTTCGTAAATGCACAGCAGAAGTTTTTTGAAGCTTAGGCAACTCAAGCAATTGTGAAAAATATTCTAGGAATATGAGACAGTCGTTATAGTAACGATCCTTTAACATCCCCAATACCTTATCGTAATTTTCTTCTGTAATTTAGAATGTTTTAACTCTCTCTAAAGCTTGGTCAGTTAAACAATTTAGCAAATGATTAAATTTTTCTATTTGGGAAAGAGTTGAATCATTGTGAACACATTTTTTTAATGGATTAATGAAGGTTTTGTACTCCGAGTACTTCCCACTGAATCGTGGCAGTTTTGCAAAGGGTAAATGGTTAACTGACTGAGGTATAGATATAGTAGTCTCTAACGAAGTATTACTAGTCCTTCTTTCGTGACCCATTTGCGATAGAATTTTCGATTTGGTGGAGACATACACCTGTTCTAATTCACTACGACCTGTATCAGATCATTCCAAACTCTCAATTTGATTTTGGTAAGCAATTGCCTGTTTAAAATAAGATTCCACAATTTCTAAGCGGCATTCAAGTTCTATCTGCGATAATGTTTTGTTTCGATAAGAGTTTTTATACGCGAAATACTTCCTTTAGCAGAAGCACGAGATGTTTTCAAACTATCGAGAGACATGACGACGAAATATCTTATTACTATTGATGTTTGACCAGGTTGATTAGAGCTCTTAATTAGTACGACGATCTGATTCTGTTGTGGAACTTATTTCAACCGATCTCCTTCTCTCGACTTAAATGTCGAGCAAAAATGTTTGTAGGGAAAGTGGACTAAATCAGACGTTGACGAAATTTGATTAAAGGTACTAGATTTAAAGCGAATTCAAATAAATCGCGGTATGGAATTACTTGTACAGCTAGAAGAAACAGCAACAACAGCAACAATACCTGCAACAGCGACAAAATTAAGAACGAGAATTTTAAAGCTAAGCTTAGCAATGCACATAGATCCTATGTATTTGATGTGTGAACGACGAACAAAAGCGAAGGCCAATGTACGAGTAGGTATACCGAACTGCAATTTAATCCAAGTAAAACGACAACGAAAGTTTTTTATGCAATTTGTGCAACCTACGATGAGCAGCTATGCGAGTAATGACCGACGAACGATGCTTCAGTTGAAGCTTTTTCGAAACTGTTTCCGAACGAAAGCGGGTGACTGAAGCGACGAGTGCAATTTGTGAGCTACATATACGAAATACGAATGAAGAGACCGCGTGGGTGTTAGGTATGTGTGAGCGAAAGCTTTTTCGAATGAGTGCGAAAAAAAGTGAGTGAAAATAATTTCTCCTCAATGTGGATTCTGATCGTGTGAATTTTTTTTATTTGAATCGAAAATGATTTTAAATATACATATATATTGTTCATATTGTTTCACGAACGTTCGAATAAAAAAAATTGCCACTTACCTGGTAGGGAAGGTTTTTATACTTATTTCCCTTTTCTCATATCCAAATGATTCGGAATAACGAAATTTGTATGTCTTTCTTCGGATTTGGGGTATTTCTTCCTTTTGCGATTGGTGATGGGGATTCCCACGATGTGTCTGGTGTTGGTCCTTGAATAACCTGGAACACTGGATCCTGCCTACACAATTGCACTACGCGAACCGATACCGTCACCGTTTAGCACACAGGTTTTTACCCGTTACCGATTCACCTTTGGAAGTTTTCCTTCTTTTTTTTTTGATTTTGGTAGAATTTACCGGCACTTTGGTATAAGGATACTGTTTCTTCCGTGTTCTACCCAGTTAATTTTCGAAAAGTCCTGTCACAGTCGCCAAAATGTACAATCGAAGTATTTTTCGACTGATCCTTGGGAAAATTTGCTTCGGATTTTGTTGCAATGGATATCTTTCGCGAAGTTCAATATCTAGAAAAACACGAAAAAAATTAATGTCCTTGCTAAAAATTACGCGAAAACGAGACTTGGCTATATAGACAATTTGCGAAATATTGCAAAGAGATGACGAAACGAGTGAAAAATTGAAAAGCTTTTTTGCTCCCATAGTGCAAACGAGAAGATGATTTTTTATTCATGTAAAATGTATAATGTGAACTGTTTAGTATATGCGGTGTTACATTTTAGTACAAAGAAGAATTTAGAAAGACGGCGAACATTAGTTTTTTGGGGCTAGTTTTAAATTTACTGTTGGTACAATCGATAAGTTTAAATGTGAATTACAATAATTTTATGTTTTGTGACATTGATAAATATGGTGTGTTTTGTGTTCCAACAACGTGTGATACCTCTTTTCGAGCTCGTAACGCTGACTGATAGTCATGTGAACCTGACACAACGTCATCTATACATAAATTTCGTTTGTAAGGATTGCAGGTGCGATCGGGAACTCTTTCTGCACGTCATCGACTAATTATTTTAGAGTGCGAATGGCTAGATATGGCGCGCAATTAACACTGAAGGTGACTGTTTTCAATTCATAATCGCAGTGTGGGTCAGTTAAAAATTTTCTAAACAAAGTATGCTGATAAGGCATATGATCTGAATGAACCCAAATTTGGCGGTAAATTTTTTCTATGTCTGCACTAAACATAACGATGAAAACGCCATCTCAAAAGTCACACTGTAGAACTGGACCAGCGTGCAGAATATCGTTTAAACGTATTCCATTGGTAGTGGAACTTGAATCATTAAAAACAACTCGATTTTTAGTACTCACATTTCAGGTATTCTTCAAGTTAGAAATTTTGGGGTTTTTAGCAACGACCTCTCATTTCGGATAAGTTGCTTCAAAGCAATGTCTCTTGATTGACCGAGTCCTTGTAAAAGATCTTTGAAGGCAAGTCTAACTATATGTCGATTATTAGTATCACGCACTGTGATCTAGCAGTACAGTTTTTCGCAAAGCTCATCTTCTGCTGAAATATGTTTTGTCTCTGAGACTTCTTTCGATGGATGTTTCACTGAAGAATGATAAAGTGGTCCAGTATGATTTAAAATTATGTTGTGTCAAAGGATCACACAACACCCATCCAAATACCGAATTTTGAGCAAGTAGGGACCCCAAAATATTGCGGTTGACTCCTTCTAAAAAGATGCAAGGATACAAGTCAACTCCAATAACAAAGTCGAGAGCTTTCGAAAAAGAATGGGTCAGCTAATTGAAAATCGAATTGACAGCATATATCAGTGGGATGTACTGAACAAGAGGGTAAATTACCTGTAAGGTGCTTAGCCTGCAACGTTAAGGTATCCCTGTTCTTAGGACTTACAATAATATGTTTGAACATACTTTTGAAGACTTCGCGGTGATAACTGAATTAAGATCTGAAATATTTACTTAGATTGGATTTACAGGCAATTTCATTTGGGTATGCTCAGAAGTAAAACTTGCTTCTGATCCTGGATCAAGTCAAGCGCGTAACGTGTACTTATTCCCGATATGGCGAATCAGAGCAGTTGCGAGAGGAACCGGTTTATTATTTTGTCCAAAATAAGACTGCACTGGAAAATTATTTGATTGTTTAGCGGACTGTAATTGTAATTCAGAATATGGATTCGAACTTTAAGTTTCTAAAACGCTAAAATGTTGTAATTGAAATGAAGAGGAATTATGTAACAAGGTGTGATGTTTATAACCACATACCTTGCTGGAAAATTTACTCCGACAATATTGTAAAAGATGTGTAGGCGCCAGCAATTCTCGCCAAAATTTAATGATTTAATTTTTGAATTTCTTTCCCAAGTCGAAAGTTGTAAAAATTTTGAACACGTACGAAGGGTGTGTTTAAGTTAGGGCAATTAAAAACACTATTCTTAGCATGAAAAGCATGTGGTTGTTGATTTGCTCTCGACAGATGTATTGCTTAGACCGTTGACCTTTGCACTTAAATCCTTTATATTTGAAACTGATTCTAAAATTTGATAATGGTTCGTTAAGAAAGAATTCATTTCAGACCACTCTGGGAAATCACGTGGCCTTTTAATGGATTTTTTCCAGAGAGCTAATGTCTTTTCGCGCAGACGGCTAGAACAGATGAACACAAGAATCGGATCAAAATATTTTGTTTCTAATTTATACACTTTTAATACAGACAGACAATCATTTATATCTCCTACCTAGCACTGGTAAATTCAATAACGTTTTCTTTTGATTATTTATTAAAATTCGTTCTTTCTCGTGTTGGTCGGTCAAGCCTAAGCGCTGAATTTTGTAACAATATTGTTTACCTGATTTGATTGTGATTAACTCGAGCTTTCGAATAGAATCTATAATTTCACTCAGACATGTATTACGAGTAGTATAATTCATTTAATGTATCATAGTATTTGAAAGAAAAATAGTATTCTCATTTTATAAATATAAAAATTAATGTTTTTGCATTCCAATTATAATAAGGATTCAATTAAAATAATTTAGCAATTAAAAAAATATATATTGTTTTTAAATATATTATAACATACAAATTAAATTTTATTCTTCTGACATCTTTGATTCATACACAGGTAGCACATAGAAACCGTTTTGATTTGTTGCAGGTTCCGCATATGGGTTTTTGGCATGTTTCACACATCTTATTTGTTTTATTTCTGCAGCCAGTTGTATGACATTGTCGTCTTTTCTGGGGTTGAGTATGTGAAACTTTAGGTTGAATATTCATAGCTTGTGGTTCTTCCTCTTCTCCATTCTCCATTACTTCTTGTTATAAAACCCATGCATTTATTGCAGCTAAATCTAATATATTGAAAAAAACTGGTACTGGCCATCTTCTCGAGCATGATTTTGTGCTATATTTTCTTGCCATTTGGTCAACGACGTCAACGCCAAATTTAGTTGTGTTATAAAAAGTTACGGTGTTAGGTTTTCTTTTATTTCCTTCATTTATATCAACGGTATCATGTAAAGTACTCAACAATAAAACATTTTTGTGTCTCTTTGCTTGGTACACTGTCAAAAGGCACTGAGTATCTTCTGTTTTCAAAACTTCATGGGCATGCAAATTTAACTGTAATTTTCTCACATAAGGTGGAATATCGCGTCTTGCTCTTTTTACGGTACCGATAAGAGTTGTGCGCTTCAAACGCAGATTTTGTGCCAACAATACTGAAGTAAAAAAGTTGTCAGTAGTCACATTTCTACCTTTATTTATGTAAGGTTCCATTAAACGCATTACAATTTTCTCTCCCAGCATTTGGTTTTGTGGACGATTATCATCTCTCCCTAAATATGGGAGACCGTTGAGAAGATATTTTGATTTGACATCTACGCAAAGTCAAAATTTTATACCAAACTTGTCAGGTTTATTCGCCATGTATTGTGTAAATTTGCATCATGCTTTTGTGGAAAACAGTTGTTCGTCTATAGTGACATTTTCACCTGGCCTATAGCAAGATTTACAATTGTCAATAAAGCGGTTCCAGACATGCAATGTAAACTTATCTGTTTCAAGTCTAGTAGACCTTTCTGCACGCACGTCAAAACGAATATATTTCATTATTTATTTAAATCGGTCTCTAGGCATGGTTTTTGAAAAAAAGCAACTCCACTCGTTTTGCTGCATAAATCGTTTACAGCTATTGTATATTTTTGCATCCAAATGCACCTCTAGCATACAAGACAGAGCTGAATTTTTCTAACTCTTGCAAAGACATAACCCAGTTTGTATGGCCAAGTTGCTTATGTGCCTCAGTCTCCGTATACTTTTGGATGCGTTTCAAAATATTATCAGCAATCAGCAGTCTCCAAGCTGTCACAAATTCGTCATTAATTCGTTGTTTTGCATAATGAGTTGGTCCTGGACATTCAACCGAAATGTTATGAACAGCAAGGTGACGTAGTGTAGAGCTGTTTTGGCAAAAACTCTTCCAAAGAACTCCGCCTGCTGACAACATATATTGTTCATTGTCCGGTACTGATGGAACTTCAAGTCGTTTTACATTTCACAAAACATTTAGCACACTGCATCAAATAAACAGCGAAAAAATTTGCAGCAGCTAACTACGTCGCCATAATAACGGAATTTTAAATACGCACAGACCACATGTCTAATAACGGTAAAAAAAACATTCGCATACTGATCAAATCCTGGTGAAAAATAAACTTGGGCAACTCAGAAGATCTTGTATTTGATTGTGTCAATATATGCTGCATCTGCATTGTTGCTGTTTTACAGAGAAAATATAAAACCGAATGTAAAACAGTAATGGTTTTAATCATAAAATCATATACAAGATCTTTTGAATTGCACATCGGTACTATCAATAACGAAAAAAATTACATTGAAACATATTTTGCATCCTCAGAGAAAACAAAAACAGAAATAAAAACTTTCTAGTAAGTAAAAAAACATATTATGCATGTTTGCAATTGGCGCATATATTCTACGGTCAAATGACGGCATCCCGTCTTTCTAGGTAGTTGTACTATTTATTTAAGTTCGATATGAATGACCTTAAATTAAATTTGATGCAGTTTTAATAAAAGTCACGAAATATCAATTTGAAAAAATAACTGATAGAAGAAATATTGTCAGTCAAATATGAAAAGCGGTCAAATGACCGCTACCCGTCTTTCTAGTGTTAATGGCTTGCAAATTCACTATCTTCTGAATTCAGACTACAGACATATGATTTTTTGATCTCTGATCATAACTCTTTTAATTCACACTTTGCAGTTTTTAAAGAGATTGTCGTCTGATCAAGTAAACGAATCTCGTTCACATTCTTACTGATTTCGACTAATTGTTCCATCACTATAAAAAATTCTTCTAATCCTGAGCCGAAAGCCCTCGCAGCTAGTGCTCTCTCCTTTTTAGCATGTAAATTTATTTATATGGTAATAAATTATAAAAATAATAATAATTCTTCTAATCCAATAATTATTGTCTTCACCCCTCTCTCAGAAAAACTTCACCAAATGAAGGCGTGAATATGTATGTCAAAAAGTATTGAAATGTCCGATTTTATAGTAAAAATTTAAACGCAAATATCATTTTTCGGTACATTTTTATTCAATCAAAATAGGATCCGTTGGCATCTATGACATCCTTCCAACGTGAAACAAGGTCAAATATTCCTTGTCAATCTTCAAAGGCTTTTATAACCTCTGCTCGGTTCCGGAACACAACATGAACCAAGATTGCGGAAAAGATGGTAATCAGTTGGGGAAATATCAGGAGAGTACGGTGGATGCGGAAGAATTTCAAATCCCAACTGCAACAGTTTTTGCGCCGTTGCTTGTGAGGTATGGGGTCTAGAATTCTCATGCAAAAGGATCGGGCCGTGCCTATTGACCAACGCTGGTTGCTTTTCAGCGAATTTGGCAAGCAATATGTCGATTTCCTCACGATATTTGATAGCGTTTATCGTTTCTCCTGGTTGAAGAAATGAAAAGTGGATTGGTCCTTTCGATCTTCACCAAATTGTCACCATAACCTTTTTTTCACCTGCATCCAACAACTGCCCAGATCTTTTACGATTATCATAGAGTATCCACTTTTCATTACAGGTGACTATCCGGTGCAAAAACGGTTCTGTTTGGTTTCTTAATGTAAGCGATGCGCAGATTACCAGGTGCCGTAGTTTTTAGGATACGTTCAGTTCATGGGGTACCCACTTATCGAGTTTCTTTACCTTTCCTATGAGAGAAATGTGTCGACTTATTGTTATTGGGGATACTCCCATGCCTTGTACAATCTCCCGCTCCGATTTCATTGGATCCGCACCCACCGATGCTCTTAAAACACCGTTGTCAACTAACGTTTCCGGATTTCCACGTGGTTCATTTTCGAGGATGAAATCTCCCGAACGAAACTTTCCAAACCAACGTCGTATAGTGCGTTCGTTTACCGCTCAAATGCGTTATTAATGTTTTTCATTGCCAATAACGCATTATCTCCCATTTTAAATTCGTAAAGGAAGAGGGTTCGAATTTGAACTGCCGACAGCATGGTAAATAATTCCGAGAAAAAAAAATAACGGTACTTATAACGAACCCTAAAATTCTCATATGTCGTACCACTTCATTTTATAAAAACCGAAAATTTAACGTTCATTCACAGATGTTTACTCGAGAACTTCTTATTTCCGACTGAGCGAAAATCGGACATTTCGTGTGGTACAACCCAATACACTTGTTTTTATTTATTAGACTTAAAGAAAATCATGAACTATATGCGTATGCAATTACCCAAAATGTATATAGAAATGTATTGGTAAGATTTTTTTTTTAGAAATATAGTATAAAGCACTGATCAAAAAACAATTCACATACCTTTTTACATGGGAAAACTATTTTTTTTCTCAGCAACGTTATGATGGATTATCTTCTCTCTCGGATGATACGAGTAATGTAGAAACTGATCTTGGTTTTCCCTCGTTGAAGTGCACTTGCGTGTTGATCTCTCTTTTTCAGTTTAGTAAACTTGCGACTGCGAAAATTTTGATCGTTTTGGATTTACTTACTTGGTTTTTTTGTTTTTTTTGTTTTTATAATTTAGTCGTAATTCAATTGATCGTGGTGATTTTGATGTGAACTCCTGGTCGAAGTACTGTTGCTTGCACTCAATCACTGCCATTACTGTGTTTACCATACGGTACGGGCAATGGCTGAGTGTATGTAACAACTGATGGATAGAGGGTTGTGAGTAAAAATTTTGTTGGTACACTGTTTCATATTTTTGTAAGGGCATAACACCTACAGCAATTTGATCCGGTAAATCAATGTCAGTAGTGTCCGTGTTTGTGTTTTCTGTGTTTGTCTGTGATTATGACTGGTGAACTCAGCGTAGACGTAGCCAATATACGCGGGCTAAAAAGTAATCACTTTTCTACGTACGTCCACGTCTGTAAGTACAGACCAGATGTTTTGGCACTTAGTGAAACACAGGTAGATCCCCGCCCACACCTCTCAGATCATTCTGATCTAAAACTACCTACTACGAACTAGTGCCATTATCCTTCTCTCACCGCGGTCTCGCCATTTACGTGCGTAGTTATGTAGCTGGGTTAAAATTATAAAATTATTATTATATATTACCTACTCAATTTAAAAACACATACAATTTAAGTGATTTTGTCCGCTCAAATCGATACTCACCATATTTTCTTCGATTTTAAGGCCGAATGTGACAGTATTTAAAGGGACGAGCTGTATAGAGCAATATCTAGTCTTGGCATCCCTGTCAAATTCGTCCGTCTGTGCAGAAATGATAATGGTGAATGTTCGCTGCTCTGTCAAAGTTGGTAAGGACTTAGCCTTTAATGTCAAAATAGGCTTTAGATAAGGTGACAAGCTGTCATGTAATTTCTTTAACATGGACTCTATCGAAAATGGATAAAGATGTCCTCAGTGGTTTCGTGGGAAATCTATTGAACAATATTCGGTCCCGTTTGCATTGACGGTCTTTGGGGTAGAAGATTCAACGACGAACTATATGAGCTGTACAGCGACATCCAGTCTGTCAGAAAGCTCCGCGTCAGTCGCCTAAAATGGTTAGGACATTTAGAACGAATATACACCAATGCTTCAGCCCGCAGAGTCTTCGAATCTAACCTGGAGGGACAATTGAATAGAGAGAAACTTCACCTTGGGTGGCCCGCACAAGTAGAGGGAGACCTTGTTAGGAGTTACATTAAAAGACAATTGAGTTAGAATCCAATGAGGCTTATTACAATATTAAAAACTTGTTTAGACATATAATGTTATAGTACTGTGATCTATTATTATTTTTATTATATTTATTATTATTATTATTATATTTATTATTATTATTATTATATTTATTATTATTATTATTATCATAAAATTCATACATATTAACAATCATCATAAGTCAAGTGTACATAGAGTATTTTATTTTTTTTTATAATTTACGCGCGCCTAAGGGGTTAGATATGCTTTTACTGTTGCCAGGGGCGTGCGGAAAGGTAGAAGGAGGAGAAAGGAAAATTGTTTTGTAGTGGCTTGAAGAAACTCAGGTGTGTTTGGTTTCGATATTCGCTCTCCAGGGCTGGGACTCCGAATAGGACGGAGAGTTTTTTCTTCACTCAGAGTGATTCGAGGTATAATTCACAGTATTTTTTCTGTGTTTGAAACTACAACAGCCAAATCTACGTGTCAGTGTTATTCCTTCACACGCAGAATTTTTCTGTCTGACTTCCAATTACACAAATGAAAAACTGCCTTGCCATGGGCAGGATTCGAACCTGGACCCTCCGAGTGAGAAGCGATTGCTAGTACCAGTACACCACGGCCATCCCATATTTGTATTTGTGCCATAATGATGCGATTTATAATGTGCAATTTGCCAATACTTTATTTTTAACACAACCATTCAGTTCAGTATTGCATAAAACCAAGCATTTTTAAAAACTTTGAAATCTTAAGGTTTTTAGTTAAAATATTAGCTACCATGCATTCTGCAGAAATATACTTCAGTATAAGTTCCTTTCTTTCGTAGACATTTCGAATAAATTGCATTTTTTCGATATGTTTGCTTCTGACTTAGATGACTGACATTGTTGGTTTGCTGGCTAATTTGCTGAATCCATTGAGGTTACACAAGAACACGACTGTTTCGGTGCTGCTGGGTGCAACTGTTGATTGCTTGTAGACTGCTAGCCAAGAAAAAAGAATGTTATTTGGCAAAAACATTGGAAGTCAGGAAAAAAAACCATACAGCCATTAACATAGTAATGCAAATAAATAAACGTGTCCAATGACACAGTGTTAAAGTTATGTTTGATTCTAGCAACTATTATATATGTATTATAGTTCGAAACTTAAACTATTTCAAAAAAATATTGGGTTATACGACATGAAATGTCCGATTTTCGCTCAGTCGGAAATAAGAAGTTCTCGAGTGAACATCTGTACCAGAATGTTAAATTTTCTTTTTTTATAAAATAAAGTGGTGCGTGTGCTTGACGTGTGAGAATTTTAGTGTTCGTTACAAGTACCATTATTTTTTTTTCCTAGAAATTATTTATTATGCTGTCGGCAGTTCAAATTCGAACCCTCTTCCTTTACGAATTTAAAATGGGACATAATGCATCATTGGCAATGAAAAACATTAATGACACATTTGAGGATGTAGCGTTAAACGAACGCACTATACGACGTTGGTTTGGAAAGTTCCGTTCGGAAGATTTCAGCCTCGAAAATGAACCTCGTGGGAAGCCGGAAACGTTAGTTGACGACGATGTTTTAAGAGCAACGGTGAAGGCGGACCCAACGAAATCGGTGCAGGAGATTGCGCAAAGCATTGGAGTATTCCCAATGACAATATTGGCTTTTAAATTTTTACTATAAAATGGGACATTTTATGTGGTACGACCTAATATGACCTTCACTGATATGTAGCTTCATGTGAAGCAAAGTGGGCCAGCCTAATTTTTTTTTTCATTTTTAACCATGGCCGGCTTACATAGTTTTAGGTAGGATTAAGTTAGTTTTAAGAAAAAAAAAAAATAAAATCAAAAAAAAAATATATATATATGCATGTATTTATATATTATGTATATATATATTCATGTATGTCTGTGTTTGTGTTAGATGTAAGTAGGTTAAGTAGATTAAGATTTATTTTTAGGTAGTTTGTAGGCTTTAGTTTTAAGTTTTATACAAAATTAAAAAATGTCCATATACTAAGTTTTTGATTACAATTTATTTTCTTAGTTTTAGTATTAATTAATGTTAAAATAGAAATAAAAGTAGACTGTAAGATTCGTTGAAAGACATAGTTTAAGTGTTAGGTTTAACTTAGAGTGCCCGCATTGGGCCATTAAGTTAGAATAAGATTATTTGTAAGTAATTTAAGCTAATTTTTAAGCGTTTTTTGTTTAGCATATAAGAGTAACTTAAGTTAAAAAATAAAAATGCATAAAAACTGAAAAAAAAAAACGGACCTAATGTGACCAGGGTAAGACCTTTTGTCATCAGAGTTTCCACAGTATATCTAAAGAAATCTGCACCAGATTTTCTGTGAAGAAATTTATACAGGGTGGGCCATATTGTATGACCTTATTGAAAAGTGCCATAGATTGGCGTCGAATATTAATTCGTTGAATTAATAATGAATGTCCAAATAAACATTAAAAAACCCATTAATTTTTAGTTTTTTATTCTATTCCAAACATATTGCCTGGAAAAATAGGGTCGTAGATTATGGCCTACCTGTTAGTTCATAGTATTAGAAAGATATCTATGCATTACCAGCAGCTGTAGTTAACACAAGGGATAAAATCTATCTTTTCAAGATACCATTAGTTGTAAATGCCACTGCCTTCCTGACAGTTTCAGCCCATATAACTAACATAAGCCCTCTTTGTGAATAAAATATTCCAGTTGTTCCATAAAAACATCCTCCTCTAACTATCCATTAAAGTATGCTACCGTAACATCAAGTTGATGCATTAACAAGCCAAACTCTACCGCAAACCTAGACACAGGAAAAAGGTTTCAGTGAATTCAATTCCATACTTTAGCTGCAACCTTTAACTACAAGCCCAAATTATAAAGCTCCATTTGTCCTTCATTATTGCGTTTAATATTGAATATCCACATTGCCTTAATTGTACGACTACTTTCTTGTAAGTCGGTGTTATTTTGTTTTAGAGAATCAAATTCTTCTATTATAGCTTCCATCCATCTCTCTGTGTTTTCGCTTTCGAGTTCTTTTTCGGATTGATCGGATTTTCCTTGTTAGTGCTTCCTTTTAAATAATTTATTGAATTAAGTAGTTTAATTTTCATTCCTTTTGTTTCCTACACTTGATATGATTGTTCGTTTTCTCCTATTCCAAATTGTTCTCGGTTGCCTCTACTTTCAGTATCACCATTTTCACTTTGATCATTGCCTTCGATATTATTAGAAATAGGAACGAATTTAGCCCATCCACAACCTTTAGTACCTATAGTAACATATCTTCAAGAACACTATCAGCTTCAGCATCAGTTTCTGTTTTTATTATCATCGTATCATTTGCCGGTTCTGCAAGAAATGAATCCATATTTGTAATAACTATGTTGATATATGGTGCTTCAATGAATTTAAAATTTCGACGTTAAAAGATCCTTATAGCCGAGCCGATATACTTTCGAGCCACTTGCATATTCATATTCAATGCCTCTTGAATTTAGCATGAATTCGTGCATCCAAAAACTTTGAAAGTGAATGCAGATGCTGTTGCTCAAATACACATCAGTATTAACGGCTTCTCCCCAAGGGCTTTCAGGTAACCCTGATCCAATCAACATACGCCGAACCATTTCCACGAATGCTCGATTGGATCGCTCAGTTACCCCGTTTTGCTGTGGTGTGTGTGGTGCTGATAATTGATGTTGAGTTCCATTTGACTCTAAAAATTTCTTAAATGACTCGTTAACGCCGTTATCACTCCTAAGCGTTTTGATCTTTTGGATTGAAATTTGCGTTTCTACCGTGGCGTTAAATATTTTAAAAATCTCAAGATCTTCGTTCTTTGCTCTTAAAAAATACACAAACAATTCTCGTGAATGATAATCAACAAATAATAAATAACCTCTTACCAAATAATTTTATTTATTATCAGGTTCAAGCTCTTCTCATTGATATGTTCATATCTCGCGTGCCATGCATAGAAATCATTTTGAGTTTTCTTTAAGTTCGTCTACTTCACATGTCTAAGCCACATTTGGACGTATTGCAAATAAACATGTTCTGTAATTTTGTTGTGGATGAGATAATATTGTGTATCTCAAACCGGACCACCCGACATCCTCTCTCCTATGACCGTCTTCAAGGAGCCTTACATTAAGATTTTCACACGTTGGGAATGAATCGCGCCTAACGAGTAAGTATTGCAAGAACAAAATTTTCGTATCTAGACAGTAATTGAATTGAATTGACAGAAGTTTGTCTTGCCTTTTTTAATTTTTTAACGAGACCGGAAAAATTTTTAATTGCTGCAATTGCTTAAAAAGGGTAATACTCGTATTTCTCGCTGTTCTTTTTGGGTGGTGAACATTTTTAGGGGTATTCCTGACCTCAGACGGGGTCTTGCCATTTTTAATATATTATAGTTGAGTTGAGAAATGTCGTAGTATGGTGGTTAATGCTTTCTCAGTTTTGCTGCTCCAAGCGGTATTTTTTTTTTCTTGTGTGAACTTTTGTTCACTTACGTTTACATATGACTATAATTAGCTTTGAATCGGCATACGTTTTATCTGTATTTTCCACGATTCGTAATTTTTTTTTTTCATCTAATCTCTCGATTTGGTATAGAGAAGATGCCATTGTTTAGCTTAGAAAAAAAAATTGTTTATCTTTGGCACATAACCTTTTTTTAGGACTTAAATTAAAAGACAATTAAGTCTGTTCTAAGCTGCTGCTGGTGGTCGGTGTTATATACATAGAGTTTATTGTATTTGCTCTGAATTGCCATTCCATTATTTAACTGGAGAGGCTTGTTAGTTAGTTAGTTAGTTACTGTAGCGCCACCTAAGTAAGTAAGTAAGCCTACGAAAACGTATCACGATGGCATGTAATTTTTTGTTGACTTCTCCTCTAGCATCTACACTTCATAAAGCGATACACCTTTTTCCATTTTACATCTAGCACGAAATACTCTTACACTCGAACTTTTTCGGTACCACAATGACTCTGAATATTTAGAGACGCATCTTCTACAACTGGAATCATGTGATCTTTTCTTGTCTTTTCTCAATTAAAATGTATAAAGACAAAGGAAAATTGCAACAATTACCGGTCGCTGAAGCTACTGAAATTCTAATTAAACTCCATGTGAGATCCAGGTCAACATGTGACGTAATTCAGTGTTTACGGATTATGATGAAAAAATATCGCGAATCTTTGAAATACTCGTATTTGCCTAATACAAAGTACGTGCATACGAAGCCCTCACATTAAAAAAAACGTTAATTGTATTGACATGTGTAACGAAGTCCGGTCCAAAAAGCAAAAAAAAAGCTTAAGTTTTATCCGAGGTTCGATAGGAATAGTCATAGGCACTGTTTTGGGGTTTTTATTTGTTACATACATCGTCCAAATTGCTGGTATGCACCTATGTCTGGCATTCGCGTGTGTAACATTCGAGCTGTCAATGTAAAGGCTATGAGAATGGTGATGGAAATATGAGTATTAAGTTAGGCATGGGATTTCATTTGGCAGTCTGGTAGAAAAGAAAGTAAATAGTTTATGCTGATAATTATAATAGGTATAAGTAAATATGGAAAAAAAGTAAGTGAACAAATATAATGTTCATATAAATCTTAACAATGTTTGTAACGCTTTTTAGCCAAATATTACGAAATTCAGAATGAAATGATAATTTTCATCTTACTTAATCTTATTTATAGCGAAATCAATATACGAGTACTTACACACTCGTACGTGTATGTTAGTATAGATGAGCAAATAAGTGTTACTAATGGAAGTAGATGAGAAGGCACACGAAAGTTAATCGCATTTTGTTATATTATCAGTGACATAGTCATTGGAAGACTCCTTACGGACTCTGAATGAACCAATTAATTGACAAAGCGAAAATTCTGATATTGTCTTACCGAAGGAAACAAAAAAAATTATCGGTGACATTAAAAAAGAGCCATTACACAAAATTACGCAACTAATACAAAAGTTATACAACTGTCTATTTTTAGAATCAAAAAGAAAAAAAGATATTTTTTAATAATGAACAATTGTCTAGGAGAAGAATAATTAAAACTGATGAAAAAGTTTTTTTCCTGCACAGTTCTGAAAAGGGAGAAAGGTGTGATCATACACATACGAGGGGCGTTCAATATATTCTCGGTATCGATATGAAGGAAAATGCTAATTCAATTTAAATTGTTTTTATTTTTCAATATAATCTCCCCTAACATCAATGCATTTGTTACATCTTGAGATAAGCTTTTTTAAACCCTCAAAAAAATAAATTTCCTCTTTCTCTGCAAAATACCCATTTATTGCCGACTTGAGTTCTTCATCATCCGAAAATCTTTTTCCACGAAGACATTTTTTCAAATCCGGAAACAGGAAATAATCACTAGGGGCAAGGTCTGGACTATAGGGTGGGTGTTGGATTTCTTCGAAACCACAATCTCGCGCAGCAGCCTTGGAAACTCGCGCCGTGTGAACAGGAGCGTTGTCATGAAGAAGCAACACACCCGCTGCGAGTTTACCACGTCTTTTCTTTTTAATTTCCTCCCGCAAATTATGCAAAGTGGAAGCGTAGGATGTGGCGTTGATGATTTCACCTTTTTTTTTGTACTCAATGAGCAAGATTCCCTTTGAGTCCCAAAAAACTGTGGCCATGAGCTTCCCGGCAGACGGAGTGACTTTGAACTTCATCGGGGGGTCTGTTCCTTTTTTATGCCACTGCATGGACTCTTGTTTGCTTTCAGGGTCATAGTGGTGGACCCATGTTTCGTCCCCAGTAACAATTCGATAACACCGTCCACGTTCTCACTACACATCTCCAAAAGCTCTCTACAGTATGCGATTCTCACTTTTTTCTGAGGCGCTGTGAGCATTCGTGGCACCCACCTAGCACTGACCTTTGAAAGGTTAAGATGGTCATGAAGAATGGTGTGAATGGTACCAATTGAAAGCTTGGTGATCTCTGCCATCATTTTCACCTTTATTCGGGCATCCTCAAGAACAAGTTATTCGACTTCTTTGATGCTTTCTCCCGTACAAGCAGTAGCCGGGGCGCCGGTATGGGGGTCGTCTTCAATGCTCTCTCTGCCTCTCTTGAACTCACTTGACCACTTTTGCACAGTTGATAATGAAGGTGCGAAACCCTGGTAAACAGCCACCATCTCTTCATGAATAGTTTTTTTACTTTTTCCTTGCTTAGTGAGAAATTTAATTACAGCGCGATGCTCAATTTTCACCATCATCGTCTCAGTTGCCTTTATGATTCTGTTTAACTAGAGATAAAACGCGAATTAATAATCACATTTATATGAAATTTTACATGAATGCACTAAAATAATAGTATTACTAAAATAATTTATATATACAACCACAGTTTCACCCCGATACCGAGAATATGTTGAACGCCCCTCGTATATGTATGTATTGTAAAATGTTTGTGTGGGTACAAATGATAGAACTTATTCTTATCAATACAAATCCCTTTATTCAGTACAGTTACAATTCACTATTTAATTGTTTCTCTCAATACAATCCAATTTCACAACCGCTTATACTTTTCTTATCTTTTACTTAAACCACTTAATTACTTCTCCTAATTAACACTTCAAATTTCACTTTAGAACTGATTTGCATACCTTTGGAATGCTGGTATTTATACTCGAATGACATACTTCGAGAACAATCCTCGCCATCCATCGTCCCATACAATTTCCAATTTGCTAGAAAATTCGATTCCACTCTCCAGTCGAGACTTTGTTATTCCAGTATCGAAATCTTCGAGTATCGACATTTTCTGCTAGATGTCGCTGCTCACATTTAAGTGGTTATCACAGTATATATGTGGACATTGGTGGTGCCACAGCATCATTACTGGTAGATTCCTCCTAATTATTACTCTGATGATTAAATTACAACGCATGCTTCTGTTATCTTTCAAGAGTATATTGGCTCAATTTCTAAATAAAGTTTTTTTAAACACCTATGCAATTCTTAAATAAATATGGTGTACGGTTATGTGTCTTCTTGAAAATCTGGTCGACCGGATATGCTAAATAGCTAACGAAATTATCCACCCACTAAGTAGATTAGTCGAATCCTCAAAAGCCATGATCGTTCATGGATCAATGAAGTGGTCTTCGTGCGCTTTTAGTACATCAACTTCGCTAAGAGAGCCATCTATACAGCCACTAACGGATGTCATACGCTCAATTAAGCAAAATCACCGAACAATGGGATTTAAAATTTTTCAGTATCCACCGTACTATACTGATATTTCCCCAACGGATTACTATCTTTTCCGCAATCTGGATTCATGTTGCCGGCAGAAAGTCTTCCGGAACCGAGCAGAGGTCATAAAAGCCTTTGAGAATTTCATTGCCTCAAAAAGTCAACACTTCTACGAAAAAGGAATATTTGACCTTGTATCACGTTGGAAGAATGTCATAGATACCAACGGATCCTATTTTGATTGAATAAAAATTTACTGAAAAATAATATTGGCTTTTAAATTTTTACCATAAAATCGGACATTTCATGTGGTAATTGGATTTTTAATACATATGGATTTTTAATAGCTTCTTTCGCTTCACAAAGTTTTTTTAAAGTCACTGGTTGTTTTCAAAATTCTTATAGTTAAGTGTGACAAAAGTTAGTTGACTGGATTACCAGGATATATAGGAAGAGCCTCTTTACAAAGCGGTGTCTGGATTTACGAATGTGGTGCCGGTGTACGTGTATAAACTTTAACCTACTCTTCAGTGTAGCAACTTGTTCCGGTATACACGGAATATACACCTGGATCCCGGTTATTCTTCCTGCATGAAGACATCATTGCAGTGGTTGTGGCAGATAAAGCACGAACCTCAAGATTAACAGGCGTTGGATGGACGTGCAGGAGTCTCACCAGCGGGTGGGTCAATATTGCAAAATTCTTGAATTCACTGGATTAATAATTTTTTTGGAGCTCTTTTGGATCAATAATGACCAAGGTGACCTAAAAATCTATCTTTTTTATTGTAAAACTAGGCAAAGGTTTTCAAAAAATAATTTCTTTTTCGTTCTGTGTGATATAATTGTTCATTTGGGAAATCAGGAATGGACGCAGTTTTTTTTTTAATTTTTGTAAAACTATTTAATTTAATGACCTAAACTCAACTAATTCCTGTATGTTTGTAAATATACATATGTACGTATACTTAAAAACTCAGGTGCGTTACCTTGCATCCCTTTGTGCTAGATAGATTTGATTTGAAGAAGTCAGCCAAATTAAATTTTTTTTCTCTCATTGAAGAAGTGTATGTGTATGTAAGTTATTATTGATTTTATTCCAAAATATTGTCATACGCTGTTGAAACAAGAATTAGACCATTAAAGCAAACTGTTGTATTAGAAAATATTAGCTAAAAAGTGATAAATAACTAATAAATGTTACCAAAAATATAACCACTGAAGATCTTACTAATGCCTTAGCAATAAAGTATAATAAGGATCATGAAAAAATGAAAGGTAGTCTCTATCCCAAGTCCACTGGGAGTCAAAAGAATAATAGAAGGTTTAATAAGGGTTTAAAAAATCATTTATTTTTCGTTTTGTGTGATATACGAGTATCGTTCATTTGTAAAATCAAAAGTGATCGCAGTTTCTTTTTTATAATTTTTTTTAAGACTATTTAATTTAATTTTTTTTAAACACTATTTCCGTCGCACTTTTTAGACTTTAGGTTGGGTTAAAGGTCCGCCCTAGGTTAGGTTAGGTAAGAGTGGCTGTTGGAAATACCAACCCACTTAGGCCACGTGGATCTATGATCTTCTTACTACTGGAACCAGTTTGAGCTTAGGAGACTGTTAACGTCTATGTTTTCTAGATCGTTTAGGTCGTTGAGAAGAAAGCTCCTAGATGAAGCTTTCTTCTCTGGGAAAGAGCTGGGCATCTGCAGAGTAGGTGAAGGATTGTCTCCTCCTCTTCCTCGTCCATGCAGCTTCTACAGAAATCATTAGTAAAAGCGCCAAGCCTTCTTGCGTGCTTGTCTATGAGGCAGTGTCCAGTAATGACACCTATTATGGCGCTGAGATGTTTCCTATCTAAAAGGATCAGACACTTAGAGCGACTCAGATCCAGCCTTGACCAGATCAGTTTGGTCGCTAGACATGTTTGCCCACCCAGTCCACCTAAGGTCTGATCTTTTATTAGCATCCAACTTTAGTGTTTGTTTGCACGTAGCGATTGGTATACCTATACTACCTTTGTCCGGTAGGACAGATAGAGTGGTTCCAATTTTGGCGAGTTCATCGGCTCTACAGTTCCCTGGAATGTCTCTGTGGCCCGGCACCCAACAGAGGTGAATGTTGAACTGCTCTGCCATCTCCATGAGAGATGATCGGCATTCAAGGGCGGTTTTAGAATATAATGAGACCGAGTCCATGGACTTGATGGCGGCCCGACTATCCGAAAATATGCGGATATCCTTTGCAGATATCACAGCCAGGACAGAGCTTCTTTAATCGCCAAAATTTCCGCCTGGAACACGCTACAGTGATTTGGAAGACGGAAAGAGAGGCTTAGATTTAGCTTATCTGAGAAAACACCGCCACCAACTCCGTTATCGGTCTTAGATCCATCTGTGAAGAGATGGATTGACTTGTCCTCCATGAAAGCATCTTGCTCCCAGAATGATCTAGAGGGGGAGCTTACGAGTACATGGAAGTTTTTGCGGGTAGACCGCAAGGCTCCGCTTGTGCATAGACATGCTGTTCTTTGGACTCTACTTAGTTTAATGCGGTTGACTGCATTTTCCAAGGCCGTCCACCAGACAACCACCCCGTAAGTAAGTATCGGCCTTATGACCGAGATGTATAGCCAGTGGGTTATGCGAGGTTGAAGGCCTCATTTGTTCTCAATGGCTTTCTTGCAAGAGAATAAAGCTATTGTAGCTTTATTGACTCTTTCTTGAATGTTAGGTTTCCAGTTTAGTTTCCTGTCAAAAATGAGACCCAGATATTTTGCTGTATCGGAGAAAACTAAACTGGTACCGTTTATTGAAGGAGGGTCTATGATTGGAATTTTATATTTCCTATATGGGGGTTTATTCCCAATCCACAGCGATCTGCCAATCGGGTTAATCTGTTGAGATTTACTTGGAGGAGTTCTTTAATGGTATTTAGATGTTTTCCTGAGACGGCTATGGCAACGTCGTCCGCATAGGCAATCATTCTGCTACAACCCGCTTCCAGGTATATCAGTAGTTCGTTAACTACTAAGTTCCAGAGAAGGTGAGAGAGGACACCGCCTTGCGGATTTTTCTTTAGGATTTTTCTTAGCCGCGATGCCTCAGAGGTTTCTGTAATTTTGTCACAGAATGACCTCCAGGATTGTCGCTTTGCCTTCCTCAGTTCTTTTTTGTATAATTTGAGGGATTCTTTATATGAGTCCCAGTCGGTCACTTTTCTTGTGCTTTTTGCTGCGTTGAAAAGTTTTCTGCAGGCGTTTCTGAGCAGTCCCAGTGCCGATGTCCACCAATGTGGTTTTTTCTTGCCTCTTGTTTGAATAAGAGGGCAGGAAGCGGCCATAGACTTATTGAGAGCCAGAGTAAATTCCCGGACTTTCATGTCAAGCTCATTGGTGTCACGCGGGGGACTTGATAGTTCAGAGGATAACGTTTTGACAGTATTCCTCTGTATTTTGACCAATCAGTTTTCCGGTAATTCCGGAAAGCTGGTTGGCTGGGGGGAGCATCACTCAGACTGAATTGGATGTATCTATGGTCTGAAAAGTAGTGTTCAGACGATACCATCCAGTTTGTTAGCCTTTGGGTGATGCTGTCGGAGACAAGAGTAATATCTAACACTTCTTGTCGGTTTCTTGTTATAAAAGTGGGCTCATTGCCAATATTGCAAATTAAGAGGTTAGTACTTAAAATATAGTCTAAAAGTGACTCACCTCTATCATTGATGTCGGTACTGCCCCATACCGTATGATGTGCGTTAGCGTCGCATCCGATTATGAGGCCAGTTTTTTGCCTTCCAGCTTCCAGTACCACCCTTTCTAGGTTGTCACCAGGGAGAGGGCCCACTTGGTCGTGGCCAAGGTAAGCCGATGCCAGCCAGTAGGAGCCTTGGGCAGTCTCTAGTCTGGCAACGGTTAAGTCGGGGTCACTGAGGTTGGGAAGTAGAAATACATTAAGGCTACGTTTCAGTAATATACAAGTTCTAATCTTACCTTTGTCTCTTGTATAGAGCGGAGCGTATGTGGGTGTCCTAAGTCCACGAACCACGCCTTCTGCAATCCATGGTTCCTGGATTAGGATTATGTCTTTTGCGTTTCTAGAAAGACGCAGAATGAGTGCGGCCGAAGTCTTTTTTGAGTGGTGGAGATTAATCTGGAGAAACCGTATCATTGCTACAGTCTTCCAGAGGTCCTCCGATTCTGAAGATGTGCCCAAAAGCTCATCTGGTATCTCTGATCGTGTAGGAGTTCTAATTGCTTCGTTATCGGTTTCCATTTCCGACAGTGTGTCAGAAGAGGAGACCGACGGCTTGATAGTCACCTCGGACAGATTGGAGTCGTCGCTGTCCAATTCTGGAAAGGATATCGACGCTCCAAGATCCGAGGTTGTGATGTCAGGTATTAAAGGAGGAAGAGGTTGCTTATCAGCATCCAGCTCATCCTTTTTGTATACCCTTAAATGAATGGACTCGAATCCGAACCGAATCATGCCTTTCGTCTGCGCCAGAGGATTAAGGGATTCCTTATTGATCACAATTAACGCGCATCTGTAAGAACCCCTTAGTTCCTCCAGTTTCGCGACTTTCCAGTCATGAGTCGAAAGAGTCGGGTTACTGAGCCGGATGATTTCCAGAATACTTTCTGGAGAGGAGGGTTCGGCTGGAATCCAGGTACGAGTTCGAGGTCTGCTAGGAATGTCTTCCTTAGACACGACCTCGAGTTTTGCACCTGGCCAAATCGCTCCTAAACCATCGATGGCCTTGGTGAAGAGATCGAAAGATCTCTGGTTGGAGCAAGCGATGAGCTTGACATGGCCTTGGTGCCAGCCAGCGTCGCTTGTGATAGGAGGTGGTCCTGGGTTCTCCCGCATGATGGCCAAGAAGTTGCTCGAAACTTCAGCTTGACCAGTTGTCACCGTTCCGGTGTGATGGAACCGTCGGTATCGCTCCTGTCGATCACCGCGATCACCAATGCGTCCTTTAGGACTTCATTGTTAGACCTCAAAGATGTGCTGTTGGATGGCCCAGGGGTTGTAGAACTATATGTATTGGGGCTGTTGGAAACCGGTACGGTTTCTCGGTACGATCTCTGGCGCTTAGAGGAGTCTTTTGACGTTTTGGGAGCAGTGGAAGCAGTGGGTAATAGGTCTTTTAGGAGGTTTTTAGCCCACTCAACCTTGCTCTTTATTTCGGCACTTCTCTCAACCTCCGGAATGGATCCGAAGGTTTTGATAATGCGTGAAGCATTTCGGAGTCTTGTAAAGAGCGCCTTAGATGCGGCTGAGCTCCAGATTCCTTCTTGGACGGAGGAGTTTTGGGAGCAGCAACAAGTCCGTGGCCTGCCACAAACTTGCTGCTGCTAGGGGCGGAGGAAGTGATAGGACCATGACTTGCCACAGTCTTAACACTTCCTGAATTCTTATTTTTAGGCTCGTTTCGTTTGCCTTTAGAGGATGGCGCACCATGGCCTGCCACAGTTTTGCCTCCTATCGGCAATGCAGGAGCCTCGCCGGTCGTCGGTGTAGTCACCGTTCCACCGCCCGGTATTGAAGGAGTACCGGCCTCGGTTTTTGTTTTTGGTTTTTTCCCCATGAATGGTCCCACGAGTAGCATAGAAAGGGGTGTCCATCTGTACAGAGATCCGCTGTATACAGATAAGGCTAGCTAATGCGGAGGTCGCCAGGTATCCGGATACTCCGTTCGCGACTGAGCTATTTTTGGAGATACTGGGCCCTCAGCCAGGTTGATCTTCAGCACGGGTCGTATGACACCTTGATCCAGCCCAGGGGAAGAAGGGAGTGCTTTGGGAGTTGGGAGGGGGGTTTCAGGACTCGTCTGGAGAATTTCTTCTCGAGATTCATTGACCCTACTCAGCCTCTACAACTCGACAAGTTCGATGCTCGCATTAGAAGAAGGTCCGCCCTAAGCTCAACAGAAAATTAATTCCTTTATATTTGTATGTATATACGAGTACATACTTAAAAACTCAAGTGCAGGAATTTGCATCTCTTTGTGCTAGAGAGATTTGATTTGAAGAGGTCAGCCACATTTTTTTTCTCTCTCTCATTGGAGAAGAATTATAACAATTGTCAAAAAAGATTATAAATTTATTCGTATTGGTAAATGGAGAAAACTAATGAGAAATTTCGCCATATTTTACAATACTATAAAGCTGGATACAAAAATAAACACAATGTATTGGTTCCTTATTAATTGAACGCGTAAAACATGATGAACAGAGTTACGAGTAACATATACGATATGTGATGAAAAATGGGTCACGTACGACAATCTGAAGCAGCAAAAATCGTGTGTTGTCGAACCAGATCCATCATGAGGTAATATACTTCCATTTGCTGCGCTTAGTTTCGCCGACCCGCAATTGTAAATGAAAGAATGTATCATTTTGTTATTATCGGTTTGGGCTGAATTTGAAAAACCTTCTTGACTGAAAACCAATTAATGTGTGACACGAAAATATTTTTATTTAGGGTAGACGAGTAGTATCTTGTTAACTCAGAACTACAGTATGAAATTACAAGTTGGGATGGAATTTGGGCCATAGAACTACAATACTGCAAATAGTACAAAAGCATACCTTGATCATTCCCGGAATAACCGATTTGATTTCTGTTTTTTTGTTAAGTTGGTAAATCTGTTGTTGACATTCCCTCTAAATCTTAGCATCATAGCTTGACATTTGCAAAAGTTACGTAGCCAAGAGTACATTTATCTCTGTGTTTGTTGGCGATCTTTTACAATTTTAGAAATGGATTTAAATTTGCAACAACGAACTTGTATTAAATTTTGCATAAAAAATGGATTTAATGGTGCGCGAACGTTGAAAATGTTGGAAAAGTGTTTCGGCAACGATTCTCTAAAGAAAACGGGCGTTTACCAGTGGCACGAGCGGTTCAAAAGTCGTCGTGAGTCAATCGAAGATGATGAATGCAGTGGCTGACTCTCGACATCGAAAACCGACGAAAACATTGATGGAGTAAAAGAAATGGTGGTCAATAACCGGGTTAATGATTTGGGTTTCCGTCGTGTAGCAGCAAAGCAGCAAAGACCTCAATTTCATTGTCTTCAAAAGGATAATTACTGGAGACGAGACGTGGACTTATGAGTACGACACGCAATCCAGACATCAGGCAAGTGAATGGCATTCACCAAATGAGCCGAGACCAAAAAAAACACGTCGTTTTCAGTCAAAAAAGAAGGCAATTCTTACGATTTTCATGGATTACAACGGTGTAGTGCATCATGAATTTTTTCCAGAAGGCCAGACAGTAAACAAAGAGTATTATTTGAGCGTTATGAGACGTTTGCGTGAAGCAATTCAGCGACCAGAATTTCGGACAGAAAATTCGTAGATTTTGCACCATGATAACGCACAGTGCCATCATTATTCGGAATTTTTTGACGAAAAATGCAACAAATACCATCCAACAGCCACCGAATTCCCCTGATTTGGCTCCCTGTGACTTCTTTCTGTTCAATCGAGTTAAAAAACCACTACGGGGAACGCGTTTCAGCAGCCGAGAGAAAGTAATGGAAAAATCGCAGGAAGCACTGATGAACATACCGAAAACCGAATATAAAAAATGTTTCGAGGATTGGATCAAGCGCTGGCATAAGTGTGTTGTAGTCAATGAGGATTAATTTCAAGGGGACAATATAGATTTAGATGAATAAACTTGTATTTTTAGTTTTTTGAATAAATTAATTCCCAAAATTAGTTCTCTAAAGAGGAAGTCACTTTTCTTTTGTAATCTATTGCGTTGTACCACATGAAACGTACGATTTTATAGTAAAAATTTAAAAGCCAATATTATTTTTCTGTTTTTTTATTCAATCAAAATAGGATCCGTTGGCATCTATGACATTCTTCCAAAGTGATACAAGGTCAAATATTCCTTTTTTTATAGAAGTGCAATTGTGGCAATGAATTCTTCAAAGGCTTTTGTGACCTTTGCTGGGTTCCTGAAGACCTTCTGCTGGCAAAATGAATCAAGACTGCGGAAGAGATGGTAATTCGTTGGGGAAATATCAGGAGAGTACGGTGGATGCGCAAAAATTTCAAATCCCACCTGCAACAGTTTTTGCACCGTTACTTGTGAGATATGGGGTCTAGCATTGTCATGCAAAAGGATCGAACCATGCCTATTGACCAACATTGCTTTTCAGCCAATTTGGCTTGCAATATGTCGACTTTCTCACAATATTTGATAGCGTCTATCGTTTCCCCTAGTTGAAGAAATGAAAAGTGGATTGGTCCTTTCGATGTCCACCAAATTGTCATCATAACCTCTTTTGGGTAAGGATCGGGCTTGGGGGTGTGTTTTGGTTTTTCATCTGCATCCAACCACTGCCCAGATCTTTTACGATTATCATACAGTATCCACTTTTCATCACAGGTGACTATTCGGTGCAAAAACGGTTCAGTTTGGTTTCTTAATGTAGGCGATGCGCTGATTTCCAGGCGCCGTAGTTTTTGGGATTCGTTTAGTTCATGGGGTACGCACTTATCGAGTTTCTTTCCTATGAGATAAAGGTGTCGCCGTATTATCATTGGGGATACTTCCATGCTTTGTGCAATCTCCCGCACCGATTTCGTTGGGCCCGCATCCAGCGTTACTCTTAAAACACCGTCGTCGTCAACTAACGTTTCCGGCTTCCCAAGTGGTTCATTTTCGGGTTTGAAATCTCCCGAACGGAACTTTCCAAACCAACGTCGTATAGTGCTTTCGTTTACCGCTACATCCTCAAATGCGTAATTAATGTTTTCCATTGCCATTCTTAAAGGAGGGTTAAATTTTTTTTTTTTTTTTTTTTTTTTTTTTTTTTTTTTTTTTTAAGGGGTTTGAGTACCCTTAAGGTGATTGTACACAGCGCGGGCAAAGGAAATTTAGGGAGGAAGAAAAGAGAGGTACCGATGTACATTGTTTTTAAATGTTTTGCAAGTTATAACGACCAGGAAATACAGAGATCGGCAGGGCATTCCATAAGCGAGTTGTACGGCTTAGGAACGAATCACGATATTTTAGAGTACGTCCGAAAATGGGCTTGAGGGTATACTGATGAGCATTCATAGCGAGACGGATGTTACGGTTGAAAGTTTGAATGGGCGGAATGCTACTGGCGATTTTAGTGGAGCACTGGTGGTGGAAATAGCGATAAAACAAAGTGAGACACGAGACATTTCGTCGGTGTTCGAGGGTGTCCATTGATTGACTGATATTAGTATCGTCAATAAGTTTTATCGCACGGTTTTGAATCCTATCTAGCAGGTGCAGAGATGTTTTAGGAGCACCTGACCAGATGTGGGAGTTGTACTCCAATTTTGGGCGGATGAATGCCTTATATATTGAGGCCAGATCAGAGAGGGTAAAATATTTCTTACATCGCTTGAGGAAACCTAGACATTTCGCAGCATTTTTGGCGACATCAAATATGTGGTCATTCCAACGTAAGTTGTCATTGACACACATACCGAGAATGGAAAGTTTTTCGGTTTCGACGATGCAAGTGCCATTCATAGATAATGGCTGGGTGTTTAAATTTCGCTTTAAAGACAGCAGACAGCATTGTGTTTTGGAAGCATTAAATTCCACTCTATTGATAGTTCCGCAATTGGTTATGCTGTTGATATCGGAATTTAATGAGCTTAGCATACGCTGCCGATCTCGTTCTACAGCCGAAGAGCAGGGCCGTGAGTCCGGGAACGAATATGAAAAGCAGAGAGTACTGTCATCAGCAAAGGAATATATTGGATTAGAAGTAGCAGACAGGAGATCGTTAATGAAAATTAAAAAGAGAAAATTAAAATAGTCTTAGAGGTTTCGAATTTGAACTGCCGACAGCATGGTAAATAATTCATAGAAAAAAAATAACGGTACTTGTATCGAACCCTAAATTTCTCACACGTCAAGCACACGTACCACTTAATTTTACAAAAAAAGAAAATTTAACGTTCTGGTAGAAATGTTCACTCGAGATCTTATTTCCGACATTTCATGTGGTACAACCCAATACATATGTAGATATGTTTATAACGTTCTAAAAGTTATTTTCACTCTCATCGGATACAGTGCAATTCATAGTATTCAAGTTTGTACTAGTTTCAAACAACTCTTTTTCAACTTATATACAGCACGACCACTTACAAGAAATTTGTTTGTGAGCACTGTTTCTTGCTTATATTTTCGTTTTATTAATGTTCTCTTATATTTATATATTTTATTTCCACCGACGGACAACCATTGTAAATTTAATTATTAGATTGTGTAACGAGTGCCACGGAGGCATCCATGATGCAGGAGTAGATGGCAGTGGGTTGGTTATTGCCACTACCCCGGCATCTCAACTCAACTTACCTTTTTGTTTCGTGCCGAAATTGTAAAAAAAAGAAAGGAAAACAAGGATAGGCTTGAGAAAGCTACTTTACTTTACGTTGACTAAACGGACGGACTTATAAAACATGATGATAGAAAAATGATAGGAAAAAAGAAGAAAAGAAACAGCAAGATCACATCCGTCTGTCAACCCCACTGTGCAAAACAGGGACTTTCGCGTTTAAAACTAATTAATCCTATACTAACCTGAGCCCTAGCACCGAAACATAAATAACGACTTATAAATAAACCTAAAGCTAAATTAACCCTATGTACCCTACACCGAATAATGCTTCCCAGGATCACCAGCTAACGAGCGATGACAGCTCGTTACTATCTGAAATAAGCCGGGTGTTGTTGACTGAGAATGGCCAACCCACCATATTCTGACCAAAACTGTGAATAGTAGCCCCTATAACGAGATCCTCCTAGTCACCACTTGTAAGAAAAAGAATTAGCGGAAGTCTCCATATTTATTAAAAAAAAAATTAATTCTCATAAAGGGGGCAAAAGGGGGAAATTAAACGTAAACAATGTGTAATTGGACGCCACCCAATTTTTATGCGAAATTGGGAAAACAAAATCTTAATAAAACAAATTAATTTTTCCCTGATGGGGAATTTATGCGTGTGTATTTTTTTGTAATAAAAGGGTTGATGACAAAGGCCGTATATACACACACGAAATCACAATAGTTTGGACACCAAAAGGGTTGCCCACCTCAAGATTTAGCTAACAAAATATTACACTTGATTGGACGTCCGACGGAAGGCCCACGATTCCGTAGGATCACAAACGGGGTGACTCACTAGTAGGTAACGGGGTCGTGAACGTTTTAAAAGTACCCGCTAAAGGGTTACGGGGATTACCGCGAAAACGGTAAAGAGCTTTTCGGGATTCTATAACTCACAAATAACCCCAACTGGGGGTAGATCACACAAATGAAAATATATCAAAAAAATTACGAGGGGTACTTATCTCTTTTCCTACCTACTTGGGGTCGCTCCTATCTGGGGGGTGTGTACTTCCCGCCGCTGTCACTCTCGTCGTCACTTCGCCCGTCAGTTCTTCCTTTTTTACTCGCTGGTGTTTTGGGTTTTTTTTTCGTGTTCGTCCTTGGTGGGTTTTTTTTTCTTGTTCGTTCGTTGTATGTTTCTCCTTTAGTGTTTATTCTTGTTGTTTTTTTTTTGTGTATTTCGTTCGTTCGTTTGGTGACTTTCCTTTAGTTATTTTTTTTGTTGGTTTCTTCTGCTTGTTCGTTGGTTAGTTTTGTTTAAGTTCGGTCTCTGTTCTACTTTTTTTTATTTTATTTTTTTGAAGTGGTGTACTTTCCGCTATGACGGCTAGTTATTAATCACCCTAGCCGAGCATTTCGGCTAGTTGCTACCCACACACACACATTCATGCAAGGTTCCACTAATTCAGCAGTCGGAGCAAAGGGACTCACTTCCAGAGCTCTGACAGCCTCCCTATGGAACCACCAATCACACAAGTCGGTGTTTTGTCGTGTTCGTTCTCTCTGCCGAGTGACTGCTTGGGTCCATATTCCACCCTCGGACCCGGAACACTTTTGGGAAACAATTAAGGGGAGCTCAAATGGTGACCGCCAAGTAGGAAGGAAATATTTATTACTAGATTCTACTGTGGGTCCCGTAAGTCTCCTTGCAGACACGAATGAGGGGAACGGATTGTGGGGAATCGTGAGCTTTCTTTCACAATTATTGTTTTTTTGAATTTGGTGGTCTTGGGGGTTTTACAAATTTATGTCGCTGGAAGCAAACAATTTCATATTTAGGGTGGGCTCTCGACCATTGCTGGGGTGTCGACATCTTCGGGCATCAAGTGAGAGGCAGACCGTCCGTCCGCTACAGTCTCCAGGCCGTCCGCCTGGCTCTACCAGGGGTACCTATATGCCCATCTCTGGAGCGGTAGGCCGAGGGAGGGAACTGAACCCAAAGGATCTAGTAAATCCCACCTATACCGTGGCATCCAGAGCATGACGGGAAGAAAAGAACGGTGACGAAATAAGAAAAGGCAGGAGGGCAGAGGGGTGAAACAGACAACAACAGGACCAAAGGGAAAGGAGGATTTTTGGGGCGTGATTTGCACGTAACAAGATGAATAAAGTGGATTGAATAGCCTTAGGTGCATAAACAAACACCATGTATAACCGCTTTCCACTACGGAAAGGGATATACACGATGCATGCTTCCAGCACCTGGAACCTACGTACTACACGGCTGTATACTCTTTTGAAACGCAGTCCTTTTCTTACAAAGATCGCAACGCCTCCTCGCTTAATGGAATTGGGTCGATTTCTCCGTACTGTTTTATATATTTTGTGCCTCATTTTGTGTCTTTTGGTAAGCTTAGTTTCGCTAACCAAGATCACATCAGGGGCTTGGTCATTAAGCAACTTAAACAGTGTGGCTCTTCGAACCTAATCAGTGAATTAACATTCACTACAAGGACCCTCAGGGTTTGCTCCGCCATGTGCGTACCCATTACGACCGGAGGTGCGTTTAAGCCCGGCAACAGCGCGTATATTTGATCCACCCGCTTAGTCTGTTCCTGTATTTGACGCTGAAGCTGAGCCATCTGCCCTGCATAGACAGCAAGATAGCCAGCATGTCAGTACAGGCTCCGGTGCTCTAGGCGCTGGGGCCTGAGAAGCTACCTTTGCTTGTTGTACCGTATTTCCCCTACCTGCCGCCATTTGGTCGTAGGTAACTTTTGGAGTAACGGCTGGTGTTTTTGCCTGCACGAGTGGACGTTTAATTTCCACTTTCTGCTGCCGAACCAGATTTACTCTTTTGATGTATTGGAATTTGGGACAACCCCGATAATTTGCGGCGTGTTCCGTGTTCCTACATAAAGCACAAGAGAGTTGGCTTTTTTTAGACGCTCTTGGCTGCATTTTGTAGTTCGACGCGGCGTGCTCGAACCTTTGGCAGCGAACACATTGTAAAATGTTTTCGCTCCTCTTTAATTTCTCCCAATGTACAACCTGGTAGTCTAGGACTTTAATACTCCTTAGACCATCCAGATTGCTGGTGGGACTTAGCTGGACCAGGAAAATCGGCAGTTGCCGCTTCTCCCTTTTGTCTCTGGCTGTGGTGAAAGGCTTGACCCCCAGGAATTGGAGCCCTTCGTACTTTTTCTCTTTCAGCAGTGCAAGGAGCTCCTCCGGATCAGTCGACGGCTCTAATCCCCTCAGCAGCATTGTTTGCAGATTGTCCCCCTTCGGGGTGTAGGAGAAAAACTCCGTCGTCGAATCTTTCAATAAACATTTAATTTTGTGGTAGCTAAGTTGTTGTGGCGGTTTCTGTATTTGTTATTGTTTTAACCATTGTTTCTGTTTTTGTGGTAGCTCCCCGCTTACATTTGGTTGTTGCTGAGGGCTCTGGAGTTGTTGTAGTTTTTTCAACTCCCTCCTTGCCACTTGCTTTGCCTTAATAGCAAGTACTTTTTGCTCTAGCTGTTTAATGGTACTATTAACAGCTTCGACCTCATCCTCTTCGTCATCTGACTCAGTGGGCGCTAGGGATGCGAAGCTATTTTCTGCTAACATGTAGCGACCTTCACCACCGTCTGAGACGTATGGGTAGTCGTCACTATCTTGATCCGGACGTTTCATAGCTGCTGCTGTTGATGTCGTTGAGTACGCCCCTTCCCCCACCCCACCTGGCAGCTTTTCTGTGGAAGTTGAAAGGGAGGGACGCTTTACTAAGTTAGGAGTCGGCCTTAGCTTCCTCCTTCTCTTCATCATTGGTACGGGTACTATTGCTGTTTAGCTTGATGTACTTGCTAATGCATCGCCTGAATTGTGAGCTGGTCCCGTTATTGACACAGAGCGGTACGCTCTCCAGAATCCATCGCGTGATGTTGTTTACCACTTTTATTCGATTTCTATTCTTAAATACATTAAATAAAATTTATAAAAAAAAAAAACAGATCTATTCGTCTCGGAGTCGAACCCACGACCTTTTGCGAGGTAACCGGACGCACTACCACTGGGCTAATTGGAAATTTGTCAAATGTCTTTTTTATTGGAATCACTAATTCAAACAGAAGCTGAAACACGTCTATATTTAACGGAGATCAATGAACGACTGAGTGGGAACCGATGCTTTCAATGTGGCGAGGCCGTTGACTCTGAGAAAAATGTGGACTGTCTCGAATCCTAAAACAAAATCGAATACAACGACCTTGCCGTTGTAATCTTCTGACACCAACTACTCAACAGCATCCGCATAGAAAGATGGTCAGCTGACTTTCTGCTCAATGTCATTGACCTTCTTACTTATTCTTTTCTTTAACTTTATTCTTAACTTATTTTATTTATTTTACTTATTTTTGTTCCCCACTCTAATTTCGGCATCTCAACTGTGGGTTTCTGTCTAAAATTATACTTAAATTAACTCCCACACGATCCACCGCCTTAGCTAGGTTTACCTCTCTACGACAAAAGGGACATATTCACCATAGTAACAAGAACACAGGAAGTTTGAAATAAAGTTTGAAGTTTGGAATAAACCGCCTATACCACCCTGTCATCCCTAGAAACCGACGGAGTTGCTTAGGAGTCGTTGGCACTGAAATCTTCTCTACCGTTGACACCTTGTCTGGGTCTGTTTTAAGACTGCAATCGCCAACTATGTATCCCAGATATTTTATTTTGCTATAGCAAAATTTACTTTTTTCGACGTTGATCGTCAATCCTGCTTTCCTCAAACACTTCGCCACCTAGGATAATACTATAGCGTGGAAATCAAAATCTAGAGAACAAACAAACAGATCATCGAGGTAGACAAAGACATTCTGATTCAACCGATGGCGAATGACTTTGTCCATTAGCTGATATATTCTCTGGGCAGCATTACACAGTCCAAACGGCATGACCGTGAACTGGTAAAGTGGACGCCTCGGGACTGTGAAAGCTGTCTTCTCCCTTGAGTTGGCCCCCAGGAATCTGCCAAAAGCGTCTTTTAAATCAATACTAGAAATGTACCTGTAGGCGGCTGAGTAAACCGTCGATGAAGGGAAAAGGGTAGGCATATTTTTTGTCACGGCGTTGACCTTTCGTGAATCTGAGCATAGACGATTCTTCCCCGGTTTTCTCATCGAGACTTCAAGCACTACTGATTTCTTTGATGACGCCTAATTCGACCACTCGATCCAGCTCGTCATATAAGAGTTTTTGTATCGCTGGCGAAATGGAGTAATGTCGTTTTTTGATAGGAACTTGGTGGTCGTCTACTTCAATCATATGCTCTAGAAGCTTCGTCTTGGCTAACCCCAGGCTTGCGAACAACGGAAATTGCTGTTTCACCCTCTCGACGAAGTTTTTCCAAAAACTGCCCCTAAATATAATTCCTGTTGTAAATTCGGGACCACGAATATTTCTAAGTCCTGGGTTTTGCCATGCCATGAGAGAGGGGAAGTAAATCGCCCGAGTATTTTCTCATGGTTGCTATCAGCTGTCCGTATATCGGTCGTCATTTTCGTCAATGCAATGTTATGTCTCTTCAAAAAGTCTAGCGCCCCTTTCCCCAAACAAGTTATGGATGCGCCACTGTCTAACAGACCGATGACATCCTCTCCCGCGATATTTACTTGGGCGAACAGTCTGTTGTCGTGCCGTATTGTTATCACAGTTTCTAGTATTCTCTTTAGTCGTCGTCTTTTTATTGCACATTTTTCCCTTAGCCTTTGTATTTTTTTATATTTTCTAGTATTCTCCACAGGCACGGTCACTTCTTTTCCGAAAATACGCTTCCTCGCTTCGTTGTATTCTACTATCCGTTGGTGGAGGGTTTTCCGTTGAGGAGGTGTGTCATGGGATCAAGCTGCAGGATACTTAATGGTTGGGTTTGTCGGGGTTCGCCGGGGTTGTGGTCGGTTTCGACGGATGAACCCGGCATTCCCGCCGATCTGCGCTTTTCCCTGACACTTAGTGCAGTGGAAATTGATGTTACCTTGCCCACAACTGAAGCAAGTCAATGTATAGAATCCGGAAGGACAGGCCTGCTGATTCGTCAAATTTACCGTCGGCTCAGTTTTGTAGACGTTCGTTCTTTCTGTCCCTGGTCGGTCGGGTTTAGTGTAGTTGTTGGGTCTACTTGTCCGTTGATTTTGTAGAGCCGCTACCTCGAAGTCGTCGTTGTCAGAGCTGTCATGTTTGTCATGTCCTGCTGGTCTTCCGCGTAAAGGTGGTTCATCAATTTCGGTTACGTGGCGTTTATAACGTTGGTCTCGGGTGGGCAAATACCTTTCCGCTCTTCTACACTCATCGCGAAGGTCCTGTATACTCCGTATGGAGCAACCAATGATAAGTATTGCGACTCGGTCCTTAATGTTGTGTCGTAGTATGTCGACTAGGTCCAGTTCGTGCGGTCGGTTGGGCATATGTATAGTCATAGACCGTATGTCAGCATAAATGTCTCATGAGGCAACTGTTCTACGATGGAACTAAGAATTTCGTGGTCCCGTCGTCCGTCTCTAAATTGTTTGATCAGCTCAGCTTTAAGGTCATGGTAGCTGAGATGCTCATCCCCCCCGATTTCTTCTAAATATTCACAGTACCATCTTTTGGACGGACCTGAAACTAGGTGATGGACTAGCAACTGGTCAGAAGACACGTCTGAAGAAGACTTGTCTGAGTTTCAATCCGAAAGACGAAACTCTCTACCGGCATTGTCTTAGATGTGCTGTCGAATTTTATCCCCCACTTGTGGATCGCCGTAACTGCCCTCGAGGCCTCATCGCGACGGTAGTATCCAGGTGTGTCCTGGTACCTGTCCTTCCCTGTCGAGTGAATATTTCGTCGTTTTTTTTTTTATAATTTGCGCGTGCTCACGGGATTTAAGTACCCTTAAAATGTTTGCACACAGAGCCTGATCAGAGGGTGTGAAGTATTTCTTACATCGCTTGAGTAAACCTTTTTTTTTATAATTTACGCGCGCCTAAGGGGTTAGATACCCTTTTTACTGTTGCCAGGGCGCGGGCGGAAAGGTAGATGGAAGAGAAAGGAAAATTGTTTTTGTAGTGGTTTGAAACTCAGGTGTATTTGGTTTCGATATTCACTCTCCAGGAGTGGGAATCCGTATAGGACGGAGAGTTTTTGCTTCACTCAGAGTGATTCGAGGTATTATTCACAGTATTTTTTTCTGTGCTTGAAACTCTACAACAGCCAAATCTACGTGTCAGTGTTATGCCTTCACACGCAGAATTTTTCTGTCTGAGTTCCAATTACAAATGAAAAACTGACTTGCCATGGGCAGGACTCGAACCTGGACCCTCCGAGTGAGAAGCTAGTACCACTACACCACGGCCACCCACTGTGAATGGGTACTAAAGTCGGTCTAAGTATAGTACGTAAAGTAAAGTTGTGTCACGTATAGTGCAGACTGGTATTTCAGTATCGTAACGAGTACTGAAGCATAACCGTTATCTTCCCTCCACATTGGGTATATGGCTGAACCAATGGCAGAGGCAGAGAATGTCCAGGTTATACTTCAACACGACTAGAAGTTCGTGATCTCAAGCCCACGCCTCACGATAAGTCACCCTAAGGCCCGTTATCGGACAGCAGTCAGCTCATTGATCTCTCACTTCTAGCCCGCTTTTGGATCCTTTACAGACGTCCGGATACCTCACTAAGTCCCTTGGCTTCTCACCTGGAGACTGGACAGCCACCGTTGATCAGCTCAGAAACCAAAAGCATAATCAGAATGTGATCTTGGAGAAGTTAAAGATAGATAGGAAAGTAAAATGTTGAAAAAGAAAAAAACTAGCGGACTAGCCGTTTACGTTGGGCGCCATTGTAAGGAGTCAGTTAGCCCCGGAGGCATCCATGATGCAGGAGTAGATTGTATTGGCAAGCTCTTAGTTGCCCGGCTCCAGCTCGTCGGATTGGGTTGGTTCTTGCCACTACCCCGTGCACGTAAACTCACTTACCCTTTTATCTCGTGCCAGAATATCAAAAAAAAATATCAAAAAAGAACGAAGGATAGTTAAAAAGGGAGCTACGATACGATACGGACGGACTTAAAAGGCAGAATGAAACAAAGATGATAGGAAAAAAGAAGAAAAGAAACAGCAAGATCACATCCGTGTACCATCACCACTGTGCAAGACCATGACTTTCGCGTTTAAAACTAATTAATCCTATAATAATCTAAGCCCTAGCACCGAAACGTAAATAACGACTTATAACTAAACCTAAAGCTAACTTAACCCTATGCAGCCTACACCGAATAATGCATCCCAGTATCACACAGCGATGACAGCTCGTTTCTACCTGAAATAAGCCGGGTGTTGTTGGCTGAGGATGGCCAACCCACTCTTATCGCACTTAAACGCGACCAATTGCTACCATTCTGGCCAAAACTGTGAATAGTAGGCCCTAAAACGAGATCCTCCCAGTCGCCACCTGTAAGAAAAGGTATTAGCGGAAGTCAGTCGCGTCATTTCCTGTCATGTCGTCATCGTTTGTGCGTCACGTCTTGTTACAGTCGCCCCATTATAAGAAAAAAAGATAATTTCTTCACATCACGATACAACTCTTTCCATACTCGTATTTATTAAAAAAAATAAATTCACATATAATTCTCAATAACTAAAGGGTTTATAACTATATTATAAGTTGAATTGTTGATTTGTTTTATTTGATAATTACTAAGGCTAGTAATTAGTAGTTCTGGCGCCAATACTTGAAGAACCTTTGCAATTTAAAAATTATTATTTTTCTTTTTTTTTGCGCACAAAACTTAATAATTAATGTTGCTGTAGCGAATTTCCTTAGGCGAGAATTTCTAAGAATAAAAATCCTTCGTTGATTGGTAGATTGACTTTATTTCTAAAGATTTTATAACAATCGTGATTATAATTTCATATGACTACTTACACTTGGTACCTAATTCTTACAAAATGAATTTCAAAAGGAAAGTGCTGCAGCCACAGGTAGAATTTATCTTCTTTTTCGTTGTTTAACGCTTTTTTTGTGTTCGTGACTTTTATCGATTTTTCTTTTTTAAAGCCAATTGTTCATAGAACAAAGGACGTTTCTCCCTCTCTGTTCAGCCTTGAGAGAAAGAAAAAGTGGGGACCAAGGACATAGTTTTCAATAATTCAGCAAGACAAATGCGGTGGTGCCAAAGTACTGCGATGTTAGGTGAAGCCAAACCAAAGAAAAATATCGTGTTGAATTGGCTCCATAACATCCCGGAGTCCTTCTGAACTGGGCTTCGATTAGAGTATTTCAAAGAACGTCTTCCCGGGGTACCACTCCTCTGAGTATAAACTCCATGGTGCGTGTTTTGAACTTTAAGATTATAAAGTGAATGGAATGAAAATCGAGACACATATCAAATTATGAAATATTTAACATGCGTTTATTGGTTTACAAAAAAGTCAATTTTATATTCAGATATACTTTTGATTGTACTTCCGTACTAGCCGATGGTTGAAGTATGAAAAAGGCTGAGTTAAATGCAAAATAGATTATTTATCATAGCGAATGATTGCACAAAGCATAACAACAATTAGAGCGATACGAATATTAGAGAGTAATGTAAGAGCGCAATGTAAAAAGAAGAGATAAGAACAGAGAAATGATATGCGCTTGTCGATATGCGATCAAATCAATAAATGATACAGCAATTAATACAAACTCTTATACAATATTAAAAATGAGTACAATGTTAAGTTAATACGAGTACATGTTAATATACAGCAAATAATAATTGAATTAATAGATAGAATACAAAAATAAACAATAGGATAAGTTATGTATGTTTGTCCAATGTATCTCTTAGTAAGTCCCGAATATTGAGCCCCCCCTGAAGAAACCAGTTCTTTCAGAAAAAGGTAAAGGAGCTAGTTTTACAATGGGTCGGACATAAACGCCCGTTTGTGTTGTTATTGTTGCAACTCGAATGCGATTGTCTGTTCCAGGATGTATCTCCTTAACTCGACCCAGAATCCATTTTGAAGGTGGTAAATGAGGTTCTTTCAGTACTACTACGTCTCCTTTTTTAAGGTCCTCCTTTACTGTTTGCCATTTCGGGCGCTGCTAGAGTGAGGTCAGATATTCTAAGTGCCAGCGTTTCCAGAAGCCTTGCTTTAAATTCTGCAAATGAGACCAGTTAGAGTAAGGGCAAAAATTTTGAACACATATATCAGGACGAGGAACAGATACAATGGGTTCACCAATCAAAAAGTGACCCGGACTCAGAGCGATGGGATCCATATCAGATGTAGGCCACATACGATATATTCTCGGTATCGATATGAAGGAAAATGCGAATTCAATTTAAATTGTTTTTATTTTTCAATATAATCTCCCCTAACATCAATGCATTTGTTACATCTTGAGATAAGCTTTTTTAAACCCTCAAAAAAATAAATTTCCTCTTTCTCTGCAAAATACCCATTTATTGCCGACTTGAGTTCTTCATCATCCGAAAATCTTTTTCCACGAAGACATTTTTTCAAATCCGGAAACAGAAAATAATCACTAGGGGCAAGGTAGTTTAGTTTTAGTTTTATATGCATTTTATTTTCTTAATCACTAACTCTTACATACTAACAAAAAATGCTTAAATGCTAGCTTACAATTACTTAACAATCTTATACTAACTTACTGGCCCCACACAGGCACTCTAAGCTACTCTAAATTCTTATAACTATGTCTTTCGACCTCATTTACATTTTCTTTACGGATATTTATTTTCTATACTTAAAGCTAAGAAAAAAATTGTTAACAAAACCTAGCATATGGACTTTAGTATCTAACTTAAAATAAACCTTAGCCTACCTAAACTAAATGTACAATACACACATAAACACACATAGACGTTATACACAATCATATACATATATCAGTATACACCTTTGTATACACTGATATATGTATATGTTTCTTAAATGCTAACCTAAACCTATGCAAGCTGGCCATCGCTATTCACAGAGAAAACAGATTGGTCAGCTCTGCCTCATTAGTGAGGCTGGTCCGTAATTGACGGAAACGACGACGAAACATCTTCCCCATCATTCAACCACCAGAAATGCTGGTGCTGCCGAACGACATCCCTCTTATCGCGATTCCCCACCGCCCTACTGAACCTGAGGCGATCCACACTGCTGTGTGCGACGTCTCTGTTGTAGTTGAGTCGCCTGTCCCCAGCTGTCCGAGCGACATGGAAGATTAACGGCACCGCTGATCTATCCTGGATCAACCCTATCTGATCTAGGTAGAGGAATGCTTCCGGTGGAACGAAGCCGTCAGAGCGCACACTCTCGTGGTAAAGGTAATTGGGGTAGTAAGCCCCAGATATCAGGTTATTCATCGAGGTCATTGCTCTTGCAATCTGCCTTCGAGTCAGCTTAATTACGAAGTTGTCCACGCGTATTAGGTTCGCCCTGTTGTAAAGGACCTCATTAGAATAAAATTTCTTGTACTCCGACTCTGGTGTTCTGTACAAGCGAAGACAAGCCCTAAGACAAGCCCTCTCAAACACCCGAATCTTTTCCATTAAGCTTGCTCGTACATTGAACCACACGGGACAACCAAATACCAGCACGGGCCTAATAAGGGCCATGTAGCAGATTACCTTTACCCTCACATCGAGTTGGCTGTTATAAAACAGTCTCTTTGTAAGGGCAAAAGCACCTTTAGCTCTGGCCAGAGCAGCATCCACATTTTTGCCAAAATACAGAAACTGATCTAGCCAGATCCCAAGGTATCTGACTACATTTCGACAGGCAAGAGGCTGGTATTTTTCTGGTATTCCTAGAGGCTCCAGACAACGGCGTCCTAAAGAGAATGGTTTCCGACTTCTAAAAGTTGATTTTCAACTTCCAGTCATCGCAAAATCGTCTTATCGTATCGAAGTCACGCTGCAAGAGAGTATTAATGACCTCAATTTTTGGACCTGTTCTGTACGCTACCAAATCGTCTGCGTACGCAATAGTATGGGGAAGTGAACCTATTAAGTCGCTTGTATAAATGTTGAATAAGATCGGAGAATTGACCGCGCCTTGCTGAAGACCATTTTTAATTTGAAATATTCCAACAGAAGTCTCATCGCTATTTTTCACGATGAACTGTCTGTTGGTTAGCATATTATAAAGAATGTACAAGAGAGGTTTGCTGATCCCCAGCCTAGTCAGCTTATAGAAAAGACCCTCTAACCATACGGTGTCGAAGGCCTTCTCCAAGTCAACAAGGCAGGCACCAGTGCACTGTTTCTTGCCTTTGTTCCATTGGATATCGGACACCAGTTTAGACGCGGCATGTGAGATATCATGTCCCGCCTTAAAACCGAATTGATTATCCGGAACTATATGTTTGTCCTCAACCCACCTAGACAGAGCTCTATTGATTACCTTTTCAAAAACCTTACTGATATTCGGAAGGAGACTTATCGACCGGAGATTCGCCGGATTTTATATATCCTTTCCCTTTTTGGGAATAGGTTGAACCACCGCCGTCTTCCAATGCGCTGGATAATGTGCATTATTCATTGCATTATTAAACAGGGTGGTGTAAATGTCCACCGCTTCTAGAGGAAGATGTCGAAGCACGATGTTCGGAACACCATCGGTCCCGACCGATTTCTTAGCCCTGATTGTATCGAAGATCTCATGGAGTTCTTCCTTCGAAATGAACGGGGGTAGGTCACCCTCTCTGGCAATGACGTTATTTGCCATATTTTCGTCGCTAAACCGGGTGAAACCAGAGCCCTCGGATCGCCAGTTCCCTATTTCATTTCGAATGCAGAAGTCGTGCACCAAGACGCGATTGTCCAGGTCGTAATTAGGGCCAATGATATCAATGGCCTTGTATACTTCCTGGAAAGTCGCCCCTATGGCCTCGACCTTCTCCTGTGGATCCTCGATCACAAAGAAGTCGTCATCGTCCGCGGCTTCATTTGGATCAATACCTGCTATTGTCAGTAACCGTTCGTTGTCTGTTGTCCGGGCTATTTTAAGACACTGAAGGTTGTTTTGATTTTTTCTCCGAAATAGTTTATTTATTTGCGGAAACATATTCGGGTTGCTGGTGTTTACAGCCCGAACCTTGTTGTTCCAATACAAACTTACCGAATTTCTGTAATTTTCTTTTATTAGCGTTTGGATATTTTTAATCGACGACTTCAGTGTCCTAATCTCCGGGTCTCGTCGGTCAGTTAACTGTCTGTACAAGTTTTTAAGTCTTGTCAGAAGTCTACTTTTCTGTCGGTGCAGTGCGTCAATAGTAGGATTGCGGAACAGGTCTTCGTTAGTCGTACGTCGATACCGCGGTATTGTAGTGTCCATAGTTTGTTTAATTGTCTCGTCCATCTGTTTTAGGTAATTGTCGATCTCCTCGTTTGACAAATTCCTATTGGACGGTGGGTGGAGCGTGTTCGAGGAGAGCGCTCTGTTCAAGGTTGCGGAGAAGCGTGTCCATCGAGTCTTACTGTAGTTGTAAGTGTATCTTTGAACAAACTCCTCCAATTCCGCAATTTCGTTGGGAACTGTAATTTCGGTGCTAAAACCGCAATGGTCGCTGTCATACACGAATGTGCGCAGACAGTTTAGCGTTTGTAAATTCGTACCTGTCAGTCGTATACGTTCGTCGTACAGCAGTAGATCAAAATGAGACCCGCCTCTGGGAAACGACGGGTTATCCGTCGCTTTAAGACCGAGTCTGTACATGACATCGTGCTGACCCCACCAATCGAGTAGTTGGTTCCCTCTAGTATTTGGCAAATTATTTCCCCAATCTCTGTGTCTAGCGTTGAAATCCCCGCCGATTATAAAATAATTCTCCCCCGATTCCAGCCTCAGAAGTCGAAAAAGCGTGTCGAGCTCTGTAATGAATAGGGTGGATTGTGAAGCCTCAGGTGCATAAACAGAGGCCAAGTACAGCCGCTTTCCACTTCGAAGCGGAATGTAAATGACAACTGCCTCCAACACCCGGAACCTGCGCAACACTCCCTTGTACACTCTGTGAAATTTTATACCTTCTTTAATGAAGATCGCGACACCACCTCCACGTTTGGATCTGGGCCGGTTTTTTCTTCTAACAATATAATTATTGTACTCCAGTTTGTGCTTATCGGTTAGCTTGGTTTCGCTAGCGAAAAGCACATCAGGAGTTTGGTCTTGTAGCAATTTAAACATCGCGGCTCTTCGTTCGATCCTAATCACCGCAAGGACCTTCAAAGTTTGCTCCACCATGTGCGTACCCATTACGACATGTGTTGCGTTAAGCCCGGCAGCAGCGCGTAAATCTGGTCCACCCGCTTGGCCTGTTCTTGCACCTGCTTTTGCAGCCATCTGCCGTTGGATTGCGAGCAAGATGGCTAGCATGTTAGGTGCAGCTTCCGTTGTTCTCGGCATTGGCGCCGGAGAAGCAACAGTCGCTTGCTGTACCGTAGCCCCCCTACCTGACGCCATTTGGGCGTAGGAAATTTGGGACGTGACGGCTGGTGTTTGAAATCTAAGAGGTGAACGTTTGACCTCCACCTTCTGCTGCCGAGCCAGTTTTGCTTTCTTAATGTCAGCGAACTTAGGACAACCCCGATAGTTTGCGGTGTGTCCCACGTTTCCACATAACACGCACGAGAGCTTCGATCTATCGGATGCTCCGTCAACACCCAGAGCACACTCCTCGAAACTGTGGTTCTTAGCGCACTTCACGCATCGAGGCTGCATTTGGCAGTTCGACGCGGCGTGCCCGAACCTCTGGCAGCGAACGCATTGTATAACGCCTTCGCTCCTTTTTAGTTTTTCCCAGTGAATCACCTGGTAGTCTAGGACATTGATACTCCTTAGACTATCCAGACGGCTTTCGGGACTGAGCTGCACCAGGAAGAACGGCAGACTCCGTTTCTCCCGCCTGGCTCTAGCTGTGGTAAATGGCTTTACCCCCACAAACTTGAGTCTTTCGCACTCCTTCTCTTTGAGCAGTGCTAGGATCTCCTCAGGATCAGAAGACGGTTCCAACCCCTTCAGCAGCATCGATTGCTGCTTTTCACACTTCGGTGTGTATGAGTAGTGCTCCGTCGTCGTTTCTTTTAGGAGCTCTTTAACTTTCGCGTAGCCCTCCACTGTATTACAGTGGATGGCATGGCGATCGTTCCCCAATCTCTTTATATTAAAATTATTACCAATGACCAACTTACATAGGTCCTTGGTTGCATTTACCTCCAGTTTGTAGGTGTTGATCGGAGGCACCTTCTCTTTCTTCTTCTTCTTCTTCTGCTGCTGCTGTTGTTGTTGTTGTTGTTGTTGCTGCTGCTGCTGCTGTTGTTTTTTTTTTGTTGTTGTTGGTGTTCTTGCCGCTGTTGCTTTTGCTGCAGTTGTTGCTTCGGCTGCTGATGGTTTTGTTGTTGCTGCAGTTGCTGTTTCTGCTCTTGTTGTTGTTGTTTTAGGGAGCTCTCTACTTCTGATTGCTCCCTCTGCCTTCGTGCAGTTTGCCTCTGCTTAATAGCAAGCACTTCTTGCTCCAGCTTTTGTATGCTGCTTTTTATGTGATTAATTTCGTCATCTTCGTCTTCCGACTCAGATGACGCCAGAGAGGCGAAGCTGTTGGAGCCCCCCTCCTCTTTATCGTCTTCAGCTGTGGAAACAGCACTTATTTTTTTCTTTGAGAGATTAGGAGGGGTATTCAACCTCTTCCTCCTTTTGCTGGCTTTCGGCACGGTTATGGGAAGAGCGGGGCGCTCTTCACCATCCATCATGTCGTTTTTGCTTTTTTTTTTTTTTCTTATTGCTTGTTGGTTTTGATATTACACAATTTTTGGAGAAAAAAAAATAAAACCAAGAAAAAAAGTTCCAAGTTTCACTCGGGATTCGAACCCGCGTCCCACGATTTGTTGACTGGCGCCCTTAACCGATGGGCTACCGAGTCAATTGATAAAGTTGTAACTAATTGTGTTGATCCACTAAATTATTGTTTTTTTTTTTTTACTTTATGAGAAGCCGAAAGACGTCTATTCTCACCAGAGATTTGCGAACGACGACTAGGGGCAAGGTCTGGACTATAGGGTGGGTGTTGGATTTCTTCGAAACCACAATCTCTCGCAGCAGCCTTGGAAACTCGCGCAGTGTGAACAGGAGCGTTGTCATGAAGAAGCAACACACCCGCTGCGAGTTTACCCCGTCTTTTCTTTTTAATTTCCTCCCGCAAATTATGTAAAGTGGAAGCGTAGGATGTGACGCTGATGGTTTCACCTTTTTTTGTACTCAATGAGCAAGATTCCCTTTGAGTCCCAAAAAACTGTGGCCATGAGCTTCCCGGCAGACGGAGTGACTGTGAACTTCTTCGGGGGGTCTGTTCCTTTTTTATGCCACTGCATGGACTCTTGTTCGCTTTCAGGGTCATAGTGGTGGACTCATGTTTCGTCCCCAGTAACAATTCGATCCATAACACCGTCCGCGTTCTCACTACACATCTCCAAAAGCTCTCTACAGCATGCGATTCTCACTTTTTTCTGAAGCGCTGTGAGCATTCGTGGCACCCACCTTGCACTGACCTTTGAAAGGTTAAGATGGTCATGAAGAATGGTGTGAATGGTACCAATTGAAAGCTTGGTGATCTCTGCCATCATTTTCACCTTTATTCGGGCATCCTCAAGAACAAGTTTTTCGACTTCTTTGATGCTTTCTCCCGTACAAGCAGTAGCCGGGGCGCCGGAGCGGGGGTCGTCTTCAATGCTCTCTCTGCCTCTCTTGAACTCACTTGACCACTTTTGCACAGTTGATAATGAAGGTGCGGAACCCTGGTAAACAGCCACCATCTCTTCATGAATAGTTTTTTGACTTTTTCCTTGCTTAGTGAGAAATTTAATTACAGCGCGATGCTCAATTTTCACCATCATCGTCTCAGTTGCCATTATGATTCTGTTTAACTAGAGATAAAACGCGAATTAATAATCACATTTATATGAAATTTTACATGAATGCATGAATGTAAAATAATAGTATTACTTGATAAATAAGTCAATTTATATATACAACCACAGCTTCACCCCGATACCGAGAATATGTTTAACGCCCCTCGTAGGTCGAGAATTAAGCAGGGCTTCCACTTGAGAAAGCAAGGTATTCATCTCTTCATATGTGAGCTTATGATCCCCTATGACGCGCTTGAGATGAAACTTTACGGCTTTGACCTCCGCCTCACACAAGCCACCAAAATGTGGTGAGGAAGGGGGAATGAACTTCCATGAGATTTGATCCTTGGAAAGATGGTCGCTGACGATGTTGTTGTGCTGCTGACTGATGAGATGCTGGAATAATTCATCCAAGTGTCGTTTACTACCACGAAAATTTGTTGCATTATCGCTCTATATTTCTGAGGGTGTGCCTCTGCGCGACGCGAAACGATCGAGAGCTGCGATGAACGCGGCGGAAGAGAGTTCACCAACTAGTTCAAGATGAATTGCCTTTGTAGTAAAACACACAAAGACTGCGATATATGCTTTAATAAATTTTGGGTTACGGCCTCTGGATAAACGTAAGGTTATGGGGGCCGCATAATCAACTCCGACGATGTTGAAGGGTCCCGAATAACGAACGGGTTCGGCGGGTAAATTACCCTTAATCTGAGTGGATGTTGTTTTACGATGTCGAAAGCACGTAACACATTGATGGACAACTTTGCACAGGAGGTTACGACAACCGACGATATAGTATTCTTGTCTTAGGATGGCAAAGATTTGGGAAACACCAACATGTAAATAACGTTTGTGAATATGTTCTACGATAAGTTTCGCGAACTGAGTGTTTTTATCAAGTATTATGGGATGTTTGGTAGCGAATATTGCGTTAGACTCTTGGATACGACCACGAAGGATTCGGTCTACATCCAGAAAGGGATTTAGGGATGACAGCTTATTTCCCTTTTTCGACACTTCACCTTTGGAAATTATATTGATTTCAGTCGAAAAAGAAAGAGATTGGTGCCACTTAATTAAAATAGTTTTTGAATTTGAGAGTTCACTGGCAGTTAGGGATTGTTTTTCACGAGAGTTTGGGCTTACACGAGAGTTATCAATAAATCGCCGAATATAGGGAAGTACACGTATACAGTTGAGGAAGGTAGAAGACTTGTTGATCAAAGTTTCAAAAATGGTAGCGTCGTATCTAAGCGATAAATGCACGTTGACAGGAGGATTTTTGCGTTCTTCGAGCTGTTCCTTTGGAAAGTTTGATGTTAGATTCACATTATAAGGCTACTGATTTTGATCGTCCTTGATCCACGATGGTCCAGACCACCATAACTCATTTTGTAATAAATAAATGTAATAATAAATGAGAGGGTGAAATACCACGGGATGCGCAGTCAGCTGGATTTTCCTGATATCGTACGTGATACCAAGACTCTCTTGGTATGGACGATACAATTTCTGACGTACGATTTGATACAAAAACTGACCACCTTGTTGGCACGTCTGAAAGCCAATGGTGGAGAATTGAAGAATCAGTCCAGGCGAAAACTTCAATTTATTGCCATTGCAAAGAAGTTTTAAGTTTTTGAATTAAACGCGTGAGAAGAACGGTTCCACAAAATTCGAGTCGTGGAAGTGAAACTACCTTAATCGGTGCTACCTTAGATTTTGCGCGTTGGTAAGTTTGTTCCACTAACAGCGATTCATTTAAAGATTTTTTATTACCGCATCTAGCCGATCCGTCAAAAACCACCCTGACTTTGGTTGTGCTGCTATCGTCCTTTAGGACATAATGATGTGGCAGATAATAGCACTTATCTGTGGGCATTTGAATTTCGCTTTCAGGAATCTCTTCCATATGCCCCAAGTCGAAATATTTTTTCATAAAGCTAATGTATTTTTCCTTTAAATACTGATTGGAAGCTAATTTACGTTCAGTATGTTGAAACCGCTGTAAGGCAACATTTAAGGTATTTCCGAAATCAGTTTTGCTGTTGGTCTTAAAAGGCAAATGCACCTCGTACCGACCAGTAGGCAATTGACAATGAAAATTTTTAAAAATGTTTTTAGCGCGCTGGTCGTCGGCAGAAAGAGTAGGTTCATGAGGAACTTCCTCAAGGCGCCAAAAGCGCTCAAGATCAAATGACTCTGACTTATCAATTTGAATGCAATATATGTCAGTTCTTTGATTGTTAGATAATTTTATGGATGTTCCGCTCAGAATCCAACCGAATATTGTTGGTATAAGGTCAGGCTGACAATGCTGACCACGAATAGCAGATCCATCAAAAACGCTGAACACCTTATCAGCTCCAACGAGAATGTCGATGCTACTCGGCACATTGAATTTGGGATCCGCTAATGTATATGACGAAAGGGTTTTCTTAACCGAGGGTGAATTATGTTTAGTAGGTATTAGCTAGGTAAGTTTCGAGATTACATAGCACTGTATCTCAATCGACTGTCTATGGCACGAAAAGAGATTAAAGGTTACAACTCCGTTTGTGAAACCAGCTGATGTAGATCCAATACCTAGCACCGGAATTTGAGCGACTTTACGAATGAGACCTAATCTCTGAACCGTTTGTTCGGTGACAAATGATACTTGTGAACCCGGATCCAGCAGCAATCGAACGTTTTGGAAATGATATTGTTGAGCTTGTTCGCGAGCAATGGCAGTAGGCAGAATTTAACTGCGATATGAAGTCCGAGGAAGTTGTAGGAGCGAGAACATTCGACGCGAGTGAAGAGGAGCTCCACCGATCCACGGAGAGTATGCCGGGATAAACCGCCAAAGAATCCCTTCGTACCTCGCCGAATGTTCACTTAAGGCATCCTGCATCTCTTTGACACCCTTGCCCAACTGGTTTTTTGAGCCAACGAAATTCAAACTATACTATAAGTCACTATACACGAAGTGGGTAACAACACGGTTTATGAGGACGCGACGAAGAGCCATAGTACACTGGTCTAGGCTGAGGTCGTTCAGCAGCTCTATCTGTACTGCCCTGAAAGTAAGACAAGTGAAAATCATTCCATACCTTTTCGCTGTCCCTCTGCCGAATTTAACCAACAACGGTCCGAAGCAGTCGACTCCTACGTGAGTAAATGGTCTAGACGTACTTCTGGCAGCAGACCCATCTTCGGAAGCTCAAGCTTCGCACTCAGCCGTCGTTGCCATGTTGCAATTGCTTTTGACTCTTTGGACTACCCGTCGGATGCTAATAATCCAGGCGCGTTCGCGAATGTCCGAAATGGTTGAAGCTGTTCCCATGTGGAAGTTGCGCTCGTGATGATACTGAACGAAGAGATAAACAAGCGGATGATTTTTCGGCAGTATCGCTGGGTTACGAGCCGCATATGAGACAATCGCTTTCTGCGCTCTCGAACTTAACCTCATCGTGCCGTCTTCATATAAAAACGGAGACAAACTGAAGACCGGGCTGGAATGGCTGCCTCTCCCGCTGACTTGTAAAGCGGAAATGTCTGCCAGAAAAGCATCCTGCTGGATCATGCGGAATATCCACGCTTCCGCGCGACAGAACTAATGCGGTGTGATGAAGACTTCCTTGATAGCTGGTCTCTTACGGAGTCTTTCCTTGAAGCGGAGCAGATATGCAATGACTCTGACTGAGGACGCCCATGTCGCCCGAAACTTTGCAGGCAAATTTTCATCCGTGGAAACTTCCGGCTCAACTGACTTGCTCGGGGAAACTGGCCACTCGTTGAAATGGCCTCGAAGAAACATAGGGCCTTTGAACCACCTCGAATCCGAGTCTCCCATGGATGAGTCCGCCCATCTTGTCATTGTCCGCAGTTCTGATGTGAAACCATTGCCTGGGAGAAGATGTATCCAGAATTTATCCTACTCGTATAGCGACGAAAGAGGGGAATTTATACGTCGTTGAGTTAATCCATGATAGCACCGTTTTGGAATCCGATAGGAAGTACACGTTATGAATTGGAATGATATGAGAATTCTTGATCGTCGACGCCAGCCGTGTGCCGAATACTGCGGTCTGTAACTTAAGGCGGAGTACTGACAGCCTTTTCACTGGAGCGACCTTCGCTTTGGCCATCACCAAGGCGATCTCCACGTCCTCTCGAATTTTGAACCGGAAGTAGGCCACGGCTGAAAAGGCCTTTTCTGAAGCATCTACGAAAAATACTAGACTCACCTCGGCATAATCAGGGCTCCAGGAGACGTATGGACAGGGGATTTTCAAGTTATTGATACTCCTTAACCCTTTGACGAACTCCAACCACTGCAACTTCAGGTGTTCTGAGACCGGTTCGTCCCAATCGGAACCCTCTCTCCAGACGTCAGAAGCACGATTCTTCCTCTGATAATATACAGTGAGATTAGACCCAGCGGGTCGAAGATTTGCATTACGGCTCTTAAGATCTCCCGCTTGGAAACTAACATCTCGGAAAACAGCCGGCCGCTGTCGCATAAGCTCTAAGCTGTTGGATTGAATGCCAACCAGTTCGAACCCCATCGAATTGCAGATCCTGATGGCATCTCTGGTAACTGTCGCTGCGTGTTCGACCGTGTCGTGGCTGTTGAAGTAATCGTCGACATAAGTTCTCTTTATCAGTCCATCGCAGGCGTCAAGAAAATCGACTCGAAAGATATTGGCGTCATGGTTCTTTACAAATTGACCATCATGACCTCCATAATGTAAACCGTAGGCGAACGGGAACTTTCTCCGTCTCTCCAAAGAAAGCGTTGGCATTGTTGATCTTCGGCCCTTATACGGATTTGGTGGAACATTTCCCTAACATCTGCGTTAACTGCCACCTTGCGCTCTCAAAACTTGAACAAACCAGCGTGAAGTGGAATCAGACTGTCGGGACCCTTCAGTAGAAACGTATTTAGAGAGACCCCGTTGACTTTGGCCGGTACGTCAGTTACTACCCTCGATTTCGGAGGCGACTTGTTCGGGTTTTCGACGATAAAGATGGGAGCATACCACACTCGAGCCCAGTCGGCCGATAATTCAGCATCCGAAGCTTTGCTCGCGTAACCTTTGAAACTAGGTCGCCCTTTGGCGACCTGCTTCGTGAACGCAGGACACACTAACCGACGGGACCGCTTTGCCATAAACTATCCAGCCCAGGAGAGTTTTCAGGGCACACGGCTCATCGTCCCTTCCATGACGTCGTCCACGTCCTAAGAGGAACTTAGCCTGATCTAGACCAACCAGTATCTGTAGTTTGGCCTCAACAAGATACTTTAGCGGAAGTCCACGGAGGTGTGGATATGCCTTTTTCAGCTCTGCCACATCAATTGACTGGCTAGGTAAGTCCAGATTCTTGACTGAATACACATCCTTCAGAAGACGCCGTTTGCGACAGTCAAAAACAGACAGAAACAGCTAACGTAGTTCTTTTTGTACTCTCAACACGTGAAACACCCTTGGTCCACTGAAGGGTAAGTTCTTCTGCCTTCCCGTTGAAGCCCAGATCTTCAAAAAGGTCCTGCTCGATTATGGTTAAGGCGGACCCGTCGTCAAGGAATGCAAACGTGTCCACAAACCTTTCGTCGCACCCGTATATCCGTATGGGAGCAACCTTAAACATCACAGGCAGCTTCGAACCAGTATGGGACGAATGAACAAACTTCTTAGGCACGTACGGCGCTGCAGATGAGTCTAATTTAGTTTCGGCGTTAGTTGACGTTTGATGCAGAAGTGGATGATGACGTCCGGCACACCCACTCAAACCACACGATCTCTTCTTGGCACAAGTCCTCCAGATATGCTGCGTATGGTCCAAACAGGCAAAACAAACAGACCTTTCTTTGGCATATGCCAGCCTTTGGTTGGGTGACCATGCCTTGAACTGCTGACATTGATCTAGGGAATGCTGATTGTGGCCACATATACCACAAGGAGCCGCAGACACTCTGAACGTAGCCGGTTAGATGCGTTAGAACTCGACGAGAAAGCTTCGTAGAAACATTTACACTTTTAGAGGCAGTAGGCGGTAATGGTTTCACTAGCTCGGGGGGTAAGTCAACAACTCTACCCCTTAGGAAATCAGCAAAGTCCTCCAAGGTAACACTAGGCAGTGACGCCTGTCTCCTACGCCATTCCTGGTATAAACCGGCCCCCAGCTTACAGGCGAGATCGGTTAAAACAAATCCGTTCTTTAAGTCTTCATCCCGTTTCATCGGGAAACCGCAACTGAACAGGATTTTTCTGATGAATCAACCGCCTGCGCACTGCAGTCATCAGAACTACAAAGCCAAGGATCGACTGTCTTGTACAGGTCTGGATCGAAATTAGCACACTCATAGTGCCATCATCTCCTGCACTTCTCGCACTGCACCATCTCTTTATCATCTGACTTGCGACATTGCTTTGAAGTGCATGAAAAAACGTCTTTCCCCATGTCGGAAATCTTCTTACCGCATTAAAAGGTGCACCAGGAAGGAATTATTCGGAACCACAGATAAATAAAATTATGTTGCTGCAGCGAATTTCCTTTGGCGAGAATTTCCAAGAATAAAAATCCTTCGTTGATTGGTAGATTGATTTTATTTCTAAAGATTTTATTTTATAACAATAGTCATTATAATTTCATATGATTACTTACATTTGGTACCTAATTCTTACAAAATGAATTTCAAAAGGAAAGTGCGGCAGCCACAGGTAGAATTTATCTTCTTTTTCGTTGTTTAACGCTTTTTTGTGTTCGTGACTTTTCTTGATTTTTCTTTTTTTAACGCCAATTGTTCATAGAACAAAGGACGTTTCTCCCTCTCTGTTCAGCTTTGAGAGAAAGAAAAAGAGGTAACGATGACATAGTTTTTAATAATTCAGCAAGACAAATGCGGTGGTGCCAAAGTCCTGCGATGTTAGGTGAAGCCAAACCAAATAAAAATATCGTGTTGAATTGGCTCGATAACAATTAAATTAAAAAATAAAAAATTAAATTAAAAAAGAAACTGTTAACCCTAACTTACTCTACACAACAAATTCAAAAAAAAACTGAAATCTATGGACCTAAAATATAACTTAATCTAAATTGGTTAGTGTACATACGAGTACATACATGCATATATGTATCTACTACACTAATTCACCAAGTTTAGTCTTTTTTTTTAATTAAAAAGAAAATTTTTTTGTCCTGTCACTGTTTTATTTATGTATTTTATTCTGAACTATCTTCTTTGTTTTTTTTTTGTTAATTCACATTTTATTTATTTATTTTTTCTTTGCGTATCCTTTTTGTTGTTGGAGTTGTCCCGCGGAGCACCGGCGACGTAATGGGGGTAGTTCAAGGGTTTTTTTCTTGCCGGAGAAATTTCCCCGACCCTACCCTTGTTTTTTGTTCGGCACACGATGCATGTTAAAAAAACAATATGTTCGCTAATATTCAAAGTGCGAAAACTTTTTCTTTGAGCGGAAACTGTATCGAATAGAGCTAAGTCCCCTTTTTTCTGGGAAGGACTTTGTCGCTTTACTGTTCCGGCACAGTTTTTTTCTACCAACCAAAAAGAAGCTCCACTCTTGGTGCTGTTTCGAATCAAACTCCCAAAACTCTGAAAAAAATTTGCCATGGACTATCTCGAATTTTAAAACAAATACGAATACAAGGATTTTGCCGTTGTAATCTTCTGAAACCAACTACTCAATAGCTGATTCGCATCGGAAGATGGTCAGCTGACTTTCTGCTCAATATCATTGACCTTCTTACTTGTTCTTTTCTCTAATTTTATTTTTAAGATCCCTTTTCTTTAATTTCTTTTTTGCCTATTTTTATTCCCCTCTCTAATTTCTGCCTCTCAACTGTGGGTTCCTGTCTAAACTTATACTTATATTAACTCCCACACGGATCTACCGCCTTAATTAGGCTTACCACCTCCTACTCCTGAATTTAAATTAGTCAATACAACTCTCTCTACGACAAAAGGGGCATATTCACCATAGTAAGTGCCTGTTTACATTGGCGACGGGATGAAAGTCCTCACCATGAACGTCGTGTTCACATTTTCATGGGGTTGAAAGACTTTTTGACAAGTGGAACACTGGAATCGGAGCATTTTTAATTTTTAAATTTGAGCAGTTGGCCTGAAACATACATTTTTTCCTATTCTTCACACTTCCTTGCTCATCAACGATCACAACTAAAATGAAAAATATGTCAGAAATAGAACGATATGGAAAAAAAACGACGTGATTCACCCGGAAGTAACCCTTCTTCTTCCCTCTTCAATAAAAAGTGTTCCCTCTCTTTTGGATAATATTCCTTCCCGCGCCAATGTGAACAGGCAGTATCAAGACCACAGGGAGAGAGTGAGCCTACGAAGAAAGTGGAATGAGGGAATTTGAAAATAGAGGGACGATTGATAGTCCGCTTTTACACGTCGCATGTGTGTAATGCGCATGTTCTGGTTATTTCCTTTTGATCTGTCATTCAGTGATGCGCGCAATCTCACACGAAAGCCTTTCCCCCTTCTTTGGTTTTTCATGTTATTTGACAGCTCTCTTTCATTTCATCTTTGGCGCTCAGTCTTTCATAATTGAAAATGAGCCCCTTTGTTATTTCTTTGGTTCATTTAAGTTCATCCGCCATACTGAAATGTTGTGCTCGTAACAACAGTGAAAGAAGTAATGAAGCAAATGCAAAAAAGAAAGAAGAAGGAGAAAAAGAAATGTCGAAAAGATGCAATGAAAATCCTACCCACATGCAGTGGGAATTTGGTTAGTCCGCTTTTACACGTCGCAAGGTCCGAAAGATTCAAATGAGTGCAAAAGAGAGGGATAACGAAAAACAAAAACAAAACCCAATTAACCAAATTCCCACTGCATGTGGGTAGAATTTTCATTGCAACTTTTTGACATTTCTTTTTCTCCCTCTTTCTTTTTCGCATTTGCTTCATTATTTCTTTGGCTGTTGTTACGAGCACAACATTTCAGTATGGCGGATGAACTGAAATGGACCAAAGAATTAACAAGCGAGCTCATTTTCAATTATGAAACACTGAGCGCCAAAGATGAAATGAAAGAGAGCTGTCAGATAACATGAAAAACCAAAGAAGGGGGAAAGGCTTTCGTGTAAAATTGCGAGCATCACTGAATGACAGATCAAAAGAAAATAACCAGAACATGCGCATTACACACATGCAACGTGTAAAAGCGGACTTAATTGGGTATTTTTTGTTTCATTATCCCTCTCTTTTGCACTCATTTGAATTTTCAAAACTTATGACATGTAAAAGCGGACATGGTCAGGTTTTGTTGTGAGTTGCGAGATAGAGGGGAAAAGGTCTGTTTTTGAAACGTGGTCAATTTACTGTATTTGGTACAATGAGGGAACAAAAATAGAACACCACAATTAAAGATATATATTTCTTTGGTTAAAGGGCTGACGCTACAATTGGTTATTTTACTTTAATCCATCCTTATAACAATTTCATTTATTGTATTTAAGTACCATTTTTTTTTTCAACAAAAAAAAAAACTCGACGAATCGTTTGGGCTCCTATTGTACATGTATTTTTTTTATAGCGTACAGTGTATATCTCAATCCAAATTTAAAAAGGTTAATAACAGCATTTTCTTATTGTGTTTCGAAATAAACACCAAAAAAGGAATTATTTCGTTTGAGTTTCGATAATATGTATTATAAAGTATTTATGGTATATTTTATGTTTTATTTTAGCTATACTAAAATGATTTTTATTTCTTGTGAAAATTACGAATTTTTAAAAATTTCTTTTCAGATGAATTTGAAAATTTTACACAGGATAAACCTCAATATGCATTCCTACACCGAAGACAGGAACATGTACGCAGAACATGGAAGTAAAACAAAAATAAAAAAAATCATACAAATCATATACTCGAAACCATTTTTTAGCGAAATTAAATAATTCTTTAATTATGTATGTTCTATTTGTTAAAAAGGATTAAATTTACATTTTCAAAAAGTAGGAATTTGATACCGCTGGTTATGCTGATCAAAACGTCAAGTAACTTCTTTTGTGGAAAATAACTGTGCAACAATTAAAGTCTAATCCATAAAATCTTGCAAGTCCTAGTACAGAAAATATTTTGATATTACTAAAATATATAATATAAAATATAGGATCCCAGATCCTGCTGTTCATACGTTTCTAATTATCAGTCAGATCTCATATCCGATTTGCCAGGTCGTTCTTTATAATAGTGCAGATATTAAAAACCTTTACAGCTAAGGAAAAAACAACAAAACAAATTAAGTATATTAAGTTAAAAATTTTATTTTGGAGTTACTTCACTGTTATAGTGACATTTCGAATCTTAATCATACACGATTTAGTCATCAGATAAACGTTCATCAGCACCATGTTTTGAACGTGTCATTATCTCTAAGGGATGGTTTTTTTTAAAAGTGATGATGAATTGGTGGAATGTGTGGTAGAAAATCAAGCATATCTTTCTTCTTTGCCTCAGTGGCAGCTCTTCTTGATAGATAGAGTGGGTTCTGCTGAATGTTGTTTAAATTTTTAATTTGTCGTCCTTTCGACTTTTTACTGAGATCAACTTCATGAAACAGTGTGTATGTGTTAAATGTTTCTTTAAATTTGAACTGTAGAGGATGATTTTTTTCAAATCTCAGCCACCTAATATCGAGCCAACTAAATTCATAGCCACATTTTGTTTTTTTCTGTTTGTAATGCATGCTTCTAATGCGCACATGCTTAAAAACTTTGCATGTTTTATTTCAGTGACTATGAAACGAGGTGTTTTGTGTTTGGCTGTTTTTATGATGTCGATCCATTGCTCTGGGCTATAAATTTGTGCGTGGCGACGACTGGCGTTCTCTATTATACCGAATTCTCCATCATTTGGAAGATAAGAATGTCCTGATACCCAAAACTTGTGGTCTAAGGTCATTATACTATAATCAGGGTCGTTTACAAACCCCTAAAATGAAAGAGTGGTTTTAATATTGCGGTTTTGTCCAGTGCAAGAATCCGACTCCATAATTATATGTTTTTGTAGCGTCGCATGTGTTTTTAAATGATTAGTTAGACAAAATGCAATATCTTGAGAACCTCTTCCGCCCTCAACTTCATCCCAGACATTCATGTATCCTGTTCCATTATTAAAGCAATGTATTCCCAATTTGTATAAATAAAGGTTCCTTTTGTAGTATGCCACTGAGGTAGTTAATTTCGGGAAGGGCAAGGCTTTTTGAAGATCAAAAGTGAGAACGTATGCTTCTTCAATTTTTTTAGAATCATTTTGAAGGCCTTGTTTTGCTGATTTTGCTTTTTGCTGATGGAGTTCTCTTTTGATCTCAAACTTATTTTTCATAATTTCATTACTTGCATTTCATTAGGTCATCACAAGTGTCTTGTCGCGGAGCCTTAAAATGAAGACTAAACTTCGTATTAAATATTTTCATTATAATAGTTAATACTATTTTCTTGAATCTTTAAAGCAAAATATAGAGGGGCTTAGTATAAAAAAAAATGAATTTATGTTGCTTACCAAATTCAGAAGAAATTTCTTCTGATGAAGGTTGATAATCAGAACCAGAGTCACTAAAATTTTTCAAAATCCATCACAATTAATTTTAAAAAAAACACAAAAAAAATTATCTGCACTTTATGAATATAGTCACACTATTAACTCTATGCACTTTTTCCCCTTTAATGTCGAATGACATAATATTATACACTGTTATATACTCGGTCTAAACTGCACTTATTAAGAGAAAGAAATCATATTTTCGTACTATTAGAGGTCCCGTTAATTACGGTTTTATTGTTTTATTATGATTGTGTTTGTTTTTTTTTTTTTGGGTTCGTACGTTAAGCTTATTATGTACATACATATAAGAATGCATCTCGATAAAAGTCAATCAACTTAGAATTATTGCGCTATTGTACTGATTTGGGACTTACTTCACTATTATAGTGAACAATTATTCATTAATGTTCACTGTAAATATAAAAAAACGATAATTATGAAAAATTAATTGCCTTTTTGGAGTTGATTTGCTTTTACATTGAAAGATATACTCGTAAGAAAGAGTGTTACAATTAAGCAATAAAATCCTATTTTTTTTAAGTGGAGTTACACCACAATGAGCGACACATATATCATTTTCATTCTTCGATTAATACTGACTCAATTGCTATAGATTTCTAATTTAAACATTTGGAAAAACAAGTTAGAAATTTAAGATTTTTAACAGTAATAAAATAAAATATGTTCGACTTTCCTAATCTTTATATTATTTGGGGAATACTTCGTGCTTAATTACTGTCAGGGCAAATCTGTGATGGAATTGTTAATTTAATGAAAACAATCAGACGATTATATTTTCACAAATGGGTCGTTAGATAACAGATTTTGATATTAATGTTCGGACAAATCCCATAGGTCTTTAAAGTATGTTTAGCAGATTTGGGATACGTTAATAGATATGTATATATTAAAAAAAACTCACAATGGGTACGCGATGAAACCCGGTTGAAAGTCGTTGTTATTCATTAGTTGAAAGTAAATAATTGAATAAAAAATATATAATATATAAACAGAACACTTAATTTAAAAATAAGTTTTCGATTTAAGTGTTTATTGAATTACTACCATAAGCCTCTGGTATCTGTTTCTGTTTTTTTTTTAATACATATATTAGAATTATTGAACTCATTTAGAAGATATATCTTAAGTTGGTCTGTTTTTGGAAAATTTTGCTAATTGAAGAAAAAAAATAAAAAGTTTGGCAAAAAAAAATCTTAAAATACTGGCATAGGTAACAAATTTTGTACATTTTTGGAAAATGTGAATTTTATTGGAAAAAAATGTAACTTAGTAAAACTTCTAGGAAAGATTTAGTTTGAAGAAGTGTGTTATAATAAAACTTATATTTGTAAATGTTAGAAAGTACTTAAAATTTCGGAAATAAGTATTAATTTATTTGTCTGATTAATTTTTTACTTCACTATTTATTTTGAATGAATAAAAAGAACAATTTAGAATGTTATTCTAGTCTTCAAAACAGACTTTGAATACAATTATTAAATAAAAAAAAAACATGAAGCTATTTATTTATTAATGTGTAGTATTATATAATTATGATTGTTTCGTTTTGTAAAATACTCTGGATGCCTCAAAGTAATAAAATAAAAAAAAAAAATTATACGTGTTTGTTTTTTGTCGCTTTACCGAATTCCTACATCAATAAATTCGATTTATGCTGCAAGCATTGTTAAAGAAAACTGAAAATATATTTATAATCCTTAAAAAAGGCAGTTGAAAATAATTACAACGTTACAAAATTAATAAAATGTAGCTAAATTAATTCTATATGTTATTAAGTTATTAAAAGTTATATTAACCATTTGATGTCTGTATTTCCTACAGTTTTTAAGCAGCTGTTCAGGATACACCAATTTTATAATTTCACTTTCCGAGAGAGTATTTTTCCTTAGTGAGCTCGTCTGATCGTCCTTAGTATTGGACAGATTGCAATGAAGTTCATTACATCACCTTTTAAGCGAAGATTACTTAGAATACACTCCTCTGAGTTCTCCCCATCTCTGTGCGGCATAAAGTTCGGATTAAACAGCTCTCTGGTTTTGGGACATTTTGTTTGTTGCTTAGTCTAAACCACGCATTGAAAAATTATTTTTTTGCAACTATTTCTTATGGTGAGAGTTTCATTACTTTCAGGATTTCAATTCAATTTCAGTAAAGAAATAATATTAAGTCATGCCTCCATCGTATACGATGCAGTCCAGTTTTCTAATATAACATGTAGTTTTGTGTGTTTCCATGTAGACAAAACACTTCCTTTATATGATATCTAAGCAGTGTCTCTGCATCCTCATACTGCAAAACAGACATATGCTGCATAATTGCATTATAGATCTAATTGATTGGCTTTGAAGATTTTGAAAATTTCTTCCTATGTAGAACAGACTTCGAATTGTCTGTCAATATGCATGTAAGGAAATGAAACTATGATTTTTATTGAATATGATAGATTCATTAATATTCACTTTATGTAATTAATTAGGCTTTGAAAAAAAAATTAAAAGTACAAGATTTACTCGCAACTTCTTAAATCGACCGCTTTCATATATAGTCTGCCGCTCTTTATTTTGATGACCTTATGCATTGCCCATGGGCACGGATTCAGGGTAACGCGAATCAGCATTTTACACTCGGCTGTCTTGACGGTTGATTGGATTATTATCATCCTCGTTCTGAAGGTTATGCCACATTTTCATATTGCCAATACTTATAGATGTACTTTTGGGACCTTTATGCTCGGTTACTTTTTTTACCTCGAAGCGATCGCAATCTAGAATGCTGATTACTTCTATGGACCCAAAAACCTTGGGCGAATTTTGAGACCGACTCCAAACTGAGTCCTTTCTACATATCGCCACTAAGTCTCCCACCTTGTAATATCGTGCAGCTCTTCGACCTTTGTTGTAAGATTTTTTGCACTCAGCTTGTGTTTTAGATAGACTTCTCTTTGCCTCCACGTAATGCCTGCCTCTGTTCTTCAAACTGGATTTGTAATTCTTAAATTTTTTTATCGAATATTGGGATCCTTACATAACTTCATTTCGACTCCTGCCAGCAACCTTATTGGCGATATGTTGATTGAGCGTTGATAGGTAGAATTCAAAAAATTCTGTACAGCATTGACTTCTTTGTACCACTTGTCTGGCGCGCCCAGAGTTAACTTTGTTAAAACTATGCGATTAACTCTTTCTATCTGGCCATTACCTCTAGGAACTCCTACCGTGATGTGAATTAGTTCAATCTGTTCCCCTTCGCAGTGTTCTGTAAATTCTTCTCTAAAAGCTCCTCCTCTGTCTACTATGAATCTTCTCGGATTTCCCAAACTACCTACAGTTTTCTGGTAACTTCTCCTGCCGATAGAGTTTTGACCGGGAACAGCCACACGAAATTGGTAAATCCATCGATTATAGACAGCAAATAACGATACTCTTTACCAGTTGCCACCATTGGTCTTAAGTGATCCATTTGAAAATGGTCTAAAGGATTTGAGAACCACTCTTTTTGCTTCTTTTCTTCTCCGCTAGGATGCAAGGAACATAAAATTCTATAAATCTTTCGATTTTGGATATCATATTTGGGAAATAAAACTACTTCAACAGCAGCTCCCTTTCTTTCCGTACTGCAAAATGACCCCTTTCATGTGCTGTTCGGATGACTTCTGTCTGTCAACAAACCGCTTGACCGCATTATCGTCTTTGTACAAAATACCTCCACCGTTCTTGGCTTTATTTTTATCAACGCACTCGATTTTAATACGTGTACTACTCAGAAGTGATGACGTTTGGTGCAACCTGTTCACCCTGTTCGGCACAATTTGTTATGATTCGTAATGCCTTGGATTTTAAAGCTCAGCATCCAGCAGCTGTAGACGCAATATTAGAAAATCACTATGTTGACGATTTAGTAATTTCCGTTAAAGACGAAAGCGAATCGATTAAAATCTCGAAAGAGGTAGCTTGGGTGCATGAACAAGGTGGATTTGAGTTAAAGAGGTTTATGTCCAACTCGGAATTGGTCAGCGAGGCGTTGAACAAGGGCAAGTCTATAACATCGTTTTTAAAGATTGAGGTGAAGTAGTACCGTTTAAAAAGGTGCTAGGTATGCATTGGGATACTGAGTGCTGAAAAGAACATCTTCAGTTCGTTATGGCGTTCTTAAGGGTAGTTTCCCAGCTGTTAAGCACTAATAGAAGACCTACAAAGCGGGAAGCACTAAGAATAACTATGTCCGTGTTCGACCCCTTTGGATTTGCAGCCGAATATTTACAGACTGCAAAGATCATGCTGCAGACGATTTGGCGTAAAAAGGTTGAATGAGACCAAAGCATTCCTGATGAAGCGTACGAGATTTGGGTGAAATGGCTACGGAACTCAAAAGAATTGGAAGCGACACGTATACCCCGATGTTACAGCGTTTCGTTCTTAGAAGGCCCGGTTGAGTTACATGTGTTTGTCGATGCAAGCGAAACAGCGTACGCTGCTGCGGAATATTGGAGAATACCAGAACAAGCGAGTGTATTTCGTGGCTGGGAAGACAAAATGTGCTCTCCTTAAATTAGCGACGGTTCCAAGAGTTACAGTCAGCCGTATTAGCAACGCGTCTTCGCACCTTAATATTAAAAAGACACAATATAAAACCAATCAGAGTTGTACGATGTTAGTTTGGATAGCATCGGACCACAGGCGCTACAAATCCGAACAGCGAAGTACCTGAATGGAGTGTACCAAGTACACTTAACCCAGCGGATTTTAGTACTCGACTTAAAGATGAAAAACGTATTCATTCTGGATAAGTGGGCCACAGTTTCTGAAGGAAGAGGAACCTGCCTGGCCGCCAAAACCGCCAGTTTTAAAGACTGATGATTTTTTTTTGTTTTTTTATAATTTACGCGCGCCTAAGGGGTTAGATACCCTTTTACTTCTGCCAGGGCGCGGGCAGAAAGGTAGAAGGGGGAGAAAGGAAAAATTGTTTTTGTATGTGGTTTAAAACTCAGGTGTATTTGGTTTCGATATTCGCTCTCCAGGGGTGGGAGTCCGAATAGGACGGAGAGTTTTTCTTCACTTAGAGTTATTCGAAGCTTATAATTCGCACTAGTTTTTTGTGCTTGAAACTCTACAACAGCCAAATCTACGTGTCAGTGTTATGCCTTCACACGCAGAATTTTTCTATCTGAGTTTCAATTACACAAATGAAAAACTTGAAAGACTTGTCATGGGCAGGATGATGAAATACGCCGACAATTTACGCTTTTACTGATTCGTACCGGGGATGACATCTTTAATAAATATTCGTCTTTCGTCAAACAAGGAGTGGCCGTGGTGTAGTGGTAGTAGCAAACGCTTCTCACTCGGAGAGTCCAGGTTCGAATCCTGCCCATGGCAATCAGTTTTTCATTGTGTAATTGGAACTCAGACAAAAAAATTCTGCGTGTTAAGGCATAACACTGACACGTAGATTTGGCTGTTATAAGAGTTTCAAGCAATGAAAAAAAATACTGGGAATTATATCTCGAATCACTCTGAGTGAAGAAAAACTCTCCGTCCTATTCGGACTCCCACCCCTGGAGAGCAAACATAGAAACCAAACACACCTGAGTTTCAAACCACTACAAAAACAATTTTCCTTTCTCCTCCTTCTATCTTTCCGCCCGCGCCCTGGCAACAGTAAAGGGGTATCTAACCCCTTAGGCGCGCGTAAAAAAAAAAAAAACTAAAAAGAGTCGTGGGCTGGATGTTGCGTTTTCGAAATACCTGCACGCTGGCTCCCTATGAGCGGGAATATGATGGTCTAAAAGTCCAAGAATTGGAGAAGGCCGAACTAACTATTTGCCGTGTCGTTCAAATGACTGGGGATAAGTGAAAAAAAAAACAGTAAGCTGTGGAATCTAACACCGTGTTTAAGCGAAGGAGGCGTGATTTGTATAAACGGGAGAATAAACAACGCAACACTAGCTCCCCCTTACATCAGGAAACCAATAGTACTTCTGCAGAGCCATCATGTGACTGACCTTATCGTCAACTATTACCACCAATATTGGTAACACCAGAATGAAAATACTATCGTAGCTGAAATCCGACGAAGGTACTGGATACCCCATATTAGAGTTGTTGTTCGACGTGCAGCGAAAATATGTCAGTTTTGTAAAATTAAGAGGTAAGAGGTACTCCGGTAAGCGTAAACAGCGGTAAAAATTTAAGCATGTTCCGGCAGGAGGCAAAAATCTTAGAAATGCATGGTAATAGTGAGATAGGTCTATACCCGTTTACTTTGTTTATCTCCTTCTTGGGTTTGAGAATGGGTATGACTATTGCAACCTTCCAACATTGCGGTATGACACTTGTAACAAAAATTGTGTTATATAGACTAATAAGAACGACCTTTGCTTTGGTTGACAGATTTTTGAACATATAATACGAAAGCCTATCTCTACGGGGTGTCTTACCTTTCAGTTTATTTAGGCACGATTCTAATTCAGAGAGAGAAATGGGTTGCTCGAGATGAATACTGGCAGAATTAGTAGGGGGAAGACTTATGTTGTGCAGACTATTTTTTTCTTGTCTAATGTTGTCATGAAAATTAGTGTCATTGGAGTAATTTGACCAAGTGGTTGCGAAATGACTACTTATTTCTGATGGGGTGATAAGAGGTCCTGAGTTGGTGCTGATACATCTAACAGTCTGGGAAACAGCTGAAGCGCCTGATTCTGTTCCAGATATTGGTTACAGAGGTGCGGGTATTAATAGATGAAGTGAGATCATTAAAACTCTTAGTTTTATTTGCTTTTAACGTTCTTCTAAATAATGCATTGGCTTTCTTAGACGAAATAAGGTTTTCAGCAATAGATTTTTTTTTTTGAATTATTCCCAGGCTGACACTTTTTTGTCTCTTAAATTTTTAAGCTCTTCGTTCCACCAGGGAGCAAAAAATTTGCGGTGCTTGTGAAAGATTTGTGGAATTGTTTTATTAGCTGCATTTCGGAGGGATTTTTTAAATATACCTCTGATTTGCTAATGTTTGTAATTGTTCTAAAAGTATGTGTGAATTCAGTGTTAAGTTATTTATATTCATCCCAATTTGTTTGGTCTGTTTTATATTTTGACATTTGACATTCCTAAATTAAGCTTAGTTAAGATAGGGAAATGATCGCTACTATATTGTTCAGATCATTCAAAATTCTCCATTGCATTTTTGGGTATAGCTCAGGAAGCAACACGTGATGTCAATGTTGATAAGGGTTTTGTGTGTAGAGAAGTGAGTAGGGGAGCCGTCATTCAGTAAAAGAAAGATAGAATTTGTTAAAAAAATTTATAAAAGAGAACCTATTTTGTTTGTGCAAGGTGAACCCCAAAGAACACTCCATGCATTAATATCTCCCCCAATTATTATGAGACCATGAACCTGCACTAAAATATTTTCCAGATCACGTCTCTTTATGACATGATACAAATTTATATATGTAACTTCCAATTTAATTTTATTTTTCACTGCTAAAACTAAGAGGTTGGATCTTATAGGAGCTGGCGTGTAGGAATATTTCTTTTTACCATAACACCGACACCGTGTTTGGACGTTTTGTTGCATGGGAGATTTGATTGGAGTAGCCCTAGAATGATTTTGGAATTAAAGGTTTACTTTTATAGGCAAAGTGAGTCTCTTGGAGGGATACAATATATTGCTTGTGTTCAGTAATTGAAATCTTTAACACGTCGTAATTATTTACAAATCCTCATGTTCCATTGCAAAGTTATGAGAGTCATGTTTTGAAAGCAAATGTTCCACAAACTTTCATTAGCCGAAACCAATGAAACGGTGGAGGAATTCTGATTTTTTCTAGAATGAAGAACTATGTGGCGCAAATTCTATGTTTGGCAATTTTAAGAAGTTTACTTTATAAGAATTACTAGCAAAACCATGCCCGCTTAGCTGCGCTGTATCAGTAGTTATTTCATTTGAGTACAATTAACAAAGAAGAGAGAAAGAAACATATACATTTGTTTGTGTTTTTGTGCTTCGTTGAGCCTTTTTGAGTATATAAATACGTTTGTGTGTATAGTTCAACACAATGATTTCCATACTAAAAAAAATAAAACACTACATGTCCATTGGGTGGAATAGAGAGAAAAAAATGTTTGCTCTAACAAACAAATACTTACAAAGTCCATATGTCATTTGTAAACCAACCTAAAATGAATATTCAAAACAAACATACAAAAATGTATATTTCACACATGAATTTATTTACGGTGTTTGGGCCTTGAAAACTGTAATTGTTATTGAATACAATCTTTTAAACCTATGTTTGCTTAGATTTTAAAAAAATTAATTGATTTTAATGTTTTGATTTAAATTAAAAAAAAAAGAATAAAAAATTCAAACTTATTGCAGCGCTCTGTGGAACACAATATTTTTGGTTTTTCCATCTTGTGCATAAATGAATAAAGCCGATGGTTTGCCTACTCGTGAGCATGCGACATAAAATTGACCATGTGAAAAAACTGGATATTCCAAGTTTATTCCACAAACTTCAAACGATTGGCCTTGCGATTTATTGCAAAAGCACGACGAACAGGAAATTGAAGACGTTTAAAATCAAATGGCAAATCATTTGGAATCATTGGAATTCGTGGAATTAAAACGTTTTCGACTTTAAATTTGCCCTTCAATATAGTTGCTTCGATGACATTGTGCATTAACCTTTTCACTGTGAGACTGGTACCATTGCAAAGTTTTGGTTGCTTGATGTTACGCAGTATAATTATCATTGCTCCAACTTTCAACTGCAAATTGTGTAGTGGCAATCCAAGCAAATCAAGTGAATTTAAAAATTCAGTCGGATAATTCACGACATCATCTTGATTTGTAGCGCTGTCTACTGACTTATATGACTTCTCCTGGTATTTTTGATAATATGATCGCATTAAATTCATTGACATCTTTATTTGTTGGTGCCAAAATTGCTCTATCGCTCAACCAATTTTTGTAATGCTGTACAATGTTTGGAAATACACTTTCAATCAATGCTTCTTTAGATTCTGCAAAAGTGCACATATTTGGTGGTATTGTTATGAATCCAGTATCGTCAACAGGCATTCAATTTTCCAATTTTCAAAAATTGTCTGGAAAAGTCAGCGGCGGATGGATCGTTTTGCAATTGAACACTCACGTTTGTTTTCAATGTGAGTTTTTTCACATGTCTCCACAAATATGAAAACTTCAAGCAAGCATACAATTCATCGGCTGGTGTGGATTTGGATTTGGCTATAACTGGCAACGCTTGTCTAAAATCGCCAGATAATAATACCAATGCACCACCATACAATTCTTGATTTCCACGTAGATCTTTCAATGTTCTATCCAGAGCTTCTAATGATCTTTTGTGAGCCATGGTACACTCATCCCATATAATAAGACTGCATTGTTGCAAAAGTTTGCCCATTCCAGATGACTTTGAAATATTGCATGCGGGTGTTTCGTTAACTTGCATGTTCAATGGCAACTTGAGTGCTGAATGCGCTGTTCAACTACCATTCAATAGAGTGGCTGCAATGCCAGAAGAAGCAACAGCAAACACAATTTTGTTTTGCGGTCGTATTCGTGCTAGCAGCAATGAAATCAAGAATGTTTTTCCAGTACCACCAAGCGCATCCAAAAAATACAATCCACCACCATCATTATCAACAATATTATTGATTATATCATAGGAAATGCTGAACAATTCAATTTTCCAGCGTTTTCTTGAACAAATGTATTCAATGCATTACGATTATATTGTCGTTCATGTTGCAGATCCTGATTGAATAAGGCATGCATTAGACGATTTGGCGCTGTCATTCCCAATTGTGCTAATGCCTTATTTGCCATCATTAAACACATATTTTCGAAAAAATCAATACTTCATTGTAAATTTCCGGTGTGCAATCCATCTCTTGATTGAAAGTAGTACGACGTATACGATGTAAAATATCTTCTGTCATATCGTCTCGATACTTTGTCCATATTTCAATTGGATTGGCTGGAAAACATGTAGCTAATATGATCGCAAACAATGTCCGTATTTGATTTGGATTGGCTGAAATTGCTGCGTCGGTAAGTGTATCAATTTCCAGTAAATGCAAGCTGACATGCTTCAGGATATGTCGCACACACTCTTTGATCAACTGTTGTACGTAAATTTTCAAATGATGTTGGTCCACGAATATTGATAAATAACAAACGCAAATAAAAACACTCAGCATTGTTCGGGTGAACTAATGAATCTGTTGAAAATAAATTTGAATGGCCTTCAACTGCTATACGTTGTTTACGTCCTTAAAATTCTCTTTTCGACACATTCCATGTAAAATATGTTGGCAATTCAGCATATAGCAACGTTTGAGCAATTTGAAAATTTGACACAATTTGAAAAAGGCAGTCAATGTTGTATCTGGTTGTGCTGCTGCTCTTCGCGATGTATTTGCTTCCGTAAAATACACACGTTGGCCATTTTCGCCATTCGCCATATCACCTCGTTACTAATTTGATATTGATGTATTTCATTGTTCCGACGTATTTGCAAATGTATTTAATTGATTTGACCGAATTGCAATATTCAACGTTGATATGGGCTTTGAAAACTTTTGACAATAATGGCGAATATGGAACAATGCAACGATTATCAACTTTAACGTCCACATTTCCCACATTGATAATTGTTGATCTGCCGTTGTCATCAGTTGAGCGACGACGATACAATGGATAGTGATCATTGCCTGTAACAGTGTCCGAAACCAATGCTCTTGGATACCGTTTCGGACATTTTCCATCAACTATACACGCTGAATTCGGATTATGCTCGCCATATGGCTTGTGAATCATATTGTTTACAACAACATCAAACAAATCTGGATCAGTTGCTTGACCAAGTATTTCTGCTGATATGATACCTCGATTTCTTCTGGTCTGATTTTATTCACCAGCCGAATCAAAATATAAGCATGTAGCAGGCCTCTCTTTTGCCATTTAACAGAATATATTCAACAACGTACTTCTCCAAACTTTGACGATAAAATCCATCAAAGATTTAAATTTTTGGGAACAATTTTTTAATACATAAAATTTTAATTTGCCGAACCCATAAACATAGAAAATGATGTTTGGCCAAAGATAGTCCATGTTTAACAATTGTTAAACATTAAATTCGAGTTTGACAAATTCATAAACATTGAAAATGATTTTTGGCCGAAATCGGCTGAATCGTACAAAAATCGGCCAAAATTTAAATTTTTTTTGGCCACATAACATCGCCGTGGCGTCCTCTTTCTATATCATGTTCGGAGTTAAAAATCGGTTGGATACTTTGAGATTCTATAGCGAACATATGTTTTTTGAAGTTTATTTTATATATATAGATGAGCCGTCATCATTGTTCATTGGCGTCGGAATAAAATATTGATTGTTTTCGATAAGAGATTGACTGGTTTTGGAAATAGGAGAAGAGCTTGCGAGATTTGAACTCAATTGAGGAGTAAGCAAATTAGAGTGAGAATGAAAATTGAGCTTATCTGATTTAAGCCCCATTTACAGTACTGCGAGATGCGATACGAGAGTTGCATTCGAATTCGATGCATTTATATTTATATATGCGTTTGGCATCAGTAATACTGCACTTTTTCTGGGTTTTTATTTTAAGGATTTATTTTATTTGAATGAATTTTGGGCAGTGTTTAAATGAGGCGGCATGGGGTCCCAAGCAATTTGCACACAAACTTCTGGAACATTGAGAGTTTACGTGTGGTGGAAGATTACAATTATGGTACATGATGGTACCGTTGCAATGTTTAGAGGTGCGACCAAGTAGCTGGCAGTTCAGGCACCGTATGGGATTGGGAATGTACTCAGTGACTTTGGCATTATACCATCTGATTTCGACAGAATTTGGCACTTGAAATGTGTCAAAAGTAAACAGCATCAAACCTGTTGGAATCTGCTTGTTATCTACTTGCTTCGTAAATTTGTAGACTTCTGTTACTTTTTGCTTTTTTTATTTCTGATATAATTTCTTCCTCAGGGACACTAATAACGCAGGGAGCGTAAACTATGCCTTTAGATGAATTAAGTTAGCTGTGTAGAGTGATCGTGACAGGGCAGAGGTTATTTTTCGTGGAAATGTGTTTGGATTTTTTGTGAGGATTGGGATCTTACCATCTCTAAGTTCGGAGATCTGCATATATTCGGTGCTTATAGCATCAATAGCTTTTCTCAGTGCAAACGTGCTCACAGAAGAAAGAGGTTGCTTCTCATTTTGTGGGGCGATAATAACAAATCTTGGTTTTTTTTATTGATGTTTTTCGGAAGTTTGGGATACATGCCAAGTAAGTTAAAAGATATCTTATTTCGTTTATGCTGGGGGCTTCAGAAAGTGCGACCTCATAAAGGGCACTGAACCTATTTTTTTACTTCACTTTTGGCCCTGAGGCCATGGTGGAACAAACATAATAAAACGCTATCATTCGCGAGATGAGTGGAATTCAGCACAAAAACAAAGCGGAAGAAAACGAGATTTGATTAGTAAGTAACGGGAGTTATGCACTAGCACAGTAAGCACGTACAACACGAGAGATAGTCAATGACTGTGGTAGTCCCTATAAAAAGTTGGCTTTGTTTCAATTTTCTTAATTCCTCTAGTTTTTACTTCGGTTTCAGTCGGGTTTTCTAAAGGGAGATCTCCTGAATAAAAATTCTAGAGAAAGGGTGGCCCATTCCACCACATTTTTTTACCAATTAGCTCTTCCTTTGATAATCCAATTGAACCCATGTCAGCTGGGTTTTCCTTAGTACCAACGTGTTGCCAAACATCTCTACCAGTCAATGACTGTACCTCGCTAATACGATTGGCTACAAAAGTGGTCCGGATCGAGGGGTTTCCCTTGATCCAAGGCAATGTTATCATTGAGTCCGACCACGCGAATGTTTGATTTCGACGTTCTGTAATTTGACGAGTTCACTCCGCAGTTCTATCCATTGTCGTTTTATGTCTTCAGATAATGGTGTATCCCAATTAAGTCCCATTATTCAAAGTTGTTGCAATATTAGTTTAGCTTTAATGATACAAGGAGCGAACCATCCAAGTGGATCAAATAAACGAGCAATATCTGCCAGTATAGATCGTTTTGTATGCTGAGTTAGTTCAGTTAGGTTTATTTTAAATTTAAAAGAGTCTATTGCTGGATACCATTGAATTCCCAGAGTTTTAATGGCATCTGGAGAGTCAAAGTTGAGGAGCAAATCACCTTCTCTTTCGATTTTAGGAACTTGCTCCAAAATCGCGCTTGTGTTGCTTGCCCATTTTCTGAGAGGAATCCCAGCCAATTTGAGTACGGCTAGAATATCTCTTTGTAAAATAAGAGCATTAGCTTCGCTGTCTGAGCCGTAGATGAGATCATCAACATAAAAGAATTCTATAAGGGTTTTAGTGACATGTGGGTGCACATGTTCAACGTCAAACGCAAGTTGCTGTAAGGATCGCACCGCTAGATATGGAGCTGATGCTGTACCAAATGTTACCATGTTAAGTGCGTAGATTTTTATGGGCTCATAAGTTGTGGCTCTCCACAAAATGAGCTGATATAGAGTATCCCTTTTTGCCATCCAGATCTGAATGTATATTATAGATATATCGGCTACGAAAGCTACCTTCAATTTTCGCCATTTGCCAATTAAATCAAGGATATCTGGTTGTAATCGATGTCCCCTAAGACCACTCTAAGCTTCGTTGTGCTGCTGAATTCTTTGAACACCGGGTGATGTGGCAGGAAATAGTGGTAGCCACTGCTGATTCCATGCTGGTCTGACTTCTTGCATGTGGCCATGTATCTCAAGGACACTAGCAAAAAAAGGGATATTTTGTTGACTGAACCTTGTCCAATCCGATTCTTTAATAAATTGAGCGGCAGAATCTTTAGGCTTCAGTGCAAATAAAAGAATACAACGACACTACCTTTATGACACGAACATACAAGTACTCAAAAAAAAAACAACTCGCCCTTTAATTTAAATGAAATTAAACTTTATTTGTTTGAGTCTTGATTGGGAATGAATCGACTCGTTGTTGTTCGCCCAAACGAAATCTCTCCGTGCAGCTATTTTTGCTGCGAAACATCTACGGCCAGCTGTTTCTGTTGCGAAACCTCTACGGCCAGCTGTCTCGGCCGTTGGCTTAGTTGTCCTGGTCATTGACCTCTTCAATTATTTTCCGTCAATGCCGGCGAAAAAGAGTTCTCTCCCGCTCCGTGTATGTGTGACCCACCGCTATATGCACACACACCAACATGAACTGTGTAGAATGCAGATCAGTGGGAGGCGCTTATGAAAACAAATATATTATTTTTTTTATATTAAGTTTTGTTTTCGTCACTCCCACTAAATGTGTGCTAGTTTTATGTTTTATTTATGTTCTCCCAATTTTGGCACGGGAATGCAGTGGTGGTTTGCCGTCGGCTTGTTGCATTTTGGCATCATCTATTTTGCCGACAGAAAAGGCATTGCGCTGCCTTGAGGCCGGGATGTTTTCATGTTGCTTTTGCAACATCCTGCCGGGCCACAGCAAAGACATCGCCGTCGGTAACTCATTTAAGGGTGTCAGTTAAGGTGATTTTTCTTTTCTATGACTGATATATGTTGCGTGATGAATAATGAATTCTGCTGGTCGTAAGCTCCTCGAAGTTTTGACAAGTAGGTGCATGAAAAGGAAAAAGGATAAGTGTGGTGAATGGTGTGTGGCAATAATAGGTTATAATTTTAAATTAGGAAAATTTCATTAAATTCATATAAGTTAAATATATAATTTTATAAATATGTGGGGTTGTGTGAATTCGCTTTATTCGCTTAACATTGGTAAAATGCACAGTTTAGCTATAGGTTGCTTGAAGCTCGTAGTTGCAGTTTTAATTGTGACGACACGAATTTTTCCGTCAGTTCCTGGATGAATAGTTTCAATTCGTCCAAGTCGCCATAGAGTTGGGGGCATTTGTGCATCAGGCAGGATTACTAGCTGTCCTACCTTTATCTCCGTGTTTGCTGTAAGCCACTTCGGACGTTGTTGAAGACGAGCCAAATATTTTGTTTTCCATCGCTTCCAGAAGTCCTGCTGAATTTTTTGCATAAGCTGCCATCCGTTCAAGTAGTTTTCCTTTGTTTCAGTTAAATCCCTTTCGGGTGCAGTGTTTAGCGAGGCACCGATCAAGAAATGTCCTGGTGTCAGAATGGATAGGTCATCGGGATCTTCGCTTACTGGACAAAGTGGACGCGAATTGAGACATGACTCAACTTGCGCTAATACCGTCGCATACTCTTCGAAGGTGAGAGTGTAGTGCCAATGACTTGCTTTAGGTGGTGTTTCATCGATTTGACACCTGCTTCCCACAGCCCGCCAAAATGTGTAGAAGCAGGGGGATTAAAGTGCCAAATCGTGCCGTTGGTCTGCATTTCTTTAGCGATATCCTCTGTCCATTGCCTTGTTATGTGCGCATTTTCTGACTCCAGGACTTTTGCAGCTCCCTTAAAATTGGTTCCACAGTCGCTGTAAAGGTGTTTGCAGATTTCACGACGCGCTGTGAAACGCTTGAACGCTGCAAGAAATGCGGATGTCGTATAGTCACTTACCAGCTCGAGGTCCACGGCCGTTGTACAAAAGCATACAAAAATCGTTATGTAGTCCTTCGTGATTTTGCTGCATCGACCTTTCCAAGCCTTTAATTGCACAGGTCCTGCATAGTCGACACAGGATGTGCCGGTAAATTACCCATTTGTTGCTGCATTGCTATTGCCTTAAATCGATAGCATTTTAAGCAGTTATAAATGCATTTTTTTACATTAGTTGTAAGCTGCAAAATCCAGTACTGCGATCGAATTGTTGCCATCATTAATTGTTGGCCGCCGTGAAGAGATTTGAGGGGAATATCATGTACTATCAAAGATGTAAAAAAATTGTGTGAAGGAAGAATAATTGGATGCCGCTGTGAATAGGGTAAATCGGCATTATCCAATCGGCCCCCTACCCGCAATATCCCTTGTTCATCCATGATTGGCGAAAGTCGTGACAATTTGCTTTTCTTCGAAACTATTTCACCCTTTCTTATCTTTGTTATTTCGTCTGTAAACGCCTCTTGCTGTACGATGGAAACCAATCGCATTCGAGCTAAGGAAATTTCTTCCTCTGAAAGCATCCCAGAGAGCAAGCATGATTTTTTTTGTATTCTGTAGCGAAGATTGGTGAAAAAGCGAAGCCAATACGCTGTAGCTCTGAGTAAACGCTGTAATGATGGAAACCGAGTGAAAAGTGTGTTGGTTTCAAAAGCCGTAAAGTGAATGCAGAGCTGAAAAATGTTTTTGATGGGGTACCCAGATGCGATGAACTCGTTTTTGACTGTTGAAACCCTTGATGTCTTCGTCTCAAGATCCGTGGCTTTAAATTCGTATGGAGGATGAAGTCGCTCATCAAAGGCCTGCAAAAGCTCAGCCCATGCCACCATTGCTGATTTTCCAGGAGAGCCATTGGTAACAGTCCTCTAGACGCGATATCTGCCGGGTTGTCCTTAGACGGCAAGTAGTTCCAGCAATGAGTTCCTGGATTTCTGACACCCTGTTGGCCACGAAGGTGGTACTGGTGAATGGTGCCGTTTTAATCCACGCGAGTGCAATTTGCGAATCACTCCAAGCAAATATTTTTGCAGATTGCAGCTCCATAGTCTCCACGGTATGTACCAGTAAGTGTGCTAGCAGTTGGGCTCCACACAACTCCAATCGTGCAAGAGATTTTGGTTTTAATGGTGCAACCCTAGTTTTGGAGACAAGTAGATTTTTTGCTGATTTCGATCTTGTAGTTGACCTAATGAACACAACTGCCGCATATGAGTTCTCGGACGCATCGCAGAACCCGTGGATTTTGAGTTGCGAATCGTTTTCCAGATTTACCCAGCGAGGAATCTCTAATGCGTTTAGTGAAGTTAAGTCCATTTTTAACTTATGCCAAGTTGAAACAATTGTTGATGTTAATTCGGCATCCCACGTTTTCTCTTCCTTCCAGATATCTTGCATTAAAATCTTACCCACGACGATGCAGGGAGAGATCCAGCCCATGGGATCGTATAGCCGAACTATGTCGGACAGAACCGTTCGCTTTGTAATCTTTATTGAATCTGAAAGATTTATTTTTAAAGGAGAAGTTATCCTTTGCAGGGTGCCACTGAATGCCCAGTGTTTTTATCGCGTTTCCTTCATCGAATGAGAGTGGTACCGGTACCTCTCTATGCTCCTCTGGAACAGATGACAACAACCTCTCACTATTGCTTGCCCATTTCTGTAGCGGAAAGCCTCCGCTTTTCAACATTGTTCTAAGTTGTCGCATCATTTCTATGACTTCGTCTTCCGACATTGCCCCGTGAATAACGTCATCCACGTAAAAGTTTTCGGTGGCAATTTTAGATGCAAGAGGGTAGTCGTCACGTTCATCAGAAGCAAGTTGTTGGAGAGTACAAACAGCAACGTATGGTGGGGCGGCCGTTCCGAACGTAACAGTATTAAGACGGTATGTCTTAATCTCTTCTTGATTATTCTCTCTCCACAGTATCAGTTGGTAGACCGAGTCTTCCGATGGGACCCAAATTTGCCTATACATCTTTCTGATGTCTGCTACAAACGCAAATTTGTGTTTCCTAAATCGAGCTATGTGATCAAAGATATCGACTTGCAATCTCGGCCCTACATAAAGGTGGTCATTTAGTGACGTCCCATCCGAAGTTTTGCACGATGCGTCAAAAACAATTCGCATCTTTGTGATGGAACTTGATTCCTTCATCACTGCGTGGTGCGGAATGAAGTAGTGAGCGCTTGTTATTGGAATGGGATCTACATCCGTCATATGCCCTAACTCCTTATAATCGTCAATAAAAGGACGGATTTGTTTTGAATTTCCTTTCCAAATACAAAAACCTAACAAGCGCTGATCTGTGAGACCAGCCTAGATCTGGTCGTGTTCCGCCCTTAAATGGAAGTTGAACCACATATTTACCATCATTTTGCCGCTGATGCGTTCTGCAGTAATGTGTCTCACACGCCTCTTCTTCCGGTGATTGCATTTTCATTACTTGAATTTGTTCAAGCTCCCAAAATTTCTGCAACAAATTGTCCAAGGGTTGGTCTTCTGTGATGATGTGATGTGACGTTATCGTTGACTGGTTACGAGGCCAAATGCCTCCAGAGAACCCATCCCAATTCCGTCCTTTGTGCCATAGGGGTACCTGGTTCCCCTTTAACAATGCCATCAAGTAGAATTGATGAATAAACATCGCTGCCAAGAAGAATGTCGATCTTGCTTGGTTTGTTGAACATTGGATCGGCAATTTCAATGTTTTGTAGGTGACTCCAAGTTGCACATGGAATATTGTGAGTTGGTAGAACAGCTGTTAGCTTGGGTAGAACTAAAGCGTTAAACTTTTCGCTCAGATTTGAAAAAATCCTGAGAGAAACCCTGTGTTTGGAGGTGGATGTGTTGGTTTCTCCCACGCCAAGTACATATGTTGACGAAAAACCTTTCTCTCTTCAGACCTAACGTTTGAGTGGCAGCTTCAGAAATGAAGGACGCCTCTGATCCAGGATCTAATAGCGCTCGCATCAGTAAAGGTTGGCCATCGGTTGTAAAAACCTTGATGATGTCTGTAGCCAGAAGAACATTTTGCGTGAAATTGTTTTCGGCTATGCACGCGTTATGTGATAAAGCAGTTCGGTTCGAGGATGCTGTGGTTCCAAATTGTGCCGAATGTGTAGGTTGGGTGAGAGAGGGGACTGGGTGAGCATGTGATGTCGTTGACTCGTTCGCATGCATTGCATTACCTGACTCATTTAAGTGCAGTAACGAATGATGTCGTTGATGGCACGAAGCACACGTAAAATGGCTTGTGCAATTTTGCGTAAAGTGCGTGTTTAGTGTTGGAAGCTAAATCTTTTAAGCGACAAAATAAAAAAACTCTGAAATCTCACTGTTTTAACTGAATAAAAACGACCGTTTTGGGTTGGTGTTATAAACGTTATAAAATGTCTTTTATTGCTCCTAAGGTTTTCCTTTTATATATTAATTGACATTTAATTTTTGATTTTGTTTTTATTTTTATGTTTAGTTTAATTTTATTTAGCTTTTAAGGACTGTTTGAATTACTGTGTGGATCCTTGTGATTTTATTATTTCTATGTTAGGGTGTGTTCCTTTTCTTTGAATTCGAAGCCAAAAAACGATTGCCTCCCCGAGCTCCTGCAACACCGTTGTGGTCTGAGTACGGTCAGGGAGGGGCCATTTAGCTACACAATCGTGGCACCTTATCGTGTTAGGATCTGTAAAGTTTGGTTTATATGTTGTGTTGGGATCTATAATGCTTGTACGTATAGATTACATGTTGTATTATTTAAAGTTTAATTTGACTTCGTGTTGTTTGTTCCCGCGCTTATTAGTATTGTTATAACGAGTGCGGCGGGTGTGTTGGGTTTTTATATGACGGTGTTGTCGATTCCTGAAGCATTCGTTGGCAAAGGGCATAATTTTGTAATTGGGCGTTTCATTTCTGCTGAACTGGTTTTAATGGTGGCTACACGTGCAATGCCATCAGCACCGTGGTGAAGAGCCCGTATCCTTGCCAACATCCATTTCAAGGGGGAAGTCGTTCGTCCTTAATCAACACTAAGTCACCTATTTTTAGCTCTTCATTGGTGGTCCTGGTCCACTTTGGGCGTTGCTGCAGGCGCGATAAGTATTCAGTACTCCATTGTTTCCAAAATGACTGCATCAACGTTTGAACGCGCTTCCATCTTTCCAGATGCGAAATTTTTTTCATATCGTAGTAGGGTTGTGGTGGCGCGACGAGAGGTGACCCTATTAAAAAATGGCCTGGTGTCAGAGGCTGAAGATCATTGACATCGTCTGATTGAGGGCACAATGGTCTGGAGTTCAGGCACGCTTTAATTTGCGTGAGAAGGGTGATGAGCTCCTCAAACGTCATCAATTGGTTACCAGCTATGCGTTTTAGATGGAATTTTACGGATTTCACCCCAGCTTCCCAAAGACCTCCAAAATGTGGAGAAGCCGGTGGAATAAATTTCCAAGTTGTGCCTTCGCTTGCTAGATTGTTTGCGACCTCTCGCCAGTTCAACTGCGCCTCCTTGAATAATTTTCGCAGTTCTATGTCCGCTCCTACAAAATTTCTACCGCAGTCGCTGTACACTTCTCGGCAGAGTCCTCTCCTTGCCACAAAACGCCGAAATGCTGCTATGAAGGCCTGAGTTGTCATGTCAGTCACTAACTCTATATGGACAGCCTTCGTGGCCATGCACACAAAAATTGCAAAATACCCCTTGTACTGCCTTGCATTGCGACCTCTCCATGTTTTCACGTCAATAGGCCCAGCGTAATCGACTCCTGCATGTGTAAACGGTCTGGATATTTTTGTTCTTGCTGGTGGGAGATTGCCCATCAGCTGCATCATTGGTTTTGCTCTGAATCTGTAGCATATACAGCATGTATGTGATGCTTAACAGCGTTTTTAAGATTGAAGATCCAGAACCGTTGTCGTATGTACGCCATGACCTTCTGATTCCCTCCGTGGAGTGTCTTCTCATGTGCGTCCTTGACTATCAGTTTCGATAAAGGATGGTCTTGTTTTAACAGGATCGGATGTTTTTGACCGAAACTGAGGTCGCCATTTGCAAGCCTCCCTGTTCGCAATGAATGTTTTCCACTTCGAAGGAGGCGCTCTTATCCAACAAAGCGTTATTACCGAGTCGGTCCATGCCCACACGGTTGCAGCTTCTAATTTTAACGCCCGGATTACTTCCGCCAACAACGTCGCCATCAGAACCGCTCCACATAGTTCTAGCCTTGGCAGTGTTATCGACTTCAGTGGAGCAACTTTGGTCTTTGACAAAAGCAAATGCACATGTGTTTTGTTGTCTTCTCCTAACGCCCGCAAATATACTGCCGCTGCATACGCCTTTTCAGAGGCATCGCTGAAGCCATGAATTTCCAATTTTGTGGTACTCCTGGTTATGTTGACCCAGCGAGGCATAACAATTTTCTCGATGTGTGGCAATTGTTCCCGAAAAAGAAACCATTCCCGCTTAATGTCTAGTGGGAGAGGTGCATCCCATTCTAATCCTTTCCACCAAAGCTTTTGCATCATTATCTTCGCCGTAATTATGCAGGGCGAAATCCAACCCATGGGATCATACAGTCTTGCTATGGAGGAAAGAATAGCTCTCTTGGTCGGTTCATTGTCATTCATTGGGCCCACATGAAAACAAAATGCATCTGGGACAGGAAACCACCTCACTCCCAGAGTCTTGACGTTGATTTCATCAGTCGGGACTGAAAATTGTACGCCTTGCTCGTCTACTGGAACGTATTGAAGTACCTTTGCTGAGTTGCTGACATGTTTTCGAAGCTTAAAGCCTGCTGTTCCTAATAGTGTCTTTATAGCTGTCAATTTGTGTCGTGCCTCTTCTATGCTGTCTGCTCCGCTAATGACATCATCCACATAAGTCTCATCTTTTATGATTGGCAGTGCCAAAGGAAACCTAGATGCCTCATCTTCAGCCAGTTTGCGTAGTACACGAATTACAAGATACAGGGCCGAAGCTGTTCCAAATGTCACCGTTCCCAGGCGATACATTTATAGTGGCTCTCTTGGATCTGCTCTCCATACTATCATTTGATAGTTAGTATCTGTGTCGTTGACTTTAATCTGGCGATACATTTACTCTACGTCACCTGTGAATGCGTACCGATATAACCGCCATCTCAGGATGATGTCCATCACGATTTCCTGTTGTTTGGGTCCTATTAGTAAGTGGTCATTTAGAGACGATCCTCCAAACGATTTGAAAGTTGCGTCAAACACAACTCGCAATCTCGTTGTTGTACTCTCTTCTTTAATGACCGCATGATGTGGAATAAAATAGTGGAACGGCGTTTTAAGTACCTCGCAATTTTCTTCCATCAAGGTCATATGGCCGAGCTCCAGGTATTCTGAAATACACTTAGTATAATGTTTGTGTTGTGTTGGGTTGCACTGCAATTTCTTTTCTAGCTGCAGAAAACGTTTGATGGCGCCTTGTCTAGTTGGGCCCATCGTGGGACGTTTACCACCTTTGAACGGCAGGCAAACTTCAAAACGACCGTCTTGTAGGCGCCTTGTAGTTTCGATGAAGTGGGCTTCACATTCTTTTTCAGATTCCGTTTCATACTTTCGGAAAGGTTCTTCCTCGATTTCCCAGAATTTTTGAAGTGTTGTGTCGAGATCCAGCGGGCAGGAAAAGCTCAGGTGTGCTGGATAACTTTCCTAGCAGAATCCATCCTAATTCTGTATTTTGTGCGATGGGACCAGCACCTTCTATGTTCCTAATGACTTCTCCGAGGACGATATTAGTATACACATCACTTCCTAGTAGGATATCAATTTTTGCGGGTGAGTAAAATGTCGGATCAGCCAGTTGTATACCTTCCAAATGTGTCCATTTGCTATAGGTAATTTGTTGGGCCGGAAGAAGCCCAGTCAGGGATTTGAAAATCAATGCTCGCATCGTGCCAGCAAAGCTCGATGTAAGGGACTTAAAGTCGACATCCATGAACCTGTGCGTTGTTCCGCTGCTGACCATCCCCAGCCCATTTACCTTGATGGATGTTCTTCTTACTTTGAGGTTTAACCGTTGAACCGCCGCCTCAGTGATGAAAGAAGCTTCAGAACCCGGATCGATCAAAGCCCTCATGACCATAAAGGCCCCAGCTGAAGTTCTCATATTGACTAACGCCGTGGCCAATAACACTTGAGTGTCTGCATTGATGTGAAAGTTACTCACATTAGGATTCCTCGCCCCCTGGAGACTTTGGCTGGGTTGAAACTCTGGCGCGTAAGCATTTATTGATGTTCCTTTGGATGTTATGTTACTAAAGGTAGAGACTGCTGATGGTTGAGAGGCTTGAGAAGATGATGGAACCTGTTGCATTAATTGCCTGTAGCTATTTGTATTATCATGTAGCAGAGTATGGTGTCGCTGATTACAAAAGTGACAGCATTTCGCACTGGGGCACCTTTGTTTGTAATGGCTATATGCTAAGCAGTTTTCGCAAACCTTAGCAGTACGTACTGCCTGTTTTCTCTGGGGTACATAAATACGCAAAAACTTCTTGCACTCCTTCATTGCATGTTGACTCTTCATACAGACCCTACAAACAACCTGCTTTTTCGTTTCTTGTTGTATGTGAAAAGTACGATTACTCCCTGACTTCTTTTGTGCAACGTTACTACCATCAACCTGTTGTTCTACGGCCTCCAGAGAACGAAATCTACATTCCAAGAACTCTACAAATTCTTTTAATGTAGGAAGCTCCTTCTTAGAACCTAATCTTTCCTCCCACAACTGTTGAGTGGTGCTGCTTAACTTTTGCAGGATCACGTAAATTAAAATTACGTCCCAGCTCTCCACCGGCAATTCTAAATTCTTCAACGCGTGGATAATTTCTTGAGAAGTGTCGAGAATACGTTTAATATTAATGGACGTATCATAGGTAATACTTTTTTGTCCAAATAACAGCTTTAATTGCGTATTAACAAGAACTCTTTTGTGATCATAGCGACCAGTAAGTATTTCCCACGCTGGCTGATAATTGTTCTTATCAATGGCTAGATGCTGCAGCAGTCTTTCAGCTTCACCACTAACAGACGATTTCAAATAGTGAAGCCTTTGCACATCAGACAGAGAAGAATTATTGTGAATCAAGGCAAGGAACATATCATGGAACGCTCTCCATGTTTCATAGTTACCAGAAAATGTGGGGATATTTATCACAGGTAATCGCAGCTCATTTTGTTCATTCATTCTAAAATTATCTAACTCCTTTATTTCGGCCGAACTACCTGTACCTAACTGTGCTGCAGGCGATTTTGTATTCCGAGTATATATCTTCTATTTTATTGAAAGCTTCTGATAATACTTCAATTTTTTCACCAGTTTCAATGGCAGTGCTGCTGCCCAGTATGATTTCATGGTACTTTTTTGCCTGAACCAACTGTTCTTCCAAAATTTTTATACGCGTTTGCAAATAATTTACTTTTTTCAAGCGTGCGCTATCGGCATTTTTAAAATTGTCGTAATCTTTTGTCATACGTTCAAGAACATTTATTTGAAGTTTACCGTACGACATCTTTCTACCCTTATTTTAGCAGACAACTGAATTTACGGAATGTTCAGATAGGTACGCAATAGTATATTTGTCTTATTAATTTTACATATAATAAAATTCAACTGTTTCAGGATTTATTTTAGCAGACAACTGAATTTACGGAATGTTCAGATAGGTACGCAATAGTATATTTGTCTTATTAATTTTACATATAATAAAATTCAACTGTTTCAGGATTTAACAGAATAATGGAACGGACTTACTTGAGAGTTGGCTTAACTGTCCTTCAAGTTCCTCCTTGCGTGTTGGTTGACTTCACCGTTGGTAGCCGCTTAAAAGACTCTTCAGAACTGAATGCTGGTAGATATTGCTGGAGTAATGTTTGGTTTGCTGGAATCTTCTGCTTGTGATGACGTTGTTGGATGATTTTTGGTTTGCTGGAATCTTCTGCTTGTGATGACGTTGTTGGATGATTTTTGGTTTGCTGGAATCTTCTGCTTGTGATGACGTTGTTGGATGATTTTTTTTTTTTTTTTCTTTGGACTTGTATTTTATTTCTAATTTATATTTTCCACACACCCACCAAATAAGTTTGTTTAATGTTTATTAATGTTTATACTAAATGTCTATTTTTTTTTTTTGAAAAGTGCAAATGTCACTTTAGTCTTGTTGCTATGTTAAAAAAGGCTCGATTGGACCAAAATGTTTAGTGTTGGAAGCTAAATCTTTTAAGCGACAAAATAAAAAAACTCTGAAATCTCACTGTTTTAACTGAATAAAAACGACCGTTTTGGGTTGGTGTTATAAACGTTATAAAATGTCTTTTATTGCTCCTAAGGTTTTCCTTTTATATATTAATTGACATTTCAATATTATTGATATTTATTGCATGAAAGTTTACAATGATCCTACGTTTACATATATATATATAATTTAGGTTGATTCAACCTTAATTGGTTGAATTTAATTTCCAACAGTGCGCATTTGAAAGACATCTAAAATATAATTTTGCTTTCCTTACTATTTCCTGTCTTTTTTTCGGGTTAAGTGCCTTAAATTTGAAGCAATTCCGGATGGAATGTGCGTTGTGACAGAGTGAGCATTTCGGAATTGTTGAAATATGTGCTCGAACTGTACCTGATGTTAATTTTTTGGCTTTATGTTAATTGTTATCAGATGATTGTCCTATGACTTCCAATGTTCTTTCTCGCATAAGGAGAAAGTCTTCTAATATTGTGAACGTTGGATAATCGACATACGAAGAGATATGTGATTCCCAGTGCCTTCGAGTAATGCAAGGAAGTTTTTGCACGGTGTGAAAAATGAGGACATCTTCCCATGCCTCTACCGACACTTCAAGATTTTGGAGTGACTGCCTGGTTTCGTTTGTTGTGTCTAACAGCAGTTAAAGGTCCTCAGATGATTCCTGAGTCAGTTTCGGTTGGTCAAATAGCAATTTGAACTGATTTTCTTTCAACAATCTAAGGTTTTGAAATCGTTTTATTAGAACAGCCCATGCTGATTCAAAATTGGAGTCGGTGTTTCGCAGCATTCGAGCCGCTTCACCAGTTAGATTGCTCTTTAAATATTGCAATTTGTGAGCGTCAGGTATTGTTGAATTTTTATTAACTAATCCTTCAAACAATCCTTTGAATTCAGGCCACATTTTAAGAGTGCCATCGAACGTCGGTATTTTAATAGGAGAAAGCTTTGATCCTGCCGATGGTGGTTTTGATCCTGCAACCGAGTTGTTGAGACAACTTTGATTGCCATCGAAGCTGGTTAATTTTTCTTTTAATTGAGAGTAGTATTTGAAGTAAAGCTCCTTCAAATGATGAAATGTGAGTGCTTCCATATATTTCATCTTAGCTTCTACAACAGGATCAGCAACTACCTTTTGATGAAGAGATCTAGCTTCTTCAAACAACTTCTCTAAATTCCCTAAGCGGACCTCATTCATATGCACAGATTTTTTTGCTAACTCCAAACCTATATACTTTTTTGCTAACTCCAAACCTATATACGCCTCATAATCCGCGACCAGCTCTTGAGAAATTGACTGGATCGCATCTATAAGCGTAGAGATTTTACACTTGCTCATGATAAGGCCGACGAATTAAATTTAACCGCAGAACAACCCACACACAATTTTTTAATTTTTTTTTTATTAATTTGATAAATCAATTTGAGTATGTATTATGTAATTGATAATTGAATTAATTAAATTGCCACACACCTATAATTTAGCGTTGCTCCTTCGTTGCTGCAATCAGATGCAGATCGTTGCTTCCTCGTTGCTGCAGTCCAATTTGGATGATCACACTAAAGTCAAACCGAATAACGAACGTATTGTTCTTCCGCGACACACGAATTCGAATTTAAACGCACTTTTGCAATGTCTGTTTGCTGTTTTTAATTGTTTTTTGCACTGATCCTTTCTAGGATCCCAAATCCGGCTCGAAGGACCAAAATGTATCGCAAGGACACTAGCAAAAAAAGGGATATTTTGTTGACTGAACCTTGTCCAATCCAATTCTTTAATAAATTGCGCGGCAGAATCTTTAGGCTGCAAATAAAAGAATACAACGACACAACCTTTATGACACGAACATACAAGTACTCAAAAAAAAAACAACTCGCCCTTTAATTTAAATGAAATTAAACTTTATTTGTTTGAGTCTTGATTGGGAATGAATCGACTCGTTGTTGTTCGCCCAAACGAAATCTCTCCGTGTAGCTGTTTTTGCTGCGAAACATCTACGGCCAGCTGTTTCTGTTGCGAAACCTCTACGGCCAGCTCTCTCGGCCGTAGGCTTAGTTGTCCTGGTCATTGACCTCTTCAATTATTTTCCGTCAATGCCGGCGAAAAAGAGTTCTCTCCCACTCCGTGTATGTGTGACCCACCACAAAATGCACACACAGCAACATGAACTGCGTAGAATGCAGATCAGTGGGAGGCGCTTATGAAAACAAACATAGTATTTTTTTTATATTAAGTTTTGCTCTCGTCACTCCTACTAAATGTGTGCTAGTTTTATGTTTTATTTATGTTTTCCTAATTTTGGCACAGGAATGCAGTGGTGGTTTGCCGTCGGCTTTTTGCATTTTGACATCATCTATTTTGCCGACGGAAAAGGCATTGCGCTGCCTTGAGGCCGGGATGATTTCATGTTGCTTTTGCAACAGGCCAAGTTCTGCGTATTCTTTCAAGCAGGTGCTGTAGGCTTCTTGTAACTTCTTGTTGGATGCAAGACTTTTCTCGATCTGGAAAAATCTCTCTTAGAACTCCCCAGAATTAGTTGAATTCCGTCTTTGAAGGGAAGATGGACTTCGCACCTACCATCCTCCCTTCTTTGAATTGTCTGCTAAAAATGTTGTTGACATTTTTCTTCCTTCTGTGTCAGCTTCCTTTCGTCTAAATCTTCTTCGATTTCCCAGAATTGCTTGAGTTGTATTGGTGTGTTGGATCATATGTGTTGGTAAAACATCGCTGCAAGATGAGGGAAGTTAAACGCCGTAACATCGACACAAAAGCATGGATTGGATAATGAAAACAGTGTAAGGTCAACCTGATAGTGGGAGGTACCTGTTTTGTCACAATCTTGTAACATTCGCATATATTTTTTGTCTTTTCAGGTTCAACACCTGGGCAGAATTCTTCAGTAATGAAGGAAGCTTCAGATCCCGGATCAATCAAGGCTCTGATAATGCTCCGTCTTATTTGAACTAAAAATTTTGACTAAAACGGTAGACAATAAGGCCTTTGACCGCGTTTGATTAAAATTATTTGATAATGTAGCTATTGGATGCCCAGAGGAAGGAATTTCGGTGTTTAAAGGTATAGTCTGAATCCTATTTTGACCAACGTTTAAGTGATGGCCTTGATATATATTAACTTTGTTGATTTTGGTGCATATTCCGATATGTGACATTTTGCTGCTGATGGTTTTGCGGCTCTTTGTGTAACAAAGTATGATGTTTTTGATTGCATTTGTAGCACCTGTTAGTACTCTTGCAAACTGACGCATGATGGTCATCCATTTTTAAGAACCTTTTGCAACGACTGATACAATGTGAAGCACTACATAATCGGCATATAAATTGCTTATTCACAGGTTGTGAGTTCAAGTGAAGTGCTGTCGCCGCTGTTGTTTTCTTACTAATCTTTGATTGGCCGATGAGTTCATTTATTTCTGCAGTGTTTTCTAGAGAACAGAATCGACCCTCAATAAAGGACGTACAATTTCTCCACTCGGGCAGCGTTTTCGAAATTCCTAACCTTTCTTCAAAATCTCGTTGTGTTTGTGGGGGAAGCTTATGAAAAATTATATAAATTAATACACTATCCCATACTATCCCATACTACCCCAAGTTAGAGAGAGCATGAATGCATTCAATGCTAGTATCGTGCAGGGACTTTAACCCTGAAGCTGATTCGCAAGCGAGATTTCTTTGTTCTATTAACATTTTAAGTTGAGTATTGACTAGTTTTCATTTATTTTGAAACCTTTCCGTAAGAATTTCTCAAGCAGATGCATAGCTTTTGGCATATATGGGGAAATATAAAATAGTCGTGCAGCCTTCTTGCACACAGAATTTTTT